>CANSGD010000577.1:721403-1442807 GCA_947645195.1 Patellifolia procumbens | reverse complement strand
AAAGAAGTCGGAAATAATCACGCCCGACAGCCACTGCTAAACGCCAACAAAGAAGGAAAGCACAATATCGCAACAGTAAAAAGTCACGCCCAATGGGTGTTTATCCGACCCTACACCGTAAATGACGATGATGGACCGTTGATGAAACCTTATATTGATGAACCGATGGGCCACCGTTGTTTAAGCCGGCCGCCGTTGATCAAGCCGCTGATGGTGAAGATGACCGCTGAAGATGAACCGCTGATGGGGATGATGACCGCTGATGGTCGAGCTGCTGCTGCTACCGTTGATGACGGAGAACCACGACACCACTGAACTGACTCTGAAGCCGGAGACTCGCCGGAGAACGTGCCGTCGAAGATACCCAGACCTCCGCCACACTGCCTACCCAAGTCGCCCGTTTTGAAAGAAAATTATTATTATTATTATTATTATTATTATTATCATTATTATTATTATTATTATTATTCTTATTATTATTATTATTATTATTATTATCATCATCATCATCATCAATCTAATTTACTTTAGTAATCATTATTCATAAATATTATTCTATTAATTATATCTTTACTCACTTTTAATAAATTATCATATTAATTATAATATCTTAATAATATTATTAACTACTCCCTCCGTCCCAGAAAACTCTATGCACTTTTATTTTTGGACATGACCTGCCCACTAATTTCTCACATCCAAATAAAATAATATCTCACTAACTCATATCCACATCTACCTTTTTAATAAAATATAATTGATAACCAAACAATAACTTATCATCTACAACAACGTGTCCAATCAAGTGTATATAGTTTTTGGAATGGAGGGAGTATTATTTTAATTATATTTAATAATTACCATTAAAGACATGCCTGGATTGATGAAAATGTGTTAAGGGGGTAGTAATAAAGAATCCAACATGTGACATAGCATTTAAAGGTGACGATAAAGGGGATGAATATTTAATACATTACCCTCTATTCACCAACAACAAAATGCATCCTACAACGACAAAAAACTTCGTTGTTTTAGCTAGGTCTATGTTATTACAAATTATATTTACTATTATCTCAACAACATCAGTACCAAACTAATTAAACATAAACAAATATAAGATTTCTTTTTTTTCTTGATGAACCAAAAGAACATAAGGGTGGAGGGTTTTCATTATTTGTACTTCTCCAAAAGTTCAAAATATTAATCTAAAGGAAAAATTATCAGGAATAAGTCAACTTTTTGCGGTCTTAACTTGTAAGGTAAATTTTGATTAATCCTGGAATAAGTTGCCTTTTAAGGGTCCTCGGTTTTAACAAGTCAAACCGGTTTAAAAATAAAGGTAGTTGGGGATGGAAAGTAGAAGAAAGAACACAGAAATAATAAATCAAAATTTAAGAAAAATCACATATTACCGGTTGAATAATTTATATGTCATTTGACTTGTTAAAAAGTTTAAGTAATATTAAAGTTAACTTATTCCAGGATTATCTTCCAACTTATTAAAGAAAAGACCGCCAAAAATTGTTTAATGCCCAACAATTTTTCACAATCTAATCTAAATTCTAATATATACTTGATCCAACTAACAATGTTCTTTTTAGCTAGAATTGAAAAATTTACACGTAACAAGTTCCTGCATTCTAAGTCATATATGTTCCATATCTCGTGATCCACTAACTGTTTTTCCAGATTGACTCCATTACTCAAAAAATTTTAGACCTACCAAAAAAATTTTTATAAACATTTAGTACATTAAAGTATATAATTAGAACCTAAAAGGTCAATAAAACAATTATTTCCCTAGGTTGAAAACAAACCACATCACATGAATAGTAAAACATTTAGAAAACAAAATATATATCAGTAATATAGTATAAACTTTCATTAACTACATCAAGTCTAGCCAAAGCAAGTTAACAACCAAATTTTTAATAGCAAGTTGAGTGCAAAAATAGTACCCGAACTAAAACCAATAGTCCAGGAAATTCCAAACAAAAGTACCACACAAAGAAAGTCAAAAAGGAAAGCGAGAAAAGGTTACGACACTAGGATTAGAATTTGATCCAACATTATACCACCGATCTACTATTTTACAGATGACCACCCATAGTCGGCTTCAGAAGCAGTTTGTAGATTTAAGATATTGTGATGGTAATGTATAGAATTTTTTTTAATAAACATGTAAGCTTGTATTAATGTAGAACAAAAGTCACCATACAACCTAAAAAAAGCTACGAGATATACTGCTACAAGCTATTGTATAGAAATTATATGTATAATATAGCAGAACGATTTAAATAGTACTACAAGCTATCAAATGTAGAAGTTGTAAAATTGAGTACTCAGATTTTGAGGGTGAAAGTTTCAAATGCCCCTAATCTAATAAAGTATAATCTGATGATCTTTACATGTGTTGCTAAATCTTTGTTTTGAACTATGTCTTGCATTCTGGTTTGAGGCTTCGTTAACTTTTGGTAATTGACATCTTGTCCTTAAAAAATAAGGTTATATAAGTGCAGATATGTTCTACTAAAGAAGAAAATTTGGTCTCTATGACGAATAAGGTTTGAATATGTTCTAATGAGTTTAGATAAGATAGGTAGAAATAAGCAAAAATACGTTGAAAAGCAAACATCAACCTAAAAATTTTTACTTCAAAGGTAAGTCGATAGACTTGTAAATGTACAATCTAGTTGGGTAAGTCTTTCTTCACACCAAAAAAGTATTAATGGGTACATATTCCAAAGGTTTTACCAAACTTCGGAATATTGAACATGAAATCTCACTATCGTAGACTTGACATGGTTGAAAACGCATTGTCAGGTAAACTCACTCGCGTAGACTTGACTTTGTTGACTCGATATTGACACAAACTCACTGGTGTAGACTAACTTGGCCGAACACGACATTGACACAAAAACAAGCTAGTTTAGACTTGATTTGATTGACTTGACATTGACACAGAGACTTACTAGCATATACTTGATTTGGTTAATCTGTGATGCCCACAAAGACTCGCTAGCGTAGACTTAACTTGTTTGACTTGGCAGTGACACAAGAACTGACTAGCGTATACTTGACTTTGTTGACTTGACATTGACACAAAGACACGCTAGTATAGCTAACTTGGCTAACTTTGACGTTAGCACAAAGACTACCTAACATAGACTTGATTTTGTTGACTTGACATTGACACAAAGACTCACGACTGTGAACTTGCTTGCCTGACATGACATTTGACACAAAGACTCACTTGTGTCGCTTAATTTGGTTGACTTGGCAACCGACACAAAAGCTATTTAACGTAGACTTGACTATATTGACTTGACATAGACGCAAAGGCTGATTAGTGTAGATGATAGTAATGTCAAATATTAATGTGATCATAGTGGATAATGGAATACTAAGTAGTACGTAGTGTAGTTGTTAGAGGTTCAATTCTTACCAACAACGGTCGTTTAGATACATTTTTATCTAAGTACCCATTTAATTTGAGCAATTGAGTGTAGGACTAAAAAAGATGAATAAATATCACTCCGATGAATCTCGCAAGGCTTCCTCTTTGGATATCTTCATTTGCAACCATAATGTAACAGATGGCTTACCGAGCTGTAAGCATGATCCCGCATGGTAATCATAAAGCCAAGTGAACATCAAACGGATAATAATCAATAATACTTTAGATGGGAAGTGAAACGGAAACAACCTTAGATACATGATCCTGGACCTATTGGTTATGGGCCCATAAGCAATCTCTTTTGTATATCATCAATTACAGTCATTCGATATCGATCCCAAAAAATCATATTATAAATAATTCTAAATAAACTCCTTATATACAAACATAAATCTTAGAACTTTAAACCACAATAGACAATCTAAGTCATGACTTTAACATAATCCTGCTAATAAATGAAAAACAAAGAAAATGTCGAAAATGAGTAGAAAACTCGTAACACTTACCTCAGCACGTTAAAACATTTTCATTTCAAATCCTTTACTCACTTGAAATCAACCTTGGCAATTGTTCGGAAAAACGATAATATTTATTTAACATATACGGCTGGCGACGCTCAATCCCCTTACACAAATCGCTGGCTTAGTAAGGTTTTGGACCAAAATTTATTTTGATTTTTCCTCACTTATCTTCGCAAAGAGTTTATGAGGTTTTTTTCGATTCATAAGAAGTTGGGATGTGTTTTGTTGTTATGTGTTGTTATTGGGAGTTGTTTAGGTCACCGTTGACCTCGTTTTTAGTAACTTTTGCTCCCCGTTCTCGGTTTTTTCCATCACATTTCCTAGAAATTTCCCTAACCTTTTCCCAGACTCGTTACAACCTTAAAAGGTCATTTTGAGCTTGTGTTTGCATTGTTTCTTGGATTGATTTTCAGTGTGTTTGTCAAAGTTAAAGGGTATGTCTTCTAATCGAGTCGCTTGATTAGGATGAGCGACGTTTAACCTTCTAACACGTGAGTGTAAGCGGGAAGGGATATTGATGGTCGAGCCAGTGAGTGCCTGAGCAAATTCTTTGCCTGCCACAAAATTTAGAGGAGTGACACCTTAGTGAGCGCCTTTTGAGGATATGTAGGTCATGTAGATTAGTTGAATTTGATGGTTTCCTTGAATAATTGGTAGTTGGATGGATCTGAATAGCTGAATTTGAATTTTACTTGAGGACAAGCAAAGGTTTAGCTTGGGGAGTTTGATATTATGATTATTTGTAGAGTTTTTATGAGCTAAATCGTGCACAATTCAGACTCTTGGGAGTTATTTTTGTAAATTTATTTGTATAGTTGTGATTTAGTTGTTTTATTTTGAATTGCAGGTTTTAGCGAGTTTTCTCCCTATTCCGAGCTATATTGAGGCAACCGCAGCTTTTACTAGTAATTAGGAGGCATTGGTATTGAGTTAGGAGACTACGCAGGCTCTCGGACGTGAGGATCGAGCTTAGGGCTCCAAAGCAAAGCGAAAAAACGAGCCAATAGGAGTTGGCCCGAAGCCATCGGGCAATATGGCAAGATCAGGCTTAAGTTCTGACCTTTGTGATTGTTGTATGTATGTTGCCCAAGGCCATCGGGCCATTCGGCCTGATCGAGCGATTTTGTACATTCCAGACAGCTTCGTTGCAGGCCCGCTTGGGTGGCCTACACTCTGTGCTGCTGCTGTGTGGTATGGAGAGAAACTGCTGGGCCTAGCATTATGTCCAGCCCGACCGGGCATACTTGGGGATGACGTTAGGGGGGCCACACTCTTTGCCTCCTGCTGATTTGAGAAGAAATTATAGGCTAGGCATTCGAGCATTTGGCCTGATCAGGCGCGAGTTGGCCCCGGACTCTAAATTTCTATCCTTTCTAGATTATTTTAATACTTTTATTAGTTTAGTATAATAGTTCGCTTCATTATTTTGTCGGTCACCTTTTTATTATTCGTTCATTATTACCTTAGTTCCAAATACTTTTTTGGTTAAAACACTTTAGTTTATATTCGAAGATGACCGAACCTGAGAGGATTGTTTATAAAAAGTTATTACTTAAAGTCATTTGGTATCGTTCTCTATCTATAAATTATTTCTTTAATCTTTGATTGTTAAGTTTTTATATTTTATTCGTATATCATGCAAAGTTTAGATTTCTATATTATATTCTTCGTCATTTGTTCAAATATGAGTGAGTAGTAGTTTTTCTAGGATTAGAGGGGAAAGTTTCGTTTATGCTGTGATCGTTATTTGAATAGCAATTAGTTCTAGGTTGTGATTTGAGCAATTATAGTGTGGTTTGTTCTCGAATCCACGGTGTATGCTATTACGTAGTTTCATGAATTCCGTGGGCAATTAGAGTTTGATCTGGGCCCCGGCCCCATTTGGGCGGCTTAGGACACAGTAACGTTTCTCGTTCTCTGAGCGATCATACCATATATATGTTGAATCGAGGGGGTTATGACCTGATCATTGGCTTTAATTGTTCGACTCAGACCTAGGTTTTATTAGTTATTCGATTCTTTGATTTCTCTCAGCATGGTGGACCAATATATTCTCCAGTCCTTTAATTCATAGTTAAATCTCATTGTATTACTAACTTTATTAGCTTAATTAGTAGTTCAGCTGAATTTCTCTCTGATTTCGTCTGAAGTAGCTTTTTAATTGAATACTGGCCTCAAAAACGTGTTTCTCAGTGCATTCGCCCCCCATGTGTAAGGCTCTTTTCACAACAGACGTTGTGCACTTGCGATATTATTTTTAAAATACATCACCAACTTATCATCACCGTGCACTTGCGATAAATTTTGTTGTTTGTGGACCCCAAGTGATCTCGTCTTTGTGGTAGCACTCGCTCAAGGGAATAACATGAATGCACTCACAGTCTTTGTCATCCAGCTAGACGTAACATGTCCTCCTTCCACTTCCTCTTTTCCGCATCAATTAACTCATAAACCCAATTAAGGCCCTCCACACGAGCAATCTTAATGTTAAGATTATTTAAGAAAGAAAAACCGTTGTTACTTCGCTCATTATAAGGACTATTTCGCTCATCTTAAAATGTTAAGAAAGGAGAGTAGAAATGTTAGAATTTTTCTCAGGAAAGTTTTGAGAACCTTTACTCATTTTAAAAATAAGCTTAAATACCAACTTATTAATTTGCTCCTTTTAGCTGTTATTGTTCTTCATTTACCAAATTATCATTCAAGTTTTTCTCAGCATTCAGCACGCATCATTAGACGTATGAATTGAAAGGGTTTTCATAAAAAATATGTGACAATTGAAGGGTGGACTTGGTGTACACATGAAATTACAATCATACACTTTTTGCTAAATTTATTTTCTTTAGACAAGGTACGCACTTGGTACAAATTAGAAGGTGAACCAGAAAACCTAAATTTAAGAAAGAAAAATTCCTACATCATGTGAAGATGAACTCCATTGCGTTATCCGAGTTACGACTCCGACTCGGTGGTTACATACCCCGCCAATTACGTTCAGGGTGGGACAAATACGACAAGTAAGTTCGTAACGCTTTGAACTATTGTTACAGGCTTGAAGCTTAACCTGATGGGCTTCTTGCTTTTCTGAGCGTGAATCCTCATGTGATCTCCAAGTGCTTTCGCGTTAATTGAAAACATTGCCGCAATGAATACATGTTTTTGTCTTTGACTCCACCTCCTTGTTGTTGTTGTTATTATTATCATTAATTTGTTGTGAATAACTTTTGTCTTTTGGACTTCTCGTTATTCTTCAAATACCTAATCATCTATTTGTTTAGGAGCTCGTGACTGGACAACAAGTATGAACATGTGTTTGTTGTGGTTGATGCTCGTGTTTGATTGGTACTTTGAGCTTGAAGTTGAGCTTTTTGTAGGTTTGTTCTTTGATTTTTTCATTGAATAACAAAAATTGATCTAACTTTGTTTGTGGGTAATCGAGTACTAGAGCAAAAATTTAAAGAAATTAACAGAAGAGAGGAGATGTACAAATAGTAAGGCTTTTTGAGAATTTTCGTTGAGTTTAAAGGGAGTGAACAAGAAAGGGGTGGTTAGGTCACTAACCCATATCGAAATGTCGATGCTAACAATAAAAAATTATAGTTATAATAATAATTAATATCTATGGAAAATAATATTAAATTATGAAACAAAGGTTATTGTTAATTTATGTATGATGATTAGCTTAGTACTTTATTTAAAACTAAATCTATTTTCTTTGTGTATGATGATTATCTTTAGTACTTTACTTAAAACTAAGGAAAAATTGATAAGAATAATCCGACCTTTTGGCCGGTCTTTCCACCAATGGTGACTACCTTCATTTAATCCAGCAATAATCCCCACCTTTAGACCCATATTATCTCAATCGTACAGGATGATGGCAACCCTGTTATACCGCCAACATTACCGTTGACTTTTTTTTAAAAGAAACTTAAAAAAACCCCAACCACTCCCCCCTCCCCCATTCTGCCACCCCTCCACTCCCCTCCCTTCCCCCGCCACCCTCCCCTCCCCCCTAACACAGCTGCCCCACTCCCCTCCGCTTTCCCTACCTCCCCTTCCCCCTTCCCCGCCTCTGCCACCCTTCCTCCTCTCTCCGCCTCCGCTTGGTGGTGTTGGCGTCAACTCACGGTAATGGGAAACGGTGGGGATTATTACTGGATTAAATGATGCTGGGACCATTATGGAAGCCGTGCCAAAGGCCGGATTATTCTTATCAATTTTTCCTAACACTAAATTATAACTTTCGTTCCCCTCTTTATTTAATGTGACGTTCAAAAATTATAAATATCTTATATGGCGCGTCATATCCTCACGATACTATTCTCTGTTATTATATCTCTATTCTAGATATCTTATATGGGCGCCATACGCTCACGATGATTAGCTTACTACTTTATCATAAACATTGTTAATCATTATCTTTTAGTTACCTATCCTTCCTTACCATTTAGTATCATTCATAGGCAATTTTTTTATATTAAATCCAATAAACATTAATTATATTTTTATTAGTAAATTATTATTATATGATATCAGAGGGCTTCTAATACATAAATTTTTCATGAGCTTATTATTCTCAATTATTTGTATCATTTGATTTTTCATAGTATCCAAGAAACATGTCTATGATTAATATGTTTATCTTATTAGAAAAGAGGTAATTAGTAAAGAAGTTGGGCCAAGCTTACGTTTGTAAAGTATGCTGGCCCACTTACCTATTCTCTGTCCATTAACTCAGACCACTGTGAGAAAATCCAGATCATTGACCCGATCGGATTTTCATTTTCTCTATCCCTCTTTTTTCTCGTTCCCGATTTTTTATTATCTTTTGTTGTCTCTTTAATAATTATTTATCTCTTTGATCATCTAGTGGGTATACTCTTACATATTTACATATACAATCAAAATTATTTACAATAAAAAGATAAGTGATTCTACAACCAGCATAACAAATGTATAACAAAATGGCTAATAATGATCTCTCTTCAAGTTATTTTTTTATAGTGAAAAGAGTTTTTGTCCCTCCTTGCATAATGTAGAATGCATTTACTTTAATAGGGCACGTGGAAGATTTGGAGTCGGAGGTCATCAAAAAAATAAATTCAACACTTGTTATTGAGTACTTGTTGTGGGCAATCCGACTAGCGTCTTTTCCCGGGATTGCCTTAGTTGGCTATCCTTTTATCGGCTACTCGACCGACGGGTACTACAAATGACTAAGCAAGAGAACATGAGACCTTATATCCGAAGTTCTATTGGCTAGATCTTTATAGTAATGTGAAATGTCACAATCTTATCTCATATATGTTTTTTTTATTCAAATGAGAAGGATAAAACCAGCAAGGCAAAAGGAAAAGAATAAAAAACGCAAAAACACAACTAGACTAGTTAACGAGGAATAAGACGTGGTAACACATCTCCTCTTACATCCTCTTCTAACCTACAGACTAAAGCTAAGGGTGGTAGGACTATTTAAGATAGTGAGGCGTTCCGATTGAGAAACACCGATGTTGGCGAGACAATCCGCTGCTCTATTGCCTTCCCTGTAGCTGTGAACAATCTTCACACACCTATCTTCTTCATCTAGCATCTGTTTGCAGCGGATAAGATCATGAACATTCTCCCCCTTGATGAAAGTCTTTGTTTTGAAGAATTTGAACACAAGCGAAACTATCCATTTGAACTTCCAGTCGTGGGATTTGAAGCTCACGGGCTAGTTCCAATCCTCTTGTTAGTGCCATGACTTCAGCGCGGAAAGCAGAACAGTGACCAAAGTTGGCCGAGAACCCAGAAATCCAATCCCCCAAGTGATTGCGTATATTAGCGCCACCTCCAGCAGGGCCTGAACACCACTTTCGCAGCCCATCCTAATTTAAAACATACCAGCCCAATGGAGGAGCGCGCCAAGCTTCAGTTTTCCAACTTTGTTGTTGAAGCAAGAGAATAACTCCTTCATCACTTCCGTTCCAACATCTAATTGCCTCTTGAACCGACTTGCAGAAAAACGCGCATGTTTATGGGAATTTCAGCAGCTCTTTCCAATACCCAGCGTTACGCCAATTCCACAGCCACCAAAGAATACACTAACTTCGTGTACCAATTGTTTACCAAACCATCAATTTCCTCATTCAAGTTAGTTAGCAACCAGTCTCGTAAGGAGAAATTATAAAAGGTGGGGTTTCAAAGCCGGACCTCCCACCTTCTTCCATATAATCTTAGCAGCAGCGCAATCCGTAGATTATGGATGGTTGTTTCCTCACTGTCCAAATGAAGCAACGAGGATCGTCTGTCATCATACGGGAAAAATCGATTAGCATTTCCCATAATTCTGTTATGCCCAACCAACCAAAGAAGGGTACAAATGCGTTGTTGAAAAGGCCCTTTCCAAATCGCATTCCACAACTCATCATCTATAAAATCTTTTTCATGCCTCATAATACAAAGCGGATTTAATAGTGAATTTACCTTTAGAGTCCCCTTCCAATATAAGAGATTAGCCACATTGGGGTTATTCTTGAGTTCAAATGTTTGAATTTGTTTCAAAGCATTTTCGGGTAAGTAAGGGCTAAAGAGGGCCCATTTCCAACCTTCTCATGTTCCCACATTTCTACAGTGCACATGAATTTCTTTCGGGTTGCTGGCAACCAAAATCACAGAGTGGATTGTTAGTCGCCCATTTATGGTCCCAAAAGAGAGTGTTAGAACCATTACCAACCGCAGCTCTAATACCTTGGCAAAGCACCCGAGAGTGATCCGAACCCTCCAAACATTAGACATATTTTGTAGGGATATACATGTCAACATCTCGACGTCCATTGCAATACTTGCTCTTAAGACTGTTGCCCAAAGTGCATTGGGTTCCGAGAGGGCAAGCCATCCGAGTTTGCAAGAAAGGCGCATTCGACTGTCGTGCAGAACGAATACTAATTCCACCCCCACCAAGGGTTTTTGAAGAGTCTCCCAAGAGATGATATGTAACCCACGCTTTTCCTGATTGCCCTCCCAAATAAATTTCCCTTACTTTCTTGTCTATCTCATCACAAATAGAACGAGGAAGCTTAGCCGTTTGCATAGAGTATAGAGCCATGGTCGTACGTGGACTTAGTCAATGTAATTCGTCCCGCTAAAGAAAGGTTGTGTGTTTTTCAACTCGAAAGTTTGCCATCAATTTTTTCACAGATATGGGCAAATTACGCAAGTGTAATCCTGCTTGTAAGGGTAGGCATACCAAAGATACATGCCCAAGTCGTCCGTAGCTTCCATTCCCAACGCGTCGCTAACACTTGCTGCTCTTCTAGAGCTACATTGTGTATAAGTAAACCCGAGATTTAGCAAGACTAACATTCTGTCCCGAAGCTGCACAGAAACGGTCGAGACATTGATGGATGATATGGGCTTGTTCCACCGTAGCTTCGGCAAAAAGAATGATATCATCTGCGAAAAATAAATTCAAGAGGAGTGGGCCATTCGACTAGCTCTTATGGGACACCATCTCTCTTCTACTAGAGCCTCTTCAATTGTTTGAAACAACCGCTCCATACACATGACAAGAGGTAAGGAGAAAGAGGATCCCTTCGCGTATACCACGACTAGGCCGAAAACTCTGTGATGGTTCACCATTTCAGAGGACTTTATTACCGCCGTAGTAACACACTCCATAATAACGTTAATAAGAAGGATTGGCAGTTCTTTGCAAGAGAAAGTATCACGAATAAAATCCCAACGGAGTAGGTCGTAAGCTTTCTCGAAATTGATTTTTATTGCCATAACCTTTCTTTCCTTGCTTTTTCTTCATGGTATGGATAACCTCTTGAACTATGACAATGTTGTCGGTTATTTGACGGCCCGGCACAAAACTAGCTTGAGTGTTTGATAGAGGATAGGTAGAATAGGCTTGACTGATTCACTATTACTTTAGTAAGGATTTTGTAAAAGACATTGCACAAACCTATTGGACGGAATTGAGTGGCGTATTCCGGGGAGTCAACCTTAGGAATGAGAACAATGTGAGTATCATTAAGTTAATCTGGCAAGACCACTTTCCTTCCACAGCCGCACGCACAAGATCATAAGCACTTTTTGAGACAAGCTCCTAATTTTTTGGATAAAACAGGGCTTGGAACCCATCAGGACCAGGCGCTTTCAAAGAACCCATGTGTTTAACAACATTGTCAATTTTAATCTTGTGAAAGGGGCGAGAGAGAGCGTCCCAATCTCTAAGAGAAAGTTCTGGTAAAACATCTTGTGGAACGCATCGCAGGTCGCCATTTCCATCTTCAGAAAATGGCCCTCGAAAATAATCAACAATATAATCTTTCACAGCCCTTGATCGTGGAGCCAAACATCATTGGCGTCTTTGATGGAAACACTTTTATTACGCCATCGACGGACTATGGTGCTAAGGTGAAAAAATGGGTGTTACGGTCACCATATTTAATCCAATCTACTCCTCGCCTTTTGATACCAAAGGAGTTCTTCACGTTCATGGATATCATCTAACCACGTCGAAGTTTACTCTAGTTTAAGTAAACCCCGATTTGGGTGGGAAGAGAGCACCTTTTGAATGCATGTAATACGAGCTTGGAGGGCTCGTTTTTGATGGAAAATATTGCCAAAAAATTTTCTATTCCACTCTTGCAACTCGAAGCAAGTTTAGTTATAGCTGGGATCAAAGGCGTGTTGGCATTCCAATTCTCAGAGAGAAATTGTTGAAATTTTTCATGAGTAAGCCATGCCGCTTGGAAACGGAATGGTTTATTGACGGAATTGAAGGGAGCAAATCCATTAGGCGAGATGAAAAGTGGGCAGTGATCCGACTGTATAGCAGGGGAGGTGGTTAACTTTGGCTTGCTCGAATCTCATACTCCAATCACCATTAAATAAGGCAGGATCGGCACGCACTTTGCCAGGGTTTCTGGAGTTAGGCCACGAGCCCCAGTATGAGCAGCTCCAGAAAATTCGAGTTCAATAAGATCCATATCATTAACCCAATCATTAAAATGGACTGACCTTCTTGACGTTTCATAGAAAGAACTACTACATTCCGAATCAAAACGCGTGTCATTGAAGTCCCCCGTAATGAGCGAAGGTTTGTTGTGAGTAGTAGCAAACTCTTTCAAATCATTCCACAGATCCTTTCTTTTACTAGGGTCTGGGCTTCATATATGGCTGTGAAATACCAAGAGTCCGCGCCTATCTCGCTTAATATCCATAGTAATGTGTTGGTGATGCTTTATGATAGGTTCCACTGTGACGTTATGTGTGCGCCAACAGACCCATATGCCGCCACTAAACCCCATAGCATCTACTCGAGAATGTCCATCATACCACAGAATATTGGCTATTATCATAGCTAGCGCAGATCCCATATGAGTTTCTACCAGCACCAAGACCATAGGGTTATGTAGACGAACAAGTTCTTAAGAGCTTTAACAAAATTCTTGTTTCTCGCACCTTGAACATTCCATATCATACAAGAAATGGATAAAGAGTCCGGAATAAATTGAGAATGTCGTACTTCCATAGGAACCATGTGTGAAGGTATGAAGACATATAAGCGTTGCTAATCAACGAGATGAGTAGTTGAAATTCATTGGGAATCAACAAGTTGATTACCAACTCCGGTGGCATCGAGGTAGGGGGGAGTAAAAGTCCATCCGCACCTCCAAAACATGAGTCAAGGGGATCGCTACTGCTAGGTAGGGCATCTCCATAGGTTGGCCTACACATAAGGTCTTCTCCGGGGGGATTGCCAAGTTGCATACTTGAAATTCATTCTGAAACATTAGTGCAATTGTTTGTTGAAAGATCGAGGTTTAATGACTTAATAGGGGATTCGTCACCCAGTGCATTCACCGCTTGGGAAGGAGCTTGAGGAAGGGAGATTGTGTTTTCTTTGCCTGAGGATGGAATCGTTTGTGGCATAGGAGTGGGCTTAGGGATGTTCACGTGGACGCAAGAAAGTGATGGGCCTGAAGAAGATTGCTTGTTCTTTTCCAGGTAGACTTTAGAATTTGACTTGAAGCGCGTGAATTATTCTCCCTTGGTAATGATTCACCGACTTTAAAAATAAGATTGTTTGGCGATAAGATCGGCTGGGATTGGATTCCTAGATCAACGCTGTCAACAGATTTATTCTTGCTAGTTGGTTGAGAGTTGCCTTGAATATTAAGATTGACAATATCCTCATTAATATCTTCTAAAAACCAAATCTCGAACTTTCCCCCCATACCCCTGATTTTGCGATTTTATTGAGCTCTCGAGAAACCGTAATTGCGTGATTTAGGGGGAGTTTGTGCCAGCTCACTCACCGGTAAATTAGGAACGGGATGTTTACCGGGAAAAACCCCTTGCTTTTCCGTTCTATCTTGTTTAGCAGGTTTATTACGCGTTGATTTCTTAATAAGCATCCAACTGCCAAAATCATCGATCTCTTCCGGCTTAGCAGAGTGTGTTGCTTCAATTACAGTTTCTTGCTCCCTGTCTGTGTTGTTCTATTGAAGGTATTTGAGACCTCTAGAGTTGAGGGCATTCTTCACCTTTGTGACCCATTCGGCCACAATTAAACCAGAGCATCTTGATACCTTCGTATTGAACCCTCCAAACTCTCCCTTTCAACCAGAACTTTGAAAGGAGGGGTTTAGTAATATCGATTTCCACACTGATTCTTGTGAATTGTCCTCGTAGTACTTTGCCAATCTTAGCACCAATTTTGTTTAAAAACATAGGATTAAAATATTCAACTGAGAGGTTTGGAATACGAACCCAAGCTGTTAGCACCTTTATGGGGTTTTCATCCGGAATAAAGTTTGGAACCCATTTCCTAATGGTTAGATAGTGATCATCTAAAAAGGACCTTGTGTAATGACAAAGTTATAATCAGCAGCGTTCGTGAAACGAGCAATGAAGTACTTACACCCAATGTCAGTGAGAGATAATTTTCCCACGAATGTTCCATTTATTTTTGAGACGTCTCATAAGTCCCATAACCACCATCAAACATTTTAATGATAAGTGCATTTTGCCAAGGTTTCTCAACTTTTGCTTCTCCTCCTTTGAAAGGAGAATGATAGGACATCGTTTCATCATTGATTATATCTTCTGGGGTGAATCATCATCCGAGATATAATCCTCTTCAATGTCAAAATCCATATTGAAATAATGAGCATCAAGATTGGAGACGTTACCTCTTAGCTTAACTTTAAAGGAGACGTTACCTCATTTTCCCTGCATGAGTGCATCTTGAGGAGCATTGTTGAAGATTAAGTGAGTAATTTTTGCATTTGGATTTTTTGTTCGATCGGAAAATTGCATATGCTTCTTCAATCGACTTGGGGAATCACTTTCCGAAGGGGTTCATTCTTGAGAGCTTCTATTCAGCAATATCATATCTCATATATGTAAGTGTTGTTGGCTGGCTCATGATAGTGGATCTACTTGGCCTAAAGGTGTTAAACAATTCCAATCCGAAAAACCATTATTCGAACGGAAATTTTGGATATCTAATCCGGTTTTGAAATATGAATATTTCAGTTTAGATATCCAACTTCTTTTATTGATTAGGATTAGGATTAGGATTATATGAGGAGAATTGTTTTTGGCAAGTCTAATCCTGCATGGAGGTGGGAAAGAAATTAATCCAAATTCAATATTATCTTTCTAATCTATATATTCAGACTCTTCTTAACTTTCTTTCTCTTTCTCTGTTTTTTTAAATCCTATATAAATTATTGATATACTCTACTTGATGTTGCATGAATAATATATTGTTGGACATGATTACGTATTTTCAATTTTTGTTTTCGTAGTACAACTTATTTCAGAACATTTATTTTGGTTATTTTTAGTTCAGTGCAACTTAACTTTATTACAATACTTTTATTATCTCTCAATTTACTATTCCTTCCAATTAAGTTCATTCAGCTCATCTGAACATAATTGACCCCAACAATCGAGGGGCTAACTATAGAAAGATTACACAAACTATAGAAAGATTGATTTTAGAGAGGCTAAGCGTTCTTTGAGTAACCTCTGCCGATGTCAAGATAACTAAGTGTGTTGTACACCCTGCATTTCGTTTTGTTTGCCTTTCTTTGATCAATTATATGAGAGTTTTTTGGTCAAAGTATGATAAAGAAAAGTAGCGGAGGAAGTATATGATTGACCTATTAGGTTTAGGGGAGTTATTAGCGTGTAGCCTCTAATGAAAAATTGAAGAGGGTTATATAGGATTGAGGTGCTCATATTGTTTGTTAAGTAACAAGTGATTGAGTCCTAGCTAGTATACTTCTAAGAGAGTATAAAACTTTGCAGATCATGGGACTCTAACAAATGTTTTAGGATTTTGGTTGAGTTGTTTTAAACAAAAAAGTTTTAAACACAAAGATGAGCACATTTAAGATAAACAAATAAAAGTTAACCACACCCTTTCCTCCACGTGAATAACATCCTCCACCCACTTCTATCCAACGCCATGCTCTCATCGGTACTAAGTAAACCCATATCACTTTCAGTTACCTTCATCCAATTCATCTTATGTCTTTTCATGCCCCCTACTGTCATTATTCATTTATTATTATTACTTATAATTATAATATTTTTTAATATTCATATTATTATTGTTTAAATATTATTTATATATTTGTTACAATTTAATTCACTCAAGTTAAGTTCATTTTAGCTCCAACCATTATAGTTAAGCTCAGTTTACCTACAATCAGTTTAGTTTAGTTAGATTTACGCGAAGAGAACAAGCCCTAAATGAGAGCCTGATCAAGGATCTTACTATTGAAGTTCTCAGTTTTAAATAACAATGTATGGGAGTATGAAGGAAATATTACCCAAAAGCGAGGAGGTGTCAATAGTTAAAATAGAGATATGGTGGGTAGTTAACTAATTATGTTCCAATAATGCCGGTAATAACTCATCCCCCCCTGAATGTGGGTAATGGTAGGTTTAATTTGAGGGCCCTCATTTTGATTCCTTAAATAACACATCATTACATCCTACTATCCTAGTATGCTTTCATTAATAGTGGTCATACGTAGTACTTAGAATGCGAAACTATATATATATGGTGTGATACGAATACCATGGACCTTCTAGAAATCGCTTACGGGTTGGTCCACTACGTAGATCCACTTGAGCCAGCCAACGACGCTAACATGCTTCGAGCCTATTTGCGTTTTCAAATAAGTCCAATACAGGGAAACTCTTCTGAATCAAAAATGATCAACTTATTGTTCATTCTAACTAATGCTACTAATTGTAAAAGATCTAATTGTGACATTTCAAATTATATGAAAGATCTAGCCAATGGGACCCGGGATATAAAGGTCTCATGCTCTTAGTCAGATAAATTATTCTTCCTTGTTATATCTTTATTGTAATAGTTTGTAGAATCGCTTTCTTTTAATGGTAATGATTTTGATATTAAATTTCAATTGAATATGTACATACTCTTAAGCTTAAGAGTATCTTTGCCAATATTTGTATCTTTTTACCATTTCCTTATTCTGTTACAATATCTCCTCAAAATTCAACAATATTACTCTCTCATGTGACGATTTCAAAATGAATCATGCAAAACATGTACAACTCGGATATATACAACTCATAACACGACAATGTTTCATATTGTTGGTTCCATCATAAAATATGAGTATACAAAATTAGCGTAACGAAATTGCAAATCACATAATATATGTTATAACTTGTAATTTCACGAAGCTAAACTTAGCGACTAACTAATAACCAAAAACCGCAAATTTAAGAAAAGAATAGTCATAAATCATGTGAAGGTGGAGTCAAGCACACCATTAATGTCTTCTTCTTGCATCGAAGGAACGTTAAGGTACCAAAGCATCCATTTGTGAACTGGATTGACCCGACGACGATTCACTAGACCCATAATCAGCTACAACTCGTATCTGGGTAGCTTTCTATTTGCTATGACCTAACATGTAACGTCCTAGGGATTGATGAGTAGAGAATGTTATGTCACAAGTACTGCACTTCCAATCATTTATCATCTTCTTCACTTACTAGTGTAGACTTGATTTGATGGACTTCACATTGATACATAGACTCACTAGCATAGAATTGATTTGGTTAACCTAACATTAACACAAAGACTGCTAGCGTAGACTTAACTTGGTTGACTTGACATTGACACAAAGACTCACTAGCGTAGACTTGACTTTGTTGATTTGACATTGACACAAAGACTCACTAGTGTGGCCGTACTTGGCTAACTTGACATTGACACAAAGACTACCTAGCATAGACTTGACTTTGTTGACTTTACATTGATGCAAAGAATCACTAGTGTAGAATTGCTTTGTTGACATGACATTGACACAAAGACACACCAGCGTAAACTTAATTTGGTTGACTTGACATAGACACAAGACTCACTAGCGTAGACTTGACGATTTAGTTGACTTGACATTGATGCAAAGACTCATTATCTTAGATGATAATAATGTTTAAAAATGAATGTGATTATACTTTATAACGGGATACTTAGTAGTACATGGTGTACTTGTCAGGGGTTCAATTCTTACCAACTACAGTCCTTTAGATACATCTTTAACCAAGTACCCATTTAATTGCAGCAATTATGTGTCGGACTAAAAAACGGGGATAAGAAAAATCTCACTTTAATGAATCTCACAAGGCTCCCTCTTTGGATATCTCTATTGTTAATCATAATGTAACACTTGGCCTACCGAGCTGCCAGCTTAATCACACTTAGTAATCATAAAACTTAGTGAATATAAAATTGATAATAATCAATAATATTTTAGATGGAAATTCAGCAGACACAACCTTAAATACACGATCCTGGACATGTGGGCTATGGACCCACAAAACAATCTCCCTTTATATAATACATCAATTATACAGTCATTCTATCTCAAGGAATAAATCATATTATAAATAATTCTAAATAAACTCCTTATATACAAACATAAATCTCAAAACTCTAACCCCACAATAGAGAACCTAAATCATGACTTTGCTCTCAATTTGATTCTGGCTTCCAACATTATCCTGCTAATAACATAAGAAATAGAGAACAAGAAAAATCAAAAATGAGTGGAAAACTCGCTAATCTTACTTTAGCCCGTTAAAATATTTTAATTTCAAATCCTTTTTCACTTGAAAATCAACCTTGAAATTATTTGGAAAAACGATAATCTTACTTTAAAATATAGGGTTGGAGAAGCTCGATCCCATTACACAAATCACTGGCAAGTACAAGTTTTTGACAAAATAATTTTTTTGTTTGGAAGGAGCATAAATTAATTAACTACATAACTATTACATCGACAGTTAGAGGAACATGTTTGATGATGTCTACTGGCTTCTACAGCCCCACGCATAGTATCCAAAAGTAGTGAAATTCTTAAATTACAACCATTGTTTACAAAAGGAGAAGAGCACACTGTTGCAGTTACATTGTAAGTAAAATCTTGCTCCCTCGTCCATCTAGCTAGCTTGTCTGCATCCTCCAAGCAGCTCCTTTCAATCTTGACGATTTCCCTTGTTCTAGTCCTCCTGGTGTTCCCTGCACATATTAGCCACATTGCAATACTAGTCTTTAATGACGGGGGGTGAGTTATATGGTCCACTGAGATTTTGGAATCAGAAAATAGGTGAATATCGTATAAGTCATTCTCTATTATCCATTCTAAAGCCTCATGGATTGCTTGAAATTCAGCAGTGGTAGCATCACTACTTCTCAGTTTTGTGTAGAAAGCCTTCTGACACTGATTTTTGCTATTTCTCAATACCCCCTCCTATTCCTACTTGTAGTGTTTTGGGGGAAAATTAGGCATCCACCTTGAGCATGAGATGATTAGGGTGTATTTCGAGGATGTCTCTCAGTGGTATTCCATCCCTTTTTGTGGTGTTTGCTTTTATGAACTCAGTTGAGAGGCTCAAGGTTTGGTGGTGTAACAGCTGAACCTTGATGTTCTTCTGTTCAAAAACCCACTTGTTTCTTTTTTCCAGATTTCCCAACAGCCTATGCCAAACTTAGTGTTCCAGTTTATATCAGTTTCACCTTGATCATTGAACAGATTCTTAGTGATCTAGGTTTCATCGTTATATATATTGAACTGTGTTGGTAATTGATTAAAGAACTGCCAGAATTCCTGAGCTATTGGGCAATGTCTCAAAACATGGGGCCAAGTTTCAGGTATACTAGGGCAAAAGGTACAGTTTTGGTTCATTTGAAGCCCTCTGTTATGAGGGTGGTATTAACAGGTAAGGCATCCCAGAATATAGTCCAGAAGAAGAATTTGACTTTAGGTGGTATGGGGCAATGCCAAAGTTTGTCCCAACTCTTGGTATTCCTAACTAGTGTGGCGATTGGGGAGTGGTACTTGTGATGTGTTGTGGTTGTGGTATTGTTGCCAAAGCTCAGCATAAGTTGTCTTGGTGTTAAAGAAACGGCCTTGGGCCAGGGAACAGGTGAGTTCATCAGTACCATCTTTAGGAATAAAAAGAGTAGAAATAACATAGACTATATCTTTGGGTAGCACCATAGATAGCTTGTCAAAAATCCAAGTTCCTTCTCCTAAGCAATCAGAGACCTTCATGGTGAGATCTGTTTGGGTTAAAGGGCCACTAATCAGACTTCTCAGGCTACCTTTCCTAGTCCAGTCATCTAACCAAAAGGAGATATGGTTTCCATTACCTACAGACCAAATAGCAGAATTATTGAAGCTCTCCCAGCCTTTCCCAATATCTTGCCAAATGTGGGATCCTTTCCTGAAGCTACTGATACCTTGTGAGGAGTTACAGTATTTGACAAAATTTATTTTGATTTATTCCTCACTTATCTTTCATGAAGTTTATGGGAGTTTTTATCGATTCATAAGAGTTGGGATGTGTTTTGTGGTTATGTGTTGTTGTTGGGAGTTGTTTAGGCCACTATCGGCCTTGTTTTTAGTAACTTTTGCTCCCCCGTACTCGGTTTTTTCCATCACATTTCCTGGAAATATCCCCTAACCTTACCTAAGCCCCATTACAACCTTAAAAAGTTCTTTTGAGCTCGTGTTACATTGTTTCTTTGATTGATTTGGAGTCGATTTGTCAAGTTAAAGAGTATGTCTGCTAATCGAGTCGACTTGATAAGGATGAGCGACATTTAACCTTTTTAAACACATGAGAGTGTAAGTGGGAAGGGATATTGATGGTCGGGTCGGTGATTGCCCGGGCATATTCTTTGCTTGCCACAAAATTGAGAGGAGTGACATGTTAGTGAGCGCCTTTTCAGGATATGTATGTCATGTAGATTAGTTGAATTTGACGGGTTGCTCGAATGATTGGTAGTTAGATGGATCTTAATAGCGAGCTGAATTAGAATTTTGCTTGCTTAAACGGTTCTCAATCTTGAAAATATTTTGAGCTCTGATGTTTTATCTTTGGGGTGAGATATCTTATTCCATGTTCATGTTTTATTTGCTTGATGACAAGCAAAGGTTTAGCGTGGGGGAGTTTGATATTATGATTATTTATAGAGTTTTTCCCCTTTCTTTATGAGCTAAATCGTACGTAATTGAGGCTCTTAGGAGCTATTTTTTGTTAACTTCTCTGTATAGTTGTGATTTAGTTGTTTTATTGAATTGCAGGTTCTAGGGAGTTTTCTCCTATTCCGAGCTATATTGAGGCAACCGCAACGTTTACTTGTAGTTACGAGGCATTGGTATTGAATTAGAGGCCTTGAGGCTCTTGGACGTGAAGACCGAGCTCGGAATGCAAAGAAAAGCGAAGAAACGAGCCAATACGAATTGGCCCGAAGCCATCGGGCCATATGGAAAGATCGGGCTTAAGTTACAGCCTTTGTGATTGTTGTATGCAAGTGGCCCGATGCTATCCGGCCATTCAGCCCAATCAAGCAATTTTGTATATTCCAGGCTGCTTCGGTGCGGGCTTAATTGGGTGGCATACACTCTATGCTGCTGCTCTGTGTGGCGTGCTGCTGCTCTGTATTCAGTTCGATCGGGCATACTTGCCGGATGACATCAGAAGGCCCACACTCTTTGCCTACTGCTATCTTCGAAACTATATTGTAGGTTGGACATTCTAGCATTTGGCCCGATTGGGCGGTTGACCCGGAGACTAAATTTCTATCTTTTCTGAATTATTTTTTATGCTTTTATTAGTTTAGTATAAATAGTTACCTTCATTATTTTGTCATACACCTTTTATTATTCATTCATTAGCTTAGTTTTAAACGCTTTTTTGAGTTAAACCCTTTAGTTTAGATTCGAAGATAATCGAACCTGAGATTATTTCAATAAAAGTTATTGCTTTCCGTCAATTGATATCATTCTCTCTCTCTAATTTATTTCTTTAATCTTTGATTCTTTAGTTTATGTATTTTATTCATGTTTATATGGTGCAAAGTTTAGATTTCTATATTATATTCGTCGTTGTTTGTTCAATTATGAGTGGGTGGTCGTTTTTCTACAGTTAGGGAAAGTCATGTTTATACCATGATCGTTATTTGAATAGCAATTAGTTCTAGGTTGTGATTAGGGCAATTATAGTGTGATTTGTTCTTGAATCTGTGGTTTATGTTATTGCGCAATTTCATGAATTACGTTTGACAACTGGAGTTTGACTCCGATCATAGGCTTACTTTTGAGCTTACAACACACTAACGTTTCTGATTATATGAGTGATCATACCATATATGTTGAATCGAGGGCCTTATGACTTGACATAGGCTTAGCATTGGCTCTAATTGTTCGACTCTAGACCTAGGTTTTGTTAGTTATTCGATTCTTTGATTGGTATGAGCACGGTGGACCAAACTGATTCCCTAGTCCTTTAATTCATAGTTCAATCTCATTTAATATTGCTTTTATTAGTATAATTAGTAGTTCAGCTTATTTCTCCCTGATTTCGTCTGGGGTAGTTTTTAATTGAATATTGACCTTTGAACTTGTCCCCCGTGATTCGACCCGTACTTTGCCAGCTTTTCTAACAACAGACACCGTGCACTTGCGATATTACTTTAGAACACATCACCAACATATCATCACTGTGCACTTGCGATAAATTCTTTGTCGGTGGACCCTAAGTGATCTCATCTTTATGGTAGCACTCTCTCAAGGGAATAGCACGAATGCGCTCACGGTCTTTGTCATCCAGCTAGACGTAACATGTCCTCCTTCCACCACCCCTCCCCCCCTTTTCCACATCAATCACCTCATAAAGCCAATTAAGGCCCTCTACACGAGCACTCTTAATGTTAAGATTATTTAAGAAAGAAAAACTGTAGTTGCTTCGCTCATTATAAGGACTCTTTCGCTCATGTACATATGTGACAAGTGAAGAGGAGGACTACTTGGCGTCCACATGAAATTGCAATTCTACCGCATTTTTTTGCTAAAATCTATTCTATTCAAGAAAGGTAAACATTAAATTTAAGAAAGAAAAACTCAGATCATCAATTACGTTGCATCATAGGAACGTTAAGGTCAAACCCAAGAATAGTTCATGTTCGACCGTTTGTGAACTTGATTGACCCGACGACAATTCCCTAGAGCCTGAATAAGCTACAGCTCGTATCTGGGTTGTGATAATTAAATGGGTCGCTTTCTGTTTGCTATGACTTGACACATGAACACCTAGGGCTTGTAGTTTAGAAATGTTTTGTCACAAGTGATCATCATCATTTCCATTTTCTTCTTATTTTCATCGCCAGCATCATCATGATCTTTACCATCTTAAATCGATTCGAATTCCCTGATAATGTTCCTGCTTTCTTATTATCATCATTAGTCGAAAGTTTCATCTTTGGAGATAACGACTTGTCTAGATGATAATGATTAGTGGGAATGTGTGAAAGTGAATCAGAAGTAGAAGGAATTGAAAGCCTTAACTCATGCTGCAGATAATATCTTTCATCTTCATCATACTCATTGAGCAAAAGCGACTCTGCAACATCAGCTATCTCGACTTCCTTAGCACGGTGGCTGAAGCTCGAATATGTTAGAAGCCGACACCAAGGAATAGTCCACATTCCGATTTCGCTTCCTGGTCGCTTCCATCCCTTCACGAATCTCAACTTGTCCACGACTCGGGATGCTAATCGAGCAAGACAGCTCGCGAGCTACTCGAGATCAAATCGGTTCTTCTCAAGCAGCAGACGCCGCCGTCGTCGTCCGTTCTTCTCAAGCAGCAGACGCGGCCGTTGTGGAGAGGGTTTTGAGTCTTAAAAATATTTTTTCGAGTTCGAGTCGAGCTCAGCAAAGATTGACTCGACTCGCTCGATTAGTAGCCTTATCCAAGTTGTGACTCGGTCTCGGTGGTTGCATATCCCACCAATTACGTTCAGGGTGGGTCCTTATACGACCATAGAGGGAATTTTGGGATTTAAATTTCTTTGGAAAAATACGGCAAGTAAATTCATCCTGACTTTGAGCTTATTGTTCTGGGCTTGAACTTAACCCGACGGGCTTCTTAACAGGCTCTCTGTTTTTCTAAGCGTGACCCCTCATTTGACCGCCAAGTGTTTTCCGGTTGTTGAAAACTATGCCGCAACAAATACATTTTTTTTGTCTTTGACTCCACCTCCTTGTTGTTGCTGTTATTATTATCATTAATTTGTTGTTGATCCATTTGCTGTTGAATAAGTTTGTCTTTTCGGATTTCTCCTTCTTCTTCAAATACCTCATCATCTATTTTTTTAGGAGCTCCTGGCTGACAACAAGTATCAACATGTGTTTGTTGTGGTTGATGTTCGTGTTTGATTGTTACTCTGAGCTTGAAGTTGAGCGTTGTAGGTGTGTGCTCTTGATTTTCCATTGAAGAACAAAAATCGATTTCAATTTGATGTTTGTGGGTAATCGAGCACTAGGGCAAAAGTATAAAGAAATTAACAAAAGAGAGAAGATGAACTAATAGTAAGGCTTTTTGAGAATTTTTGTTTAGTTTAAAGGAGTGAAAAAGAAAGAGGCGGTTAGGTCACTAACAAAGTATATCAAAATGTCGATGCTAACAATAAAAAATTATAATAATAATAGGGGAAATTTCAATGGTGGCCTTTTAGGTCTTAGGAATGCCAGTGGTGGAAATTTCTAAAAACTTTCCCATTGGTAGCTCGACTTTACAAATTATCCCCAAATATAGCCTTAATGAAGAATATTCCGTTAAAAAAAGATATTCTGTTAGTTAACCATGAAGACAGTCACACGCACGTAAAAAGGTCTTTTGGGTTGTTTATTTGTCAATTTTGACATCAAAATCAAACGTTGAGGGCAAAAACTAACCCCCTAAACTTAATTTTAAGAATCGATTTTGAGGTCGAAATTGAAAAGAGACAATCCAAAGTGTATCGTTTTATGTGAGAATGCCCGCTTAACGGTTCACTAGTGGAATATGCTTTATTATTAATGAATATTTTTCAATAAGGTTATGCTTGGGAATAATTTGTGAAGAAGGGCTACCAATGAGAAAGTTTTTAAAAATTTCCACCACTGGGAATTTCTAATACCTAAGGGCCACCATTGGGAATTATTAATATCTTTTGAAAAAATATTAAATTATAAAACGAAGGTTATTGTTCATTTATGTATGATGATTAGCTTAGTACTTTATTTAAAACTAAATATATTTTATTGATGATTATCTTTAGTACCTTACTTAAAACTAAATCATATCTTTGTCTCTATCTTTTACCTCCTTTTTTTTTTGAAGCATCTTCTACCCCTCTTTATTTAATGTAATACAAAAATTCAAAATATCTTACGTGGTACGCCATGCTCACGATACTATTCTATTTTAGTATATCTCTATTATATAAGTGAAGAGGATGGGTGGACACCAAAGAATAAAAGATAAAAAATATACTAACTACTTTCCTATCTTGACAATTAACTGTTTTACAAATTAAATATTTAACTGATCTCGCACACATCACCTGCGTTTTTCGCTAGTACTTTATATATAAGCCCGTGCGATACACAAATTAGTTTATATTTGTTATATAATAATTTACCTTTAATTTATGGTAAATAGTTGTCGAGCATATATTGCTTTTTAATCATCGCTTGTTATTTAAATTATCATATATACTTCCATCGAATTAGAGAGAAAATCTTAAATTTCATTTTGTTAGATGTGACTATTATATGGTAGCATCCCTAATATTAAAAGTGTACGTATAATTTAAATGAGAGTTTGTGACATATGCAATAAACTGATAAAAGTATGTAAATGTGTAATTTCTATATGGTAACATATAAGAACATAATGTTAATGAAGGCTTTGTTTGGCACTATTGGCTCAAATAAAGCTGAATTTGATAAGTTAACTGGAATTGAAAAGTACCTATAACTGAAATTGATAAGGTTTTGAAACTAAAAATGTACATGAAAGTGTAGTTGTTTAGTATAATTAATTGAAAAACGTAGCTACAATTTGATATTAGAGTACAAAAGTGCAAAATTTAAGTCATCTTATTTCGAAACGTTAGTATTTGTAACATTCAATTGAAGAAACCTTATTTTGAAAAGTTACTATTTTATAGTTGCCAAACAATTTAATCATTTGAGTTACCATAAATAAGTAAGCTCCTTATCGTTCAAGTCACCTTATTTGTGTTACCAAATACTCCATCCGTCCCAGAACGTTGGTTACACTTCTTGAATATATGTGAGGTATAAAATAATAAAGTGTAACCAACAAGGTGGAACGGAGGGAGTACAATTGAAGAAATTTTATATTTTTCTTAATTATATTTTTATTAGTAAATTATTTTTATTATATGATATCACAAGACTTCTAATATATATTTCTCATAAACTTATTATTCTCAATTGTTTGTATCATTTGATATTTCATAGTATCCAAGAAACATGTCCATGATTAATATGTTTATCCATTAGGAAAATATACACAGGTTATGAAGCTTAAATAATCTTATGTAAATTTTTTTCCTTCTATACTAATGGGAGTTTCGACAAAAGATGGTGAATTTGATTATAAATAATAATAAGAAACATTTATGAATGAAAGGCATATGTATTATGCCTCCTCTTTTTTATTTTTGTTTTTTATCTTATTAAATTTATAGAGTTGGTTTACTATAGATGGTCTTAGGTTAAGCCTTAACGCTCGACCAGCCCATTAAGCTATTTAGAAGCCCAAATTACGCGCGCTACATGCTAAGCAGCCCATACAAATTGATTTTTTTTTACTTTTCGACCTAAAACTTTAACTTTTGCGTTTTTTTACTTTTCAACCTAAAACCCTAACTTTTGGATAAAAATCCATAACTAATACTATATATGTGGAATCGATATTCACAAATAGGCTAAAAATGTGAACTTTTAAACTTATAAACTTAACTTTTGAACCTCTACATTTCAGCCTATTTGTTAATATCGATTCCACATACATGGTATTCGTTATGGATTGATATCCAAAAGTTAAGGTTTTAGGTTGAAAAGTTACAGAAATGTAAAAGTTAAGGTTTTAAGTTGAAAAAATACAAAAATCAATTTGTGTGGCCTGCTTAGCGCGTGGCGCGAGTAATTGGGCTTCTAATTAGCTTATTTGGCTGGTCTGACGTTAAAACTTAACCTAAGACTGTCTTATAGTAAACCAACTCATGAACATAAGCTAACAATATTAAACAAATAATCCCTCTGTCCTCTAAAGGATTTCCCATTTTATTTTGGCACAACGATTAAGGAGGTTGGTTGGTGTGGGGCCTAAATTTTCATTTTACAATTGAAAAGTAAGGTAGTGGATACGTTTTAGAATTGTTTAGTAAGAGAGAGAGGTATGGGGTCAAGTGCTTTATGTAAGGAAAATAATATGGTACTAGGTGGGTCATAGCAAAATAAGGTAATGGGAAATATTGGGACAAACAAAATGAAAAGATGAGAAATCCTTAAGGGACGGAGGGAGTATGTTTTTCGTCAAGAAAACTTATCCTAAATCGAAATAAAAATTCAACACGTATACTACTCTCGTTTTCAGATTTTTTAAATGAGTTTGATAACAACTTGAAAATGACAAATCCTTATTTGGAGATGAAGGGTGCAGACAAATAATTTTAATCTATTACAACAACACATAACGAAACCTTTAACAAAAAACAACTAAAGTTTAATAACTAAATTGAAAAATCCTTCCATAAGAGATTGAAAAAACTCGTTAAAACTTAAAGAATTAGGTTGAAAAATCCCTAAAAAAGGGACTAAAAACTTATATGATAATTGTGAACTTCTGATTATAGTCTTTGTATGTAGTTCTTTCTGTGCGGTACTACCCACGATACATATATTTAGGATCTTCTTGATATTGGGTTATGGGTTGACCAAGTAGCTAGGTATTATTATGGATCGGCTGGCCACTCTAACAAGTCACGGGCCCCTTTGCATCTCTATTATATAAGTGAAGAGCTGGGGGTGACACCAAAAAGACAAAAAAGAAAAAAATAAAATAAATCAATGAGTTTATTAAGTAATTAAGTTTTATTTCCAAATTTAGCCATCAGATTTTTTAATAAAAGATGTCCAAAACTTCTAACTAAAATATCTAAAAACCTACAAAGTAAAAACAATTAAAAAATATCAACGATTATATTTTCTTGAGATCTATAGATAGACACCCACTTTGTTATACTTTTATATACTTTTGAAATTTTTTATTTTGAAATACATGAGTAATTGATTGTTCATGAGTGAAGACACATTTGATCAAATTGATCATGATAAAATATTTTAGCATGAGTGAGAAATATGATAAAGTATTTTCAAGATTTCTGAATTTTTCTCATTTGGACAATGAGCAAAAATACCTACCAATAACTATATAACAAAAGTTGTAGTTGATGGTGGGGAGTAAGGGATGTTTTCAAAGAAAAATGAGCCAAAATAAATTTAGCTTGAAAACAAAATATGTTGTGTATCTTCACATTTTATCATGTTACAGTAGCCAAAACACACATCGTATACAAATAAAATTAGGATTTTTTGTTCAAAACCACCTAAATTTTTCACGTTTTAGAAACTCCCACCTTAATGAATTTCTCTTAAATTTCCACCTATCATTCTCAATTTTATTAGAAACTCCCACCATTTAATGATTTTTGTTAGATTCCGTTAACAAAACCGTGAATTGGGCCCCACATATGTATTTTATTATTAGTTTACGCTGAAATTAAAGTCAATTTCATCAATTTAAGGGAAAATCCTCAACAAATTTAGAAAAAAATTTGGAACGAATTACAACTATTTGGAAAGAATTGCAACTATTTCAAGTTTCATTTTTTAACAAAATGTATATGTGGGACCCACTTAATGGTTTTATTAATGAAATTTTACATGTTTAGATTTACTGAAAATAACTTCTCAACTTCTCCTATATAAGGACATGTTTAGATTTACTGAAAATAACTGAACTGAAGTGAACTGAACTGAAGTGAACTGAACTAATTGGATCTGAACTGAACTGAAATTAAGCTTAAATGAACAGGCCCTAAGTCTGTTTATCCAACCAAGAAAATGCCACTGATCATTCTTATTCTCTTCATTAGTCACGAAACTAAACACGCATAAACACATTTAAAATTGTCACCACATACATCACAATGGTGTGCATATAACAACTTGAAATTACGGAGAAAAAAAAACAAATGTCATCGCACGCATCGCGTGCATAAAATTCTAGTTAGCAAATAGGTCAACAATAGGAAAACTCTTTAAATTTAATAAAATTAGAAATTTATGGTTCATCCAAACTAATGAGCTAATTGTGTTCACATTTCAAAAGTAGTGATTCTCCAAGTTAGTTCAATACTTTATGTGCGACCAGCGCAAAGATCCAGCTGTGAAGACGTATATATAAAAGCTAGTTTCTAATCTAAGCAATGCTTGAGAGATGTATATTATTTTAATGTTGTTTATTCAAATAACCCGAATAACTAAAAAGTGATGAAACTCAATCTAACTCAATATGAATCGTAACTTAAACTCGAGAATATTAGTACATTTATTTTGCCTGAACACAAACTATATATTGTATAATTCTTGATAGCTTTTAACTCGACTTGACCACAATATATTTCTATCTAATTAAATTTTGGCCATATAACTAACAGATGAAATATTAACTATCATATTAGTAACAATATTTTTATATAAGGAAATTAAGTTATTTGCTGACTTAAGTAGACTTCAAATATTACTTTACTTTTTGCCGATATAATTAATAGGTAAAATATAAGATTATTTGTAATCTTAGAAAAAAAAAATCATAGGTGAATCTTATTTTAAGTTATGTTCTGTTCAGCTCTTTCCAGTTCAGTTTCAAATTTGTTCAAATTAATTCACTCCAGTTCAACTCTGTTCATAATTTGACCATTTTTGTTGCTATTATTATTATTATTATTATTATTATTATTATCAATAGAATTTACTTTAGTAATCATTATTCCTAAATATTAATCTATTAATTACATCTTTACTCATTATTATTAGATTATCATATTATTAATTATAATCTAATAATAATATTATTAACTAGTCCCTCCGTCCCAGAAAGCTCTATACAGTTTCCTTTTTTATCCATCCCAGAAAGCTCTGTAAACTTCTATTTTTGGACATGACCTGCCCACTACTACTTCATTCTTTTGACTTTTTAGCCATAGCCCACTACTCTCTCACGTCCAAATAAAATAATATATATCTCACTAACTCATATCACATTTACCTTTTTAATAAAATACAATTGATAAACAAACAACAACTTATCATCTAAAATAACATCCCGATCAAGTGTATAGAGTTTTCTGGACGGAGGGAGTATTATATTTATTATACTTAATAAATATCATTAAAGACATACCTAGATAGAGAATGATGTGTTACGGGGGTAGTAATAAAGATCAAACATAGAAAACTAAAGAATTTAAAGGTGACAAGAAAGGTATGAATATTTAATACATTACCCTCTATTTAAAAACTACAAAATGCATCCAACAACGACAAAAAACTTCGTTGTTATAGCTAGCTCTATGTTATTGCAAATTATATTTACTATTATCTCAACAACATCTATTGCAAACTAATTACACATAAATAAATATAAAAATAAATTTTTTTCTTGATAGACCCAAGAAAATAAGGGTGGAGGGTTTTAATTAGTACTTCTTCCCAAAGTTCCAAAATATTAATCTAAATTCTAAAATATTCTTGATCCAACTAACAATATTTCTTTTTAGCTAGAACTGAAAATTTTATATGAAACATGAGATTGCATTCTAAGTGTTTCATATCTCGTAAGTGCACTAAATTTTTTTCCAGATTGACTCCATTACTCCAAAATTTTAAACCTTCCAAAAGAAAAAAATAAATATAAAAATTTAGTATACTTAAGTATATAATTAGAACCTAAAGGGTCAATAAAACAATTATCTCCTAAGGTTGAAAACAAACCACACCACATGAATAATAAGAAATTTAGAAAACAAAATATACATCAGTAATATAGTATAAACTTTGTTAACTGCATCAAGTCTCTTAATCAAAGCAAGTTAACAACCAAATTTTTAATAGCAAGTTGAGTGCAAAGATAGTAGCATGAACCAAAACCAATAGACCAAGAAAGTTCCAGACAAACTTAACACACAAAGAAAGTCAAAAGGAAAGTGAGAAAAGGTTACAACTCTAGGATTAGGATTTGATCCAACATTTTACCATCGATCTACTATTCTACAGATGACCACGCATAGTTGGCTTCAGAAGAAGTTTGTAGATTTAAGATATTATGATAGTATTGTATAGAAATTATATGTACCATCGATGTACTATTCTATCAAATGTCATAAGTTTTAAAATTGAGTACTTTGATTTTTAGGGTGAAAGTTAAAAATTCCACTAAGCTAATAAAGTATAATCTGATGATCTTTAAGCATGATGCTAAATCTTTGTTTTGAACTAAGTCTTGCATTCTGGTTTGAGGCTTCATTCTTTTCAACTCATTGACATCTTGATCATAAGAGAATAAGGTTATATAACCGCAAATATGTTCTAATAAAGAAAAAAATTTGGTCTCTCTAACGAATAAGGTTTGAATAAGTATTAATGAGTTTAGATAAGATAGGTAGAAATAAACAAAAATAAGTTGAAAAGAAAAAAACCATCAACCTAAACGATTTTACTTCTAAGGTAAGTCAACAAACCTGTAAAATTGCGATCTAGTTAGGTAATTTTTCTTCACAACAAAAAAAGTATTAAAGGGTACATATTCCAAAGGTTTGACCAAACATGTGAATATTAAACGTGAATACTCACTAGCATAGACTTCACTTGGTTGACTTGACATTGACACAAACACTCAATAGCGTAGACTTGAATTTGTTGACTTGACATTGACACAAAGACTTAGTGGTGTAGACTTGCTTGACTGACTTAACATTAAGACAAAGACTTACTAGTGTTGACTTGATTTGATTGACTTGACATCGACAAAAAGACTCACTAGCATAGAATTGATTTGGTTAACCTGACATTGACACGAAGACTCGCTAATGTAGACTTAACTTTGTTGACTTGACATTCACACAAAGACTCACTAGCGTAGACTTGACTTTGTTGACTTGACATAACACAAAGACTCACTAGTGTAGCCTTACTTGGCTAACTTTGACATTGACACAAAAACTACCTAGCATAGACTTGACTTTGTTGACTTGACATTGACACAAGACTCACTAGTGTAGACTTGCTTGGCTGACATGACATTGACACAAAGACTCACTAGTGTAAACTTAATTTGGTTGACTTCAGATACACACAAAGACTCACTAGCGTAGACTTGACTTAGTTGACTTGACATATACGCAAAGACTGATTAGCTTAGATGATAATAATGTCAAAAAAAGAATGTGATTATAGTGGATAACGGAATACTAGGTAGTACATGGTGTAGTTGTAAGGGGTTCAATTCTTACCAACTACGATCCTTTAGATACATTTTTATCCAAGTACCCATTTAATTTGAGCAATCAAATGTAGGACTAAAAGGGGGACATGAGAAATCTCACTTTTATGAATCTCACAAGGCTCCCTCTTTGGATTTCTCTATTGTCAATCATAATGTAACACCTAGCTTACCGAGCTGCTAGCTTAATCACACATAGTAGTCATAAAACTCAGTGAACATGAAACCGATAATAATCAAGAATACTTTAGATGGAAATTGCAGCGGAAACAACCTTAAATACACGATCCTAGACCTGTGGGTTATGGGCCAACAAAACAATCTCCTTTATATAATACATAAATTACATAGTCATTCGATCTAAATAATTCTAAATAAACTCCTCATATACAAACATAAATCTCAAAAGTTTTAACCCACACAGTCATGACTTTAAAGTGTTACCTAATATATAATATTGTGTTATATATGGTAATATAAAGTGATAAGTAACATCTAATAAAGTGTTACCGTAGTTCAAAATGTGGTATAGAAAGTGATACAATAGATGGAAAAGTGCTACATAAAACATTAAAGTAGGACTATAAATGTGATACACTAGTATCAGAAAAGTGTTACATTATATGATTTTGAGTAACACTTGAAAAAGTGATACATTAGGACTGAAAAGTGTGACCATAGAGAATAGGTAGCATTGGCAGATGTCACACTTCTAAAAATGTTACCTATTACGTATTGTAACACTTTTCAGCCTTTTAGTAACACTTTTAGGGTATTACCTTAGGCCAACTATGCACTAGTATACAAATGCTTACTTTTTACCCGAAAAAAAATTAACAAGTGCTGGTCGAAATCAAGAACGAAATTAAGGGGTAAGTAGAATTACCTGAAAAATAAACTAGAATTACCAAAAGCAGGTCGGAGAACATAATAGTAGTGCTGGAGAAGACAATAGCCGGCTGGAGAAGACGATAGCATGCCGGAGAAGATGATAGAAGCAAAAATTACCACTGGAGAACGCGATAGCAACCATGAGAAAGTTGAGGGAGTTAAGAGAGAGTGATTAGTGGAAGGAGTTGAGGAAGTATAGGGAAACGTTGAGTTGTGAGAGTTTTTGGTGGGATCCTTTTCCGCCAATTTTTGGTATTTTGGGAAACAACAACTCAAAAGCTTAGTGGTCTTTTGTTAGATGCATGCCTCAATTCGGAGTTTCGTGGCCAATTGAACTTTTCGTTGCACATTAGTGATTTTGGGCCACTACATTTCAATTGGACGCCGAATATGTTACTTTGTGCAACAAAATCTCATATGTTTCCAAAGCTCTACAGGTTGTGCTACAAATCTGAATTGCATTACAGAAACATAAGGAATTTGTTGCCCAAAGCCCATATTATTGTAGTGTAAAAAGATGATCTCACAACCTCCCTCCCTTTCTACAACTACTCTTCCTCCCAATATCTCAAAACATTCTCACAATCTCAAAAAGAATTTAAAATTTTGCATTATATATAGGAAAAAAGAAGACTATTGGAACAAGCTCTAAAGTTGATAATATAGCTATGAGCATGGAGTTTACCTCTCGTGACAAACATTATAACAATTTGGTTGTCAACCTCTATGATAAAGTTAATAAACCTAGGATCGTCACTAACTGAATTACATAACAATGATTAAAAGATTCATCCATTTGATAAGAGGATTCGCTCCAATTGTATAAGTCTCAAACATTATGTTACAATGATTGTATCCAAAACAGAGAGTTAACTTCACATTTCCAGAACTCTAGAAAAACAAACAAATGTCTTGTTTAGTTTGATAAAAACCAACTCATGCAATCCTAGGCCACATTCCCAATTCTAAGATATATGTTATTCGAACTAAGGTTTCACGCTTGTTAGTGAATGTTGGCACATAACATTAGTATATACCTATTTGTCTAGTAGCTTTTTTTCCGTGTCTATAGAGCTGGTTATGGAATAATAATTATCCTAACTCAAAAACAAAGAAAAAAACGAAAAGCAAAAACAAAAAACAAAATAAAAATAATCCTAAGCTTTAAATAAAAACAAGAGAAATACTATTCATTTGAGAAATCCTATTCATTAGAATCATAACTCCTTAGTATCTTTTATATAGGGTATATATATTATTCAAATTTATAATTTGGCTTATCTTTGTCATTCTTACATCATAACTTTTGATGAAAGAAGCAACAAAGATAAAATGGAGTGATAGTTGGAGTTGTTTAAATCATATTTGAGGTTATGAGCTCGAATCTTCACATTGACAATTTCTTTTTAATATATGAGGATTGGTGTGGATAGAATGCTATAGAAAGAGATATGGTGACATGTGGAAGATTGCAATTTTTAACTAAAGGCCAAGCTTTTTAGAAACACAGATTTAAAGCTATCAAAACCTGGTGCTGTAGTACGATTGTTTTTTGTATAAAAACAGTATAAAGGGGGGGTGAATTATAGAGAGAGAATAAGCGTAACTTTTTGCGGAATTAAAATCCATATAGGGAGCACACAATGGGAACATAAGAGATTTTAGAGAGGAAAAACTTTCTAGGCCCAATTGGAAAAGAAGACCTCGACCACAATAGATTTTGACTCAATCTTTCCACTGTAATAAGCCAACAACTCTGTTACAAACCTATTAGTTCTCTCGAGCCACAACTTGAGTTCCTAAATTCAAGTTTCCAACAACAGTTCCCTCTAACTGTTGTTCCTCTCGAACTTCACTCGAATTCTTTCTCTTTCTGTTTATCTTGCTTCACTCAAAGTATTCTCACAGTTAAAGGAGTTCACTCAAGTGCCTTATCCAAAGAAAATACAATTTCTGAAAAGATTAGGCAGAGTAAAAACCAAGGACAATAAGTATAAATTCTCTTGGGAATAAGGCATTGAAACTTTAGACACTTAGGATATTTAAGTTAGGTTAGACACAAATTGAAATTTCGGTATTTATAGGGCAACAAGTTATGAACACTCCTTCGGTAACTTCCCACTACTTAGACCACTATGTACATTATGTTTAAGTGCTTGAGAACAAAGAAAAAATTAACTCCACTGACTTTATTGAACATGCACTGTAAATGTGGGTTAGTATGCTTGGGGAACAATGTATGGGAGTATGGAGGAAATGTTACCCAAAGGGGGGGGTGTCAATAGTTAAAATAGATATTGTGGGTAATTAACTAATTATGTTCCAATCATGCCGGTAATGACTCATCCCCCCCTTAATGTGGGTAATGGTAGGTTTAATTTGAAGCCCTCATTTTGATTCCTTAAATAACACATCATTACATCCTACTATCCTAGTATGCTTTCATTAATAGGGGTCATACGTAGTACTTTGAATGCGAAACTATCTATGGTGTGATACGTATACCATGGAGCTTATAGAAATCGGTTATGGGTTGGTCTAGTACGTAGATCCACTTGAGCCAGCTAACGACGTTCACATGCTTCGAGCCTATTTGCGTTTTTAAATAAGTCCAATGCAGGGAAACTCTTCTGAATAAAAAATGATAAACTTGTTGTTCATTCTAACTAATGCTACCGGTTGTAAAAGATCTAATTGTGACATTTCAAATTATATGAAAGATCTAGCTAATGGGACTCGTGATATAAAGGTCTCATGTTCTCTAGCTTAGTCAGATAAATTAGGTGGATGACATCAGGCGGCCCACACTCTTTGCCTAATGCTGATCTGCTAAGAAATTATAGGCTAGACATTCGAGCATTTGGCCCGATTAGGCGGTTGACCCGGAGACTAAATTTCTATCTTTTCCGAATTATTTTTAATGCTTTTATTAATTTGGTATAAATAGTTACCTTCATTATTTTGTCAGACACCTTTTATCATTCGTTCATTAGCTTAGTTTTAAACGCTTTTTAGAGTTAAACCCTTTAGTTTATATTCGAAGATAACCGAACCTGAGATTATTTAAATAAAAGTTATTGCTTTCCGTCATTTGGTATCATTCTCTATCTCTAATTTATTTCTTTAATCTTTGATTGTTAGTTTATTTATTTTATTCGTTTATGATGCAAAGTTTAGATTTCTATATTTTATTCGCCGTTGTTTGTTCAATTATGAGTGGGTAGTCGTTTTTCTACGGTTAGGGAGGAAAGTCATGTTTATACCAGGATCGTTATTTGAATAGCAATTAGTTCTAGATTATGATTAGGGCAATTATAGTTTGATTTGTTCTTGACTCCTTGGTTTATGTTATTGCGCAGTTTCATGAATTACGTTTGGTAACTGGAGTTTGAACACACTGACGTTTCTGATAATATGAGTGATCATACCATATATGTTGAATCGAGGGCGTTATGACCTGATAATAGGCTTAGCATTGGCTCTAATTGTTCGACTCTATACCTAGGTTTTTTTAGTTATTCGATTATTTTGATTGGTATAAGCATGGTGGATGTTATATAATATGAGCACTATAAGAGGGCGGGGTGAATTCTAGTGAGAGAATATGCTATGTTTTTTGCGGAAATAAAAGCTAGCGAGGGAACAGGAAGAGAGAACACAAGATATTTTAGCGAGGAAAAACTTTCTAGGCCCAATAGGAAGAAACGACCTCGACCTCGACCTCAAGGGATTTTGACTATAAACTTTCCACTATAATAGGCAAAACGACTCTGTTTACAAACCTATTACTTTTCTCTCGGGCCACAACTTGAGTTCCTAAACTCAAGTTCCCAACAACAGTTCCCACAACTGTTGTTCCTCTCGAACTTCCCTCGATGTTCCTTTCTTTCTCTTTCACGCTTCACCCAAAGCTTCTCACACTTACAAGAGTTCACTCAAAGCCTTACCCAAAAATACAATATGTAAAACAATGGAAGAGTATAAACTCGAATAAAGTAAGTATGAATTCTCTTGAGAACGGCACTGACTCTTTAAGACACTAAGAATATTTGGCTAGGTCAGACACACTAATTTCAATGTATTAGGCGCCTATTTATATTATGCTAAGGTAAGACCATAACTTAAGTCCACTAACCCATGATGTCCATTAACTCAATTTATTTAATTTTTATTTAACTTTACTTGAGAATTAAATAACCACTAAACCACCACTTAGCTTAATAAGAGAAGCAGTAAAGTATAACGTGGTTTATAAAACTTGAAACCTAATTAAACTAATTAAAATAAATTGAGGCTTTAATAAAATAATCAAGCCCATTACTCCACAAACAGTAAACGTGTAGCAATAAGCTTTACACCTGATATTAGTTTGCTTGGGGAGTAATTAAATTATTTTCTTTAAATAGTTTTTAGGAAAATATCTTTTATAAATAATAGAAACATAACCGAAAATCATAATTAAGTTTTAAAAGAAAAACCTTTCAAAACCGAAAACCAATTTAAGTTTAATAAAATATAAAAGACAATATTTAAAAAGATTTTGACTTTATCCTAATTAAATCAGAAAAACAATATAAATAAATTCCCAACAAACTAACAACTAACTCCTAAACTCATGGACTAAGTCAAAACTAACTAAAGACTCTGTAACAACCTTACTTGGGTGCACAACAATGTTAGGCGCACAACTTGGGATATGTTAGCTGTTCCTAAAGTATTTTCTAGGTCTGTTCCCTAACCTTGTTCCTAAGAGTGCCAGTGTTTGTTCCTGTCATGGGAACAGAACCAAGTTCCGTTTGAGAATTCAACACAAACTAGATTAAGTATTTACTCAACCTTAACAAGAAGATATTAAATACATCCTAACATATTCTAATCTTCACTCCAAGCTTGATACTTCATCTTTCGAACATCTTCACTTCGATCTTTGATTATTTCTCCAATTTAATCTTCGATCAAGTATTCCCTTTGCTCGAGAATGAATTACCTAGCAATATCATAAGTGAAACACAATATGTCTTTTGTTGGTTAAGTCTTATTCAAAACTCAAGGGTCAACAGTGGACCAAACTGATTCCCTAGTCCTTTAATTCATAGTTCAATCTCATTTTAATATTGCTTTTATTAGTAAAATTAGTAAGTCAGCTGATTTCGTCTGAAGTAGCTTTTTAATTGAATATTGACCTTGAAACCCTGTCTCCCTGTCGATTCGACCCATACTTGCAAGGCTTTTCTAACAACAGACACCATGGATTTGCGATTTTAGTTTTAAAACACATCACCAACATATCATCACTGTGCACTTGCGATAAATTCTTTTGTCGGTGGACCCAAAGTGATCTCATCTTTATGGTCGCACTCGCTTAAGGGAATATCATGAATGCGCTCACGGTCTTTGTCATCCAGTTAGACGTAACATGTCTTCCTTCCACCCCCCCCCCCCCCCCCCCCTTCTCCTCATAAACCAATTAAAGCCCTCTACACGAGCACTCTTAATGTAAGATTATTTAAGAAAGAAAAACTGTTGTTACTTCGCTCATTATAAGGACTCTTTTGCTCATCTTAAAATGTTAAGAAGGGAGAGTAGAAATGTTAGAATTTTTTTCTGCTCATTGTAGAGGCAACATTACTCATTTTTAAAATAAGCTTAAATACCAACTTATTAATTTTCTCTTTTAGTTGTTATTGTTCTACGTTTAAAAAATTATCATTCAAGTTTTAGTCAGCATTCCGCACGCATCGTGTACATATGATTGGAAAGAGGTTTTCATAAACGTAACTAAGGTAAAATAAAATTGTGACAAGTGAAGAGGAGGACTACTTGGTGTCCACATGAAATTGCAATCCTACCCTTTTTTTGCTAAAATCTATTCTATTCAAACAAGGTACACCTTGGTGCAAATTAGAAGGTGAAACCCTAAATTTAAGAAAGAAAAACTCATAGATCATGTGACAATGAACTCCATCAATTACTTCTTGCATCACAGGAACGTTAAGGTCAAACCCAAGAATAGTTCTTGTTCGACCGTTTGTGAACTTGGTTGACCCGATGACGATTCCCTAGAGCCTGAATCACCTACAGCTCGTATTTGGGTTGTGATAATTAAATGGGTAGCTCTCTGTTTGCTATGACTTGACACATGACCACCTAGGGCTTGAAGGTTAGGAAATGTTTTGTCACAAGTGATCATCATCATCTCCATTTTCTTCTTATTTTCATCGCCGGCATCATCATGATCTTCATCGTCTCAAATCGATCCGAAATCCCTGATAATGTTCCTCTTTTTATTATCATCATTAGTCGAAAGTTTCATCTTTGGAGATAATGACTTGTTTGGATGATAATGATTAGTTGAAATGTGTGAAAGTGAATCAAGGAATTGAAAGCCCTAACTCATGTTGCAGATAATATCTTTCATCTTCATCACACTCATTGAGAAAAGCGCCTCCGCAACATCAGCCATCTTGACTTCCTTAGCACGATGGCTGAAGCTCGAAGATGTTAAAGCTGACACCGAGGAATAGTCCACATTCCGATTTCGCTTCCTTGTCGCCTTCCATCCCTTCACGAATCTCAACTTGTCCACGACTAGGGCTGCTAATCGAGCGAGACAATTCGCGAGCTACTCGAGATCGAATCGATCAAAACTCAGTCAACACTCGACTCGAGTGAGCTCGACCCGAACTCGAGCTCGGATCGAAACCTTAACGAGCCTTATCGATATACTCGAAACTCGACTATAAAAACTCGCGAGAAACTCGATTTTTTTAATATTAAATTTGTATGATTTTATTGTTACTTATTTAATATATTTCACTTCAAATTTACAAATAAAATTGCAATATGAAAAAATACTATAAATAAATAATAAAATAACTTAAAAACTATCAAAAATCAGATTTAAGACTTAAAAGGGTTAGAGATAATACATCTCAACCGTCCATCTTTTATTGAGATAAGTAAAATGGTCAAAAGAAGAAACCCTAAACCTCCCCTCAACTCATTTATTGTCACATTTCCTCACCCATTCTTAGTTTCTTCCTCACAAATCACATTCTTCCCTTCTGCGATCTGCCACTACTATACTTCCTCGTTTTATTCTCGCCGGTCGCCTCAGCCGGCCGTTCTCCTCAAGTCGCCGCCACCGTCAATTCTTCTCAAGCAGCAGACGCCGCCGTCCGTTCTTCTCAAGCAGTAGACGTCGCCGTCCGTTCTTCTTAACCAGCAGACGACGCCATCTGTTCTTCTCAAGAAGCAGACGCCGCCGTTGAGGGGAAGGTTTCGAGTCTGAAAAATATATTTCGAGTTCGAGTCGATCTCAAAAAAGATTGACTCGACTCGCTCGATTAGCAGCCCTATCCACGACCGAGGAGAATTGTGGAGGCTCAGACCTAGTGTCGGGCTCGAGCCCAGGCTCAATCGGGATGCGTTCATTGAGGTTATACGAGTTGGGACTCGGTCTCAGTGGTTGCATATCCCGCAAATTACGTTCAGGGTGGGTCCTTATACGACCATCGAGGGAATTTTGGTATTTAAATTTCTTTGGACAAATACGGCAAGTAAATTCATCCTGACTTTGAGCTTATTGTTCCGGGCATGAACTTAACCCGACGGGTTCTTAACGGGCTTGCTGTTTTTCTAAGTGTGAACCCTCATTTGACCGCCAAGTGCTTTCCCCGTTGTTGAAAACTTTGCCACAACTAATACATGTTTTTGTCTTTGACTCCACCTCCTTGTTGTTATTGTTATTATTATCATTAGGAAAAATTGTATCTTACCACCTTTTGTGTATCACTTTTTGTAAATTACCACCTTGATTTTTTTTTTAAATTACCACCTTTTGTCTCCATTTTCTCAAAAATTCCCACCAACTAACGATTTCTGTCAAGAAATCCGTTAGTGTGGGCCCACTTCTTACTAACTTACCAAATTACTCATTTTAACTTTAAATTATCAACTAATTAGGGATTATTTACCTAAACAACCAATAACTCTAATTCAATTAAACAATTAACCCCTAATTTAATCATCCAAGCAAAAACCCTAAATCAATTGAACAACTAAAAACCCTAAATTAATTAAACAAGCAAAATCATAATTCAATTGAACAAAAAAACCCTAATTCAATGAAACTATATAAAACCCCTAATTCAATTAAACAAGCAAAAGCCCTAAACTGATTTTAACAACCAAAACCCTAATTTAATTAACAACATAAACCCTAACTCAATTAAACAAGGATAACCCCTAATTCAATTCAACAGCAAAACCCCTAATTCAATTGGATAATCAAAACCCTAACTTTCGTTAAAAAACCCCTAATTTTTGTAAAAAAAATCCTAATTTCGTCAAAAAAAACCCCTAATTTTCTTATCATTCTTAGTTAAACAATTGCACTTACCTTATTCAACTCATTCTACTCCCAAACGGATCGAAATCTGGTCACTCTTCGATATTTACTACTCTCTACTTCATGATTTGCAGAAAGAGAAGAAAATATGATTATCTTAGCTCTCATTCATTATAAATTAGGTTAAGAAGATGAATGATGAAAGGGGGGAAATGAGAAATTGGTAAAGTTGAGATAAAGTGGGCCCCATAAACGATTGTATTAACAGATCCGTCAGTTGGTGGGAGATTGTGAAGAAAACGAGACAAAAGGTGATAATTTTTTAAAAAATAAAGTCAAGGTGGTAATATACAAAATCTGTAAAACAAAAGGTGGTAATATACAATTTAATTTGTTGTTGATCCATTTGTTGTTGAATAAGTTTGTGTTTTCGGATTTCTCCTTCTTCTTCAAATACCTCATCATCTATTTGTTTAGGACCTCCTGACTGACAACAAGTATCATCATGTGTTTGTTGTGGTTGATGTTTGTGTTTGATTGGTACTCTGAGCTTGAAGTTGAGCTTTTTAGGTTTGTGCTCTTGATTTTCCATTGAAGAACAAAAATTGATTTCAATTCGCTATTTGTGGGTAATCGAGTACTAGGGAAAAAGTTTAAAGAAATTAACAGAAGAGAGAAGATGAACTAATAGTAAGGCTTTTTGAGAATTTTCGTTGAGTTTAAAGGGAGTGAACAAGAAAGAGGCGGTTAGGTCACTAACAAAGTATATGAAAATGTTGATGCTAACAATAAAAAATTATAATTATAAAAATAATTAATATCTATGGAAAAAATATTAAATTATAAAACAAAGGTTATTGTTAATTTATGTATGATGATTAGCTTAGTACTTTATTTAAAACTAAATCTATTTTATTGATGATTATCTTTAGTACTTTACTTAAAACTAAATCATATCTTTGACTCTATCTTTTACCTCCTTTTATTTTGAAGCATCTTCTACCCCCTCTTTATTTGATGTAATACAAAAATTCTAAATATCTTACGTGGCACGCCATGTGCTCACAATACTATTCTATTTTTGTATGTCTCTATTATATAAGTGAAGAGGATGGGTGGACACCAAAAAATAAAAAATAAAAAATATACTAACTACTTTCTTATATTGACAATTAACTGTTTTAGAAATTAAATTTTTAACTGATCTCGCACACATCACCTGCATTTTTCGCTAGTACTATATATATAAGCCCGTGCGGTACACAAATTAGTTTGTATTTGTTATATAATAATTTACCTTTAAATTATGGTAAATAGTTGTCGAGCATATATTGCTTTTTAATCATCGCTTGTTATTTAAATGATCATATATACTTTCATCGAATTAGAGAGAAAATCGGAAAGTTTAATTTGTTAGATGTGACTAGTATATGGTAGCATCCCCAAAATTAAAAGTGTACGTATAATTTAAATGAGAGTTTGTGACATATGCACTAAACTTATAAAAGTATGTAAATGTGTAATTTCTATATGGTAACATATTAGAACGTAATGTTAATGAAGGCTTTTTTGGCACTATTGGCTCCAATAAAGCCGAATTTGATAAGTTAAATGGAACTGAAAAGTACCTATAACTGAAATTGATAAGGTGTTGAAACGAAAAATATACATGAAAGTGTAGTTGTTTGGTATAATTAATTGAAAAACGTAGCTAAAATTTGATATTAGAGTACAAAAATGCAAAATTTAAGTCATCTTATTTCGAAACTTTAGTATTTGTAACGTTCGATTGAAGAAACCTTATTTTGAAAAGCTACTATTTCAGATAGTTGCCAAACAATTCTAATCATTTAAGTTACCAAAAATAAATAAGCTCCTTATCGTTTAAGTCAACTTATTGGTGTTACTAAATACCTCCTCCGTCCCCGAATGTTGCTTACACTTCTTGAATATATGTGAGGTATAAAATAATAAAGTGTAACCAACATTCTGGGACGGAGGGAGTACAATTGAAGAAATTTGATATTTTTCTTAATAATATTTTATTAGTAAACTATTATTATTATATGATATCACAAGAATTCTACTACATATTTATCATGAACTTATTATTCTCAATTGTTTGTATCATTTGATTTTTCATAGTATCCAAGAAACATGTCTATGATTGATATGTTTATCCATTAGGAAAATAGTTGATACACACGTGATGAAGCTTACATGATCTTATGTAAATTTTGTCCTTCTATACTAATGGGAGTTTCGGCAAAAGATGGTGAATTTGACTATAAATAATAATAAGAAATATTTATGAATGAAATACATATGTATTATGCCTCCTCTTTTTATTTTTGTTTTTCATCTTATAAAATTTATAGAGTTAGTTTACTATAAGACGGTCTTAGGTTAAGCCTTAATGTCAGACCAGCCCAATAAGCTAATTAGAAGCCCAATTACGCGCGCTACATGCTAAGCAGCCCATACAAATTGATTTTTTTTACTTTTCGACCTAAAACTTTAGCTTTTGCGTTTTTTAACTTTTCAACCTAAAACCTAAGTTTTGGATAAAAATCCATAACTAATACCATATATGTGGAATCGATATTCACAAATAGGCTAAAAATGTTAACTTCTAAACTTATAAACTTAACTTTTGAACCTCTACATTTTTAGCCTATTTGTTAATATCGATTCCACATACATGGTATTAGTTATGGATTGATATACAAAAGTAAAGGTTTTAGGTTGAAAAGTTAAAAAAAATGTAAAAGTTAAGGTTATAAGTCAAAAAGTTACAAAAATAAATTTGTGCGGGTTGCTTAGCGCGTGGCGCGCGGAATTGGGCTTCTACTTAGGTTATAAGGCTGGTCTGACGTTAAACATAACCTAATAATGTCTTATAGTAAACCAACTCATGAACATAAGCTAACAATATTAAACAAATAATCCCTCCGTCCTCTAAAGGATTTCCCATTTCATTTTGGCACAACAATTACGGAAGTTGGTTGGTGTGGGTCCAAAATTATCATTTTACAATTGAAAAGTAAGGTATTGGATACTTTTTAAAATTGTTTAGTAAGAGAGAGAGTATGGGTTCAAGTGATTTATGTAAGGAAAATAATATGGTACTAGGTGGGTCATATCAAAATAAGTAAATGGGAAATATTGGGACAACCAAAAATGAAAAGATGAGAAATCCTTAAGGGACAGGGGGAGTATGTTTTTCATCAAGAAAACTTATCCTAAATCGAAATAAAAATTCGACACGTATACTATTCTCGTTGTCAGGTTTTTTTGAATGAGTTTGATAACAACTTGAAAAATGAAAAATCCTTATTTGGAGATGAAGGATTGATTAGCACTTTATTATGCTTAATTGTAGGTCATTTTTAGTGTCCTTGCAAGTAGTTTAGAGCATTTAAGCCTAGCATTGCATGGTTTTTGTCAACTTTGAGTTATATTGTCGCTTTATTAACTATTTAGTTATTTTTGGATGATTTCGAGGCTAACAAGCGGGTTTTTGAGTCATATGATCATTGGAAGACTAGTTGTGGACTATTAAACTTCAAATAGACATAACATTTGATATATAAATCGGACCGAGGTGATTCTAGCGAGAGGTATTAGCTCATTTTGGTAGCTTTCCAACGACTGGTCATAAGCCCAATTCCGATATGAGACAAGAGAGATAGGATCGTTTGAAGTTGAGTTGTCCGCTGACCATCAGGTCTACATGGCCGTGGCACGTTCACCACGGTTGTGGGGACTTGTAGCAGGCAAGACAGACTGTTAAGGATTTGGGACTGACTCGAAGAAGTTGGTTCACCACGGCCATGGTGATTTTGCCACGACCGTGGTCACCCTCACTCGACGAAACAGAAGACACTCCGCTATAACAGAAGGAAGTGGAATTTGGTGAAGTCAGGTCACGACGGCCGTGGTGATTTTTCCACGACCGTGACACCTGACTTGAATATAAGCAGTTTCCTTTGAGATTACATTCTCTATTCTCTCTCAAACTCTTAGTTCTTATCATATTGCAACTTTGAAGATTCAATTATGATTTCAATCCAAGTAATTTCCTTTCAATTTCTCTTCTTTACTTTCATTGCTTTATTAATCATGTTTAATTTGTTTAATCTATTTTGCTTCGAATCCATGATTAGTGAGTAGTTCCTTATCTAGGGTTTGGGTGAAAGAATGGATTAGGGCTAATTAAGATGTTCTTGTAATTGCTTATTTATGTCTACTATGCATTGATCTTAGTGTTTTGACACCCTAGGATAGACCTTGATCAAGTTTATGCTAGGGCTTAAATTTCAATTACTCTTAATTGATTGTTGATGTCTTGTCATTCCCATGAATCAACTTAATTTCTAGACCAAGAGATTGGGTAGAAATTAAGAGGATCCTATTTAGTAGTTTTCCAAACAAATTGAATCTATTATTCAATTGGCTATAGACCATTCAAGAGAGGATTTAGTCGATTGATTAATTGATTACTCTTGAGGACCATTCGAGAGAGGACTCAAGTACTTTAGAGGGAAACTTAACCTTGCATGTTATTCTTTGTAGTTTCGCAGTTGCATTAGTGTCGAGTCTTTCCCGAGTTCATGCGAGTAACCCAAGCTCTAGTGTTTTCCTTATTATTTTCATTTCTATACTAGTTTATTAGTTGTCATTCTAAGTTAGTTGTTAATTAACTATTCATTCTCTACACCCCCAAATACCCTTCACTTAGGTAGTTTTAGACCTATTAGACCTTAGTCAATCTCTATTTCCTTGTGGTTCGACCCTTGACTTGCCGTTACTACGTTCATAGTAGTTTCTCGTTAGGATTATAAGTATTATTTGCTAAGCGGTTCTTAGTGCCTTAACGACACACTAAAAACCTCTTATCAAAATTACAGACAAATAATTTTAATCTATTACAACAACACCTAACGAAACCTTTAACAAAAAACAACTAAAGTTTCATAACTAAATGGAAAAATCCTTCCATAACAGATTGAAAAAACTCGCTAAAACTTAAAGAATTAGGTTGAAAAATCCCTACAAAAAGGGACTAAACTTCTGGTTATAGTCTTCGTATGTAGTTCTTTCTGTGCGGCACTGCCCAAGATACACATATTTAGGATCTTCTTGATATTGGGTTATGGGTTGACCAAGTAGCTAGGTATTATTATGGATCGGCTGGCCACGCTAACAAGTCACAGGCCCCTTTGCATTAGCAAATAGGTCAACAATAGGAAAACTCTTTAAATTTAACAAAATTACAAATTTGTGGTTTGTTGGAAATATTAGGTATATCAAGGCTACAATAAATTTTGTGATGGAGAAATCACCTAAAACAATTAAAGATGGAATTGGTATGTGATGCCATGGTCTAAAACCATTGCCTTAAAAACGAGATTCGGCTCGTCCAAGGTACAAAACGTTATGGCCGATTCGTTCCCCAAGGTTAACATCACTCCCACATACTCATGTACTTGAGTGTGAGGGATTGGAGTCACACAAGCTCTTGCTCAAGAGAGAATATAAGATAGATGAAAGGAATTGTTCTCTCTTCCATACTAGAGACCAAACACCTATTTATAAGGATACCTTATAACTAACAAGAGAAGGTTACAAGTACCATAAATCACAATAATAATTTATTACATAATATTATAACCTCCATATTTATGTGAATTATTGCCATGTTTAAGGCTCATAAGTGGGGGTTACTAGTTGTTAGCAATTCAACTAGCCATAACACTTACAATGGAATCCTAAGAGATTGCCATTTAAGTTTTGTTAATTAAGGCTTTTAAAGCCATTATTCCAACATGGTTCATCCAAACTAATGAGCTAATTGTGTTCACATTTTAAATGTAGTGATTCTCCAAGTTAGTTCAATACTTTATGTGCGACCAGCGCAAAGATCCAGTTGTGAAGAAGTATGTATAAAAGCTAGTTTCTAATCTAAGCAATGCCCGAGAGATGTATATTATTTTAATGTTGTTTTTCAAATAACCCGAATAACTAAAAAGTGATGAAACTCAAACGAACTCAATATAAATCGTAACTTAAACTCGAGAATGTTAGTACATTTATTTTGCCTGAAGACAAATTAGATTGTATAATTGTTGATATCTTTTAACTCGAGTTGACTTCAATATATTTCTATCTAATAAAATTTTGGCCATATAACTAACAGATGAAATATTAACTATTATATTAGTAACATTATTTTTATATAAGGAAATTAAGTTATTTGCTGACTTAAGTAGACTTCAAATATTACTCTACTTTCTACCGATATAATTAATAGGTAAAATATAAGATTATATGTAATATTAGAACAAACAAATCATAGGTTGATCTTATTTTATGTTATGTTCTGTTCAGCTCTTTTCAGTTCAGTTTTAAATTTGTTCAATTTAATTCACTCCAGTTGAACTCTGTTCATAATTTGACCATTTTTGTTGCTATTATTATTATTATTATTATTATTATTATTTATTATTTATTATTATTATTATTACTATTATTATTATTATCAATCTAATTTACTTTAGTAATCATTATTCATAAATACTATTCTATTAATTACATCTTTACTCATTATTATTATATTATCATATTATTAATTATAATATAATAATAATATTATTAACTAGTCCCTCCGTCTCAGAAAGCTCTATACAGTTTCGTTTTTTATCCATCCCAGAAAGCTTTGTATACTTCTAATTTTGGACATGACCCGCCGACCACTATTTTATTATTTTGACTTTTTAGCCATGGCTCACTACTCTCTCACATCCAAATAAAATAATATCTCACTAACTCATATCACATTTACCTTTTTAGTAAAATATAATTGATAATCAAACAATAACTTATCATCAAAAATAACGTGCCCGATCAAGTGTATATAGTTTTTTGGGACGGAGGGAGTATTATTTGTATTATAATTAATAAATACCATTAAAGACATGCCTAGATTGAGGATAATGTGTTAAGGGTAGTAAGAAAGATCAAACATAGAAAACTAAAGCATTTAAAGGTGACGAGAAAGGGGACGGATTTTTAATACATTAACCGCTATTTAAAAACTATAAAATGCATCCAACAACGACAAAAAACTTCTTTGTTATATCTAGCTCTGTATTATTGCAAATTATATTTACTATTATCTCAACAACATCTATTGCAAACTAATTACACAGAAATAAGTATAAAAATAATTTTTTTTCTTGAGCGACCCAAGAAAATAAGGGTGCGGCGTTTTCATTAGTACATCTTCCCAAAGTTCCAAAATATTAATCTAAATTCTAAAATATTCTTGATCCAACTAACAATATTTCTTTTTAGCTGGAACTAAAAAATTTATACGAAACAGGAGATTGCATTCTAAGTCATCTATGTTCCATATCTCGTAAGTGCACTAATTTTTTTCCAGATTGACTTCATTACTCCAAAATTTTGAACCTGCCAACAGAAAAAATAAATATAAAAATTTATTACATTAAAGTATTTAATTAGAACCTAAAGCGTCAAGAAAACAATTATCTCCTAAGGTTGAAAACAAACCACACCACATGAATAATAAGAAATTTAGAAAAGGTTACAACCATCAGCAATATAGTATAAACTTTGTTAACTGCATCAAGTCTCTTAACCAAAGCAAGTTAACAACCAAATTTTTAATAGCAAGTTGAGTGCAAAGATAGTAACATGAACCAAAACCAATAGACCAAGAAAGTTCCAAACAAACGTACCACACAAAGAAAGTCAAAAAGGAAAGTGAGAAAAGGTTACAACACTAGGATAAGGATTTGATCCAACATTATACCATTGATCTACTATTCTACAGATGACCACGCATAGTTGGCTTCAGAAGCAGTTTGTAGATTTAAGATATTATGATAGTATTGTATAGAAATTATATGTATAATATAAAAACGATTTAAATAGTGCTACAAGCTATGAAATGTAGAAGTTTTAAAATTGAGTACTTAGATTTGTAGGGTGAAAGTTTCAAATGCCCCGAAGCTAATAAAGTATAATCTGATGATCTTTAAGCGTGATGCTAAATCTTTTTTTTGAATTAAGTCTTGCGTTCTGGTTTGAGGCTTCATTCTTTTCAACTCATTGACATCTTGATCATAAGAGAATAATGTTATATAAATGCAAATATGTTCTAATAAAGAAAAAAATTTGGTCTCTCTGACGAATAAGGTTTGAATAAGTTCTAATGAGTTTAGATAAGATAGGTAGAAATAAACAAAAATAAGTTGAAAAGAAAAAACCATCAACCTAAAAGATTTTACTTCTAAGGTAAGTCGACAAACCTGTAAAATTGCGATCTAGTTAGCTAAGTTTTTCTTCACACCAAAAAAAGTATTAACGGGCCGGGTACATATTCCAAAGGTTTGACCAAACATGTGAATAATGAACGTGAATACTCAATAGCGTAGACTTCATTTGGTTGACTTGACATTGACACAAACACTCACTAGCGTAGACTTGACTTTGTTGACTTGACATTAACACAAAGACTCAGTGGTGTAGACTTGCTTGACTGACTTAACATTGGCACAAAGACTTACTAGTGTTGACTTGATTTGATTGACTTGACATCGACAAAAAGACTCACTAGCATAGAATTGATTTGGTTAACCTGACATTGACACAAAGACTCGCTAACGTAGACTTAACTTGGTTGACTTGACATTCACACAAAAACTCACTAGCGTAGACTTGACTTTGTTGACTTGACAATGACATAAAGACTCACTAGTGTAGCCTTACTTGGCTAACTTTGACATTGACACAAAGACTACCTAGCAGAGACTTGACTTTGTTGACTTGACATTGACACAAAGACTTAGTATTGTAGACTTGCTTGGCTAACATGACATTGACACAACTTAATTTGGTTGACTTCACATACACACAAAGACTCACTAGCGTAGACTTGACTTAGTTAATTTGACATGTAAGCAAAGAATCATTAGCGTAGATGATAATAATGTCAAAAATTAAATGTGATTATAGTGGATAACAGAATACTAAGTAGTACATGGTGTAGTTGTAAGGGGTTCAATTCTTACCAACTACGATCCTTTAGATACATTTTTATCCAAGTACCCATTTAATTTGAGAAATTAAGTGTAGGACTAAAAAAGAGGGATATGAGAAATCTCACTTTGATGAATCTCACAAGGCTCCCTCTTTGGCTATCTCTATTGTCAATCATAATGTAACACCTGGCTTACCGAGCTGCTAGCTTAATCACACTTAGTAATCATAAAACTCAGGTGAACATGAAACCGACAATAATCAAGAACACATTAGATGGAAATGCACGATCCTGGACCTGTGGGTTATGGGCCCACAAAACAATCTCCTTTATATAATACATAAATTACACAGTCATTCGATCTAAATAATTCTAAATAAACTCCTTATATACAAACATAAATCTCAGAATTTTAACCCACACAGTCATGACTTTAAAGTGTTACCTAATATCTAATATTGTGTTATATATGGTAATGTAAAGTGATAAGTAACATTTAATAAAGTGTTACTATAGTTCACAAGGTGGTATAGAAAATGATACAATAGATGAAAGGGTGCTACATAAAATATTAAAGTAGCACTATAAATGTGATACACTAGTTTCCGAAAAGTGTTACATTAGAGAATTTTGAGTAACACTTGAAAAAGTGATACATTAGGACTGAAAAGTGTGACCTTAGAGAATAGGTAGCATTGGCAGATGTCACACTTCTAAAAATGTTACCTATTGCCTATTGTAACATTTTTCAGCCTTTTAGTAACACTTTTAGGGTATTACCTTAGGCCAACTATGCACTAGTATACAAATGCTTACAGTTTACCTAAAAAAAATTAACAAGTCCTGGTCGAAATCAAGAACAAAATTAAGGGGTAAGTAGAACGTAGACAACTTTAAAAAATCGAATAGATGAAATTTGGAATCCAAAAAAGCTCTATTTTACCTGAAATAACTACAATTACCAAAATCAGGTAGGAGAACATAATAGCAGTGCCGGAGAAAACGATAGCCAGCCGGAGAAGACGATAGCATGCCGGAGAAGATGATAGTAGAAAAAATTACCACCGGAGAACACGATAGCAACCACGAGAAAGTTGAGGGAGTTAAGGGAGAGTGATTAGCGGAGGGAGTTGAGGAAGTATAGGGAAACGTTGAGTTGTGAGAGGTTTTGGTGGGATTATCTTCCGCCTATTTTTGGTAATTTGGGCAACAACAACTCAAAAACTTAGTGATCTTTTGTTTGATGCATGCCTCCAATTTGGAGTTTCGTGGCCAATTGAACTTTTCATTGCACATTAGTGATTTTAGGCCACTACATTTCAATTGGACGCCCAATATGTTATACTTTGTGCCTTGGAAAAGTGTACAAAGTATAGGCACAAAGTATAACTAGGAACCTATCTAGGTCTTCCCCTTTCTCACAAAAGGCAAGCTGTAGTGACCTCAGATTCCTCATTAACAAAGTCAAACAAAGGCTAGCTACCTGGAAGTCTAACTTCCTCTTAAGAGCTGGAAGACTATGCCTTATCTCTTCTACCCTAAACATCATCCCATCTTACTACATGCAAACTACTTTCCTCCCCAAAACAATTTCCAATGAGCTTGATAAACTCTGCAATAACTTCCTGTGGGGTCAGAAGGGGGAGAAACAAAGTATCCATCTTATCTCTAAGTTCAACACCTTCCTTCCTAAGGACAAGAGTGGTCTTGGAATTAGGAGTCATGTGGATTTAAACCTTGCCTCTATGGTCAAGCTAGGTTGGAGAATGTCCCAAGATGATAACAACCTTGCTAACGACTGCATCAAGTCCAAGTATGTGAGAGACAATTATGTTGTAAGTTTTAAAAAAGGTTCTCACGTTTGGAAAGACATAGGCAAAGGGTGGCCGATTTTGGTTTCCAACCACACTTGGAACATTGGTAATGGTTCCAATATCTCGGTGTGGAAGGATAACTGGCTTGGTATAGGTTCCCTATCCTCTATGCTGCATGGACCTCTAAACAAACTCGACCATCTTGTAACTCTTGATAGTTGTTTTGTCAATAACCTTTGGACCTTCTCTAACCTTTCTTATCCCATCCTGCGGACCATCTTAGATAGAATGGAAGCCGTTGACCCCCCTAACCCTTCTAGATGTGACACCCCAATCTCAAACTTTTTGGTTAATGGGAAATTCTCTCTAGCACTCGCTTATAGGGAAGTGGTGAAAGATAAAGGTGAAGTTATGTCATTCCAAGGCCTCTGGAAGTGTAAAGTCCCCCCAAAATTTAGATTCTTCTTGTGGCTCATGTGGTGGGATCGTATACCCCATAAATCCCTCCTCCACACTAGAAACATTAGTGACACGGCTATGTGCCCGACGTGCCACTCTCTTGTTGAAAACACGATCCATGCCATTAGGGACTGCCCTTTCTCCAAAGCCGTTTGGGATGGCTTACTTGTTCCAGACACCCTAGGGGGAGGGGATCTTAGAGAGTGGATTACCGCGAATGTCAAAAGCAAGTTCTCATCCCATGGTCTTCCCTGGGCCATCCTATTCCCTGTAGTGGCTCTCCAAATTTGGAAAAACAGAAACAAGTTCGTCTATGAAGGGAGTGCCTTTGACCCCCGAACATTGTCATTAAGAAAAGTATCTACCTCACATGGGAGTTTCATGCTTTCATTGACCAAGTTGCCAAAACCCCTAGTATTTCTACACTAATAGGAGGTCTTAATTTTAACCCTAACCTTGTTTACTTCCATGTTGATGCCTCCTTCCATAGAAAGGAAGATTGTACTTACATTGTAGGTGTGTTGCGAAATGGGAAGAGTGCATGGTGTACTGGATTCCAGAAGAAAACTTTTTGTTGGAGTTCTCTCCATGAGGAACTTCATGCTATTAGAGAAGCATTATCACTTGCCAAACAACATAACATAATGAGAGTGCAGATTATTTCAGATTGTAGCACAGCGGTACACTTGTTGCAAAGTCAAATTTCCACCAATGATATGTTTGTTAATATTCTCCAACAATGCAGGGAGCTTGAGGATGCTCTAGAAGAAGTGGTGTTCCATTGGACTAGCAGGGACAAGAATCGCCTAGCGGATATTTTAGCTAAAAAGGCTTTTGTTGTAATTTGGATGCAAACTTGACAACTTTATTACCCCAACCCCCCGACTATTGTATGAAGGTCTATCTAGAGGACCGTAGCTCTCTTTTTGAGCCTTGTATTGGGCCATTGGCCAACTCTAATTAAGTTTATTGCTCCTTTTTCATCAAAAAAGAAAAAAAAAATACTTTGTGCAACAAAATCTCATCTATTGCCAAAGCTCTACAGGTTGTGCTACAAATTTAAATTTCATTGCACAAACATAAAGAATTCGTTGCCCAAAGCCCATATTCTTGTAGTGTAAAAGATGATCTCACAACCTCCCTCCCTTTTTACATCTACTCTTCCTCCCAATATCTCAAAACATTCTCACAATCTCAAAAAATAATTTAAAAAATTTGCATTATATATAGGAAAAAAGAAGACTATTGGAACAAGCTCTAAAGTTGATAATATAGCTATAAACATGGAGTTTATCTCTCGTGAGAAACATTATAACAATTTGGTTGTCAACCTCTATGATAAAGTTAATAAACCTAAGATCGTCACTAACTGAATTACATAACAACGATTAAAAGATTCATCCATTTGATAAGAGAATTCTCTCCAATTGTATAAGTCTCAAACAGTATGTTACAATGATTGTATCCAAAACAGATAGTGAACTTCACATGTCCAAAACTCTAGAAAAACAAACAAATGTCTTGTTTAGTTTGATAAAAACCAACTCATGCCATCCTAGGCCAATTCCCAATTCGAAAATATATAAGATTCGAACTAAAGTTTCACGCTTGTTAGTGAATGTTAGCACATAACATTAGTATATACCAATTTGGCTGGTAGCTCTTCTTTCGTGTCTATAGAGATGGTTATGCAATAATAATCATCCTAAGCCAAAAACAAATAAAAAAACAAAAAGCAAAAACAAAAAAAAATTATCCTAAGCTCCAAATAAAAATAAGAGAAATAATATTCATTTGAGAAACGCTATTCATTAGAATCATAAATCTTTAGTCTCTTTTATATAGGGTATATATAGAATTCAAAACTTATAATTTGGCTTTTCTTTGTTATTCATACATCATAACTTTTGATAAAAGAAGCAACAAAGATAAAATGGAGTGGTAGTTGGAGTTGTTTACTTCATATTTGAGATTATGCGTTCGAATCTTCACATTAACAATTTCTTTTTAATATATGAGAATTGGTGTGGATAGAATGCTATAGAAAGATATATGATGACATGTGGCTGGCAGGCTCTGTCGCGAGGACCTCCAAAGATAATATTTCGCTTACTCTCTATCACAAATAAATGTAGTAGGGAAGTAAGGGTCGAATCCACAGAGAATCGGGGTAGTTTGGCATTTGGCGAGATTGAGTTAATGTAAATAAGCAATCAAAATAAGGGGGGTTTTGAAATAAATTCTAATAAACTAAACTAAATTATCAACTAACTACAAAGGGATATCTAAGTAAAATAACCTCGAATTCAATTAACAACAACTTCAAATCAAACCTCGATCATCGAACCTCTACCCTAATCACCTCTTTGTTTATCTATTGTTAAGAGCTAGTCTCACATTCTCCTTAATCATAGCTAAGTAGCACGATCAGCGTGACTACAAAACCCTAACCAAAGGGCAACCTATACAAAAGCGCATAAACCAACCCTAGGCAGCAATAAACTCAGAGAATCAATAGACCTGACAATGGTATTTAGGCAAATAGCATTTAATCAGTTGGCTAAACTTCCCAAGATACTAAATAAGATGATCTGCATCTAGTTTAATCTCTCGGTAGCTGCATATGAAAGGAGAACAAAACAATCCGATTCCATTATCAAATCCAGCAATAGATCATTAGCATAATCAAGACTAGTAGTACTCCTAGCTTAACTAAGCAATAATCATGAAATAAACATAGAAATCAAACCATAAGCAAAGAAAGTAAATAGGGAGAAAGATCTCACAAAGTAGATTGAAGTTCCGAGTTAATCTTCCTGGAGATTAAGATACAAACAAAGCTACATAATGAAAGTGAGAGTAAACTCAAGGAGGAAGGAAAGGGATTCCTTTCCCCCTTGGTTTCCTCTCTCTAAAAACCTAAATGCTAAAAACTAAGAAGCGTCAATCCATTCTTTACACAACATCGAGAAATACAAAATATAAGCTGGAGTGAAGCTGGGCGGTGCAGGTTCGCGGGCCATGAGCTGGGTCACAGGGGGCGACAGGTGCATCGCGGGCCGCGACCTGGCTCTGGTCCTCTGCTTTGCTGGGCTGCTGCTGCTTGTTTGGTTTGGTGGTGCGTGTTTGGTGCTGCTGCTGCTGGTTCATGGACGTTGTTGATGCTAGAGGTTATTGCTAGCGTAGATGCTCTAGTGCCAAATCAATATAATCCGAAACTTCCACGAGCATTACTCAAAAATATACTTGGCAATACAAAGTTCTAAAGTTATAAAGTTAACGTACATTACAAAACAAAACTCCGAACTTCCGCTAAAGCCAAATAATCACAAAAACGCCAATAATAACCATCAAATCATATAACATATGCATGTGAAATGATGTAATAATATCTTATCACTTGAGCACATCTGTGGCAGATTGCAATTTTTAACTAAAGGCCAAGCTTTTCAAAAACACAGAAATGAAGCTATCAAAACCTGGCGCTGTAGTACGATTGTTATTTGAATTATAGTGAGAGAATAAGAGTAACTTTTTGCGGAATTAAAATCTAGATAGGGAGCACACAACGGGAACACAAGAGATTTTAGAGAGGAAAAACATCCTAGGCCCAATAGGAAAAGAAGACCTCGACCACGATGGATTTTGACTCAATCTTTCCACAGTAATAAGCCAACAACTCTGTTACAAACCTAATAGTTCTCTTGAGCCACAACTTGAGTTCCTAAACTCAAGTTCCCAACAACAGTTCCCTCTAACTAATTTTCCTCTCGAACTTCACTCGAATTCTTTCTCTTTCTGTTTCTCTTGCTTCACTCAAAGTATTCTCACAATTAAAGGAGATCACTCAAGCCCCTTATCCAAAGAAAATACAAATTCTGAAAAGATTAGGCAGAGTAAAAACCAAGGACAATAAGTATAAATTCTCTTGGGAATAAGGCATTAACACTTTAGACACTTAGGATATTTAAGTTAGGTTAGACACAAATTTAAATTTCTGTATTTATAGGGGAACAAATTATGAATACTCCTTCGATAACCTTCCACTACTTAGACCACTATGTACATTATCTTTAAGTACTTAAGAACACAGAACAAATTTAACTCCACTGACTTCATTGAACATGCACTGTAAACTTGGGTTAGTATTCTTGGAGGGGAGGGGGAGGGGGGTGTTAATAGTTAAAATAGAGATATTGTGGGTAATTAACTAATTATGTTCCAATAATGCCTGTAAGAACTCAACCCCCCTGAATGTGGGTAAGGGTAGGTTTAATTTGAAGCCCTCATTTTGATTCCTTAAATAACACATCATTACATCCTACTATCCTAGTATGGTTTCATCAATAGTGGTCATACATAGTACTTTGAGCCTATTTGCGTTTTTAAATAAGTCCAATACAGGGAAACTCTTCTGAATAAAAAATGATTTACTTGTTGTTCATTCTAACTAATGCTACTAATTGTAAAAGATCTAATTGTGACATTTCAAATTATATGAAAGATCTAGCCAATGGTACTCGGGATATAATGGTCTCATGTTCTCTAGCTTAGTCAGATAAATTATTCTCCCTTTTGTTATATCTTTATTGTACTAGTTTGTAGAATCACTTTCTTTTAATGGTAATGATTTTGATATTAAATTTCAATTGAATATGTAAATATGCGTAAGCTTAAGAGTATCTTGCCAATATTTGTATTTTTTAACAATTTTCTTATTCTGTTACAATATCTCCTCAACATTCAACATTATTACTCTCATGTGAAAATTTTAAAATGAATCACCCAAAACATGTACAACTCGGATATATACAACTCATAACATGACAATGTTTCATATTGTTGGTTTCATCTGAAAATTTGTGTATACAAAATTAGCGTGACGAAATTAAAAATCACATAATATATGATATAACTTGTGAATTGATACGAAGCTAAACTTAGATACTAACTAATAACCAAAAACCCCAAATTTAATAAAATAATAGTCATAAATCATGTGAAGGTGGAGTCAAGAACACCATTAATGTCTTCTTCTTGCATCGAAGGAACATTAAGGTACCCAAGAATCCGTTTGTGAACTGTATTGACCCGATGACGATTCACTAGACCTAGAATGAGCTACAACTCGTATATGGGTAGCTTTCTGTTTGCTATGACCTAACATATGACGACCTACGGCTTGATGATTAGAGAATGTTATGTCACAAGTACTGCACTTCCACTCATTTATCATCATTTTCACTTACTAGTGTAGACTTGATTTGATTGACTTGAAATTGGCACAGAGACTCACTAGCATAGACTTGATTTTGTTAACCTGACATTGACACAAAGACTCGCTAGCGTAGACTTAAATTAGTTGACTTGACATTGTCACAAAAACTCGCTGCCGTAAACTTGACTTTGTTGACTTGACATTGACCCAAAGACTCACTAGTGTAGCCTTACTTGGCTAAATTTTACATTGACACAAAGACTACCTCGCATAGACTTGACTTTGTTGACTTGACATTGACGCAAAGACTCACTAGTGTAGACTTACTTGGCTGACATGACACTGACACAAAGACTCACTAGCATAAACTTAATTTGGTTGACTTGACATAGACACAAAGACACACTAGAGTAGACTTGAGTTAGTTGACTTGACACTGACGGAAAGACTCAGTAGCTTAGATATTAATAATGTTAAAAAAGAATGTGATTATAGTGGATAACTGAATACTTAGTAGTACATGGTGTAGTTGTTAGGGGTTCAATTCTTACCAACTACGGTCCTGTAGATACATCTTTATCCAAGTACCCATTTAATTTGAGCAATTGAGTGTAGGACTACAAAGGGGGGATAAGAGAAATCTCACTTTTATGAATCTAACAAGGCTCCCTCTTTGGATATCTCTATTGTCAATCATAATGTAACACTTGGCCTACCGAGCTGCTAGGTTAATCACACTTAGTAATCATAAAACATTGTGAATATCAAACTCATAATAATCACTAATACTTTAGATGGAGTTTACAGCAAAAACAACCTTAAATACCCGATACTTGACCTATGGGTTATGGGGCCACGAGCACAAAATCCTTTATATACATCAATTGCATAGTCATTCAATTTCGATCCCAAAAGGAATAAATCATATTATAAATAATTCTAAATAAACTCCTTATATATAAACATAAATCTTAGAACTTTGAGCCACAATACACAATCTAAATCATGACTTTGCTCTCAATTTGATTATGGCTTCCAACATAATCTTGCTAATAACTGAAGAAAAGAAAATAAAGAAAATATCGAAAATGAGTGGAAAAATCGTAACTCTTACTTCAGCCCGTTGAAACATTTTAATTTCAAATCCTTTTTTCACTTGAAAATCAACCTTGGCAATTGTTCAGAAAAACGGTAATCTTTCTTTAAAATATACGGTTGGTGAAGCTCAATCCCCTTACACAAATCGCTGGCAAGTACAGGTTTTGGACAACATTTATTTTGATTTATTCCTCACTTATCTTACATGAAGTTTATGGGAGTTTTTATCTATTCATAAGAATTGGGATGTGTTTTGTGGTTATGTGTTGTTGTTGGGAGTTGTTTAGGCCACCATCGGCCTCGTTTTTAGTAACTTTTGCTCCCCCATTGTAATAGCCCTAAGAAAACCCTAACCCTAAAGCCTTATTATGTGTTAAAGCTTGAAATGATATTAAAGTAACTAGATAGTAGTCTAACTAAGTATTGCTTACTATATTGTGCCTAATTAGTTAACTTATATGTTTTACATGAGTTATGTGATTCATTCATATAGGATTATAGGACTCTAAGGTGCTAGATAGAAGATAGTTACTTGGAACTGTCAATTATGTTAAGTTCCAATTGGTTTTAGTGCTTAAAGTAGATTAGAATACTCTCCAACACCATATGAGGACAAAAGTGGCTAACATCTACCATTCTTAGTGGTTAGGAAGGTTTTGGAAACCAATAAATAGGTTAGAAGGTCCTTAAGAACCTTATTCATTAAGATTGTAAAAATCGTATAGAGATCGTTTTATCGGGTAGCAACGAACATCCAGTTAAAGAGCCTTTCGGGGTTGATTCCGAGCTTAGAACCTAACCAAAATTGATATATGACATGCTTGGGATGTCTTAAGGTCAAAATGGGCATTTATGCCCAAGCATTACGTGGCTCACTAAGGTAAATTGCTCACTTAGTAAAAACTGGTCAGTTAAAAGTACTGCTCAGACCTATGCTCAAAGAAGGCTGCTTAGCAGCTACTTGGGTGTCGATCTCTTAAAACCCTTTGGATGAAAGCCAACACCTCAAGCTACCACCACAAGCAAGAACGTCCCAGATATACCCAGAAACCGACCTTGCCTAGAACCCATTTCCCTCCCCCTGGGTACCGCCAGAACAGGGTATATATACCTGTTCTGGGTTTTCGCCTCTTTTCTCTTCTTTCTTCCTCTTGGACTCCCACTTTTCTTTACATATAACACTTCTAGACATCCATACAAACTATTTTAAGCCTTGGTTTCAATCATAGGACTTTAAAATCATATAGAAAACCTTGCTTAAAGATCACATAAGTTGTTGTAAGTTCAACAGATTACACCTCTTGTGTTTAAGCTTAGTTTTTCTTATCTAAATGCTTATTTGAACTAATTCTTAGCATTTTAATTATTCAGGGTAAGCTGTAGGAGTAGTGAAACAATTGGATTAATAAGTTTCATTGAATAAAGCCTCTTAAGTGAAGGTACACACCTAGTTTGGTTTTAACCTAGAAAATTTCATACTTATAGTTAGGTGATTGTTTCTTTCTAGTGTGAAGCATGTTTATGAAATGAATTTAGTTATGATGTGTATCTTGCTATGTGTATATTGAGTATATAACATGGACATAACATGCTAAGGTTCATTAGAGTTGCTTTATGTGATCTAAACAACGCTTATACACCAAGTTATCATGATTATGCTTCTAAATGGAATATGTTAAGTACATGGACTTGTGTAGTGATCGATAATAGGTATACTCTTGATAAAATCATATGTATAAGTGTTAATCAATCTCTAAGGCATAATTGGTTAAGTTCAATCAAAGTTACTACGTTAAAGACTAGTTTCAAGTATAAAAACTCTAATGTTTCTTAACTACTAAAGTGGGAGTAATTGGAGAGAGTTGATAAGGAATCTGTGTATTAAGGATGAATCGATGAGGATTATGAGTATTGAGTATTAAAGTATAAATTATTAAATATCTTGAATTACAAATATGAAAGTAAGGCGTGAACATGCACCCGGGTTAGGGCGGGTAGTCCCTAGCTGTTACCCAATCAGGAGGAGCGAAATCATGACGGTGGGGTGACGACACTCAACAGTTTGGAGACAGCTGGTACAGAGTACCCCTCTCCATTCGCGTTCATGCCAAATGATTCGATTTTATGGAAATATAGTAATTGATTTGAATGTGACTACTTGCTATTGTAACTACATGTTATCTGTTAGCTTTCAAAATACACCTAAACTTGTATTTTCTATTATATAGTGTGTACTCAGCCTTGCTGATTGTTTTGTCATTTATGTGGCCTGTCACTTGGTGGGTGGCAGAATCTAATTTTGATGCAGGTTGGTACGAGGATATATAATGAAGGGGTTACTTTGTAATAGACTTTACGTATTGTAAATTAAGTAATGACTTATATATATGTTTACATAGTTAAGCAAGTGATAGACTATGGAACCTTAATCATGTTTTGGTGGATGTAAGCTAAGGGCTACTGTAAGGACAACTTTAAAAGTATTAAGGATGTAGTTAAAGTTGTGTTTTAAGGTATTTCGATATTCTCTTTCTTATATATTGACAATGTCATGGTAATAGTCCAAATCTTATCTTGATGACGCTTCCGTTGTGATTAACTATGTTGATTAGCGATTAGTGGAGGTTTGGGCTGTTACACCCATTCTCGATTTTTTCCATCACATTTCCTAGAAATATCCCCTAACCTTACCTAAGCCCCATCACAACCTTAAAAATCGTGTTGCATTGTTTTTTGGATTGATTTGGAGTCAGTTTGTCAAAGTTAAAGAGTATGTCTGCTAATCGATTCGACTTGATTAGGATTAGTGACGTTTAACCTTCTTAAACACATGAGAGTGTGAGTGGGAAGGAATATTGATGGTCGGGTCACTGAGTGCCCAAACATATTTTTTGCCAGCCACAAAATTGAGAGGAGTGACACCATGGTGAGCCCCTTTTCAAGATATGTACGTCATGTAGATTAGTTGAATTTGAGTGGTTAGTTGAATGATTAGAAGTTGGATGGATCTGAATAGCTGAATTTGAATTTTGCTTGCTTAAACGATTCTCAATCTTGAAAATATTATGAGCTTTGATGTTTTATCTTTGGGGAAGGTAATTTATTCCATATTCATGTTTTATTTGCTTGAGGACAAGCAAAGGTTTAGCTTGGAGAGTTTGATATAATGATTACTTATAGAGTTTTTCCTGTTTGTCTATGAGCTAAATCATGAGTAATTGAGGCTCTTAGGAGCTATTTTTTGTTAACTTCTCTGTATAGTTGTGATTTAGTTGTTTTATTGAATTGCTGGTTTTAGGGAGTTTACACTCTATTCCGAGCTATATTGAGGCAACCACAACTTTTACTAGTAGTTAAGAAGCATTAGTATTGAGTTAGGAGGCCTTGAGGCTCTTGGACGTGAAGACCGAGCTCGGAATTCAAAGCAAAGCGAAAAAACGAGCCAAAAGGAATTGGCCTGAGGCCATCGGGCAATATGGCAAGATCGAGCTTAAGTTACGGCCTTTGGGATTGTTGTATGCAAGTTGCCCGAGGCCATTGGGCCATTCATCCCGATCGAGCGATTTTCTGGATTCCAGGCAGCTTTGGTGGGGGCTTGATTAGGTGGCTTACGCTTTATGCTGCTACTGTGTGTGGCGTGGACAGAAGCAAGATGGGCCCAGCATTGTATTCGGCCCGATCGGGCATACTTGCCGCATGACATCAGGTGGCCCACACTCTTTGCCTACTGCTGATCTGCGAAGAAATTGTAGGTTGGGCATTCGAGCATTTGGCCCGATCGGGCCGTTGACCCGGAGACTAAATTTCTATCTTTTTCGGATTATTTTTAATGCTTTTATTAGTTTAGGATAAATAGTTACCTTCATTATTTTGTCAGACACCTTTTATTATTCGTTCATTAGGTTAGTTTTAAACGATTTTTTAGTGTTAAACACTTCAGTTTGGATTCGAAGATAACCGAACCTGAGATTATTTCAATAAAAGTTATTCACTTATGATGTAAAGTTTAGATTTCTATATTATATTCATCGTTGTTTGTTCAATTACAAGTAAGTTGTTGTTTTTCTAGGGTTCAGGAGGAAAGTCATGTTTATACCATGAATGTTATTTGAATAACAATTAGTTCTAGGTTGTGATTAGGGCAATTATAGTGTGATTTGTTCTTGAATCGGTGGTTTTGTTATCGCGCAGTTTCATGAAGTACGTGTGGCAACTTGAGTTTGACCTAACCATGTAGGCTTACTTTTAGAGGCTTAGAACAAACTAACGTTTTAGATTTATGAGCGCTCATACCATATATGTTGAATAAAGAGCGTTATGACCTAATCATAGGATTAGCATTGGCTCTAATTGTTCGAATCTAGACCTAGGTTTTATTAGTTATTGGATTCTTTTGATTGGTATAAGCATGGTGGACCAAACTTATTCCCTAGTCCTTTAATTCATAGTTAAATCTAATTTTAATGTTGCTTTTATTAGTTTAATTAGTAGTTCAACTGACTTCTCCCTGATTTCATCTAAAGTAGCTTTTTAATGGAATATTGACCTTGAAAACGTATTTCCCTGTGGATTTGGCCCGTACTTGCAAGGCTCTTCCAACAACAGACACCGTGCACTTGCGATATTACTTTTAAAACACATCACCAACTTATCATCACCGTGCACTTGCAATAAATTCCGTTGTTGGTGGTCCTAAGTGATCTCATCTTTGTGGTAGCACTCGCTCAAGGGAATAGCATGAATGCTCACGGTCTTTGTCATCCAGCTAGACGTAACATGTCCTCCTTCCACTCCCCTTTTTCAGCATCAATCAACTCATAAATCCAATTAAGGCCCTCCACACGAGCACTCTTAATGTTAAGATTATTTAAGAACGAACAATCGTTGTTACTTCGCTCATTATAAGGACTTTTTCACTCATTTTAAAATGTTAAGAAGGGAGAGTAGAAATGTTAGAATTTTTTCCGCTCATTTTAGAGGCAACATTACTCATATTTAAAATATGCTTAAGTACCAACTTATTAATTTTCTCTTTTAGCTGTTATTGTTCATCATTTACCAAATTATCATTCAAGTTTTGCTCAGCATTCCGCATGCATCGTGTACATATGATTGGAAAGAGGTTTTCATAAAAATAACTAAGGTAAAAAATATGTGACAATTGAAGGGGAGGACTTGAAATCCACATGAAATTGCAATCCTACCCTTTTTTTTCTAACATCTATTCTATTCAAACAAGGTACACCTTGGTGCAAATTAGAAGGTGAACCAGAAACTCTAAATTTAAGAAAGAAAAACCCATAGTACGTGTGAAGATGAACTCCATCAAGTACTCTTAAATCGGGGGAACGTTAAGGTCAAACCCAAGAATAGTTCCTATTCGACTGTTTGTGAAATTGATTGACTTGACGACGATTCTCTAGAGCCTGAGTCAGCTACAGCTCGTATCTGGGTTGTTATAATTAAATGGGTAGCTTTCTATTTGCTATGACTTGACACATGGCCATCTAAGGCTTGAAGGTTAGGAAATGTTTTGTCACAAGTGATCATCATCATCTCCGTTTTCTTCTTATTTTCATCACCAGCATCATCATGATCTTCATCGTCTCAAATCGATCCGAGATCCCTGATAATGTTCGTTCCTCCTTTCTTATTATCATCATTATTCGAAATTTTCATCTTTGGAGATAAGGACTTGTCAAAATTTGCCAAATGTTCCTTGGTTTGAAGAGGGATTAATCTTTCTCTTTCAGCTTACTTCCAACGCTTTCTTCTTACCTATATCTTCTTGAACTTGAGTTTTCCCATTTGGACCGTACAAATATGTTTTCTTAGGCCTTGCTTACTATTCTACTTTGCTAGTTGTCCACAAGCCCGTGCAACAATCAAAATTTCTTCATGGCATTCATATTAAACTTCAATTGGAAGTGCTTAAAACCCATAAAAAGCGTACTACAAATGATGATAACACCCAACTCTTCACGGTAGCTAAAGCCTAGCCTTTCCAGTTTTTTGAATAATTAATCATTTGAAGAACATGAGGGCCTACTAATAAACCATTGCCTTCTTCTAATGCATAATCAAAAATTTATATGGAGGTCTTTAACCTCTCTATGGTTTCGTGCTCTAAGGCAATATTAGTCCTTAGCTGACACAGGTGGCATAGGATTCGTCTTAACGCTGCAAATCGGATTTCATGATATCTATCATGAACCAAGGCGCTGTTTTGTCTAAGATCATGGAGGTAACAAGTTATCTACAACTTGCCAAGTCCAGCTAGGGAACCACAGCTAGGAGTAGCAGCTAAATTGCTGAGCAGAGGAGCGAGCTTGCTTTAATAAGCATACTAAAGGGTTGTTGAACGAACTCTTATATTTGAGGAAGACTAAGTCCAAGCGCTCAACAACATGTGCAACGTTGGAACACTGATTCAAAGATCAGCGCCCACAATAGCGAGATCATAGGGGATATGCTGAAGGTTGTTACGGACTCAAGGAAGGCAGTTGGAACCGTTTGTCGTTCAAACGACCAAATTAGCTATTGTATCTAGTATAATAGTGGGATAAACATACATTGTATTCATCATTTTTACTCGCACTCTTAAGCTTATACATCTTACGAACTATATACAATCGTAGCTGCGAAGTAGGGCTGTACTTGTTTTTTACATAGTGGATTGGTGTACTCAAGGAGACCCGTGGTTTTTCGACCCTTATTCCTGGGGTTTTCCGCGTCACCATTCATGGTGACTTTGTCTTCTTGCTTTCTTTGTTGTTCGTAGTTGCATCCATCATCTTGCATTCATTAGCTAGTTGTAGGTGTCTAGCTGAGTCTTACCTGTGCAGAATTTGGCATAAACAGGCACGTCTTGGAGTTTTCCTTGCATCTATTGTACTCATGGCTTTCAGCTTGAATAGTAGTAGCTTCACGCGCCTGTGGTAGTGGAGTTTCAATAACATTTTCCTATCGCTCTAATTAATTTGAGAGTAATTCTCAGGAATGATCCTAGACTAGTCATGGAAGTTTATCTCATATGTAAAGATTTTCAATACTGGCTTTCAATTATGAATATTTATTAAAATTTAAAACTATTAACACAATATTTTTTCTACTACCCTCTTTTGGATTGAAGTTATTCCAAGATCCTATTTTACGCAATTTTAACAAAGCTGGGCACTTCAACTAAAATTGATTAACTTAGGTAAGTAATCTTATTAAGAATCATTTTCTAATGGGTCTTGATTTGTGGTTAATATCTCATATTACACTTGTCACTATGTCTTAAACTCTAAAATCGTGGTGATAACTTTGTTAAGCTTAACCAATACGATATGAGAATTTCATAAAGTATACCCTACTTATTGTAAGATTTTAAATAGTGCTTTTGTGGGGAAAATGTGATCGATGGCTTTGTTTGTGCAAATGTTATGAAAATGCGTCTTTTTAGCTTTGTATTAGTTGAGCATTATGGTCTAGTCATTCTATATTGGTTCGATTATTAGTGAGCTATGTCATAATGAAATAACATAATGCAATAACTAGGATAGACATTAAAAGTTATCATTTTATGGCCCCTGATCCTAGAAGATCTAGTCATTCTATATTGGTTCGATTATTAGTGAGCTATGTCATAATGAAATAACATAATACAATAACTAGGATAGACATTAAAAGTGATCGTTTTATGGCCCCTGATCCTAGAAGATCTAGTCATTCTTTCTCTGGAATTCCTTCCACCATCAATTCTAAAATCAAGTTTTTTTTGGATGGTTCATCTTGTATACTCGCTTCGTTTCTTTTTGTTTGTCCTACTTTCCGTTTTTGCCCGTTTCTTTTTGTTTGTCCTACTTTTTCATCTTTTCTTATATGGCAAAATTATATCACTCATCTACCCCTACTTTATCACTTTTTTGGTCCTATATGTACCTTAAAAGTTTCTCTCACCTACTTTAATCACCACATATATTATAAAATAAGTGGACTCTTTACTTGTTGTCCCCGCTCACATGCATATGCCATCATTTTTCTTGGCATTTGGAGCTACAGTAAATAGAACAAACAAAAAGAAACGGGAAGTATTAATTAATCTAATTGGAGCATCAAATTTACAAATATATGCGACCAATTCACATACTGTATTTAGGAGTACATAGATACAAGTTGCTGATCAAACCATACATTTGATCCTATTTCGGGTCATACGAGTCACTCCAAAACATACATTCATATTCACTTTCCAAAATAATATATATGTATACATTAAAATTTCATTGATTTGCGTACTCTCATAATAAGTAATTTAACAACTAGATTACTCATGTAAACATTATACAAAACATATACAAGCCAATTAATTCAGGGAAATTCTACATGGTAGACTTCTAGTTTTCTTTTTTCTACGTGGTAGCCATTCCTTTTTTCGTTTCTACATGGTAGCCCTCGTATTTTGGAAAATTCTATATGGTAGCATAAAAATGTTAATTGTTGTTAAATTAAGGTAATTAACACCAAATTAACTAAAATATCACCATTAACACCTAATTACCTTAATTAAACATTAAACTTTTAAAAAAAAAACCCTAAACACTTAAATCCCCATCCCTGCCACCAGCCCCACCCCTTCCCAGCAGCGCCACCCCCTGCCCCCAGCTGCCCCAGCCCACTCCCGAAAACCCCACCACTGAACCCAGCCACGTCCATTGAAACCCAATTCGAACCCCCACCACGCATCACCCAATTCGATTTGGTTCAAAGGGGTTCGACGGAGGTTCGATTGGGATGGGGTTGGTTCAAAGGGGTTCAAACTGGGGTAGGGGTGGTTCAATTTGGGGCGGCTTGGGGTGGGGGTGGTTCGAAGGGGGTTCGAATTCGGGTGGGGGTGGTTCGAATTCGAGTGGGAGTGGTTCGATTGGGGCGCAGAGGGGGTTCGATTGGGTGGGGAGGTGCGATGGTGGGCTGGGTTACGGTGCAATGGCTGGGTTACGGTGCGGTGATGGTTTCAGTGGGCTGGGTGGGTGGTTTCGGTGGGGCAGGGGTGGGTGATTTCAGTGGGGCAGGGGTCGCTGGTGGTTTAAGGGGTGACTGGTGGTTTGAGGGGATGGCTGGTGATTTAATGATATAAGTTAGATAATTAGGTGTTAATGGTGGTATATTAGGTATTAATTACCTTAATTTAACCGTAATTAACATTTTAAGCTACTACTTAGAATTTTCCAAAACATGAGGACTACCACGTAGAAAAGAAAAAAAAGAATGGCTACCACGTAGAAAAAGAAAACTAGAAGTCTACCATGTAGAATTTCCCTTTATTCATTTATTGATCCTAGAATTTCCCTGTTCACTTCTATCTCCTAACTTAATACTAATCAGTTTCGTTGAAGATTTATGCAACTCTAGTTGCCTTCATAACATTTAAATTAATTACTTTTGACTCATAACTTAAGAACTACCCCTCAAATCAAAAATCAGCTTAAATGTATATTATTATACACCCAGGTGTACTATGAGTATGATACACCTAAGGCTATTTTTTGGCTCAAATAGTCTTGAGGGTACTATGAGGATGGTACACCAAAGCTATTTTTGGCTCAAATAACCTTGGGTGTACTACGCTCATGATACAACCGGGTGTATGATGAATAATCTTGTTTAAATTAAATGAAGTTGGATTTCAAATACATTGATGTTCAAAGACACGAGTTTGGCTCCCTCGTCACCAACTATGCTTGGAAAAACCTCGTACGACCCACAAGGCCTCGTCACAACACATCACACGGACAATACTCGACAGCTTGCTCGCTATCTTCCACTCACGGACAAACCAATGACTGGGTCTTGCCTTCGATACTCGACAACAGCAATGCCAGCCCTTGCCGCCCCACCCTCCACACGATCATCCCTCGAACGTGTACCTCTGACATTCATTGCAACAATGTCGGGGATGCTGGCCTCATGGCCTGGCACCACCACACCAACGATGCTTGGAGGGAGGAGAGCGCAGTGGAAAATTTCTGGAGTTTTGGCCTTAGATGGGGTCAGTCTTTGCACAACCTCATGCATAACACCTCTATAGTGATTCTCTTTTCTCACGTTGTACTCGCCCCTAGTGCTATCTTCACTTAGTCTTGTCTACAGCACACGCTTCAAGATTTTAATGCTTCATCGCGTGCCTCTTAGGTGCTCCATCTTTTGTGATTAGCATTATTTTAATATTCTATGAACAATTTTATAAATAAAACTTATATTCTGGGACATTCAAAAAGAAGTACAAAGTTCTTAATATTTATTTTGGCATCCGGGTTAGTTATAGCTTAAAAGCCACAAATAATAATTTTAGGTTTAACACTAATCAAAATCCGGATTGGAGTACAAATTAGATAGGATGTCACTTAAAGACGTAAAGGGAAAGGAAAGAAAGAGCAGATTGAAAATAGTATAGCAAAACAAAGAATAAAAGAGCCAATAATAACCATGTTTTATTCTTTTTTACTCAATTTCAACTTAATTCTAATATAGATCCGGTCTACACTAAATTTATTGTAGACCTTATAATAAAAAATCAGTAGGCTTCAAATTCGGAGGCCAATTCATCCTAAAAATCATTCACACTCCGTTGCTCACACCCTCACAGCTCTCCCTCCTCTTCAATCTCTCTCCTCCCCACTCATTCCCTTCCACCACCACTTTCCTGCCTTCAAATTTCACCACGCTTGGCACACCGTAACTCTCGGATTTCGATTTCCACCCCAACTTTTGGGTTTCCAAGATCGAATTCGATCACAACAAGAAAATCAACAATGATAGTGGTGAATTTGCTATTATAGAGGAGACATGAAAATGTTGTGGATTTTTTCCATTCTTTTTTGCGGGTTTGGAATTGTGGGGGAGAGAGAAAATAAACAACAATGATAGCTCATTCTTTTCTGTGGGTTTGGAATTGTTGTAAATGGCCTTGATTTTCTGCTGTTTCTCAGTACTATCCTGTAGATGAGTTTCCATTGTTATAGAAGTAGTAAGGATATGAAAATGAAAGGAGGGTATGATAGTCTGATAGACAGAGAGAGTTGGAAAGTGGATTTGAAGGGAAGAAGTAAGTTGTTATGGAGGTGGGGCAATCTGGGCATGTTGTTTTAATTTTAAATAATAAAAAATGGCAAAGGATTAAATATATTGTACTCACTTACTCTCACAATATTCCCAATAACATTAACAAGTATGGACAAAGTATAGACACAATGCAAGTAGATTATATAGTATGTGTTTTTCTATTATTATAAAAGCAATTTTTTTAGGTAAGAAGGTAGATGATGGGATGTTATTGAATTAGAAGTCTTAAAAATAACTTCAGATAAGTTTTGTTGGTCATTTCTTTAAACATGACGGATAAGTTGAAGAAGATTTGCACCCGGAGAACCATTTATTAGGAACTAAGCATGTAATATAAATGAAACTCCTATTAATTAACTCCACCAAGTCCATTTTTAGACTTTATAAGAGATAATTGGGTAGTATTATGAAAACTTTATTTCTCAAAGTCCTATTAACATAAATGTTGTGGGTTTGCGATTCTTTTTGGCGAGTTCGGAATTGGACCGACGTGATGCTGCTATGTTGATTTTTCTTGTGAGTGTGCTTTCTGCTGCTTATGGTTGGGTCATTTTAGGGTTTGTAATTACGTATTCGTGGGCTTCGGGGATTGTGTTTATTTATGTTGTGAACTTTAAGTATTTCTATTGTAAAGTTAAAGTTTAATATCTAAAAGTTAAAGTTCAATGATCAAAAGTTAAATTTAGCTCGTCAAAAGTTAAGGTTTTTTTAACAAAAGTTAAGATTTTGAAATTAAAATTTAAGGTTTAGCAATCAAAGATAAAGGTTTTGAAAACAAAGTTAAGATTTTATAATCAAAAGTTAAGGTTTAACAAAAAAGTTAAGGTTTTGTAATCAAAAGTTAGAGTTTTGTCATTAAAAGCTAAAGCTTAATAATCAAAAGTTAATTGAGTCTCATCAAAAGTGAAGGTTTTTTTATTAAAAGTTAAAGTTTAATAATTAAAAGTTAAATGTAGCTCATCAAAATTTAACTTTTCTGTAGCAAAAGTTAAGTTATTGTAATTAAAAAGTAAAGTCTGGCAATCAAAAGTTAACTGTTATGAATGAAAAGTTAAGATTTTATTATCAAAAGTTATATTCTTTTTTTCAAAAATTAAACAATCTTTATTAAAATTCAAGTGTTCCATCTCTTTTTCTTCCTTATTTATAGATTTACGCCAAATTCCATCTTTTTTCCTTCATATTCTTAAAGTTCAGGATTAGAAATTAAAAGTTTAAGTTTTTTAATAAAAAATTAAGATTTCAGCATCAAAAGTTAAATGACTTATAAATTAATAATGAGGAATGAGTAGTTAATTGTAAGGAATGAATATTTAACGTTTCACAATTAAAGGTAAATATTTCGTGTCAAAAGTTAAGTGTAAACAATAAGTTAAGTGTAAAAAATGAAAAGTTAAGTGTAAACAATGAAAACTTAAGGTTTTGTCATCAAAAGTAAAATAATCACTAGCTTAATGAAAAGTTAAGGCTTGGATGACAAAAGTTACAGTTTAATAACTAAAAGTTAAGATAAAATAGCTAAAAGTTAAGCTATTGTAACTAAACATAAAGCCATTGTAACTAAACAAAAGTTACGCCATTGTAGCTTACAAGTACTCGACTTGTCCTGGAACAACCTCACTTATGAGCTCCATGAAGTAATCCAATCACTAACTGGATGTGCAGCCAAGTCATTGTTCAAATGAGGTGAGTTAAAATCTAAAGACTAAAAGTAGTTAAGATATTAGTGGCAGCCATAATAGAGATCTTGCACAAAGTACTTCTTGGATTCTTGATAGCCTTCACCAACACCACCATAATTGGCTTTCTCAATTAACACCAACAACTTCATCAGCAACATTGAAGGATTAAAAATGGTGGAAGTAAGTCATACTACTACAATTAACACCCATGATTTATATTACCCTAATATAAATTCCATCTAGCCATCATTCATCACTTTTGCCTCCCCACTATTGAAAACTAACTCAAATTACTCAACCACTCCAATTCAATCTAACTGCTCTCCCCCTCTTTATTTCATTTCATCTCAATTTTTATTCACGCACCTCAATCCAATCCTATAAATCCAAACCCTTAAGCAAACCCAACAATTTTAATTCCTGAAATCCAAATCAGTTTGTATAATACAAAACAGATAAGATATATAGATAAAAAAAGTAAAGGCAAACCCTAGCCTAGATTCGAGCTCGTCTTCGGCATTTCGAAGTGTTTGCTGCTACTGCATCCTTCTCCAATCATCTAATTTATCTCGGCGGTGAAAATCTCTGGTCAGCGATGGAAATGAGATCGGATTCGGCGAATTTGGAGTACGGAGGAAGTGGAAGAGAGGAGAGAGAAAGTTGGGGGTGGTAAGGGAAAGTGAAGGGAAGACTAAATGACCATGGGCAAATGGCGGGTTCAGCAAGAGGAGCTTCATTTACCAGATCTTGTGAAGAAAGTGACCGGGTGTACACTATTTTTAGTGTGGACCAGGTCACCCAAGTGTTTTGTCAATTTCATATGTGTTTTAAGATAGATATTTTAATTATGCCGGATTACAACAACAGAGGTTATTAAAACGACATATGGCCTTTAAATTTTTCCGCATAGATTCGTTTGGCAGTAAGTGACATTACACATCCCAATGTCAATGCATTGCAAACGATCAGGCCCGTAAGTCATTGACATAGTAACCGTACCTGCCATTTTCCATTGAAGTAAAAATGTTTTAGGAGCATATTTTAGTACAATATGTTTAAAGATTGAATAATCTATCTATGACAATGACAAAAATACATAGAAAATATTAACAAAAAAAAAAAATTAAATATATGCATTGATAAAAATAAAAAAGTTACTGTTTAAGTAATGAATATGGACATAACTCTCATTCTCTAACCATGAATATCAAAAAAGAAAATAAATATAGTTAAGATTACGTTTGGAATCTTACCCATGGCAATTGAAACTTGCAGTGTTACCAGAATGAAAACTAAGATGTAGTTGAGTTGAGCCGCCATTTGAGTTGAGTGATTGATGCTCTGTGAAATTGTGTTGTGTAATACAAAGGAAATTAGTTAACAAAGAGATCGTCTAGTGATGTTTCAAGGCTCCGTCAAAAACAGAACAAAGAAAACTAGACTAGCTGCAGAATGCAAGGAAATACAGAGGTAGTAAGAGAGAAAGAGACTAAAGAGGAAGAGAGGAAGAGGGAAAACTAGAATAGCTGAGATAAGGTTGTCAATCCCAGTAAGATTAGGCACTAGACCTGTTAAATAATAGCAGCACACATACTAGAAGCTGTAGTGCACAACCATGGTTCTTATGAATCCCCACTACCAATGATAAATTCCCTCTTAATAGGATATTTTTATGGTTGATTTATAAAAAAAAAGTTATTATAATGAGTAAATGTAGCAACGAATTGTTCCACATCATCAGTAGTTTATTTAGGTATATCAATTATGAATAAGGATAAAAAACATATGTTTCTTAATTATATACTCTATGTATTATAGCCTTATAGGTAGTTTATACAATACAAAAATAATATTGATACCTTCGAAATTTATAATTTTAAATTCAGAATTTATCTTCGGTTTTTGGTATCCATGATATACCAACTTATACTCTACAATACATGCCTTTATATTATATAATATATTGCTTAAAACACGAGAATTATATTTTGAATTGCATTAGTTATCGTCAATTTTGTGTTTTACACAATACATATAACATAACATGTTTTGGTCATAGCCATAATTTAACCAGTGAAATCGATCTTGGCTATGACCATAGCTCGATTTGGATATTGTCCGGCATTCAATACCCCTTCTATTTGTTGTTAGCTTGGAAAAATATTGTTAACAATATTTATGCCCTCAATGCTACGCAACCAATGTGTGATTAAAATTTTAAATCATTCACGAGCAACATTGTTTCCAAGCTAACTACAAATTTAAAGGGGCATTCAATATTGGGCAATGTTCGGATATAGCTATAGTCATAGCCAAGACCAATTTCACTATCCAAATTACGACTATTACAAAAGCAAGCTGTCAAAAAAATAAAACTGACGACAACTAATTTTCGTATGGAGGTTTGGCAAGATTGAAGACGACATTAATGGAGGATAAGGAATATGTGCGGAGTTCCTAAAGTATAATTTTTTATATTATGTAGTATAATTTCATATATTATTAGGTTTAATTTCAGAATTCAAACTATAAGTTTCGTAGATTATGCAATTTATTTTGCACTATAATAGTGTATATATTTGTATAGTATGAATTCGTAAATCATAAGTACCAAATACAGAAAATAAATTCAGAATTCAAAAGGTATAATTTTGGAAGTTATCTATAATTGAATCTTATAGTGTAAACTGCCTAAAATACATTAAAAAAAATAAAAAACGTATTATAATTAGATTTTTATATAAAAATATGAACATTTATAAAAAAATGTTGATATGGAGCAATATGCAACTGTCATTCTTTGTTTATAGTAGCCTATTTTTAAAAAAAACCGTTGTGAAATTTTTCACTCTTAATAACATAGCTCTGTCAACATATTTACTTGATTTCCCTCCAAGTGCATTCTCAAGTCCTCCTGACACAACAAATGCAGCCATTTCAGCTGCATGGATATTCAATGATTCAACCAAACCCTGTGCTCTTTGCCCTAAGAGATGGTCCACCAAAAGAAGTTAACTTAGGCAGAGTCTTGCTAGGACCCTGTCCATTCATCTCACTAATAACAACCCAAAGACGGTCATAAAGGATAGTGGCGGAATTCCGGATTGCCACCTTATGGGTTTGAAGTTAATTAATAAGACTAAATAAAGCAATTAGAAAATTCAATATAGTACGATCTGTTCTTATACTACAATTTTAAGATAAACATCAATCAAAACTTCCTAAATTACTAAATTAGCTCATCTGAATTACCAGATAAATACTTACTAATTAAAATTAAGTTTGTAACATTTAAAAACAAAAAGAGAAACAACAATATGGAAAGGAAACAATAAAATTTGAATATGACTTTTAGGGTTGACCTGAGTATAGACAAGAGAGGGAGACAGCGAGAGAAGAAAATCCTTGGTCGGTCGCTTTAATGCGTGCCGCTGCCTGCTGCGCGCGCTAGGGTGGTGATTGCTTGAGTTATGGTTTGCCAAGTTGGAGAGGAGTTGGAGTGACTACTGACTGAGTTCTGACTCGTAAGGATGAGTGAAATGAAATGTAAAATGTGAGGAGGTAACTAGTAGGATGAGTTAATATAGAAAAATATTTAGAAAGGAAAAAAAAACCAATAAAGGATGGTGTGGGTTGCTTGCTAGCTTGTGGTTTCAAAAGCAAATACACCACGTCATACCTAGGGATGTTAGTGGGGCGGGTTTTGTGGAGACCCGCCCCGCACCCGCCCTAGTTAGGTGGGGATGGGGGAAGGTTTCGAGGGGGATGGGGCGGGAATGGGGATGAAAACCATCCCTCAATGGGTAATGGGGCGGGGGTGGATGTTAGTCCATACCCGCCCCATCCCCGCCTGCCCCGTCCCATCCCGGGCCGCCGCGTCTGAGCCCCGCCATTGGTATTCTCCAAAAGTCTAAAATCCTAAATGTTATTATTAGCTGTTTACTGCTTTCATTTGATACTTATATTTTCCAAAGGCATAAAGGATAAAATACAAAATTACTTTTAAACTTTTATTTTCCCTCTCCCTTAACCCTAATAGATTGGGGCGTGGATGGGGTGGGTACGGGGATTCGCGCGGGGATGGGGAGGGTGCGGGGATGGGGCGGGGATAGATTTTATCTTGTCCCCGCTGGGGCGGGGATGGGGACAAGATTTTCCCCCGACATGGGTGATGGGGCGGGAATGGAGATGACTTTTTTAGGCGGGGATGGGGATAGGAATGCCAACATCTGCCCCGCCCCGCCCCATTGACATCCCTAGTCATACCTGCATACAACGATAATGTACACCTCCTATACTTGTATACAACAATAACGTACACCTTCTATATAAAAATAGTTAGTAGAGTTGAAGCGTAATTTTTATATTTTATAACCATTTTTATAGTTCAGTTCAGTTCAGCTCAGCTCCATTCTTTTATAACCATTTTGTTAAATATTATTATGTTGGTCTAATTTATTTTACTAATTGCTCTTATTATTATTATCATTGTTATATTATTATTATTATTATTATTTATTTTTATATCATTATTATTAAGTATTATTATTATTATTATTATTATTATTATTATTTATAGTTTTATTCATTATTATTACTATTGTCATTAGGGAGGAACATAGTTCAGGTTAAAAGCACAAATAAACTCGCGTTTTCAGCCCATAATCCAATCAAATCACGTCAAACGGTTTATGATGTAATTTTGCACTGTCCGACCCAATAATTTATTACTAAATATTAATTTATAATTAAATCTATTTATTAAAATAGTAATATTAATTTAATTCTTAGATATTATTGTTATTATATAATCATCATCAGGTATTAATATCTTAATACAAAAACTATAAAATAATTGTTATTAATTATCATTATATTCATTAATCATTATTACTATTAATTTATGATTATTAATATTATTTATTTATAATTATCATTTAAAAATATCAAAAATACAATTATTATTATTCATCAATAATTATTCATTATTATTACTTATCATTATAATTATTATTTAATATTCACATTATTATTTTTTAAATATTATTTATATATTTATTAAATTAAATTCAATTCAATTCAGTTCAGTTCAGTTCAGTTCAGTTCAGTTCAGCTGTTTTCAGTAAATCTAAACAGGCCCTTATTCGCATTCAAAGGCAAACCTAAATAACTTATTTGCACGGATTTGGAAGCTAGTTTTTTTATATACGCTTAGTATACCTTTATCATATCTTTAATTTTTCTTTATTAATTTTCTAACTTTGTGTTGTAGTACTTTCCTGGAGCTCCTGTAATAACATATCTTTTCAATCAAACACAAGATAATGATGAAATAGAAAATTTGTGAATGTGTTCATAAGAAAGTAATTGTGGTAGATATTTTGACTTTCTATCGATTTCTTTGGAGGTAGTATTATCTATTTGTACATTGTTATTTAGGAATACTTTAGATAGCTAATGAAATTATTGAGTGCATATTAGATCTTTCTCGGAAGACAGAAAAAATTTATAACTAAAATTTTAACTAAACTTGTTCACTAAAAAAAGACTTGTGTCATATGACCTATGATGATCATACAGATTGACCGTATCAAGCTTTAAGTGGAAACAGAAAAGTTTTAAGTTAAGAGTTTGAGATTTAAAATTTTTACACCTTACACTTTTACATTAAAATCTTAACCACTATGTATTTTTAGTTAGATTCATATCATGTTAAGTGAAAATTTTTGGTTATATTATTCTATATCCTTGTATATGTAGATAGACCGCGCGTCTACCCCAAGACTTACACATTAACTAAATAACAATGCATATATTAAAGAAAAAAAGTGGTTAACTAATTAGTTCACTCTTTAGTTTCTATTGAAACATGAAAAAGAATGCAATGGACACTCCTATAAAACCTACTTAAATGGACAAACCTATATGCAACTCTAAAATTATTAGTTATGGATTCTTATTTATAAATGGACACTCCTATATGCATCTCTAAAATTATTAGTTATGGATTCTTATTTATAGGAGTGAACTGCTTTTAAAAAGTTATGGATTGAACTGCTTTCTACTTCTTATTAGTTATGGTCTTATGGATATTTTCATGGTTGTATGCAACTCTCACGTGAACTGCTTTTATTAGCTCCTATAAAAGCATGAAAAACTTTTTATTAGCTCCTACAAAAGCAGTTCTACTTTTTAGAAGTTATGGATTCTTAGTTAATGACACTCCTATAGGGCTATATGCAACTTTTTAAAATAGGTTTAAATACTCTCACGTGAGGAAAAAAGTAATGCCATGGACACTCCTATATAAACATGAAAATAGGTTTAAAAAATAATGCACTGAAAAAAAATATACTACCTCCTTTCTATATGTATTGCAATTTACAACATAGGGAGTTTTACGTCTCCCAATACACTACTTTAAACGCTAATATCTCTAATTTTATTTAAGTAAAAATTATACAAAAATTGAAATTAATTAAGCATATCAAGACGAATCTAACAAGATCCCACATGATTATATTTATCTTTTTTTTTTGTTGGAAGGAACGATAATATTAAGTAGATAAAAATACTATTACAACCATTGTCTGAAAATCTAGTGCTAGAGTTAGAGAGTTCTTTGGCTCCTTGAGCCCTACTTACAACATCCAAAAGTAAATCTAAATTCAGCTTACAAAGATTTCTTACAAAGAGGGAAGAGAGCATAGTTATACAGGAGTTAGATACAAAATTCTGCTCCCTAGTCCACCTTGCTAGTTTGTCCACATTCTCCGAGCAGTCCCTTCCAACCTTTGCTATCTCTCATGCCCTACTTTTCCCTGGGTGTATCTGGCACATTGAAGCCAAATTACAATACCAATCATTAATTACGGGAGGGTGAGTAATATATGCTCCACTACTATTTTCGAATCAGAGAAAATATGAACATTTGTAAGGTCTTGGTCTACTATCCAGTCCTAGGCCTTATAGATAGCCTGAAATTTATCAGTTGTTGCATATGTGGTTCTTATCTTTTGAAAGAAGGCTTTTCACATTGATTTAGACCATTCCTGTATATCCCTCCTATTCCTGCTTGCATGGTCTTAGGACAGAAAGAAGCATTAACTTTGATCATACAATGTCTAGGGTGTATTTCCAAACTGTCTGTGGAGTTATTTCCTTTGTGCTGGACATTATTGGCCATAATAAAGTCTGTTGCTAGGCGCATGACTTGTTGGTGAATAATACCCAACACATGATTATATTTATCGTTATGTATAAATCACACAAGAAAGTCAAAAGAAAATGTATAAATAGTGTAAAATGTCAAAAGTTGCAATACCTATGGAACGGAGGTAGTATATGCCCAAATCGTTGACTACCAAAGAGGGCCTAAGTGTTTTAGTTAAAACACATTAATAAAGAACAAATTTCGTTTGACAAATAAATTAACAAACGTGTGATGTAGTATTAAAAGGGATATATACATATATATTCAAAAAACAATACACTAAAAAGATTACATTTGACAAGATAAAGATTATCAAATCTACACATGAGAGTAGAAAAATATGTTCAAAAAGGTCCATTTACCATCAAAGAGTCACATGCATTAGCAAAAATAAAAACCTACATGCAAAAGTTACCAATAATTATGAAGGCTTACTTAATTTGATCTCAAAAGCTAGTATATTCACGTGAAGAACACACAAATCCTATTGAATTACACTAATAAAGTCATATTGTTCGTGATGTGAAAGAAGTCACATTTTTAGTATTCTCAAAGCCATTTCACCATTTGCCTCAAAAATATATGTAGACAAAATCATATGCCCTATTTCTTAGTTTATGAAAGAGGCCAACACATGCAATTCATAGAGCATCTACACTCATGATCAAATTGATCATAAGAGTTGTTCATGAGACATGAACAAAAAAAAAGTCCTACACTCATGAGTAAAAATAGATCACATTGTGATCAATCATGAAATAGATCACATTGTGATCAACTAGTTAATGAGAAAAGCAAAATCTGGTCCAATCACACAGTGACATGTGGCGTCAGTTTTTTGTTTAAAACTTCAAAATAAAATATATGAATTTCTACTAAGTAAAAAAATACAATAAAAAATGGTTATATTTTGTTGAGATCTATAAATAGACACCTATATTGCTATACTATTATATAATTTTGAATTTTTTTAATTTTCAAGTACATAAGTAATTGTTTGATCATGAGTGGGGAACATTTTATTAAATTGATCATGAAAGATGATAAAAATTTTAAGATGAGTGAGAAAGTGGTAGAGAAAGAGGGGTGATGTGTTTTTTTGTTCATAAATGGTGATGCTCATAGGATCCCTCTACTTAACTTTTTGATTGCTAAACCTTTACTTTTAATTACAAAATCTCAACTTTTACTAAATAAACCTTAACTTTTAACTACAAAATCTTTACTTTTCATTCATAACACTTTACTTTTGATTACAAAACCTTAACTTTTGATTGTTAAACCTTAACTTTTAATTACAAAATATTAAATTTAGCTAAAAAAAACCTTAACTTTTCATTCATAACACTTAACTTTTGATTATAAAACATTAACTTTTAATTAAAAAATCTTAACTTTTGGTAAAGAAACCTTAACTTTTGGTGAGCGAAAATTTAACTTTTGCTAAAAAACCTTAACTTTTGGGACCTAGCCCTGGTCTACAATAAGTTTAGTGTAGACCGGGTCCATATCAGACTTTCTATTCATGGAATAGTAAGGGAACTGAGAAGGAGGATAACATAATTCTAAAATCTTTTTAATTTTTTCGTTAGAAGATATTCATAATTTTTTTTCTTGGTAAGTTTTTTCCTCATATATAAAGGACAATAGCATATTTTAATCTTGAATATATTTTTTCTTTCTATTTCTCGTTTATAGTTTAACTAACTTAATCTATTCAATAACATGATGTACATTTTAAATTTAAATACATCATATTTCAATATATAATTTTATATCATTTATATTTTCAAAATACAAAAGTTGACACCTATAAAGTGAAGAAAATAGGAACAATTGAGAATAATCAAATTCACAACAATATACAACTACTGTTAACATTAAGCCTTTATAGTGCTCTTGAAACTCGAAAGTCAGGAAATTATAATATGAGCAAGACAGAGCATTAAAAAGCGAAAAACAAGTTCTTAAACATGAACAATTTTCAATACTGCTAAGGGTGCTTATATAAACATAAGTAATTGTTTTATCCTTAACAATTTTTTTAATTTTCAAGTACATAAAAGGGGATGATACAAAATTACAAATATGAAGACATGAGTAATATGTAAATAAAGAAAGAAAAGGGTAAAAACGGAACTGTCAAATTTCTAAAAGTTGACTTTCCATCCACTATATTCCCTTTTTTTTATGTAGAGATAGAGATAGGAGTAAAGCTAAGGATAAAATAGTGAGAAAATGTGATAAGGAGTACTTATGAAGTTATGATAGGTAAAAAAAAAAGTATTAGAAGAGAATTGACAAATAGGCAAGTGCGGATGTGTATGTACTCCGTAAATTGTAAACATTTGAATTAAGGCAAGGGTATAGTAGAATCAAGAACAAATTGAGTTACATTTGACCTAATTTTCCTTTTTATACAAGTATATATATAATATATCCCTTGTCCCTTACTTATATTAAAAGGAGAACATGCATAATTATAGTCAACATTTTGTATTAATTTTTAATATTTCGATTTCGCCCTTATATAAATTAACTTTGATTTTTTACTTGTTGCGTCCCATATTAATTGCAATACTTTTCATATATAATTGTCTATATTAATGGCAACACTTCTATTTTAGGCCTGGACCCTCCAATATTTTATTATATGTCACCAATTAATATACCCCACTCATTCATTGTTTCATGTGAAAAACATTAAACGATATTACTTCCCTACTCTAATACCTTCCTAAAAATATTACATCATTTTCGATCACATCAACTTTTTCATTAAATTAATATAACATATACCTTACTTTAATAACTTCCTAAAACTATGTTCACAATCTAGCATTGCAAATAATATGGGGCAGAGGAAGTAATTGGTCAGAAGAGGAATTCTGACCAGACCTCAACTAGCTCAATTTTTTGGGCTAGTATTTGCAGACCAGATATTAGGGAGTAGGAGGAAAGATAAGGGAAAATCCCCACCTCAAATGTCCCTAGTGGAATTGGATCCCATAAACGTGAAATCATGAGGCCAAAACTTAAACCACTATGCCAAGCGTTGCTTGGTGCATTAGCTTTAGTTTGCATCCTTTCCTTTCAATATATAAAATCAAATACTAAATACTAAGTAGACACCAATTTACCACAAACCAAATACCTAGTAGTTATTATTAAATAGCTAGAGTAAGTTTTGTGTTAAATGATCTATCCACATATTGATGGATATGTCATAGTAACGCCACTAGGTTTTAACCCTATGGTTTAATCTTAGTCTTTAGTGTAAGATTTTAGCGTAAATGTGTAAGGTTTTTAAATTTTAAAATATTGAACTTTGAAACTAAAACCTCTGCATTTTAACTTACATAAATTTTGTTTATCCATAAGTTAAAATATCCTACTGTCTATCCATATATGTAATGGATAGACCATTCTAACAAAACTCTTTGTATATTGAATACCTTTATTGCTTTTTTATTCCGTAAAAGTTCGTTGTTAAAATGGACTACACTGTTAACAGTGTTTCGATAGCATAACAAGAGTTACAAAATGCTAAAAAAGAAAGGAAGCATAATGATATAATATATCCATCGATATATTTGCTTATTAAGTTACCCGAACACCACGAACAAATTATTTAAGTTAGTTGATCCTATTAATCATGAACAATAAAATAGAAAAAAATTAATATAAAAATGTTGATTGTCGTGGGAATGAGATAATTTATAATAGCTAATTAATCTTTTAAATTAATTGCAATCAAAATAGTGTGAGGAGCCCGAGCATTGACGGGCCTTTAAAACTAGTATATATTAGAAGCACATGATTGGCCTAGTTTAAAGGAATCAACTAATATATTATTGTATAAAAAAGCCACCTCCTAATTTTTTTTTCTCTTTGTTCTCTTCCAGAAACCCTAGTTTTGATTAGGGGCTACCGCCACCCTTTTGGACGGTAGTAAGCTCTTTTTACTTCTGGTTAATTATTCCAGTGTTATTGTTGTGAATAAACTTCAAGATCTAATGGAGAGTTTTTTTTACCCATCTATTGAGATCTATCTACCTATATATTGAGTTTCATCTCTCTGCATGCGTGATTCTAAAGGTTTCTTTGTTGATTGGATTTTGTGTAGGGTTGCAACAGATTTCAATACTTCGTTTACAATCAGTTGATTTGAATTCGATTCTACTTCAAAAATACAACAGATAGATGGACCCCCTTGTACAAAGATGTAACATACAACAATATGATAGACGATGGTTTTCAGAAGTGTTAGATCTCCTAAACGATCGTGGTTTTACTATGTTATCATTTTATTTATTTTAGTTTGATATGTTTTTGCTAATTTCGACTTTTTTTGTATTTTGACTTTATTGTAATGTCGTATGATATAAAATCAATGATTGAATTCTTTTTTTTTTTTTTTAAATCTTGTCTTGAAAAATTCATCCTTTACCATAACAAAAATTCAATAAAGCTAAAGTTGCGAGACCAACATTTGTACTCTTGTTATGCTATCAAAACATTATTATTTTTACCACAGCATGGAGTAATGGACCAACCTTAGATACAGATCCTGAAATCCATATAAGATCCTGTTCAGTTCAACTTATTTTTACTAAACTGAACTTATTTTTATTGAAATGAATTTATTTCTATTGAACTGAACTTATTTACTGAACTGAACTTATACTGAACTGAACTTATTTCTACTTTACTAAACTTATTTTTACTGATTCATGTTATTTTTTCTTCTTTGCGCTACTGATTTTTACTGAAATAAACTTATTTTTACTGAACTGAACTTATTGTTGTTGAATTGAACTTATTTTTACTGAACTGAACTTATTTTTGCTGAATTGAACTTATTTTTACTGAACTGAACTTGTTTTTACTGAATTTTATTATTTTAAGATAAACTGAACAGGGCCTAAGTTGCACTTTCCAGAAACACTAATTTGTGCAGATAAAAATAATTTTTAAAGGTCAGTGATATCTTTTGGACATCAAGAATAAGTACCTATTATTTATACTTGAAGCACCAACCAGCAGAAGAAGCTAGTGGCTCTCACTAGTTGATGCAATGTGAATTTGAGAAATGATAGACATCTAACAGTTAGATGCATGTTATCAAACATCTAACAGTTAGATGCATGTTATCAAACATCAAACACAATTTTCTGAAAAAGACAACATATTATCATGTAAAGACGATATTTTATCATGGGAAAGACAATATATTACTAGGAGAAAGACAATATATTTCCATGTAAAAACCATGTAAAAATAAAAGGATTTTTTATTGTCTTGAATTTACTCATTTAACAAGTAAAATGACCATTTTACCCTTATTAAATGTTTTTTGAAACATCTGTCTATTAATTCTCCGTGAATTTGGGGTTGCTCGAAAGAATTATAACGAAGTTAATTGATTTTTGGGCCAAGTTTTTCTTTGGGGTTCTAATGATTGATTCTTTTATTATCCGTTTAATTTTCTTTGGGTTAGCAATACTTTTTTGGCTTCACTAGCCATAGTTGTTGTAGGTTGACGACACTATCTTCACTTTCTATTAAATTCCCTATGTTTCTACTAGTATATAGAAAGCGACTTTTGGGCTGGCTCAACTGCTAATATTTCATAATAAAATAGTGAATCTATTTGATGATGTTACTCTCGATTTCGATTCGGAGCAATTAATAATATTGATAAATTCTAAGGATTCATTATTTTTAACCTATTGTTGCTTATTTGAACTTATAATAATTTATTAGAACTTATCTAAATCTAAGGGGTTTTTTCTCTTCGCATAAATCTAGATGTACTGAACTAATTGAAGCTGTACTGGACTGAACTGAACTCAACTGAAATGAATTGAACTAAATATAATAAATATATAAATAATATTTAAACCATAATAATAGGAATATTAAATAATAATTATAATGATAAATAATAATAAACAATAATTAATGAATAATGATAATAGCTTCTTTTAATTTTTTAAATGATAGTTATAAATAAATAAATAATAGTAATAATGATAAATTAGATGATTTGGCTTATAGGCATTTGGAAAATAAGACTTTTTTCAAAGGGTATTTATTAGTAGAGATCAGAATAGTATAAGTACTAATGTAAGTAATTATAAGTGGATAAGTGAAACTTTGTAATTGGAAAACAGAGAGGGGCCAAGCCCAGAAAACAGAGAAGAAAAAAAATAAGGTCCTAAAGAAGCTAAAGAAAACAAAGACTCAAGCTAACAGACACAAAACAAACAAACCAAAAAGACACAAAACTAAAACTAAACTATTGACGCCAAGCTAGGCCGCCACCACTGGCACCATAAGAGCAAAAGCCACACCACTAAGGTCCTCTAATAAAATAGCACGAAAACCCACCATGACCGCCTCCAAGAATACCAGCTTGGGAATTAAATCAACACCATGATCAGCAAGCCAATCGTCGCACAATTTGCTTACTGATAGCATGAGTGATTGTAATATCCTATTTCGGTTTGAGAAGAAGTTCTTAACACTTCTTGATGATGAAGAAATAAGGAGAAGAGGGAGTATCCGTCTTAATCAAGAGACGAACAACCACCTCTAAATCAACCGAAACTTGAACCTTTCGAAACCCCGCATTCCGTGCCATTGATAACCCCCTAACAACTGCCAGTAGCTCTGCTTTAGTACATGAGCAGTAGCCACAACTTGCTGCGAACATTCCCAGTACCTCCCCTTATGTCCTCGAACAATGCCACCAGCCCCTGCCTCACCCGGATTACCACGAGATGCACCATCCTTGTCGAGCTTGATCCAATTCTCACATGGGTAAGTCCATCTAACCCTCCTTTTTTTATTTCATTCGTAGATGAGCTCCACCCTCCCCATTGCTTTCCTAATCAAGCCCCCCTTAGCCATTTGAAGCCAAGTTGATCGACCGGGATATCAACCACCCTTCCAAAACATCGACTATACCTCCATTTCCACAACCACCAAAGAGTAGTACCAAAAACCATAGGCCAATCTTCATCCCTTGTGTCACTCCTTTCTAGAAAATTATGGACCAACCGATCTTCCAACTTCATGCCAAGTAATTCATCATTGTTCATACCAGGAAATTTACGCCATACCAACCGATCAATATTTTCTTCAACTTCTCCGAAAACCAGACAACAATGAGGATTATCGATAAAACCTCTAATGAAACGAAGAGCATTTGTCATTAATCTTGTATGAAAAACCAGCCAGAAGAAGAAGCGTGTTCTTTGCGGCACTCGTAGCATCCAAACCACCTCTTAGCACAATGAAGGATCTCCGCGAATAATAGCCATGAAATACTTTATACTGAATCCACCCTTCTGTGTCCCATTCCAGAAAATTCTGTCTACTGCATCCTCGGCCTATTTAAGCTCAAAAAAATCAATTATTTTCAGCATTCTTGCGAGAGAAAATGAGCAAAAAGCTCCCATTTCCAACCATAAAATTCGTCCCTCATTTCCTCAATTGTGACGTCCTGGTTGTCTATCGGAGGTTCTCGAATTGCTTCTTCTAACAACGTCTTATATGACGTCCATCTATGGTGCCAAAAGAATGTTCTACGACCATTCCCTACCGCCATTCGAGTACCTCGACGAAGGACATCAATATTGTCAACTATTCCTCTCCACGCATTAGAAGCACCATTCTTATGTTGGAACATATCAGCATCACATCTCCCATCATAATATTTATGACGCAACACTCTCGACCAAAGTGACTCCTGTTCCGCTAAGACACGCCACCCTAACTTCGAAAGAAATACCACATTTACCTGGCGCATTGAGCGCAAACCTAGTCCCCCTTCATCTTTTGGCTTCGCCACATTGTCCCAAGTTACCAAGTGAACCTTCTTTATTTCCTCATCACCACCCTATAAGAAGCATGTACAAATTTGATCAATATTATCACATGTAGAGCGGGGAAGTTTGATCGTTTGCATAGCATAATAAGGCATTGAGCTTATGGAGGCTTGGACTAATGTGGCTCTCCCTGCTAACGGACAAACTTTAGCTTTCCAATCAGATAATCGACCACTGGTTCAATCCACAATACATTGTTACTCACGCTTTGAAGTTCTCCCATTTATTGTAGGAACCCCAAGATAGATTCCTAAATCATTAGTTTCTTCAATTTGTAAAGTCTCACAAATATCACTTCGCACTTCTACTGTTCTATTCTTCGAAAAGAATAGACGTGACTTGGAAAAATTCACTTTGTTGCCCGACGCATCACAAAACTGATGATTCAAACAGAAAGCCATAATCAGAGCTTGATCATTGTCTACCTCACCAACCAAGATTAAGTCATCGGCAAAAGCAAGAATGAACATTTTCGACCCTTTCCTACAAGCACAAACCGGACGCCATGCTCCAAGACCAACTGCCTTCTCAATTAAATGTGACAGTCTGTCCATAGAAATAGATATGGTGAGAGAGGATCACCTAGGCGAAGTCCACGAGAAGGCTTAAAGCTCTCTGTTGGGTCCCCATTCCATAATATTTGGAGAGAAGTGGACGTAATCATTTGCATAATGACATCAATTATAAGAATCGACAAGCGTAACTCCAAGAACAACTCTCTAATGAAGCTCCATCGTAGTCTATCATAAGCCTTCCCAAAATCTATTTTATCGCCATAAACCCCTTATTTTCTTGTTCTTCCGCATAGTATGAAGCATCTCCTGGACAATAATGACATTATCCGTGATTTGTCGTTTCGGAACAAAACTACATTCAGTTAGGGAGATGAGCGAAGGTATAATGTTCTTCAAACGGTTCACAATAACCTTGGTGGCATCTTTGTACAGCACATTACCTAACCCACTAGGTTGGAATTGAGTAACAAATTGTGGGTTTTCAACCTTCAGAATCAGCACTAGGAAAGCTTTCGAGAAATTAGCCACAAAACTATGACCCCGCAATATACCAAGGATAGTATTAGTGACGCTCTTTCCCACCATATTCCAATTTATGTGTTAGAAAAGAGGTTGAAACCCATCAAGAGGTTGGGCCAGGCCCCTTGCATTGTAAGAGTTCATGTCTGAAATAGCAGCTATAATGTCACACTCCGAATACTCACGAGAGAGTGTTTAAACCAGTTCAAGAAATCAGGGGGAAAGAGGAACAAGGTTATTATACTGAACTCTAGTAGTTTCTTTTGAAAAACGATTAGTCCACTACCATATTTTGACTTCATTAGTATTAGAAATCTAGTCTCCTTCACTATTCATTAACATGTCAATCTGATTTCTTTTCCTTCGGATGACAGTAGAACGATCGAAGAATTTCGTGTTTCAGTCACCATCTCGTATGTACTCCAAGAGAGATTTTTGGAACCACAAAATTCCCTCTTGATGAAGAACTTCATCAAGTTCCTGTTGAAGTGTCGACTCTAGTTTGATCAACCTGCTTTGTGTCAACTTATTGAAAATGCTTTTTGAACTACATTTAATATAGCCCAAAGTTCAGATTTTTTCCGGAAAATGTTGTGAAAAACCATTCGATTCCACTTGGACAATTTATCAACAAATTCTTTCGAAAACGGGATAATAGGAATATTACTGTTCCAATTTTTGATTAAAAAGTCATCAAACTTTTCATGGCTTAATTACACAGCTTGAAAGCGAAACGGTTTGGGAGAAGCTGGAATTGGGGCAAAACCACCACTAGTCAGAATTATCAGGCAATGGTCAGACTTACTTTAGGAAGGTGTTTCGCATATCCTATTTCGAATTTTAGTCTTCAGTCTTCAGTTGTTAAGAATCTATCTAGGCGTGCAGATTTACAAGTAGCAGGAGAGTCTCCCTAAAGCATGTGTGATCAGGACCAGAGTGAGCGAGATCAAGTAAACCATTCCCATTCACCCAATTATAAATGCACGACATCTGACGTTGCATTTCCAACCCTCCAACACCTTGCCTTTCGGATACACAAACCTTATCATTATAATCACCTCCAAGTAACCATGGGCCATAAGATTCTTCTTTAACCTTTTCCAGAGCTGTCCATAAATTACAGGGAATAGTAGAATCAGTGCTAGCATAGATTGCCGAGAAGAGATACAGATCCTTACCATGTTTGATAATTGTAATTGTAATGCGTTGGGAATCAGAGCCAAAACAGGTGTACCCCTTCTTTTTTCCAGAACAACCATCTGCCTCCGCAATAACCTTGAGCATCAACTCTCATTTGGCCTGAGAAACCAATTTTGTCACACACTTTTGAGTCGAATCTGCACTGATATGAGTTTCGACCAAGGTCAGAATTGTTGGTTTATTAATACGAATCAACTCCTTGATTATAGTAAAAAAAAGCTTGACTACCCGCTCCCTGCACATTACAAATCATGATCTTAATCGACATATTAAATTCTTTAAAAGTGGGGAAGGGTTCCTTCACATTTCTTGGGATGTTAGGAAAAATGTCCATGAATGCTTTCTTGAGTGCATTCATGGGATTCATTGTCTTCCATGGAAGTCGACACGTTTCTAGAAGATATATTAGATTGTTCGCCGGTGGCAGGAATGATCTCACTTATTGTTCTACTTTGTTGGCCAGAGGGTGAACTTTGATCACGGACGGACCGTTCGTCTGGCAGTCTATGAATGTTGATAATTCTAGCGGTATCGAGAGTTCCAAAGTTATTGGGATTCTCGGTGCGACCATGTCTTTCTTTGTAGGTATGCAACAGAGAATTTTCGTGAATATGTGCCACTAGAGACTTGTGGTGAATGTGTACCCCTGAAGGCTGTGGCTGAATCGAAGGCAAAACTTTCTCTTTTTCTTAAGTAAACGGGCGTGCATAAGGAGAAGAATTCTTTCGAGATTTAGCTTTCCTTAGTTGACAACTATTGGAGTTAACATCTTTAAGTTGGGAAAGGACTTTGTCTTTTCTAGGAATAGACAACAAAGACTTATCTTTGGGTTTTTCTATGATATACCCCTCAGGTTTTTTAAATACTAAGTTGTGCCTAAGGTTATACAAATTTCTAATTTATACCCCCTCTTTGATATTTTTTAATTAACAATATCCTCTCCGTTAACCTTCCGTTAGTGAAGTCGTTATCTAGTATTTTTACAAGTGTTGACGGCCGCCGACGCTCTTCTCTTCCCCTTCTCATTGGCGTCCTCTTCTCTCCCCCTCTCCCCGGCTTCCTTTCGTCTTCCCCCCAGATCTGGGTAAGTTTTTTTTGTGTCTGTTAGTGGTGGTTATGGGTTCGGTGGTGGCTATGGTCTTCCGGTCGATTCCCAGATCTGGGTAAGTTTTTTTCGTGTCTTTTAGGTTGAAAGAGTGGTGGTTTCAATAGGGTTTGGGGGTGGTTTAGGGGTGGTTTCGATAGGTCATACAGTGGTTGTGGTTGGGTTTAGGGTGGTCATGTGGTGGTTGTGGTTTATTGAGGGTGGTGGTTGTAGTTGGTTGAGGGTGGTCAGGTGGCTGTGGAGATATGTTTGGTGTGTGGTTGGTGCGGTGATGGTTGTGTGGCGGGGTTGTTTCCTGATGTGGCGGTTAAGGGTGGTCAAGAGTGCGTAAATAAGTAAATATACTAACTAACGACTTTACTAACGGAGGGTTAACGGAGAGGTTATTGTAAATTAAATAAGGGGTATAAGTTAGAAATCGGTATAACCTTGGGCAAAGCTTAGAATTTCAAAAACCTCAGGGGTATATCATAGAAAAACCCCTTATCTTTTATACCTCTTGCAAATATAACCAAATCAGAAGATATGAAAATCTTTTCATTACGTGAAGCTTTTTTAGTCTGAGAAGGAAAAGAATCCTTAGCTAAATCAATAGAGAGTGGGGCCATCGTTGAATCCATATCCTCAACATTACGTCGTTCTTCCTCTAACAGGTTGTTTGTTTCCAAATTGTTATTCCCTAATCGCACATTATCACTCATAGTTATATATGTATAGTCCTCCAACACCGTTCTCCATCACCAGAGGATTTGGAGTGAAAATTTCTATAGATTGGGTCTGCTCCTCCATTAGCCCCAAAATCGCAAATTTTGAACTAATATGAATATCATCCTTCATGGTTTGGACCTCCACTGATTATTTTCTACTCAAATTCTGTTTTTTTAGCTTGAGGTGTATATCTTGTGATTGTACAGTCACCACCTTTGGAGGATTTTGGTCTGGATAGGCCTTCCAATATGAGGTTATTTCTTTGTGGATTTTGCGCCAACATCCAAGTGTCATATTGATCAACTTCTTCAGGTTTAGACTTCTCCTGTTGTATGTCTTCACCACGAGTTATGTTTGCAGCATTACAAAGTCCCTTTCCATGTTCCACATAATCTGATTGGAAGTTAGAACAAGAGTCCTCTTTGTGTCCAAGATGACCGCATTTGAAGCAAATTTGACGCAAGCCCTCGTATTGAAGTTTCCGATCTTTTCCATTAAGACGAAACTTAGATAATAGCGGTTAGGTCAAGTCGACCGCAATACATAATCGAATTTATTGACCCCTATCCATTGATTATGTATTTTGTCAATACGAACAATTCGTCCCATTTTCTCTCCAATGTGATGAAGGAATTTCTTATCAAAATATTCAAGAGCAAGGTGTGGAATTTCTTACCCATGCCGTCACTAATTTAATCGTTGTTTCATCCGGAATAAAATTTGGCACCCATTTGAGAACCATGAGATAAGTGTCTCATATCATCCATGGTCCCCGAGTCATTATAAAATCATAGTCATCCATTGAAGTAAATCGAACAACATAGTATGAACAACCCACATCTGCTAAAGTAATTTCCCCCTCGAGATTCCATTTCATTTTCAGCTTTCTCATCAAAATCACATATCCTAATTTTTTACCAAATAGCTTGAAGATAAGAGCATTTCTCCATGGTCTTTGCAGTCATTGTTTCTCTGTTCTTGTGAGAACAATTATAGGTCATAATTCCTCATCTTGATCGACCTCTATATCTAGGTAATCATCAGATTCTTCTTCTATGTCTTCCAAATTGGAGTCAATTATAGGAAAGGCCTTTGTTGAATTCCATCCTCGCGCAATCAAATCATAGGATTGTGAACACTTCGAAGTATTATCCTTTACTAAAGTGTTTGCCACAAATGAATCTTCAATTTCTTTCCACACCATTGAATTTGCATTGCTTGTCTGCATTGGAATCAGTTGCAAATTGGGTTCAATTAACTTGAATTTCTTACTAGATAGGTGAATTAGGTCAACTTCTTCTTCTGAAAGTTCTTTTGCATGTTCCTCACTCATTTCTCCTTGCTCACTCATTTTGCGTGTTGATCGATGAATGACACATCAATCAGTGAATGACACATCAATTAGTGAATGCATAATGATCTAAGGCCCTATTTAGTTCAACTTGTTTTTACTGAACTGGAATTATCTTTACTGAACTGAACTTATTTTTACTGAACTTAACTCATTTTTGCTGATTAAACTTAGTTTATTGATTCATGTTGTTTTTCTTCTTTGTTCTACTGATTTTTACTAAACTTAACTTATTTTTACTGAACTGAACTTATTTTTGCTGACTCAACTTATTTTTACTGAACTCCACTTATTTTTACTGAATATCATTATTTTAAGGTGAACTGGATAGGGCCTAAGTATTAGTCATGTAAAGTGAAAGAGAGATGTCAAAGAGAAATAAGAATATCCTATGCAAGAGTGGTCGTGGAAATTGATGTAGCCAAGCCACTTACTAGATCGGTTACCATCCTAACACCAGATGACTGAGGTGAAATAGAAAATCTGGTATGAATGGGCACCCTCCTTTTTTATCCAGTGTTAGAAAGTTGGCCATGTGTGTACTAATAGAGCTCCTCCTAAGAAGAAACCAGAGGTGAAGTAGTAGTGGGTAATACAAAAGAAACTAATTTTGCAACAAGTTGATTAGGGAAAGACTCATGTTAATGTTGATGCTGATTTTAGCTCTTTGGAAAAAGCTGATGCTAACCCTGAGATATGTAGCTTATCCTAAGCAGTTGATATCATGATTATTTATTGAGTTTTGTCCCTTTTTTTATGAGCTAAATCGTGCTTACTTGACTCTCTTAGGAGCTATTTTGTGCTAATCATTTCATATAGTTGTGGTTTTGTGGTTTTGTGTTGTTTTGCAGGTTTTAAGGAGTCTTCTCCCTATTCCGAGCTATATTGAGGCAACCACAACTTTAAGAGTGATTGCAAGGCACAAATGAGCGGTTACGAGGCACTTATGGTGCATTGGGAGGTCCGCGAGGCATCTAGGCTTGGAAATCAAGCTCGGAATGCAAAGTTCATGCTCAAATAGGCTAAACAGCAAAAGATGAGTCCTCGCCTGATTGGGTCGGGGCAACTGCGCTCGATCAGGATGAACATACGTCTTTCTTGGGTTGTTATTTAAGAAAGAAAGGGAAAGATTGAGTGGCCCGAGCCAACAGGTCGGGCAGCCCAATAGGGCGAAATTGATGCCCTTGTTTTCCTTGTTCTCGGTCCCGATCAAGCGGGTCGGCCCGACCTGATCGGGCCGGGAACCATTTGATTGTTGTTGTGCATAAATAAGAGAAGGCGAAGATCCCCAACTGAATTAACCCGATCCGATCGGGCGGGCAACATTTAAGCTGCTCCCGCGTTTTTTGTGCGAAGGAAATCAAGCTGCTCCCAATAGGGCCATGACCCGTTCGGGCGGGGGACACGCCGAGGCGAAAATCTCGCTTCTTCCTCCATATCTTTAATGCTTTTCCTAGTTTATTATAAATAGCTAGACTTCATGATTGGTATAAGCATGGTGAACCGAACTAATTCCCTAGACTTTTATTTCATAGAGCAAATCCCTATTTATATTGCTTTTTAGTGTTTAGTTATTAGTTCAGCTGATTTCCATCTGATCTAGTCTGAAGTAGCTTTTTGGCTGAATATTAACTTAGAACTCCGTCTCTCTGTGGATTCGACCCTACTTCCATTGACTACCATTGTTAGAGGACTGTAGGAATTATCTTTGAATAGGTGATACGACTTTAGCCTATCAAATTTTGGCGCCGTTGCCGGGGAGACGGCTAGTTTTCTGAGTTTTTGTTTGGTTATTTGGTCTACTTCTCTGTACATCATTGGAACTTCATTGTTCTAATTGAGGTACATTTTACTGCTTCTTTTTGTTTCTTTTGTATGCCCAGGTCTCAAAGAAACGGTCCCCCCATTCCAGCGGATCCCGATCTTACTAGGACAATCAGGCAGATTCGAAAGAAAATTCAGAGAGAAAAGTAGTGTGTTCAGTTGAACACCTCTCGATCAGACACCTCGAGTTCAGTTATGTCTAAATCACTGAAATCGTATGGGGTGCCCAACCCAGATGGTCTTTCTACTGGACCACCAATGCCCACCATCGTCGTTAACAATTTCGAGATTAAGCCTGGACTCATCAGAATGGTTCAGCAAAACCAGTTTGGTGGGCATCCTACTGAAGACCCGGCAAATCATCTGCAGCGGTTTCAACAGCTTTGTCGAACCGTCAAACATGTCGGCGTCACTCCAGATCAACTAAAGGTCATGTTGTTCGAGTTTTCATTGAGAGATAGAGCCCAGAAGTGGTTGAACGACGTGAAGGAAACTGAATGGAGTGAGATTTCTGCAGCATTTCTGAGAGAGTACTATCCACCTACAAAGACAGCAGAAATCAGAAACAAACTAGCCACGTTTTCCCAAGAGCCTGATGAAACATTACAACATGGACAAGTGGTTCTTGACGCAGACATTCTACAATGGTCTGCAGCCTCAGACGAAGAGTATAGTTGACTCGTCTGCGGGAGGAGTTTTTCTTGATAAGGAAGTGGATGTAGGCTATTATTTTCTATCCAACCTTGCAGCAAATGATCATTCCACTTCCCGCAGCCTCACGAGGAAAGTATTGGAGGTAGATGTCATTGCATTATTGACTTCGCAGATAGCAAAGCTGAGCCAGCAGATTGACACCTTCAAATCCTCTTCCTCGACAACTCTTGCCTTGAGTATTAATGTTATGTCTGCCGTAGCACCCATTACCTCATCTTACTGCGAGGTATGTGGTGTTCAGGGTCATTTTGGGCATAACTGTCAGTTCAGTCAACTTCAGATGGAGCAGGCAAACGCCTTTTAACAGAGACAACCAAACTTCCCCCCTCCACATAACAACCAAAATCCACAAAACCAACAACCTCCACCTCCACAAAACCATCCTAAACCCTCATACTATCAAACCCCACAAAATTTTCAGAGACCCCCACCACAAAAATTCCATAACCCCAATAACTTCCAAGCTCCACAAAATTTTCACACCCCACCTCCACAAAACAATAACCCACAAGAGCCTTCCATGTCTGAAGTGATGAAGCTGATGTTGAGCATGCAAAAGACTAATGAGGAGGCGCAAAGAGTTCAAGAGCGACAAATGCTAGCTATGCAGAGACCTAATTAGGAAGCACAAAGAGCCCAAGAGAAGCACATAAAACTTCTCGAAACTCAAATTGCACAATTAGCAAGCACTAATGCTTAGAGGCGTCAAGGGAAATTGCCGGGGCAACCCATTCAGAGAGAGCACGTGAATACCATCACTCTTCGTAGTGGCATTGCCTATGATGCCCCTCCAATGCCCATTGATGATGTTGTCCCAACTGAGGGGAAGAAGAGGGTGGTAGAGGAAGGAAAAAGGAAGAGTTTGACGTCTGAAGTCGATTAATCTAAGGAAGCTGAACAGACAGGGAAGAAAAAGGAGAAGGTTCTCGAAATGCCTTTTACACCAACGCTACCTTTTTCCAATAGGATGCAGCAATCAAAGGTCGATCAGCAGTTTGGTAAGTTCTTGGCCATGGTCAAGAACCTTGAGGTAACGATTCCATTCACAGATTTAATTACCCAAGTTCCTGTTTATGCCAAATTTCTGAAAGATATGATAACTAAGAAAAAAGACTTTGGTGGGGTAGAACGTGTCGCTCTTACTGAAGAGTGTAGTGCTTTTATTCAAAATAAAACCCCACCAAAGTTGAAAGATCCTGGTAGTTTTTCTATTCCCTGCCATCTTGGACCTATTTTCATTGATAAAGCTTTGTGTGATTTAGGTGCTTATGTTTTTGTTATGCCATTATCTGTTTATAAGAAACTGAACATGGGAGCACTTAAATGCACACAAATCACTTTACAGATGGCTGATCGTTCTATAAAATACCCCCTAGGTGTTTTAGAGGACGTTCCTGTGAGGTCGGGAAATTCTACATTCTTGTCGATTTTGTGGTGTTAGATATGAATGAGGATGCTCAGATTCCCATTATTCTGGGTAGACCGTTTCTGTGTACTGCTGGTGCTGTTATTGATGTTAAGTCTGGATCTTTAACTCTGAGTGTTGGTGATGATAAAGTTATTTTCAATCTAACCAATGTTGTTAAGGCACCTATGCTTGAACAATCTTATTGCAGGGCTGAGGTTTTGGATGATGTAGGTGTGGAGAAGATTCCAATTCCACCTAAGGTTGTCTCATCGTCAGGAGGTATCATAAAGAACATTTGGAGAAGGAAAGTGTTTGATGAGGGTGGCTCTCATTGCTTAGCCCCCTCCTATTTGAGAGATGGAGGTATTATGGTCGTGCGAGACCTTTATAAACCAGCGTTGTGCGAGAGGCAACTCGTATTTTTCCCCTTTCTCCTTTTCTTTTTATTTTTCTTCTTTTTAGTGAGCGAGAGTGAGGGTACTAACATTGTTTTTTCCTCTTAGCCTCGTCCTTTGTTACCTTTTGGCATTGAGGACACTGCCAAGTTCAGCTTTGGGGAGGATTTCTGTTTGTATTCTCTATCTCTTTTACTGCTTTCTAGGATAGATAACTGCTTTCGAAAAATACTGAAAAAATCAAAAAAATATGGTTCCCATGACTGGTTTGGTTGCTTCCCTGTGCCCCTTGTTGTGCTCTTTTTGAAAATGATTTGACTCTGTTTTCTGGATAGTTGGGCATTTTTGATCTTGAGGCTATGATTTGATGTTTGATTGCTATGATTTCGAGCGATTTTGGATTATATTAGATTACATTGTGCTGCATGCCTGAATTTGTTAGACTGTGAGGCCTCTTTGTAAGCCAATTGGATTTATATTATTATCCAGTCTATTCTTGTGTTAGTTCCTCTTTAGTGGATTAATCTTGACTTTGACTTCGTACTTGTCTGATTTTCGATGACTTGTAGCATTTGTTGTGATAGAGGCGTTCTTTGTCTGATTCTTGAGCCTCATAGTGAGTTTTTGATATATTTTTATCCTCCTTAGCCTCACTGAGCCTAATGACTTGTTTCATGTTACTTAAACCCTTATTATGATCCCAAGGCCTTCATTTCGATATTATTTCCAAGCCTAGCTTGGGGGAGCTTTTGTATGGGTTGAGTTTGAAATTGGTTTCTTGGTTTGGTTTGGTTGTTGAGGAATCAAAAGTGTATTTGTTGTGGTTTGAACGTGAGAAAAAGAAAAGAAAAAAAAAGCAAAATTAGAGTTGCGTGAATGAAGTTCAGAAAAATGAAAGAAAAAAGAAATAAAAGTTCAAAAGAATTCAAAGTTCTTTCATTCACGTATGTTCATATAGAAAAATTTGCTTCATTGCTTGAAATTGGGTTTGTTGTGAGTTTTCATTGATTTATGAGAGTTGGGTTATATTTCGTGGTTATATGGTGTTGTTGGGAGTTATTTAGGCCATCTTAGGCCTTGTTTGAGTGATTCATGCTCCCCCTTTCTTGGTTTTTCCACCACATTACCTAAAAGTATCCCCTACCTCTTACCTAAGCCCCATTACAACCCTATAAAGTCCTCTTGAGCTCGTGTCTGCATTGTTTATTGGATTGATTTCGAGTCAGTTTGTCAAAGTTAAAGAGTATGTCTGCTAATTGAGTCGACTTAGCTAGGGAGAGCGTCATTTGACCTTCTTAAACACATGAGAGTGTGAGTGGGAAGGGTATTTATGGTCGGGTTGGTGAGTGTTCGGGCATATTCTTTGCCTGCCACAAAACTAAGAGGAGTGATACCTTTGTGAGAGCCTTCTCAGGACTTGTATGCCATGTGGATGCTTGAATTTGATGAATTGCTTGGATGATTGGTAGTTGGATGGATTTGATTAGCTAAACTTGAATTCTGCCTGCTTGAAGGATTCTTATCTTGAAAACGTTTTGAGCTTTGATTGATTTTTATCTATGGAGTGAGACAATCTATTCCTTGTTCATGTTCTGTTTGCTTGAGGACAAGCAAAGGTTTAACTTGGGGGAGTTTGATATCACGTATTTATATAGAGTTTTCTCCCTTATTTACGAGCTAAATTGTGCGTCATTTGAGCTCTTGGGAGCTATTTTATGCTAACTATCGTTTATAGTTGTGGTTTTGTGTTTTAGTATTGAATTGTAGGTTTTAGGGAGTTTTCTCCTTATTTCTGAGTTATTTGGAAGCAACCACAGCTTTACGAGATGTTACGAGGCACATAGGATGGCTCACGAGCTTTATGGATAGTTTAGTAGGTCCCAAGACCTCTAAACGTGAAGAATTGAGAGCCAAAAAGTCAAAAAGGAGTTTTCCGTACTTAGATCGGGCAAGAAATGGCCCGATCGGGCGATGATTTATTGATCGGGCGGTAAAGTTTTGTACCCGATCGGGCGGACATCACCCGATCCCATCGGGTGGAAAAACAAAGAAATTATAATGGGCATTTTTACTACCAACCCGATCGGGCAAGGCCCACCCACAATTAAAATATTCAAAGTGCCACATTACTGCGGCTGCTGTGCGCTGAGGAGAGCAGCGTTTCTGGGCCAAAAGTTCAGCCCACATTACCGGATTGGGTACTGTCACCCGATGGCCATCGAGTGAGAGGTCCAAGGTATTGTTGCTGTGCTGTACCCAAGAAGGGAGGAGCGCTGGGCCCTTGCTGCTGGGCCTTGACCTCCAAAATGATGTTGCTGCCAGCGTACAAAGAAGGAGCGAAGTGCTGGCCTCATTCCCCAGGCCCGATTGGGCAGGTGTGCCCGATCCAGATCGGGCGGGCTGGATTTGCTCCTTTTTGGCTGCTGTTTGCGTGAAACAAGAGAAGAAAAGTTGGAAAAAAAGTTTATTATGGACCCGATCAGGTGGCCCTTTGCCTGATCGGGTCCCGCACTCGTTGACGCCGAATTCTATCTTTATTTCCGTTTTTAATTAGGCTTTTGGGGTATTATAAATACCTTTTCCTCATTATTTTAGAGACATCTTTTTATTCAGTTTTATTTAATTCTATAGTTCTTAGCTTAGTTTTATTTTAGTTTAAACACTTTAGATTAGATTAAAGGTGATTGAACCTTAGATTTGATTTCAATAAAAGTTCTTGCTTTCCGTCAATTGGTATTCTTCTCTACTTTAATCTCTTTTATTATTCTTGATTACTTATATTAATTATTTATTCATTCATGATGTTGAAATTAGGGTTTCTTATTAGATTTATTATTGTTGATTCAATTATGAGTGAGTAGTTTAATTTCTAGGGTTTTAGAGAGGGAAGCCATGTTTATACCTTGATTATTTGAATTTCTATTAGTTTCTAGGGTTTGATGAGATAGATTATGGTGTGATTTGTTCTTATTGCGCAGTTTCTTTGATTACTTGAGGTTAATAATCGTTTGCATAGATCCGTCTTACTTTTAGAGGCCTAGTACACACCAGTAATTCTGATTTTGTTTGTGAACATGCTGCATATGTTGAATTATGGGCGTTGAGACTTAACCATAGTTTGACACTGCTCTAATCTATCGATTCTCGACCTAGGTTCTGATAGTTGTTTGATCCCTTGATCGGTATAAGCATGGTGAACCGAACTAATTCCCTAGACTTTTATTTCATAGAGTAAATCCCTATTTACATTGCTTTTTAGTGTTTAATTATTAGTTCAGCTGATTTCCATCTAATCTAGTCTGAAGTAGCTTTTTGGCTGAATATTAACTTAGAACTCCGTCTCTCTGTGGATTCGACCCTACTTCCATTGACTACCATTGTTAGAGGACTGTAGGAATTATCTTTGAATAGGTTGTAGGACCTTAGCCTATCAGTATTTCAAATCACTGATAGCAAATACATAACTTGATGGTCCAAACTATTAAAGAAAAGTCAAAAACAACTTATTGATTGTTTTCCAAGCTAAAAAACATTAAATAATATCAAAGTTGTTCTACTTCATTGATTCCAAAAGAATGTCATAATGCGCCTTTCATTCAAGCTCAAATACTTCACTTTCATTGCCCTTGCTACTATTAGTTTGGCCAAATTATCCATAGCTTGTACCTAGAAATACAAAAGAGCAATTAGAATATTCAAGAGAAGAGCATTTTAAGAAGCCAAATTCATATAGAACTAAAAGAAAGTGTTAAAGCTGCATTTAGCTAACTTTCAAGTTAATTATTGTTAGGTGGGACAGGGCCTGGAACATTCACAATGACCTTAATTCCTTCATGAGTTGGAATAACAGAAGTATAGAACATATAAGAACAATATGACCATATGAGCAAAAATATCTCTTGACAACAGGGCATAATGTGGAATTTCGCTATGGTATACCTTACTGAGACAATGACTAGATTTAGTAGGGAAAACTAGTAGAAGCAGCAAGTGTAGCAAATCAGATCAGCTAACTATTAACCAAGTCTAACTTATAAACTCACTAAGTATCATTAAAAAAAATGATGTATCTTCACTTAAGCAAGGCAGAACTAGATAACTCCTCTAACTGCAGGTCTTTACTATTCCTGAACTATAATTAAATCACGAGTCAAAGCCAAAATCATAGAACAGGGATAAACCAAATTCAAGCACTTCAAATTGTAACTCATCGACGGGTTTTCCTGCACAATATTTACAAACATGAACATCCTGATTAAGCTAAACTCAGTAGAAGGATAAAAGTGCAGCATTAAGAAAATATATTATGGACATCTGTTACCTTTAATAAAACAAGAGGATCTATTTCTGTTCCACTAATCACCTACAAGCAACAGCAGTTGAAAGCCAGAGAAGCCGAGTAGACAGTGACAGATCAAATGTCGAAAAAAGGTCAAAAACTAGGTATCATTGTTAGTTGTCAGACAAAGGAAAAGCATTGAAGCACAAATCGTCAAACCAGTATACAGTCAGGTCACCAACTAGAAGCGCATACCTTGCCTTGCCTAACTAAGGAAGAAAAACAGAAGCCAAACACAGCACCGGCAAGACCTAGGTTGCATTCATGAAACCACGTCCTAGACGTACCACCAACACCTCACATCCAGTCTTCAATCTTCAAACATAGAGTAATAGCGAGTCTTGATTGTGAAATCGTGACAGTGTTTGTCGATGCAGCACAGGCTCTACTCATGCTCAGAGATTGCATTAGAATTCATAGAATAATTATAACCTAGTTGAAGCAAACGCCTAAAAGCATACCAAGAATTATAGCAAAATACTAGACATAATTCGTGATGGGTGAGCCTAAATAGCTCTCAAGGAACCTGGCAATCATAACTCAGGTCTTCTGAGGAGCACCTAAACAAAATTGGCTCGCAGGTGCCGAAGGTGACAGCGGCATGAGCCCGTAAAACTGGCCAGCTATGACCGACTGGGTATTCGGGGTCGTCATAGGAGCAATTCCCCGTGTCAAATCATGCCACAAACTTGATGATCAAAAAATTAGACCCAAAACTTGAATTGTTTGAAAGAGTGACTCAAAGTGTAACAGATAAACGTTTATAAAGACGCTACTTTTCAGCAACAATTTTCAATTTGAACTTCTTTGAGCAGTACAATTTCCATTAACATTCAGTGGCTAGCAATGTCGATGAGCTTCTGAGTGGTGTAGATTCACATACTATAGTTTACAAACTTGATGATCACAAAGCATGCGGTTACTAGAAATGTTATTACAAGTGGTCTCTAGACTCCAAACTTCTAAATCCAATTTAAAACTAAAACCCCAAATTTTCAAATTTTCAAGACTTTATTGATAGTAAATTCAAAATATACTTTAAACTAGTAATATAGCAACTAACTACGGTATCATTTCAAATAAAACTTACTCAAAGGCTTCCTTTAGTTTAATGAAATATAATATAATTTAAACTAGTAGTATGATAACTAAATAAAGATGAGGTACTTTCAACTTTGATGGGAACATATGCTATTTGTCGAGTGTGGACACCAATGACTGGGTGATGAATACTAATTTTACTAAGGGGGGTGTCTGATTTTTCAGCACTAAAACAGAGTAAAATGAGAGCAAGTAATACATCGAACAATTTGTGAGCAGAAAATTTGATTACAAATTATTCAAGCAAATCATACATTAAGATATACTCCCTCCGTCCCCCAAAGGATTTCCCATTTGCTTTTCGTGAAGTCAAACTTTGTAAACTTTGACCATAAATTATAACTAATATATAATATAAATAATTGTCATAGGTGATCTTGTTAGATTTGTATTAATAGGTACATTCAAAATATCAACATTTTATCATTTTTATTAATAAATAATAGGAGATATAAGCGGTCAAAGATGTGCATTGGAGACCGTACAAAAAGCAAATGGGAAATCCTTTGGGGGACGGAGGGAGTAAATTGTAACTTTGTAAGTAAGTAACTGGCACATATTACTGAAGTAATCAGTGTACCTCTATCCATTGAAAGCATGCATGATACTAGAATTTCATAACTTAGTTTAGAAGCTCCATTAGTGAGAACTTGAAGCTTTTATCATGTGAAACATTATGGCCATGTCCTTGAAATCATGTGAAATTCACAAAAAGGAAAATATATGACTTATTTAATATGAAAAAAATATTGAATTTGGAAATAAATTGCAACAAATAAGCATTCATATCGTACGAATTAGGGAGTACCCAGATAGAGAAAGATGTGGATTTAACGTAAACTGAATTAGGGAGTGCGTACGAATTACTGATTACTGGATTGAGTCTTGAGCGGGAATACCCAGGTAGGCAAATAATGTCACGTTTAGGAATTTAAATAGACTTTAGGGTCATTTTTGGGATTCGAAAAAACTTATGGTTGCCACCGAAAAAGTTCAAAACCTCATGGTTACCATTGGATTCACTTATTTTTATTATTATTACTATGTGATTAGCATTAAATTATTCAAAGTTATATTCGTTATAATATTGCCTACCCTTGTATGTTTAAATTAAGACGAAGAGATACATTATTAGTATGCGTTTCTCTTTGATTCCCTTTTTCTCATCCCTTTTGGTTGATTTTTTTTACTTACATGTTCATGTAAATTTATAAAATTTTCAATTCACAAAGTTTTTTCTTCTTCTATCTGACTAGATTTTGGAGAACGGTTTTGTTTTCTTAGTAAGTTGTACATTTTTATAGTAAATATCATTAGTTTTATAAAACAATTATTGAGGTTATTATAAAAAGGTTTTATATATGCATAACTTTTTTTTAGAAGCAAAAAAAATTGTATTCATATTTTGCCACCATATTTATCCACAAATCAAAACAGATATTTATTAAATTAACTTTAGTGGATACGAAAATCGAATTAGAATTAGTAATTTTGAGATATATGTAGGCTCATTTAAATTCAATTATTCATCTTATCCTGTCTATAGTTATGTGAAAATCACAGATCCTCGATGAGTACTACAGATATGTATACTAGATATTTTTTGGTATAATGGCAGGTATGGTTACTAAGGTTAATAGCATGCATCCTCTCTATGCTCGAGTAATGGCGCAAGATGATGATTGCATCCGTTTGGTGCCTGGGACGTGTACGTTAAGCTCTTGCCAAGCTGCGTACGGAACTAGATTTAGGCCCGAGTGTAAATTTAATAATGTTGTGTGTTGTTGTCATAGTTAAGCATAATTAAAATTTTCTATCTCTAAAATATATATCAAATGCAATACATTTTGAGTAGAAAAGGTACTCGCAAATTATAATTACAAATGATGATAATCCTTGACCTTTTAATTCTCTTTTGGTGCTGCTATATGCATGTTTTTATCATGTATTAGTCCATCTTGTTAGTAGTTTCAATTTTTTTAAAAAAGAACGGAAAAAATTATATAGTGTTTGACATTGTTTTTGTCATAAATAAGTAGTCTAATTTAGAGGTACAATTATGCCATTCAAGTAAGAGGTTAGAGACCCGAGATCTCTTACAAATCTTTTGATCAGTTCCCATAAATTTGACATGTAAGAGATGAACTGGTTATATGAGAAATTAAGAAGAGTGACTTGGTGGAGGATAACAATACTTGATCATATTTTTTCGATAATATAAGCATAATTTATACTGTGAAGTAAGGATAAGTGAAGTCCAATGAAATATTATTAATTCTTCGCCAACCAACCAACCACCAACAACAGTTGAAATTCACTACCAACCACCACCCCCTTCAAAATTTTTCCACTAACCACCACAACCCACCTTCAAAAATCTTAAACTTGACAACTGAATTCGAAAAACCTAACCACAAATTTCAAAACAACCGCAAATTTGGTACCTTGATCCTAATTTTGTGTGGAGGTGGACTTGAAATTCGGATGTTGATGGTGGTGGTTAGGATGAAAGGAGGTGGTGTTTGACTTTAGAGAAGAGTGAAAGGGAGATGAATAAGTGGGCCCAACAAATATAAAACTTAACATTTTCCATTAGAAGGTGGTGCTTTCTAGAATTGAAAATTTTGCCATCAATAGCCTATTGAAATACCTATTTTGTTAATTAGTCATCATTTTTTTTCCTAGCGAATTCGTGCCTAGAAAGACTAATCTCTTAGTAAATTGTTGCCTTTTTCACTAATTACACTACTAATCTATAGTTTGACCGGTCGTATCATGTTTAAAAATATTTTTTTATTTAATTTCACAAAATTTTGAAAATATATGATTTGATATATCACATGGTAATCGGCACGTGTTTTGAGACAATATTTAATCGCGTTTTTCAGACTAAAGACGATGTTTTCCCGGAAAAGGAAACCGTCGTACGCCCTTACTAGACACGAATTTTGAGATTTCCTACGGAACAAGTACCAACAAGTCGGGTTTTCGGGCACGTATTTCGAGACGGTTTTTTCGAACTGAAGATGACGTTCTTGCGAAAAACAGACTCCGTCTAAGCCCTTTATGTAACACCCCCAAAATATTATCTTTTATAAATCATGTGTTTTCCAACTTAAAACAGATAATTATCAAAGTATTATCGCCTGTGTGAAAATGTATCGACTTACTCTGAATTTTGCAGCTAGAAAACATTAAATAAAAACTTTAATCAATAATTAAAATCATAATAACTGCTAAAACATTATCCAACTTCAAAAGTACTTTTAAACCAAGTTAAACTACTTAAAATAAATAATTCATAAACTAACTTAATAAAAGAAACATAAGTAAAAGCAGCAACAAAAATGAGAAAATGATCTCTCATCAATATCGTCTCCCAATTCTGATGTGTTTTAAAATGTAATACCGCAAGTGCACGGTGTCTGTTATTAGCAGAGCCTTGCAAGTACAAGTCGAATCCATAGGGAGACATGTTTTCACATTCAATATTCATTTAAACAGCTACTTCATAGAAAATAACCAGGGAGAAAACTATTGAACTACTACTAAACTAATGAAAGCGGGATTAAATCAAGGATTTATCAAATAATAAAAAGGCTAGGGCATTAGTTCGGTCCACCATGCTTATACCAATCAAAGGGTTTTAGATGACTAATAATACATAGGTCGAGAGTCGAGCAATTAGAGCTGGTGTTAAGCCTACTATCGGTCATAACGCGCATAATTCAATATATGCAGTACAAACGCTCACATAATCAGAATTAATAGTGTGTTCTAAGCCTTCAAAAGTAAGCCTATGATCGGGTCATACGCAAAGTTGCCAGACTTAATTCATGCAACTACACAATAACATAAACCACAAATTCAATAACAAATCACAGTACAATTGCCCTAATAAAAACCAAGAACTAATAGCAATTACAATAATAATAATGGTATAAACATGGTTTTCCTCCCTAAAACCCTAGAATAAAAATCTACTCACTCATGACCAAAGTAACAAAAGCAATAACTAATGAAAGATTCATACTTTTATGTATCTAATAAAAAAGAGAGCAAATACTTGAAAGCAATAAAGAAGAATTGAAGAAACAATTATCAAAAGAAAGGAAAGGGACGAACTTGAATTAAACTTGAAATAATCTTGAAAGTATGGATAACTTAGATCTAGAGAAAACCAAAAGTTTAACAAAACTAAGATAAGCTAAAAGTGAGGTTTAATCCAAAATTACAACTTATTCATAAACATAATCTTAAACCTACTTTAAAAACGGAGAAAAAACGCTCCCCGAAGAACCAACCGGCCGCCCGGGAAAAATCGCCTCCCCGACAGGACCTCGTCCGGGTGCAGGCGAACAAAACATAGAAAAATCAAGAAAAGGGAGTAAACGGCTCTAGGGCCCGGGCGGGCGGATGGACTGCCAAACTTTGTCAACTTGCAAAGGTCATATCTCTCAACCAGAAGTCCGATTGGGGAATGTGACCTACCATTGGAAAGCTCTTGAAGTCTAGAATCCAAAACAATTAGAATTTCTTGAATATCAAATTTCCACCAAAAGTTATGATGAAAATAGTAAACATGTGTTAGTTTTGACACTTCCTTCACTAACTCTTTGCTTCTTCCCAACTCTAAATTGTCTCAAACAGATGCATTGTGATCCTTGTGCAAGCTACCTTCATTCTCAATGTTTGATAGGTTAGATCCTTGATAATCATGATAAATTTGTATCAAAATAACCTGAAAATCACTGAAACACACAAAAGGGAAGTAGTAGATCACAACTTATGTAATTCATGTTATTATGCACCTAAATACTCCAAAAAGAGTTTTAAATGCAATATAAATGCATCTAAAAACTATATATAAATATGCTACATCAAATTCCCAAATGAGTATGGATTCATCTTGTTCAACCCTGTCGCCACTAGTGGAAAAAATGGTTGTTGCTGCGGGCCTTAAAGGGGCTTGTTGCTGCGTACATGGGTCGTAGCTATTGAAGGAGCAACTAATATGAAAAAAAAGTAGCTGCGTACAAAGACGCAGCGAAAATGGGAGTTTAGCTGCGGGCCTCAAGATACAACCCGCAGCAACAAGTGTCTATAGCTGCGGGCCTCAGCCTACAACCCGCAACTAAAGTTGATGATGGCCATATCTACCATCAACTTTAGTTGGGGGCTTAAGCTGAGGCCCGCAGCTATTGTGTTTAATTTTTTTTTACGTAAGGATGAACAATTGAGAGATGTTGCAACACATGTAGGTTGCCTTTTTCTTTCTTTTCATTAGGAGGGATGACATCCCTTCCACCAATTGTGCCTTTACCTCGTAGCCTGCCCTCATGACGAGAAACTCTTAGTCCAATGCCTTTATGCTAGCAATGAACTCCGCACAAAACTCCCTAATCTCGTCAGCCATATAGCCTTAAATGATGCTAGCCTCGGGCTTTGCTTTATTCTTTGCTTTGTCTTTCAGAATCTTAAAATATCTCTCATACAGGTACATCCATCTCAAAAAGACCGGGCCACAAAGCTTAATTTCCCGAACAAGATGTACAATCAAGTGAACCATGATATCAAAGAAAGAAGGTGGAAAACACATCTCAAACTTGCATAAGGTTTCAACTATGTCATTTTGTAATGCATCAAGTGTTTTTGGATCTATCACTTTACTACAAATTCTATCAAAGAACAAGCATAACTTGACAACAACATGGCTTACATGAGGTGATAGTAGACCACGAATAGCCAACGGAAAAAATACTTGCATCATTACATGACAATCATGTGATTTCATAGCACCCATCTTCAAATCTTTCTGAGTAACATATGTTTTCAAATTTGAACAATATCTAGAAGGCACCTTGATATCGTACAAAAACTCACAAAATAGTCTTTTCTCTATCGAAGACATTGTGTAGCAAGCCGGAGGGAGATACATCTTACCATTTGTTCTCGGCTGAGCCCAAAGATTTGGACGAATCCCTCTCTTCTCCATATCCAACCTCGCACCTAACCCATCTTTTGTCTTACCAGGCATGTTCATCAACGTTCCAAGTACAGCATCGCATACATTTTTTTCAATGTGCATGACATCAAGACAATGTCTTATCTGCAAATCTTGCCAATATGGAAGTTCCCAAATAGTAGATACTCTTTTCCAGAGCACACCTTTCGTTGATGTGGATTTTGTGGCCTTACCATGAATCGTTTTCAAATGCTTAATACGATCATAAATCTGCACCCCAGTTCTTGGTTCGCGTGCCACTCCTTTCTCAATGAATCCATTAAATTGACTTTTCTTCTTACGATAAGGGTGATTACGATCAAGAAACCTCCTATGATTCATGTACACATTCTTATGGGAATATGTCAAGTAAATGGGCTCCATATCCTCTTCACCAATAGGACATGCTTGCTCTCCCTTAACCTTGTACCCTGAAAGATTCCCATACGCTGGGAAATCATTCACCGTGTAGAAAACCATGGCACGTAAATTGAAATTCGACTGTGTGTAGGCATCAAACATCGGCACCCCTTCAGACCACAGCAATTTCAGTTCTTCAATTAAAGGTGCTAAATACACATCAATATCATTTCCGGGTTGTCTAGGTCCAGAAATTAACAAAGGCATCATCAAATACTTGCGCTTCATACATAACCACGGTGGAAGGTTATAAATAGACAAAAGAACAGGCCATGATCTATGTCTACTGCTCTGGGATCCGTATGGATTCACCCCATCAGTACAAAGAGCTAGTCTAAGGTTCCTATCTTCTTTCCCAAAATCAGAACTACATTTATCAAATTCTTGCCACTGCTCACAATCAGCGGGATGCCTGATTTTCCCATCTTTCTTCCTCACATCGGCATGCCACCTTAAGTTCTTTACGTCGTTCTTAATTGAGACCATACGCTTAAACCTAGGTATAATTGGAAGGTACCACAACACCTTTGCAGCATGCGCAATCTTGTTTTTCTCGATAGTTTCATCCCCTTTGTCATCAAACATCCCCTCGTTTTTCTTATACCGCGATATTCCACAAATTGGACACTTGTCCAATTTTCTCATTCTCCTTGCGGAAAAGAACACAATCATTAGGACATGCATGAATTCGCTGGTATTCTAGGCCGAGAGGACACATTAATTTTTTGGCATAATAGGTCGACGTGGGAATCTCATTACCTTTTGGAAACATATTTTCTAAGGCTTCCAACAACAACGTAAAACTCGCGTCAGTCCAATTACCCTGTGCCTTGATGTTATACAATTTTAACACGCCTTCTAGGAGTGAAAAATTTGGACATCCAGGGTATAGGGGTGTCGTAGCGGCCTTTTCAACTCTCTCAAATCGCTCAGGTGTGTCACTAAGATGTTCTTGTAAGCCCTCCATCATCTCATTCATATCATCTTCGCTGGCTAACTCAGTATCACTATCTTCACACTCCTCACCATTACCAGAAATCATAGAAACTTCATTATTGTTATCATCATCTTCCTCATAATTGAGACCACCATCATTTGCCTCATCATTGGCATTGGTATTTGGCTTCGCATTCATTGGAAATATGTTCTCACCATGCCAATACCAAACTTCATACATCTGAGTAAACCCTCGCCGAAACAAATGATCCTCTATATCCCCAATATCGTCCCACTTTCTTAGATTATTACAATCACGGCATGGACATAAAATTGTGGCAACTCCCTTACTCCTTTGGTGTTCTAAAGCCACTCTGCAAAACTCTTCTACCCCATTAAAGAAGTTAATTGTGTTGCGTTCGCCATACATCCAACGACGTTGAGGATCCATTCTAAAAAGTCAGGAAAGGCGGAATCAAACACATAACAAGTACACATGATAGACCACTCAATAGAATCAATGCATGATCCAAGAAGGTCCTTATCACTCCATCCTAACCCATCCTTGGACATCTAATCTCACTAGTGAATGTAAACCAACTCTTCGATTCTAAGAAAATTTCGGCAGCATTTCCCTATAGTTCTCCAAGTAGCACGATGTAGCAAATTGCTTAACTACATATGTACCCGGAGAACATATTAAGGAAATGGCAAACCGAAATTATCCTTAGAATCGAAAAGAAGGCATACATTCACATTCTAAGTGAGATTAAATGTCCAAGAACAGTCCCAAAACCGGGGACTATTCAAGACTTACTCCTAGTGAGTAAGTCTTGAACGGGTATCTAGGCTTATGATTGATAATGCAACAAACATACAAACTAAACAATGCAACACTAGTTCTTACTCAAATTCTTAAAATGAACATCTAGTAAGGCATTAGAACATCATTTGAACTAGCTTAGCAAAACACGAAATTGATTATTTAAAGGTACTAACAATTGATTTCATGAGCATTAGTCACAACTCAGTGACTCACAACTCACTCCCCTTACATCACAGTCAACTATAACACCATCATTTTCCTCTACAAATCCTCTTCTTCCAACAACAACAATCTCGACATAATTAGAGTATTCCTTTTTCTCCAATAGTCTTCATTCTCAACAATTTTCAGTCGAACAATATCATCATAATCTCTCTCAACCTCAAAACAACAACAACATTTGATGAAACTATCTACTCTAAACCTATCACATATAAACCAACACATATAACATGACAAATCAAACAATACCCAATTCCACCATAATATTCCCAGCATCATCAATTCACTTAATCACACACTAAAACATATCCAGATATACAAAGACAATGTAAAAGAGCTGATCAACAATACGCAATTTCGATTTCGAGATAAACAGCAGCCCTACTAGTCAAGAAAGAGATATCCTCATCATCCAATTCAATAGCTTTACTATAACACTCTCCTCTTCTTCCTCAACACAACATAAATTTTTCATTATTCACACATTAGAAATTACCTAAACTCTAATTTCTCTAAATTGCAAAATTAATAAATGAATACCTGACGAACTTGGCCTGAGAACGCCTGAGAGACACCGCTACGAACTTGGCCTGAGGTTGAAAGCCTGAGAGACGCCGCGACGAACTTGGCCTGACGAACAGTGAATGGACGCCTGAGAACGCCTGAGAAACGAACAGTGAATGAACGCCGGAGAAACGAACAGTGAATGGACGCCTGAGAACTTTGAGAGAAACGAACGCTTGAGAACAGTGATGGAATGGAACAGTACTGTTAATTTAGGGATTTGGCGGGAGGGGGGGAGGGGGGAGAGCGAGAAACACTTAAGAGGAAATAATAAGTTTAAAAACTTTATTTGTCCAACTTAGCTGCGGGTGTTAACTAAGGCCCGTAGCTAAGTAAATTTTTGGCCACTTTAGCTGCGGGCTATTTGTAAAACGCGCATCAAAACTCAATTTAGCTACGGGCTATATCAGAGGCCCGCAGTGACTATAACTTAGCTCGGGCTATTCAGATAGCCCGCAGTTAACGGGGAGCAGCAACAACTAATTTTTCCACTAGTGCGCTAAATACTCAATTGATGGACTACTCGCCAATTAAGGGTCATAAGAGGATCAATACGCACAACCATGATAACACGTAATCAGTAAAGCTGAGTATACACATAACAACATAATACACGAAAACCTTGCATGATACTACTAAGCAATGAAACATCGACTCGTAAGAATAGACTCGACTTCATAAGACATACAAAATAATTCATTTGGTCAATTGAATATTCAATGAATCGAGTGGTCCAGCCGAACCCTATATTTAATTAGAAGACAAATTAGGGGTGTGACTCTGTAATCCCCATGACATACGATATTAAGGAACCTTTAAAAGAAAATAGGGCACAATGATCAATCCGACCCCAAGAAAAGTCATGGGCTATGATAGACTAAATTCGTATCACCTAATAAAGATAAATCCTAAATTCCTCTAACAACAATAATCAAGGGAAGTACGGTTGAATCCACATTAAGATAGAGTTTCTAAGTTAATATTCAGCTGAACAACTACTTCATACACGATCAGACAAGAAACGACTGAACTACTAATTAGACTAAAGAAATCAATATAAAAATGGGATTTTAAACTATGAATTAAATGTCTAGGGCATTAGTTCGGTCCACCATGCTTATACCAATCAAAAGGGCCAAACAACTATCAATACCTAGTAGTCAAGAGATTAAAGCACGTGTTAAGCTATGGTTGAGTCTTAACAATCATAATTCAACATATGCTACATGGTCACTAATATAATCAGAATTACTAGCTAGTGTGTACTAGGCCTCTAAAAGTAAGACGGATTTGTGCAGACAATTATTAACCACAATCAATCAATTATAGAGTGAAGGTTAATCTACTAGATAGTTTTCTATTGCCTTATTATGATATGTAGGGTTGGAAAAATGGATCATTTTTCCTTAACAGTTTGACTACCTCTTTCTAAATTTAGATATATTCGTTACTAATATGGGCACTTTGATATTTCGACTATAGTTAGTTCATCAGATAGTCAATTTCCCCCCTTTCTTTTGCTAAATTATTTTACCTATACTCTATCATAATATATTTAATAATATATATTACTTTGATATAATAAATTTTGTTGCTAATTGAATAACGATAAGGAGTAAAGTACTAAAGTTGGTAATATGTTAAAGGATGTTATAAGTATATTCTAAACTAAGTATTTTTATTGGGTACCCAAATTTAAGTATCCAAACTCATTGGATCAATTTAAAGGTAGTGAAAATTAGTAACATCATATATCGAGAATATGACCCGTGATCACCCCGATGATAGTTATTAGGTACATTAATAAGGAACGAAATCTTTTCATAACTCAAAGATATGACAAAACAAAGGAAGGAATCTTTCATGTCTTGAAAAATAAGGTGTATTATACTCATTTACTATGTTAATCAACTACATAAGAAAGAAATCGTCTAGATTGCAAAAAAAAAAAAGATATATACTAGCAAAAAAAAAGTGATCGTCGAGTATAAAAGGAGCTAGTCACGACCTTTCATATTATATACTACATATTGTGATAAATATAAGGTGATAAAATTATCTTCATGAAAAAAGGCAACTGAATAGTTTCAACTTCAATATGGATGGGTATACAAATACATCATTCTTATCTATCTAGTTATGCTGGTCCTTTTATCCAATGGTAAGAATCTATTACTCTTTCTTTATTTATATTTATATTTATATTTATATTTTTATTGAGTGCATCGGAATCGGAATGACAAATCTATGAAATACATGAAAAAGGGGGTACGGGAGACATAAGGGGAATTAAAGAGGTATGCATGCCAACATAAATTGCAACCACCTATGCCCCGTAATCCCCACTCGCACCTCATTTCAACGGACACTCCCCCATATAAACAAATATTTGTTGAAAACCATATATATTTCTCCAGATTTATAATATATTTATTATCGATAAGATTCTCTACGTTTTGGATATTGAGTTGTAAAAAAAATCCATTAGATTTTTACGTGTCAAATGCGTGAATCGTTATTCCACTCTGTTGGAAAAAATAATCATTATAATAGATAGAAAACCATTGGCGCCACAGAAAATTAAGATATAAACTTAAATTTTTTTAGAAATAATCATAAATAATCCATATATCTATGTAAAAGATCAAAATTTCAATAGCATAGGGAGCACCGTTAGGATTTCCATGCAACAACTTAAAAGAAGTTTCCTAGAGAGATAGATATACATATGATGAGATTCGAAAATAAATAAATTAGTTTGAAAATAAATAAACAACCAAAGAATATTAGCACATGCAAATTAAGTATAACTCATGATACATAATTTACAATATTATAAAATAGCTATACCATTACAGAGTTCTTAAAATATGTTTTATTGTAAGATCCATTCATATAGTATAGCTTAAAACCTTAAAACATTTATATTTGTTAAGAAACCACAATGTATCGCCACCAAGGATTGACATGTCAACCTTCTATAAATATAAATTTAGATAGAGATAGTTTTATAGAAATAAAAAAATATATATGGATTTTTATGAAAAATTGAAGTTTTATCTTATGGCAATAACCCAAGAACATTATGTAATATTAATTAATTATAAATCATGCTACACAATTCAAAATAATGTATTTCCAGTTATAAATAAGATCCATTTACAATACAGTTATACACCAAAAAAATTTAAACTTTAGATAAAAACACTTTTTCTTAATAATAAAAATAGCACGAGTATGAAAATACTACTATATGAATGGGAATTAGTAGTAATAGGACTACATGATCACATAAATTGTCATACGAATAATAGTATATAAATATAAATTTGTATTATTCTATTTTATAAAGCGCAATTAACATATTTAAAATGATATATGAAAATATATAGGATTTAGAATACGATAAAATTAGTTTGAATATATATTTCAAAAATTTAATATAGTATGAACGATGTGCATTGTACTGGCTTTATCCCTAATACTAATGCAAAAGGAAAAAACAGGAGATGATAAATCACTAAATCTCTTCGAGTGCTACAATACTCATTTAATTAATAAGTTATGAACAAAATCTCGAAAAAGATATGAATATATACTAGGAATAAAAGGTTATACATGCTAGTAATAGAAAGTAATCTTTAAAATCTCAATAAAACAATATACACATACTAGTAGTTAAAAATGATCCTTGTGTATAAAAGTAGCAAGACATGAGGTTTGATGAATCAGTCCACAAGTTCGCCTTGTACTAGAAGGTGATAAATTCAACCTTGGAGAAAAAGGAAAGTTTCTAAAAAAGTCTTTTTTTCCGAAATATTTTTTTACTAGTCACGCTGGTCATTGTTTCCAATAATAGTAAAAGTTTCTTTAATAATAATAATAGAAACAAAAATAAGAAGAATAATAATTATTATTATTATCACCATATTGCTGTTATTATTATTATTATTATTATTATTATAAACAAATATCATACAACCTACAAGAAATTAGTGGGCAACCGAGATACAATCTGGGCACCCACTCCTCTAGCTATAGCAAACCCTATCCTAGTGAAAATATGGGCAGCAGCACGTGCCCCTATATCCTGTGTCTTCGAGAAAGTCTGCACCCGCTTCAGCAACGCAATAGCCACCTTATCCAATTCCCCAAGAGAAGAAAAGGAAAAGGGAAGGAAGCCATACCCAATAGCTCGACAACGAGCTTCATACTTGACCCGCTTCCGATGAGCCGCATCAGCAACAACACGTCCAGGAACAAAGTCAGACAACCCAGAGTGGGTCAAGGGAGAAGACCCTGTCAAGTCGATACACACATCACGACCACCATCCCAAGAATAAAGAAGCACATCGGCCGGCCTGAGGGCCCCGTCGTTCCCCCTAGACAATCCAATGTCAACCTCCTTTCTTGCCGAAATCCCAGAACGAAAGCAGATATCAACAAGAGTATCTCGAACGACATTATGCCGATGTTTAATACCCACAATACCAGCACAAGACACCGCATGATCACCAAAAACATCCCCAGCAAAAACCCTGGAGCAAGCAGAGCACGGCATCGAAGTAGAGAACCAAGGAACACCCAACCGGTAACACAACACACTACGATAAGTCTTAGGGTTCCTCGTCTGACCCAACCCTGAAATAGGAACTGCCCGAAGCCAGTCTGAGGTGTGATCCCCCTGCTGTGACTGCCACAAAGCTAACCGTCGAGGAGATAAAGAAAAGGTGGATTCTGCCGATTCAGTAACCTTTGTGAAGTATATATCTGCCAATTTCTTCATAAGTTTAGGGGCAGCGACTACACTAGGATCACGCAAAATGTCAGACTCCACAGTTCTATTAAAAAGACTCAACGCATCCTCAAAGGCACGTCCACAACCAACAATACCTGCAGGACGTAAAAGCTTATCCTGTAAACCAGCAGACTGCAAACGAGACGCGAGATAAGCATAATGCCGAACATCACTCGCGCAATAAACACCAAGTCCTCCAAAGGCAAAAGGTAAGGTAGCAAAACGCCACTGCCAATCGCCAAAACCAGGCCCCGAAGCAGTAACAATACGCTCCAAAGAAGAACGAAGGGCTCCATCAAAGGAACGATAAGCCTCATCAAAGACACAAGGAGGACAAGTACGCAGGGCAAAATAGAGTTTAGAAATGCCTGTACACGCCCTAAGAAGTAGCAACTCACACTGGGGATCATCAATCTTAGCAACCTTATCCATAAGCGTAATTGTCTTGGACACTCGCTGCATCACAAGCTCCCCACTGAAAATAGAGTCGGAACTAGCAGGACCACCAAGCAACTTTACACCACTCAAAGGCCGTGCAATATCAGGGGGAAGGACACCAACAAGCCTACTACGAGGGTCTTCGACAGGCCAAAAACCCTCAGTCTTCCCTACATTCAGATGTAGACCGAAACTAGGCCCATCCTCCATAATCAACTCCAAAACCTTCCCTACGACCAAGGTATCACCAATAATGGTGCCATCATCCAAATACCACGCCTGAAGACTGACATCAAAAGAGTCTCTGATTTTACACACCAAGGGATGTAAAACCAAAGCAAAAAGCAAAGGACCAAGGGGGTCACCCTGTTGCACTCCCTGAGATGACCATAAGGTGTGCTCTCCATAATACAATCTGGCAGGATGAGAGTAGCAGAATTCAACCCAACGTGAAATGCCCGGACACCGAAGACGAACTTCACGTAACATGATCTCACGATCGACTAAGTTGAAAGCATTTTGAAAATCCACCAACAACATAGAAAGACCGACATCATTTCCACGATCCTCAATCAACCTGTTAACAGCATGAAGTACTGCCTCACCACCCGAAGGAACCCCAACACCAAACTGAAGACCATCAAAGTAACCTCTCAAAGAAGGCCCCACCAAAACAGCTCCGACCTTCGAAACCAAACGCCGCCAAATAGTACCAACGGCTATCGGACGAATACCCCCACCGGGCTTGACAAGAGGAGTTAGAGGAGCACTAGCAATGTACTCACCCAAAACCGCAGGACATTTCCCAGCTAGTAAGAGATAACCACCTGCGAGATAGAGTCAACTAACTCATCCGAAATAGCCACCGCTGCTCCACTCAAACAATCCATAAGGTGTTGAGCTCGAAAACCGTCCCTACCACAAGATGTACCACGAGGAAAACTCGAAATCCGATCCAAAACAACAGCAGAAGAAGCAATGAGATGATGGTGGTCAATAGGTATATCCGGCAAGGAAGGAGCCGGCGAAGAAGGGTGTTTGGACTGTAAATCCGCAAGAGTGGCAGCAGAATATGGAGCAATGCCGGATGAAGAAAGAACACGGACCGCAGCTGTATAATGACCATCACAAATCTTCCTCTTACACTGCTTGATATTGCGCTCATCCAAATCAAGGTCCTCCTCACCAGCGTCTGAGAAAGTAGGAGGATCCTCCGCCAAAATTTCTCTGAAGAGGTGCAAGCTACCACCCTGCGTACCCCAAGAGCAAATAGCACGGGAAATACTCTCTTCCTGACGTTGACGCTTAATAGCAGACTTACATTCAAGATTACTCCGCGGGCGAAAAGTTTTAAGAGTGCAAAGAGGTAACACCAATAAAGAGACCCAAAAGGAAATGTCATCAGGTTTAGAAATAACCTTATCAAGAGCACCTTTCAGAACTCGAGCGAACCCCAAACGACACTTGGGAGGGATAGACTTCACAGTGCGAAACCCCTTGGAGAACAAACGATCCAAGTGAGCCACATCGAACCCACAAGAATGATCATGCAACGAGCCATCATCATGTCCAAGTTGCACCGGTGAAGAAGGAAGTTGTGGTTTGGGGATGTCATAAAGTAGAAATCTAACAATACCATCACCCTCATCGGGAGGTGACACAAAATGCACCTCGGCCATGACGACACCTAGTACGATGAGTATGGGTTTTGAAACAAACCCCACATAACCAAATCCCCATACGGGAAAAAGTAACCTCTGCCGCTGTGAAAACAGACAAAATAGTAGAAAGAGCATGTCGTGTAGTATCACGAGCACCAGAACAACAATGACGATCACGAAGGTGTGTGATCAACGAAGTCTTAGTGAGTCCATTCCCACCACCATCTTGACACCCACTAAGACCGACAAAAGGACAATGAAACCGTACAATGGCGGCCATCACAAGAATATAATCGCACCGCAACCAAAAGGTAAACAAAACCAAACCCCCACTGCTGTGCACCGCTCAAGGATGAATGCCGGAAGATGATGTCATGATGATGATGTCATACTGATGATGTCATGCTGATGATGTCATGATGAAGAAGGCAAAATGATGTGTACAACACTTCGAATACAAAATGATGCACCACCCTAAATCACGATAATTATTATTATTATTATTATTATTATTATTATTATTATTATTATTATTATTATTATTATTATTATTATTATTATTATTATTATTATTATTTCTATGGTTATTATTTTTAGAGAAATTCCCAATGGTAACCTTGAAGTTTTGTACTTTTTCAATGGTAACTATAGGTTTTTTCGAATCCTAAAAATGACCCAAAACTCTAATTAAGTTCCTAAACATGACATTACTGACCTAATTTTTTTAACTTACTGTTAATTATTACTATGTGAATTAGGCAAATGATGTCACATTTAGGAACTTAATTAGACTTTAGGGTCATTTTTGGGATTCGAAAAAACTTATGGTTGCCACCGAAAAGTGCAAAACCTCATGGTTACCATTGAATTCACTTATTTTATTATTATTACTATGTGATTAGCATTAAATTATTTAGTTATATTCGTTATAATATTGCTGCCTACCCTTGTATGTTTAAAATTAAGAGGAAGAGATACATTATTAGTATGCGTTTCTCTTTGATTCCCTTTTCTCATCCCTTTGGTTGATTTTTTCTACTTACATGCTATGTAAATTTATAAAATTTTGAATTCACAAATTTTTTCTTCTTCTATCTGACTAGATTTTGGAAAATGATTTTGTTTTCTTAGTAAGTTGTACATTTTTATTGTAAATCTCATTAGTTTTTTAAAACAATTATTGAGGTTATTATAAAAAGGTTTTATATATGCAGACATTTTTATTAGAGGCAGAAAATTTTGTATTCATATTTTGTCACCATATTTATCCGCAAAACAAGACAGAGATTTATTAAATTAACTTTAGTGGATATGAAAATCGAATTAGAATTAGTAATTTTGAGATATATGTAGGCTCGTTTAAGTTCAATTATTCATCTTATTTTGTCTATACCTATGTGAAAATCATAGATCCTCGATGAGTACTACGGATATGTACACTAAATATTTTTTGGTACAATGGCAGGTATGGTTACTAAAGTTTATAGCATGCATCCTCCCTATGTTGGAGTCATGGCGCAAGATGATGATTGCATCCATTTGGTCCCTGGAACTTGTACGTTAAGCACTTGCCAAGCTGCGTGCGGAACTAGATTTAGGCCCGAATGTAAATTTAATAATGCCGTGTGTTGTTGTCATAATCAAGCATAATTAAAATTTTCTATTTCTAAAATATATATCAAATGCAATAAAATTTGAGTAGAAAAGGTAGTCGCAAATTATAATTACAAATGATGATAATCCTTGACCTTTTAATTCTCTTTTGGTGCTGCTATATGCATGCTTTTATCATGTATTAGTCCATCTTGTTAGTAGTTTCAATTTTTTTTAAAAAGAACAGAAAAAATCATATAGTATTTGACATTGAAATTTGTCATAAATAAGTAGTCTAATTTGGAGGTACGATTATGTCATTCAAGTAAGAGGTTAGAGACCCGAGATCTCTTACAAATCTTTTGATCAATTCCCATATATTTGACATGTAAGGGATGACTTAGTGCATATGAGAAATTAAGAAGGGTAACTTGGTGGAGGATAAAAATACTTGATCATATTTTTTCAATAATATAAACATAATTTATACTGTGAAGAAAGGATGAGTGAATTCCAATGAAAAATTATTAATTCTTCACCAACCAACCAAGCACCAACAACAACAGTCGAAATTCACTACCAACCATCACCCCCTTCAAAATTTTACCACTAACTACCACAACCCACCTCAAAAATCTTAAAGTTGACAACCGAATTCGAAAAACCTAACCACAAATTTCAAAACAACCGCAACTTTGGTACCTTGATCCTAATTTTGTATGGAGATAGACTTGAAATTTGGATGTTGATGGTGGTGGTTAGGATGAAAGGAGGTGGTGTATGACTTTAGTGAAGAGTGAAAGAGAGAAGAATAAGTGGGCCCAAAAAATAGAATACTTCACGTTTTCCATTAGAAGGCGGTGCTTTTTAGAATTGAAAATTTTGCCATCAATTGCCTATGGAAATACCCATTTTGTTAATTAGTCATCATTTTGTTCTTCCGAATTACTGCCTAGAAAGACTAATCTCTTAGTAACTTGATGCCTTTTCACTAATTACACTACTAATCTATAGTTTAACCGGTCGAATCATGTTTAAAACTATTTTTTATTTAATTTTACAATATTTTGAAAATATATGTTTTTGATATATCACATGGTAATCGGCACGTGTTTTGAGACAATATTTAATCGTGTTTTTCACACTAAAGACGACGTTTTTTCGGAAAAGGAAATTGTCGTACGCCCTTACATGGACACAAATTTCGAGATTTCCTACGAAACGAGTACCAACAAGTCGGGTTTTGGGCACTTATTTCGAGACGGTTTTTTCGAACTGAAGACGACGTTCTTTCGAGAAACGGACACCGCCGTAAGCCCTTTATGTAACACCCCGAAAATATTATCATTTATAAATCATATATTTTCCAACTTAAAACAGATAATTATCAAAGTATTGTCGCCTGTGTGAAAATGTATCGGCTTACTCAGAATTTTGTAGCAGAAAACATTAAATAAAAACTTTAACAAATAATTAAAATTAGGAAAATTTGTGAGGAATAAGTCAACCTTTACGTTGACCGCTTTTAACAAGTCTACCTTCGTTTATTCCAGTAACAAGTAAACCTTGTACATAGTTTTGCTTTTAACAAGTTTTTTTAATGTTTACCTACAATAGGAGGTTCTAACAGGTAAACAAAGATCCGTTATATTTAATGCAATTAATCTTTATATTTTCTCCCACATGTTATAAAACCTACCAAACCCATTAATTTATAAATGACATGTGACATATTTTGACTGGTTTAAATTTATATTTTTTCCCAGATTTTCCCCTACCCTTCTCTCCTCCCCGTGGCCTCTTCCCTTTCTGAAACACTACTCCTCTCCTTCAACCTCCCAATCAAAAACAACAAAACCTCAACATTCCATCTCAAACAAAACCAGATCATCAACATTAAAATGACCAAAACGAGAGAATTCAAGATAAAAGCTAAGCTTACTTTCAGAAGGAGAAAAGAGAATGAGAGCATCGTACAAGTATTGTCCACTATGTAGAGTGAAAGGAGGAGGAAGAAAATGGTTAATGTGTCTCAAATTGAGCATATCTTTGAAATGTGTAAGACTAATGGCGAATAACACCTTAAAATTCAAAGTATTCGTATATTCTTGTAGCAAATACAATCAAAGTATCGAAACGCGGCAAATTGTAGCAAGAAATAGATTAATCAAGGTTTATGCAGGGTGTAAGATCAAGAAAGCGGACATTTAGGTTTGAAATGTTTCCACTGAAAATTCGAATCTAACTAGCATCATCACTAGCTAACTCTCTCCATCCCACCCTCGCCCCGCCCCCTTCGGCTGTAATCACCAAGTTAAATGTGTCTCAAATTCATCAACTCTTTGAAATGTCTGAAACTGATACCAAATAACAACGCGAAATCAAAGTATACCACAATTCTTTGAGTAATTACCAAACTAAAGACGAAAAAACAATAACACATCGAAATGCCAGCAAAATTGGAGCAAAAAATGGTGGAATCAAGGTTAATACAAGTTTTAAGATCAAGAAAGCAGAAAATTAAGCTATTTCATCTCAAATTATTGAAATGTTTAAAACTAATGCCGAATAAATCCGCAAAAATCAAAGTATACAGCAATTCGTGAAGTAATTAGCAAAATTGAGACGGAAAAAACAAACGTATCGAAATGCCAGCAAATGCTTAATTAAATAGATGATTGAAGGTTTATACAGGGTTTAAGATGAAGAACAAACTTGTGTTTCATGCGAGAAATGCGATCATGAACTGATTTATCTTTTTGTCCCAGTTATTCTCTTTCATGCTGAAGGTGTAGCTTGATAATGGGTAAGCATTTAACACTGGGCATGCGTTCATCATTTTATCTCTTCTCTTAATTCAAGTTTTCTTTATTAGTCAACATATCAAAGTGAAGTGGTTTGTTTAAAATGTAGGTTTACAGGTTTAACAGGTCACAAGTAAAAGAACTTGTTAGAAGCAAAACTATGTACAAGGTTTACTTGTTAGTGTAATAAACAAAGGTAGACTTGTTAAAACCGGTCAACGTAAAGGTTGACTTATTCCTGACAAATTTTCCTTAAACTTATATGAACTGTCTAAACATTATCTAACTTCAAACGTACTTTTAAACCAACTTAAACTACTTAAAATAAATAATCTGTAAACTAATTTAATAAAAGAAACATAAGTAAAAGCAGCAGCAGAATTGAGAAAATGATCTCTCATCAATATCTCCCAATTCTGATGTGTTTTAAATTGTAATACCGCAAGTACACGGTGTTTGTTATTAGTAGAGCCTTGCAAGTACGATTCGAATCCACAAGGAGACAGGTTTTAACATTCAATATTCATTTAAACAGCAAATTCAGAGAAAATAACCAGGGAAGCTGAACTACTACTAAACTAATGAAAGCGGTATTAAATCAAGGATTTATCAAATAATAAAAAGGCTAGGGCATTAGTTTGGTCAACCATGCTTATACCAATCAAAGGGTTTCAAATGACTAATAACACCTAGGTCAAGAGTCAAGCAATTAGAGCTGGTGTTAAGCCTATACGACGGTCATAACGCTCATAATTAAATATATGTAGTACGAATGCTCACATAATCAGAATTAATAGTGTGTTCTAAGCCTCCAAAAATAAGCCTGTGATCGGGTCATACGCAAAGTTGCGAGACTTAATTCATGCAATTGTGCAATAACATAAGCCACGAATTCAAGAACAAATCACAGTATAATTGCCCTAATCAAAACCAAGAATTAATAGTCATTCAAATAATAATAATGGTATAAACATGGTTTTCCTCCCTAAAACCCTAGAATAAAAATCTACTCACTCATGACCAAAGTAACAAAAGCAATAACTAATGAAAGATTCATACTTTGAAGCATATAATAAAAAAGAGAGCAAATACTTGAAAGCAATAAAGAAGAATGGAAGAAACAATTATCAAATGAAAGGAAAGGCTAGAACTTGATTTAAACTTGAAATAATCTTGAAAGTATGTGTAAATTAGATCTAGAGAGAAAACTAAGAGTTTAACAAAACTAAGATAAACTGAAAGTGATGTTTAATCCAAAATTACAACTTATTCATAGACATAAGCTTAAACCTACTTTAAAAAACGGATAAAACGCTCTCTCGAAGAACCAATCGGCCCCCCGGGTGAAACCGACTCCCTGAGCGGACCTCGCCGGGTGCCCGGGCGGACAATACTTAGAAAAATCAATAAAAGGGAGAAAAAGGCTCCCGATCCCAGGCGGGCGGGTGGATGGACGGCGAAACTTCTTCAACTTGCAAAGGCCATATCTCTCAAAACAGAAGTCCGATTGGGGCATAGACCTATCATTAAAAAGCTCTTGTTGTCTAGAATCTATTGATTATCAAATTTCTACGAAAAGTTATGATGAAAATTGTGAACGTGTGTCAGTTTTGACACTTCTTTCACTAACTCTTTGCTTCTTCCCAGCTCAAAATTGTCTCAAACGGATACAATGTGATCCTTGTGCAAGCTACCTTCATCCTGAATGATTGATAGGCTAGATCCTTGATAATTTGTATCAAAATAACCTGAAAATCATCGAAACACACAAACGGGGAGTAGTAGATCACAACTTATGTAATTCATGTCATTATGCACCTAAATGCTCTAAAAAGAGTTTTAAAAGCAATATAAATGCATCTAAAAACTATATGTAAATATGCTACATCTAATTACCAAATGAGTATGGATGCATCTTGTTCAAACCTGTAGCCAAATACTTAATTGATGGACTGCTCGCCAATTAAGGGTCATAAGAGGATGAATACGCACAACCATGATCACACGTAATCAGCAAAGCTGAGTACATACGTAACAACTTAATACACGAAAACCTAGCGTGATACTAATAAACAATAAAACATGATCAACCATAAAACGCCGACTCATAAGAATAGACTCGACTTCATAAGACATACAAAATAATTCATTTTGTCAATTGAATAGTCAATGGATCGAGTGGTCCAGCCAAACCATATCTTTAATTAGAAGATGAATTGCGGGCGTGACTCCGTAATCCCCCTGACCAACGATATTAAGGAACATTTAAAAGAAAATAGGGCACGGTGATTAATCCGATCACAAGAAAAGTCATGGGCTATGATAGGCTAAAGTCGTATCACTTAATCAAAGATAAATCCTAAATTCCTCTAACAGCAATAGTCAAGGGAGTACGGTCGAATCCCTAAAGAGACAGAGTTTTTAAGTTAATATTCAGCTAAACAACTATTTCAAACAAGATAAGACAAGAAACAGCTGAACTACTAATTAGATTAAAGAAACAATATGAAAATAGTATTTAGGATATGAATTAAAGGTCTAGGGAATTAGTTCGGTCCATCTTGCTTATAACAATCAAAAGGGTCAAACAACTATCAATACCTAGGTTAAGAGTCAAGAGATTAGAGCATGTGTTAATCTATGGCTAAGTCTTAACGCTCATAATTCAACATATTTCGTACGATCACTAACACAATAAGAATTACTAATGTGTATTAGGCCTCTAAAAGTAAGACGAATCTGTTCCCACAATTATTAACCATAAGTAATCAATGAAACTGCGCAATAGCATTAATCACTCATCAAGAAAAAATCACACCATAACTAATCTAATCAAAACCTAGAAATAAATAGCAATTTAAATACGAATCATGGTATAAACAAGATTTTCCTCCCTAAAACCCTAGAAATACGACTACTCACACATGATTGAATCAACAATAACAAAACTAATATAAAACCCTAATCTTTGCATCATAAATTAATTACATAATCAAATTAAGCAATTAAGAGTTCAAGGGAGAAAATAAGAGTGAAGAATACTACCAATTGATGGAAAGTAGTAACTTTAATTGAAAATATTCCAAGGTTTGATCACCTCCAAAACTAATTTAAGATTGTTTAACTAAGAAAAGCTCTTAAAACTCAACTAATGAAAAATAAAATAAAAGATGCCACTTTAAAATATTAAAGCTTAGCTATTTATAATAGCCCCTAAATCTAATTAGAAAATGGACATAAAAAAAATTGAATTTGGCTCTGCGGACACGCAACCCGATCGGGCAATGGGCCACCCGATCGGGCCAAGACAAAAATGGTGCAAGCTTTAAATCTCTTTCTTTTCACGTAAATGCAGCAGCAACAAAATGGAGGACTGAGCCTCACCCGATGCCATCGGGCCAGCTTCACCCAATCGGGCCACGTGCTCATTAGGCCCAGCATCCTTCCCTTGTACACAGAAGCAGCAGCAACATGACTTTGAAAAGTTGTGGGCTTCGCCCAATCGGTCTACCGTTACCTAATGCCTTCGGGCTGACACAATGTGACACAACACTTCACTTCTTCTTGGATCAACAGCAAAAACACCTCTCGTCTCTCGCCCGATCTGGTCGGCCAAGGCTGCCCGATCAGGCCTGCAACCTCACTACCCGATGCACTAATCTTTGCCTTCACCCCATAGATAAACATTCAATGCTCAAACAAGTTTCAAGACTAAGAATCGTTCAAGCAGGCAAAATTCAAGCTCAGCTATTCAAATCTATCAAATTACCAATCATCCAAGCAAAACATCAAATTTAACTCATCTACATGGCATACAAATCTTGAAAAGGCTCTCACAAATGTGTCACTCCTCTCAATTTTGTGGCAGGCAAAGAATGTGCCCGAACACTCACCAACCCGACCATAGATGCCCTTTCCACTCATACTCTCACATGTTTAAGAAGGTTAATTGAGGCTCATCCTAACCAAGTCGACTCAATCAGCAGACATACTCTTTAACTTTGACAAACTGACTTGAAATCATTCCAATAAATAATGTAAACACGAGCTCAAAAGGACTTTATAGGGTTGTAATGGGGCTTAAGCAAGAGGTAGGTGATATTTTTAGGAAATGTGGTGGAAAAACCGAGAATGGGGGAGCAAAGATCACTCAAACAAGCCGAAATATGGCCGAATCAACTCCCAACAACACCAAATAACCATAAAACATAACCCAACTCTAATGAATCGATAAAAACTCACAACAAACCCAATTTTCAAGAAATGTAGCACATTTTTCTTTGTAAACAACTTGAGTAAAGGAACTTTGAGGTGGTTTAAACTTTTATTTCTTTTTCTTTCATTTTTTGAACCAAACATTCACGCCACTCAAACTTTGCTTTCTCTTTTCTTTTTCTCACACTTGGAACCACATCAAATACACTTTAATTCCCCAAACTATGCAAACCATGAAACCAATCTCAAACTCAACCCATACAAAAGCTTCCAGCTAGGCTTGGAAATCGTATCGAAATAAAGGCCATGGGCTCATAATAAGGGTTTAGTAACACGAAATAGGTCATTAGGCTCAGCCGGGCTAAATCCACTATGAGGCTCAAAAATCAAACAAAAGAACGACTTTATCACAAAAAATGCTAGAAGTTATCGAATATCAAACAAGGACGAAGTCAAAGTCAAGATCAATCAACTAATGAGGAGCTAACACACAAAAAACAGACTGGATAATCATATGAATCCAATAGGCTACAAAGAGGCCTCACAGTCTAACCAATTCAGGCATACTACACAATATAGTGTGTAATAATCAAATTTCGCTCGAAATTATAGGAATCAAACTTTAAATCATAGCCTCAAAATCACAAATGTCGAGCTATCCAGAAAACTAAGTCAAATCATTTTCAATAAGAGAGCAACAAGGGGCACAGTGAGGCAACTAAACCCGTCATGTGTATCATATTTTTTTGGATTTTTTCAGCATTTTTCGAAAGAAACAAATCTTTCCTAAAAAACAGTAAAAGAGATAAAGAATACAAACAGAAATCCTCCCCCAAACTGAACTTGGCAGTGTCCTCAATGCGAAAAGGTGAACAAAAGGACGATGCTAAGAGGAAAAAAAATGTTTATGTTCTCTCACTCTCTCTCACTCTAAAAAAATTTATAAAGGTCCCCCACGACCATATATAATACCTCCATATCTCAAATCGGAGGGGCTTGGCAGTGAGTGCCACCCTCATCAAACATCTTCCTTCTCCAAAACCTCCAGAATGTGAGGCAACCTTAGGTGCATTTTGAAACTTCTCTACACCCACCTTATCCAAAATATCAACCCTGCAACAAGTTTGTTCAAGCATAGGTGCCTTAACAACATTGGTTAGTTTAAAAGAAACTTTATCATCACCAACACTCAGAGTAAAAACCTAGACTTAACATCAATAACAGCACGGACAGTACACAAAATCGTTCTACCTAGGATAATGGGAATCTGGGCATCCTCATCCATATCAAGTACCACAAAATCAACAGGAATGTAGAATTTCCCAACCCTAACAGGAACATCCTCTAAAACACCTAGGGGGTATTTTATAGAACGATCAGCCATTTGTAATGTGATTTGTGTGCATTTAAGTGCTCCCATATTCAATTTCTTATAAGCAGATAAATGCATAATAAAAATAGAAGCACCTAAATAACACAAAGCCTTATCAATAAAAATAGGTCCAAGATGGCAGGGAATAGGAAAGCTACCAGGATCTTTCATCTTAGGTGGGGTTTTATTCTATATAAAAACACTACACTCTGCAGTGAGAGCAACACATTCTAGCCCACCAAAGTCTTTCTTCTTAGTTATCATGTCTTTCAGAAATTTGGCATAAACAGGAATTTAGGTAATTAATTCAGTGAAAGAAATTGTTACCTCAAGGTTCTTGACAGTAGCCAAGAACTTACCAAACTGCTGACCGGCCTTTGATTTCTGCATCCTGTGAGGAAAAGGTAGCCTTGGTGTAAAAGACACTTCAGAAACCTCCTTTTTCTTCTTTGTAGGTTCAGCTTCCTCAGATAATTCGACCTCGGGCGTCGAATACTTCACTTCTCCTTCCTCTACCACCTCTTTCCCCTTAGTCGGGGCATCATCATCAATGGGAAATGGAGGAGCCTCAAAAGCAGCGTCACTACGAAGAGTAATGGCATTAACTTGCTCCCTCTGAATGGGTTTCCCATGCAACTGTCCCTACTGCCTCTGAGCATTGTTTCTTTCTAATTGGGCAATTTGAGTATCGAGAAGTTTGATGTGCTTATCTTGAGCCACCATATGCCTCTCTTGAGTTCTTTGTGCCTCCTCGTTAGTTTTCTGCATAGCCAACATTAGTTTTATCAATTTAAATGCAGTAGGCTCTTGTGGGGCTATTTGTGGAGGTGGGGTTTGAAAATTTGTGGGGTTTGGATTTTATTAGGATGATGGAAGTTTTGTGGTCGGGGTCTCTGAAAACCAGGGGGTTTTGGTAGAATGATGTTCTAGAATGATTTTGTGGTGGGGGTTAAAAGTATTGTTGAATTTGGTAGTTATGTGGAGGGGGGAAATTTTGTGGAATCTGCTGGAAGGCATTTGTCTGCTCCATCTGATGTTGATTGAACTGACAATCGTGCTCAAAATGACCCCTAACACCACATACCTCGCAGTAAGATTAGGTAATGGGTACAGCGGCAGACATCGCATTAATGCTTAAAGGAGGGGATGTTGTGGTAGAGGATTTCAAGGTGTCAAACTTCATATTCAGTTTCGCTACTTGCCAAGTCAGCAATGCAAGGGCGTTTACATCCCATACCTTCCTTGTGAGGCTTCGGGAAGTGGAATGATCATTGGATGGAAGGTTGGACAAGAAATCATAGCCTACATCCACTTCCTTATCTAGAAAAACTCATCCCACAACGAGTCAACAAGACTCTTCATCTGAGGCTGGAGACCATTGTAGAATGTTTGCATCAAGAACCATTTGTCTATGTTGTGACGTGGACACTCTCTCTTTAACTCTCTGAACCTAGCCCACGCTAGTTATTTTCTGATTTCTGTTGTCTTTGTAGGTGGATAATACTCTCTCGGGAACGTAGCAGAAATTTCTGACCATTTAGATACTTTGATATCGTTGAACCACTTCTGAGATCTGTCGCGGAGTGAAAACTCAAATAGCATGACCTGAAATTGCTCAGGTTTGACTTCTTAATGCTTAAAAGTTCTACAGAGTTCTGGAAATCTCTGCAGTTGATTGGCCGGATCTTTAGTGGGATGCCCACTAAACTGACTTTGCTGAACCATATTGATGAGTCCAGGCTTAATCTCAAAGTTTTTAGCGGCAATGGTGGGCATGGGTGGGCCAGTGGAAATGTCCTCAAATTAGGCACCCCATATGAATTCAATGATTTGGCCATAGCTGAACTCGAGGTGTCTACTTCAGAGGTGTTCAGCTGAACAGACTGCTTTGCTCTCTGAAATTTCTTTTGAAGTTGCTTGAGAGTCTTTGTAAGATTGGGATCCTCTGGGATGGGGAACTGTTTCTTTGAGACCTGGGCATACAAAAGAAACAAAAAGAAGTAGTAAAACGTACCTCAATTGGAATGATGAAGTTCCAATGAAGTAGAGAGAAGTAAACTAAATAACCAAATAAAAACTTAGAGCGCTAGCCGTCTCCCCGGCAACAACACCAAAATTTGATAGGCTAAAGTCGTATCACCTAATCAAAGATCAATCCTAAGTTCCTCTAACAACAATAGTCAAGGAAAGTAGGGTCTAATCCACAGAGGGATAGAGTTTTTAAGTTAATATTCAGCAAAACAGCTACTTCAGACAATATCAGACAAGAAAAAGTTGAACTACTAATTGGACTAAAGAAATCAATATAAAAATGGGATTTAGACTATGAATTAAAGGTGTAGGGCTTTAGTTCGGTCCACCATGCTTATACCAATTAAAAGGGTCAAACAACTATCAATACCTAGGTCAAGAGTCGAGAGATTAGAGGACGTGTTAAGCTATGGTTAAGTCTTAACGCTTATAATTCAACATATGTCGCATGTTCACTAACATAATCAGAATTACTAGTGTGCACTAGGGCTGAAAACCCGGCTTGTTGTTACTTGTTTCGTAGGTCTTCTCGAATTCGTGGCCCTATAGGACGTATGACGGTGTTCGTTTTCCGAAAAAACGTTGTTTTTAGTTCGAAAAACCCATCTCCAAATACGTGCTCGTAAACCCGGCTTGTTGATACTCATTTTGTAGGGATTCTCGAAATTCGTTCCATATAGGTCGTACGATGGTGTTCGTTATTCGATTAACGACGTCTCAAGTCTGAAATACCCATCTAGAAATATATATGTGCCCGAAAACCCAGCTTGTTGGTAGGGATTCTCAAAATTCGTGACCTTAAAAGGCATACTGCGGTGTTCGTTTTCTCTAAAGAAAACGTCGTCTTCAGTCCGAAAAATGCGATTATATATCGTCTACATGCCAATTACCATGTCATATATCAAAAATATATGTTGAAAAATGATTTATAAAATCTTAAGCATGATTTGACCGGTTAAATTGCAGATTAATAGTGTAATTAGTGAAAATAGCAACAAGTTACTAACATATTAGTCTTTCTAGGCAGTAATTCGCAAGAACAAAAGATGATAGGTATAATTAACAAAACGGGTATTTCAATAGGCAGTTTTTGGCAAAACATTCGATAATATTTAGTGCAAAGTTTGTAGTGGATTTTGATAAATTTCCAATAGTATATAGAGAATTTATACTGTGAAGAAAGGATAAGTTTAAACGTTACAGAATAAAAAATTGTGAGTAAATTATTGAAATTGAATAAGTTTATGCTTTTACGAGAAAGTAAAAGTACGAAGGATAACTTTAAATTAAAATAACATAACAAGTTATGTCAAAATACTTGCATTGTAAAAGTTGCAATAACGTGTAACTTGCTAGGAACATATTGGGTCAAAACTATGTAGTTTATCCATCTATATCTACAGTAGTTTTAGAAAAAAATAAAGTTACCACATGTCCAGCTCCCATTTAATTATACACACGCTAACCTCTGATTAAAAATGTCACATGTCTTAACAACGATGTATGGCCACGACACATAAACATATCCATACTCTTAAATTATAACTACAAATCATGATCAACCTTAACCTTCTAATTTTCTTTTGGTGCTTCTATAAGCAAGCTTTTTTCCTTATTAATCCATCTTGTTGGTAGTTTCAATTTTTTAAAAAAGAACGGGAAAGATGATATAGTATTTGACATTGAAGGTTCTTATACATAAGTAGTCTAATTTGTTGGTATGATTATGCCATTCAAGTAAGAGATTAGAGACCCAAGATCTCTTACAAATCTTTTGATTAGTTTCCCAAAAATTTGAATCTAAGAGATGAATTGGTGCATACGAGTAATTAAGATGGGTGACTTGTGAAGGATTACAATACTTGATCATAATTTTTCAATAATATAAATATAATTTATACTGTGAAGAAAAGATAAGTGAATTCAAATGAAAAATTAACAATTTTTCACCAACCAATCAACCACCACCACCAACCACCACTTCTCTTCGAAATTTTGCCACTAACTACCACAACCCACCTTCAAAACCTTTAAATTCACAACCAAATTTGAAAAACCTAACCTCAAACTAGAAAACTCCATATTTGATACCTTAACCCCAATTTTGTGTGGAGGTGGACTTGATTTAGATGTCGATGGTGGTGGTGAGGAAGAAAGGAGGTGGTGTTTGACCTAGAGAAGAGTGAAAGAGGGATTATGAGTACGTGGAACAAAAAAAACAGAAAACTTAACCTTTTCCTTTAGAAGGTAGTGCTTCATAAAATTTAGCAAAGTTACAATATTTATAGTAAAAAATAAATTAAATAGTGGTTTTTTTCATAAAGCGTAAAGTTTATAGTGACTTTTGACAATTTTTCCATAATATAAATAGAATATATATTGTGAAGAAATCATAACTGATTTCAAATGAAAAAAAAACGAAATAATTGTGATAATTATTGAAATTAAATAAGTTTATGCTTTGGTGAGAAAGGAAGAGTACGAAGGATGACTTTAATTGACAATAAGTAACAAGTGATGTGAAAATACTTGCATATGAGAAGTTGCAATAATATGTAACCGGCTAAGTAGATATTGGTAAAAATAATGTAGTTTATCCATCTCTATATAAAGTAATATTAAAAATAAAGGGAAATTTTATGGAATCTGCAGGAAGGCATTTGTCTGCTCCATCTGATGTTGATTGAACTGACAATCGTGCTCAAAATGACCCCTAACACTACATACCTTGCAGTAAGATTAGGTAATGGGTACAGCGGCATACATCGCATTAATGCTTAAAGGAGGGGATGTTGAGGTAGAGGATTCCAAGGTGTCAAACTTCATATTCAGTTTCGCTACTTGCCAAGTCAGCAATGCAAGGGCGTTTACATCCCATACCTTCCTTGTGAGGCTTCGGGAAGTGGAATGATGATTGGCTGGAAGGTCGGACAAGAAATCATAGCCTACATCCACTTCCTTGTCTATAAAAACTCATCCCGCAACGAGTCAACAATACTCTTCGTCTGAGTCTGCAGACCATTGTAGAATGTTTGCGTCAAGAACCATTTGTCTATGTTGTGACGTGGACACTCTCTCTTTAAATCTCTGAACCTAGCCCACACTAGTTATTTTCTGATTTCTGTTGTCGTTGTAGGTGGATAATACTCTCTCGGGAACGTAGCAGAAATTTCCGACCATTCAGATACTTTGATATCGTTGAACCACTTCTAAGCTCTATCGCGGAGTGAAAACTCAAATAGCATGACCTAAAATTGCTCAGGTTTGACTTCTTGATGCTTAAAAGTTCTGCAGAGTTCTTGAAATCTCAGCAGTTGATTGGCCGGATCTTCAGTGGGATGCCCACCAAACTGACTTTGCTGAACCATATTGATGAGTCCAGGCTTCATCTCGATGTTGTTAGCGGCAATGGTGGGCATGGGTGGGCCAATGGAAATGCCGTCAAGATTAGGCACCCCATATGAATTCAATGATTTGGCCATAGCTAAACTCGAAGTGTCTACTTCAGAGGTGTTCAGCTGAACAGACTGCTTTGCTCTCTGAAATTTCTTTCGAAGTTGCTTGAGAGTCTTTGTAAGATTGGGATCCTCTGGGATGGGGAACTGTTTTTTTGAGACCTGGGCATACAAAAGTAACAAAAATAAGTAGTAAAACGTACCTCAATTGGAACGATGAAGTTCCAATGAAGTAGAGAGAAGTAAACCAAATAACCAAATAAAAACTTAGAGAACCAGCCGTCTCCCCGGCAACAACACCAAAATTTTGATAGGCTAAAGTCGTATCACCTAATCAAAGATCAATCCTAAGTTCCTCTATCAACAATAGTCAAGGAAAGTAGGGTCTAATCCATAGAGGGATAGAGTTTTTAAGTTAATATTCAGCTAAACAACTACTTCAGACAAGATCAGACAAGAAATAGCTGAACTACTAATTGGACTAAAGAAATCAATATAAAAATGGGATTTAGAGTATGAATTAAAGGTGTAGGGCATTAGTTCGGTCCACCATGCTTATACCAATCAAAAGGGTCAAACAACTATCAATACCTAGGTCAAGAGTCGAGAGATTAGAGCACGTGTTAAGCTATGGTTAAGTCTTAACACTCATAATTCAACATATGTCGCATGGTCACTAACATAATAGGAATTACTAGTGTGCACTAGGCCTCTAAAAGTAACACGGATCTGTGCAGACAATTATTAACCACAAGCAATCAATGAAACTTCGTAATAAAATTAATCACTCATCAAGAACAAATCACACCATAATCAATCTAATTAAAACCTAGATTCTAATAGCAATTCAAATATGAATCATGGTATAAACATGGTTTTCCTCCCTAAAACCCTAGAAATACGACTACTTAGACATGATTTAATCAACAATAACAAAACTAATATAAAACCCTAGTCTTTACATCATGAATTAATTAAAAATCAAATGAGGCAATTAAGAGTTAAAGGGAGAAAATAAGAGTGAAGAATAATACCAATTGATGGAAATAAAGCAGTAACTTCTACTGAAAATATTCCAAGGTTTGATCACCTACGAAACTAATCTAAGAGTGTTCAACTAAGAAAAGCTCTTAAAACACCACTGATGAAAACAAAAACAAAAGATGTCACTTTAAAATACTAAAGTTTAGATATTTATAATAGCCCGTAAAACTAATTAGAAAACGGAAATAAAAAGATGGAATGGGCCACCAGATCGGGCCAACACAAAAATGGCCCAAGCTTCAAATATCTTTCTTTGCACGTAAATGCAGCAGCAACAAAATGGAGGACTAGGCCTCAACTGATGCCATCGGGCCAGCTTCGCCCGATCGGGCCGTGTGCTAATTAGGCCCATTATCCTTCCCTTGTATGCAGAAGCAACAGGAACATGACTTTGAAAAGTTGTGGGCTTCGCCCAATCGGTCTACCTTCCCCCGATGCCATCGGGATGACACAATGTATTCCAACACTTCACTTCTTCGTGGATCAACAGCAAACACACCTCTTATCTATCGCGCGATCTGGTCGGACAAGGCTGCCCGACTAGGCCCGCAACCTCACTACCTGATGCACTAATATTTGCCCTATCAGGCCATATTCAGCCCGATCAAAAACACGTCCTTCAGTCCTTTAGTCCTTTTGGCACTCAATATTTAATGCTCTTGATGACTTGAACGTGCCTCGTAACAACTCATAAAGGTGGAGTTGCTTCCAAATAGCTCGAAAATAAAGAGAAAACTCCATAAAATCTGCAATTTAGCATAAAACAACAAAACCACAACTCTTTAGAGTAATTAGCACAAAATAGCTCCGAAGAGCTCTAATGACGCACGATTTAGCTCATAATAAGGGGAAAAACTCTATATAAATACATGATATCAGGCTACCACCATGAAGACCAACTCATACTAGTCCAAAACTTCAGATGTGCACAAGTCTAAAGTCATTGCTATTCACTTTCACTTTAAGTATTAATATGTTATTCGATGTTAAGCTCTAACAAGAAAACCAACACATAACATGGACACAACAAAAGATCACTTTTATCTTAGGATTATATAACGTGATCAAAGAATTCTAATTGACCAAGAAATTAATCCTTAATTTATTTGTTGACTACAATAAACAATCGAAGTATCCAAAGACAAAAGATATACTTACCCTACAAAGCCCTTGGTCATTGTAAAGTACTCCCTCCGTTTCTTTTTGTTTGTCCTACTTTTCGTTTTTGTCCGTTTCTTTTTATTTGTCCTACTTTTTCATCTTTCCTTATATGGAAAAATTATATTACCCATTTACCCCTACTTTATCTCTTTTTGGTCCCATATGTATCTTATAATCTTCTCTCACCTACTTTAATCACCAATTTACTATAAAATAAGTGAACTTTTTAATTGTTGTCCCCACCCACATGCCTATGACATCATACTCCTTGGCATTTGTAGCTACAGTAAATGGGACAACCAAAAAGAAACGGAGGGAGTAGTAAAATAATAATATTGAAACCAACCAACTTACTCAACGAGGTCTTTGAACTTTGAGAAGTAGTAGAATAATAACAAGGGAAACAACACCATAAATCCATAATCCAATAATAAATATCATTAATCAATTAAATTAAAGGTCATTATTCACATGAAGGATCAAAGCATAAATATTCCCATACCAATGCTTGAATCAAACGTCCATTCAAACATGTAATAAATATCATAGGCAATTAACATGCTCTATAACACGTAATTCCATAAAACAATAGCCATGTATGAACCATAAAAAACGGTTTGATAGATAAATAACAGTTAGATGTTTAGCAAACATCTAACATCCATTAAAATATTTTTAAAAGTGTACCTTTGCATTGGGAAAAGAAGAATGTTTTACTTTAATTTGGACACTATATTACTATTAGTTTACCTTATTTTACTTCATCTGGACAATATATTACCATGCGTCGGACACTATATTTCCATGTATATACAATATACCATGTTGAATAATATATACTTTTACATTCGGAAAAGAAAAAGATATTTTACTTTAATTTGGACACTATATTACTATGAATTTACCTTTTTTTACATCATTTGGACGCTATATTACCATGTATTGGACACTATATTTCCATTATCTACCATGTAAAATGGTGAAAATGTTCATATATTTGAGTTGACCATTTTACCTCTCATTTAATATTTAAAATGACCATTTTACCCCTTCTTTAATATGTGAAATGACCAACATGCCCACCCTTTCCACTAACATAAAGGACAATACCTCATCATTGTCCCACCTTTTCTCTTTTACGAATGACAACTTTAGTACAAAAGGTAGAAAGTATACATTTATAATATTTTAATGAGTGTTAGATATTTGGCGAATATCTAATTGTTGTTTATTTATCAATATTCCCATAAAAAGGTTTCCTATATATGATATTATACATAATATAATAGAGGGGAAAGGGATAAGAATTAACCGGAAGAAACATACGAAAATCGAAAACAAAGGAGGAGCACACAACTGGTGGCTCGTGTGGGCTGTGGTGGAGCGTGTGGCTCACGCGCTGCTTGGCTGTGTGTGACGGCATACGAGAGAGGAAGAGAGTGGTGTGTTGCGGATACTGCATGGCAGCACGCGAGTGATTAGGGGGACGAGTGGTGGTTTCAGACGGAGCAACGAAAAGGAGGGTGAGTGTGGTGTGGTGGCGTGTGGTCGGAAAGCACCAAGGGAAGAGTGAGTGTGGGTGGCCCCAGTTGCACAAAAACCCAGAGAGAGAGTCATTGGATGAAAGGCGGTTCAGGGAAGGTAAAACGAGAAAATAAGTGTGGGGAAAAATTTGGGTTAAGTGGGGTATTTATAGGTTTGCTTAGAAATCCAATACAAGTAGGTTTAAGCTTTGGTCTGGGTTTTAAATTGATCATCAAATCTAAAGAAAATTTAGGCTTCTCAACCCTTAACTATAATCAATTTAAAACACGACGCAAAACCAAATTATAATATTTAATATCTAAAAAGTCCAACCCAATAAAATATTTATGAGTATTTAAAACGTTCGAATAATCGTTTGACTTTCAAAATAGTCAACTCTTAATTAATTAATTAGATAACCACTAAAACTAAAAAGTATTTTTTCATATGTTTATAAAATTACAGGGGATTACACTTTATGGGCACAAATATCGAGAATTCAGGTGAAACGAGTGCCAATAAGCTGGGTTTTCGGGCACGTATTTCGAGATCGGTTTTTAGACTGAAGATAATGTTTTTTCGAAAAACCGATACCGTCGTACACTCTGAATCGGCATGAATTTCGAGAACATTGCAAAACGAGTACCAACAAGAAGGGTTTTCGGGCAGGTTTTTCAAGGCGGGTTTTCAGACTAAAGACGATGTTTTTTTTGCAAAACCTATACCACCGTACACCTTTTATGGACAGGAATTTCGAGATCCCAACGAAACAAGTAATAACAAGCCGGGTTTTCAGACACTATTTCGAGACAGGTTCTTCGGAATGAGGACGATATTTTTTCGAAAAACCGGACAACGCGGAGTTCTTTCACACGTATTTCGGATTAAAGACGAAGTTCTTTTGAAAAATGGACACTGCCGTACACCCTTTATGTACACTATAAAGTTTTTTCACACGTATTTCGAAAAACCGACTGAAAGGTACATAGAGGGCGTACGAAGGTTTCCATTTTTGAAAAAATGTTGTCTTTAGTCTGAAAAATCTGTCTCGAAATATGTGCCTGAAAACCCGGCTTGTTGTTACTTGTTTCGTAGGTCTTCTCGAATTTGTGGCCCTATAGAACGTATGACGGTGTTCGTTTTCCGAAAAAACGTTTTTTTTAGTTCGAAAAAACCATCTCCAAATACGTTCTCGTAAACCCGGCTTGTTGATACTCATTTTGTAGGGATTCTCGAAATTCGTTCCATATAGGTCGTACGACGATGTTCGTTTTTCGATTAACGACGTCTCAAGTCTGAAATACCCGTCTAGAAATATATATGTGACCGAAAATCCAGCTTGTTGGTAGGGATTCTCGAAATTCGTGACCTTAAAAGGTATACTGCGGAGTCCGTTTTCTCTAAAAAAAACGTCGTCTTCAGTCCAAAAAACGCGATTATATATCGTCTACGTGCCAATTACCATGTCATATTGAAAAAATGATTTATAAAATCTTAAGCATGATTTGACCGGTTAAACTGCAGATTAATAGTGTAATTAGTGAAAATAGCAACAAGTTACTAACATATTAGTCTTTCTAGGCAGTAATTCGCAAGAACAAAAGATGATAGGTATAATTAACAAAATGGGTATTTCAATAGGCAGTTTTTGGCAAAACATTCGATAATATTTAGTGCAAAGTTTGTAGTGGATTTTGATAAATTTCCAATAGTATATAGAGAATTTATACTGTGAAGAAAGGATAAGTTTAAACGTTAAAGAATAAAAATATTGTGACTAAATTTTTGAAATTGAATAAGTTTATGCTTTTACGAGAAAGTAAAAGTACGAAGGATAACTTTAAATTAAAATAACATAACAAGTTATGTCAAAATACTTGCATTGTAAAAGTTGCAATAACGTGTAACTTGCTAGGAACATATTGGGTCAAAACTATGTAGTTTATCCGTCTATATCTACAGTAGTATTTGAAAAAATTAAGTTACCACATGTCCAGCTCCCATTTAATTATCCACACGCCAACCTCTGATTAAAAATGTCACATGTCTTAACAACGATGTATCGCCACGACACATAAACATATCCATACTCTTAAATTATAACTACAAATCATGATCAACCTTAACCTTCTAATTTTCTTTTGGTGCTTCTATAAGCAAGCTTTTTCCTTATTAATCCATCTTGTAAGTAGTTTCAATTTTTAAAAAAAGAACGGGAAAGATGATATAGTATTTGACATTGAAGGTTCTTATACATAAGTAGTCTAATTTGTTGGTATGATTATGCCATTCAAGTAAGAGATTAGAGACCCAAGATCTCTTACAAATCTTTTGATTAGTTTCCCAAAAATTTGAATCTAAGAGATGAATTGGTGCATACGAGTAATTAAGATGGGTGACTTGTGAAGGATTACAATACTTGATCATAATTTTTCAATAATATAAATATAATTTATACTGTGAAGAAAAGATAAGTGAATTTAAATGAAAAATTAACAATTTTTCACCAACCAACCAACCACCACCACCAACCACCAACCACCACTTCTCTTCGAAATTTGGCCACTTACCACCGCAACCCACCTTCAAAACCTTTAAATTCACAACCAAATTTGAAAAACCTAACCTCAAACTAGAAAACTCCATATTTGATACCTTAACCCCAATTTTGTGTGCAGGTGGACTTGATTTAGATGTCGATGGTGGTGCTGAGGAAGAAAGGAGGTGGTGTTTGACCTAGAGAAGAGTGAAAGAGGGATTATGAGTACGTGGACCAAAAAAACAGAAAACTTAACCTTTTCCTTTAGAAGGTTGTGCTTCATAAAATTTAGCAAAGTTATAATATTTATAGTAAAAAATAAATTAAATAGTGCTTTTTTTCATAAAGCGTAAAGTTTATAGTGACTTTTGACAATTTTTCCATAATATAAATAGAATATATATTGTGAAGAAATCACAACTGATTTCAAATGAAAAAGAACAAAATAATTGTGACTAATTATTGAAATTGAATAAGTTTATGCTTTGGTGAGAAAGGAAGTGTACGAAGGATGACTTTAATTGACAATAAGTAACAAGTGATGTGAAAATACTTGCATTTGAGAAGTTGCAATAATATGTAACCAGCTAAGTAGATATAGGTAAAAATAATGTAGTTTATCCATCTCTACCTAAAGTAATATTAAGTAAGTTTGATTTTGATATGTTATTTGATACTCGACATTAATGCTTCCCTAGTGAAACAATCTACCACAATTAAAAAAATTAACTTTCTTAAATACTAGTATAGTACCTCCGTTTCGCAATCCATGCAACATATACATCTTTTGGAAGTTTTGCAACACATGCAACATTTTCTTATAGGACAACTTTTTTATTATTATAAGACTCTATACTGTGACTTATTACATCAACCTACCCCTATTAATTTCCCGAACTACTCTTAACATTAACATTAACTCATGTAACCACTCCCTCCTAAAATTAAGCTCACATTCTGGACCCTTTTATCAACCATCATTATTTTCCCCTTTCTCCCCTCTCCCTCCCTCCCTCCCTCTCTCTCTCTCTCTCTCTCTCTCTCTCTCTCTCTCCCCATATTCAAGCTCTCCATCTTCAAGATTGAAGAACCCTAAAAAGTTTTCTTCTCTCCTAAGTTTTTTGACGAAGATCTGCAACTTCATGAAAAATTTCCTCTCCATCTTCAAGATTGAAGAACCCTAATCAAATGGGTTTTCATTTTTCGTCAAGCTTTTGAGAAACCCTAGATTTTGGGTTTGACTACATTTTTGGGTAAGTGGTGTTTTGCTTCTCCTTTCAATCTAAAATTTAGATCTGTCTAGTTCAAAGCGTTTTTGTTTGTGGGTCCGAAGCATCTTTGTTTTTTCTCTGTTTTGGATCCATAACGTATAAATCTTCGAAGCATCTGTATATTTCTTGGGTTCAAAGCATTTATGGGTACAAACGATCTTTATTTTGGGTTTCATGCATCTCTATTTTGTTGGCTTTGATTTTTTACCATGTCTTGTGCCCCTCTTTACCCCTCTTAAAGTGAAGAAGAGTGGCTTGCTCGCATGAATAAGAAGCCTAAAAAGAAAAACCCTCAACCATCAAGTGAATTTTTTTTGAAAATGATGAAATGGTTGAAGATGATGATATAAATAAAGATGATATTAATGGTGGGTTACCTGAAGATGAACGTTTGTTACTAGAAGAAAAATTAATTGCTTATCATTCAACCTCTGATTCAACCTCTAATTCGACCCCTTATTTAGATGAGGAGTTCATACCTGCCTTCTAAATGTGTATGGATCCACTATTTTACAAGATTGTCCTGAAACCCCCATGAAATTTAGGATACCGGATCGCGTCACGACAGAAGTTCGTTTAATTTGTTGTAGATGGGGATGATTCTGATGAAAATAATCCCCCTGACGTCCCTATCGATGCAGATTGGGAATGACTTTTTCTTATTCTAATTACTATGATGGAACCAAGCTAAGTTTCGTAATCTTTGGTTTACTTTTACAATGTATGGCATGTATGTTGGATTTTTGATGTTTATATGATTCATTTATGTTGAAATTTTGGCTGCTATTGTTGGTTTGGTTGTATATGATGGTTGCTTTGGCTGGTGTTGTTAGTAGTGTATGAAAAATGTTGGGTAGTGTTGCTGGTTTTTTTTGTGTTTTATAGCTAGTGTTGCTTGTGAGCTTGTTAATGTAGGTGGTGTTGCTAGTTTGTTTGTGTTTGATGGCTAATGGTGCTATATTCAATGTGTTTGATGGATGGTGTTGCTGGTTTATTTGTTTTTGATGGCTAGTGGTTTTTGGTTAATGGCTGGTGTTCATGGTTTGATTGTTTTTGATGGCTGATGTTCATGGTTTGTTTTTTTTATGGCTGGTGTTGTTGGTTTCTTTGTGAGATTAAGTGATGTTTGCCTATTAATAGCTTCGTTATATTCTTAGTGTTATTCTTGTGATTTATGGTGAGAAGTTTTATTGTTCCTTTCCTTTTATTGCTCATCATGGTTGTTAAATCCTTTGTGATAAATGTTAGTCCACTTAACAACTTAGTTTACAACTCTAATGGCAAGGTGAACCAAGTTGTAGTGTGTTATTATGGTTGGTGTGTGACTTTGGACAATCAAATTGTTGGTTTGATGATGATACCACATTCCTTAATGAGAGGCGTACTATATATTATTCCCTCAATGACGATCCTATTAATTTGTGAAACCTTGAAACGCCAGCAATATCAACATGTTCCTTTGATGCCACCACATATGTAGGACCTCCCTTATTATGTTGACTATTTTTATAGAATGCCTTTTACATGTTGTTCTTAGTAAAATGTTGGAAAACAAACCTGAGAGGATGGTGATGCTGCATGTATACTCTTTTTTTAGAGGCACAAGGGTGCCATTTCAATTAATGTGTCAAATGGGCCCCCTTGCAGCGGGGCCCGAGCCATCAGTGAGAATAACTAAATACCGAGCCTAATATGAAAAGCCAAGTGTAGGATTTCCAACTGCAGCCAATAACATGAACTTGTTAATGTATTTTTTTCTTTGGCATGATCGATAAGGGTCATCTTCATCAGCAAGGAGGTATTACTTTTGAGTAACTTGGCTTATATAGAACCATTTTTCATCTATATGAACCAAGTTGCTCAAATTTTGAAAACATGACAGCTCATTTAGTCTTTTTGGGATGCTCAATGATAAAATCCAAAGTAATCTTCTTACCTTGTGTTGTTCAGTCAGTTTGGGTTTGATTGCATTTGTATGTGGCCTGATTATCCCCCTCTTGATCCACCTATATATGGTTCATGGACTGACTTGTAATGCTGATGGAAAAGATGTAAAGATTTGTGTTTGTGGGATTGCCTTCATTTGTTCCACATTTACCCCTGCTTGCATCTGCTTCTTTGCATCTTTCCAAATTCTAAAAATTATTGTCCTATGGAAACCATATTTGAATGCAACTTGTTTGATTATCCCCTTTGGTAAGTTAAAGTTTGTTGACCGACTTAGCAAAAAAGTCACCTTTTTCTCTCTTTGTTTGTTTGATAACATGGGCTTCAAAGTCTTTGAGGTTATTGGTTCATACAACACTAGATCTGTTGTCATTTCATTTCTTGCTTCTTCTTCTTCTTCTTCTTTTCACTTTGCTCCTCCTCTTTTGTGTTCATTTCAGGTGTATAGAACCATGTAGGAGTTTCATCATCATCTTCTTCATACAAATATGTCAAGCTTACAAGAGAAAGCAATTCTTCAATGTAGAGATGGCATATGGGCCGGGCCAACCCAGCCCACCCAACCCAACCCGTCTCGGGGGCCTCGTGGGCCAGACCCGTTTGGCCCGTTACCCAACCCGGTTCAACCCGTGAAAAAGGAAAACCCGCACCGGGCTCGTTTGTTGTAACCCAGCTCAGTAGTAACCACCCAACCAACCCACACCTAACCACCCATTAACCCACCCACCCCAGCCCACCAGCCCACCCACCCCTAACCACCCAGACCATCCAGCCCACCAACCCACCTAGCCCAGACCACCCAGCCCACCAGCCCATTAAGCCCGAACCACCCACCAGCCCATTAAGCCCGAACCACCCAGCCCACCTGTTACCCGCACAAACCACCTAGCCCAGCCCGCCTGACCTACCTTAAACCCCCACTGAAATCTTCTTTGTATTTTAACGTTAAAGTATTTTTCTTGTCCACCGAAACAAATTGAGGGGAATTAGGGGATTTTACATTTATCTTTCTTTTCATTCTTTTGTCACCAACCCATAATCAACTCACTCATTCAAATTAGATTCATCAAATTCTAAATTCAAATTTCTGAAATCATGACCGAATATGAAAATAAAAAGAAATCTTGCACAATTTTTCCGGCCCAACCCACTAAGCCCACCCAGCCCAACCCAACACACGCAACCAACCCAGCACACCCACTAAGCCCACCCAGCCCATTAACCCACCCAACCCAACCCATTAACCAGCCCACCCAAACCACCCGGCCAACCCAACCCATTAACCAGCCCAGCCCACCGACTAAGCCCACCCAGCCCTCCCACTTAACCGTTTCAGGGCCACCCAAACCGGTTGTGGGTTGCCTCCCCAACCCAACCCACCGACCCACCCAGCCCACCTGTTTTCTCGGCCCGCACCGGTTCAAAAATGGCCAACCCAGCCCGCCACAAACCCGGCCCAACCCAGCCCGGCCCACCCATTTGCCATCACTACTTCAATGTGAACCATTCCATCATCTTCAAAAGCATCACAATCTGCACTTGTTGCCGTGGAAATGAAGTTTGTCATACTTGGTGTGTGCTGTGTGTAATTTATAGTGAGTGTGTGCAGTGAGAAGTGAGAGAAGTTAGTTGTAGCAGAATGTTTGTAGTTGAAGACTATTTATAGACTGATGTAAAGATATGGGCTGACTTTTAAACTCTCTTGAAATTTTCATACAGTTTGGAGGGAAACTGACAGGCTAAAGTCGTATAACCTAATTAAAGATAAATCCTAAGTCCTTTAATAATGATAGTCAAGGGAAGTAGGGTCGAATCCACAAAGATACGAAGTTTCTAAGTTAAAATCCAGCTAAACAGCTACTTCAGACAAGATTCGATAGAATTCAACTGAACTACTAATTAGACTAAAGAAAGCAATATAAAGATGGCAACTAAACTATGAAATAAAGGTATAGGGATTTAGTTCGGTCCACCATGCTTATACCAATCAAAAGGATGAAACAACTATCAGAACCTAGGTTAAGAATCGAAAGATTAGAGCAAGTGTTAAGCTATTGTTAAGGCTCAACGTTCATAATTCAAAATATGCTGCATGTTCACTAACATAATCAGAATTACTGATGTGTACTAGGCTTCTAAAAGTAAGACAGATCTGTGCAAACAATTATTAACCTCAATCAATCAATGAAACTGCGCAATAACATTAATTACTCATCAAAGAACAAATCAAACCATAAGCAATCTATTAAATCCTTGAAACTAATAGCAATTCAAAAGTACTTCATGCTATAAACATGGTTTTCCTCCCTAAATCCATAGAAATTAGACTACTCACACATAATTAATTAAATCGACAATAACAATTCTAATATGAAACCCTAACAATTGCATCACGAATGAATCAATAATTAAACTAAGCAATCAAAAAATAATTAAGGAGATTAAGAGTGAAGAATAGTACCAATTGACGGAAAGCAAATAACCTTTATTGAAAATAATCCAAAGCTCAATCACCTTGGAACTAATCTAAAGTCTTTAAACTAATAAAAACTCTCTAGAACTAAACTAATGAACAATGGAAAATAATGGAATAAAAGATGTCTCTAAAATAATGAAGCTTAGCTATTTAGAATATCCCCTAAAACTAATTAAAAACGAAAAAAAAGCTAGAAATCCGCTTCGCGTGCCCAGTATCCGATTGGGCAATGAGCCACCCGATCGGGCAAACACAAAATTTGGGCCACCATAAATTCTTCTTCTCACACAGGAGCAACATCAGTTTGGGAGCTTTGGGCCTCCCACCGGATTGGGCCATCACCACCCGATCAGGCTAACCTAGCAGCCCAAACCCTCTTCTCTTTTACGTACGCTGGCAGCAGCATCAAACTTGAGGATTTGGGCCTTCACTCGATCGGGTCCATGCTGCTCGATCCAATCCTCTGGAGCCTAAATCCAAATCTTCTTTTCATGCCCAATCACTCAGCAGCAAAACACCTTGGGTCTCTCACCCGATCGGGTCGGGCAAGGCTTGCTGATCAGGTCGGCCCGAGAGTCCAACACCTGATGTAATAATTCTTCGCCCGATTGGGCCATATTTCGCGCGATCAGATCACGGGTCATCTCCTTTTGGCTCTTTGACACTCAATTTATCACGTTTAGAGGTCTCGGGACCTCGTAAACCGTCAATGAGGCTCGTAACCACTTCTACGTGTCTTGTAACAAGTCGTAAAGCCATGGTTGCTTCGAAATGGCTCAGAAATAAGGAGAAAACTCACTAAAACTTGCAATTCAACACTAAAACACAAAACCACGACTATACACAATAATTAGTATAAAATTGCTCCGAAAAGCTCCAATGACGCAGGATTTAGCTCATAAATAAAAGGAAAAATTCTATATAAATACATGATATCAAACTCCGCCAAGCTAAACCTTTGCTTGTCCTCAAGCAAATAAACATGAACATGGAATAAATTGCCTCACCCCATAGATAAAACATTCAAAGCTCAAAGAACGTTTTCAAGACTATGAATCGTTCAAGCAGGAAAAATTCAAGTTCAACTATTCAAATCCATCCAATTACCAATCATCCAAGCAAACCATCAAAATCAACTCATCTACATGGCATGCAAATCCTGAAAAGGCTCTCACAAAGATGTCACTACTCTCAATTTTGTGGCCGGCAAAGAATATGTCGAACACTCATCAACCCGACCATAAACGCCCTTCCCACTCACACTCTCATGTGTTTAAGAAGGTTAAATGACGCTCATCGTAGCCAAGTCGACTCAATTAGCAGACATACTCTTTAACTTTGATAAACTGACTCAAAATCAATCCAATAAACAATGCAGACATGAGCTCAAGAAGACTTTATAGGGTTGTACTGGGGCTTAGGCAAGAGGTAGAGGATATTTTTAGAAAATGTGGTGGAAAGACCAAGAATGAGGGAGCAAAGATCACTCAAACCAGGCCGAAGATGGCTGAAACAACTCCCAACAACACCATATAACCACATAACATAACCCAACGCTTATAAATCGATGAAAACTCACAACAAACCAAATTTTAAAGCAAAGTAGCACATTTTTCTTTATAAACAACGTGAATGAAGGAACTTTGAACTCTTTTGAACTTTTATTTCTTTTTCTTTCATTTTACGAACCAATCATTCACGCAATCTAACTTTGCTTTTTTCTTTTCTTTTTCTTACACTTAAAGCACATCAAATACACTTTAATTCCCCAAAACCAAACCGAACCATAAAACCAATCTCATAACTCAACCCAACAAACGCTCACCTAAGCTAGGCTTGTAAATAGAATCAAAACAAAGGTCATGGGCTCATAAGGGTTTCAGTAACACGAAACAGGTCATTAGGCTCAGCGGGGCTAAGGAGGATAAAAGTATATCAAAATTTCACTATGAGGCTCAAGAATCAGACAAAATAACGCCTCTATCACAGCAAATTCTACAAGTCATCGAAGGTCAGACAAGTACGAAGTCAAAGTCGAGATCAGTCCACTAAAGAGGAGTTAACACACAAAAACAGAATGAATAATCATATAAATCCAATAGGCTACCAAGAGGCCTCACAGTCTAACCAATTCAGGCATGCAACACAAAGTAGTGTATAATAATCAAAATTTGCTCGAAATCATAGGAATCAAACATCAAATCATAGCCTGAAGATCACAAATGCCCAGGTATCCAGAAAACAAATTCAAATCATTTTTAATAAGAGCACCACAAGGGGCACAGGGAGACAACTAAACCAGTCATGTGTATCATATATATTTTTAATTTTTTCAGCATTTTTCTAAAGCAATAAATCTATCCTAAAAAAGCAGTTAAAGGGATGGAGAATACCAATAGAAATCCTCCCCGAAGTTGAAGTTATATGTTGCTACTATGAAAAACAGATTCATCAGGAACAAGCTTGTCTTGTCTCATTTTATTATGCAGAAGGATATATGTGCAAGACATGAAACTACTAAGTTTTTGTTGTGGTTGTAGGTCTTGAATTGTTTTCAACTAAAGGAGCACCAAAGCATGTTATACTCTATTTTAGGGTTTTACACTCAACGTTGGTGATATGTTTATATAGTTTTTATTTTGTCGTTTTTGTGGCGTGTCACTTGTTTTGTTTCAGGTCAAACCAATGAAGGCTCTTCGTCAAAAGTTGGAAAGTTTGATTGAAGAGAATACTTGACTATTGTGTGTGTCGAGATAAGGACGTCGATATGTAGCTCAATTTGGTTATTAACAGATTCACTATAATTTGTTTTGCAAGGTTTTGTCAAAGTGTAAACTTAATTAATTACTTGTTGTTTCGATGTTATGGATTTGTGGAATTGTAAGGTACAAAACTAAAAGAAGTTGTTGAGGATGGATAAGTTAAATTGTTGGCTTGTTTAAACATGTTTTATAAATGGTTGAGAACTTGGTAGTTCATTTTACAAATGGAATTCCGTTGAACTCTCTGCAGGATTTCAGATACTACTATTTCTTCATTAAGAATGATCTAAATATATTAATAAAATGTTGTCTTTAATTAGTTGTAGGCTTTTAGGTTCCACACTCTTTGAATTGGTTCATAGATTGTGATGGTAATTGTCTGTATTAGATTTTCGTTGTGATTATCCCTAATTAGTTCCGGCGGTGTATATGTGTTGTTATAGTTAAGAAGAGTTGGAATAATGTACAATAAACTTATTTTCATTTTATTACAGTTTTTTAGTTCATAAGAATAATTTTACTCCTATGTTTCGATCACTACTTTTTTCCATTCAATTCGATTAGTTTCTGTACATTTCAAAACAACTCACAAAATGCTAGGGAATAAGGATAAGGTATAAATATAACTACCTTACATATGAAGTGAAGGTTATTTTATATAATGTACTTCGTAGATTAGTATAACACCCCGACAATTCTATCTTTATAAAACATATATTTTCCCAACTAAAATAGATAATTATCAAGGCATTATCGCCCGTGTGAAAACATATCGGCTTACTCAGAGTATTGCAGCGGAATAACCTTAAATATACTTTGTAATACATAAATACTATAATTGTCAAACTAATCTTCAAACCTCAAAAGTAATTCAAACAAAATCAAAATATTTAAAATAAATAGTCCATATAACAACTTAATTAAAACAACGTAAAGGTAGGAAGCAAATAAAACAATAAAACGATCTCCAAACAACGCTCCCAAGTCCCAAATGAATATTGAGATGATGCATCATGCCTCAAAACCTGTAGGCAAATACTCAATTGAAAACTGCTCGCCAATAAAGGGTCGTCATAGGATCAATAGGCACAGCCATGATCGACACACAGAAAAGCACGTAATCAGCAAGGCTGAGTACATACATAAATAAAGTAAAACGCAAAACCTAATCATAATACTAATGAACAACCAAACATGTTCAATAAAATACTATCAAACTCCAACTCTTATAAAATAACAGTTGACTACTAGGCATACAACATGATAAATATTTAATGAATTGAATAGACAATGGATCGAGTTGACCAACCAAAAACCAATCTTCAAAATGAAAGACCGAATTACGGGCGCGACTCCGTAGCCCCTTGATGACCAACGATATCGAGGAATCTTTAGAAATAAAAATAGGGTACGGTGATCAATTCGACCCCAAGAAAAGTAATGGGCTACCACCATGTACTCCAACTCATACTACTCCAGAACTTCAGACGTGCACTAGTCTAAAGTTATTTCTATTCACTTCCACTTTAAGTATTAGTAAGACATAACATGAATACAACAAATATTCCCCTTTTATCTTAGGATTAAATAAGTGATCAAACAATTACAATTGACCAAGAATTAATCCTCCAAATTTATTTGTTGACTTAAATAAACAATCAAAAGTCCAATGACAATAAATATACATACCCTATAAACCCTCGGTCTTTGTAAAGTAGTAAAATAACCATAACCAATAATAATCCAACTTACTCACAAAGTACTCGACCTTTGAGAGTAATAAATATTCAATAAGGGAAACAATACCAAAGTCATAATCCAACAATAAAATATATTAATCCCTCATGTGAATTAATAAATAAACTTCCCTTTCCAAACATTCTTGAATCAAATATCCATTCAATCATATAATAAAACATAAAGGCAATTAACATGCTCAACAACACGTAATTCCAATTCAATAGCCACGTATGAACCATAAAAGGGTTCCCTATGCATGATACTATAAATAATCCTAATCCTTAGGACATGATACTAGTCTAACACATACGGACATGTACGTACCTTGTGTAGACAAAGTGAGAGACCACTTTAGAATTCTAGAAGTCGCCTAAAGTAAATTCTCCGCCTACCAAAATAATAATACAACAATGAATTAATATTCTAATTAATTCACAGCAATATAACTTATTTTAAAACTCTTCAAAACTCGTTTTTATAATACTTTAAATGTATTAAATTTCCAACCTTCAACGACCTACTCATCAATCTATACCTTAAAACCTCAAAAATCATTACTTTAATAGTTAAAAGTCACTTTAAAACATGAATAATAAATCTGAAAATATAATTTATATTCCGAATAAATAAAATCAGATTTTTAATAATTTGAATAATAAAGTTTTCAACTTTAATTATAAAATATATAAAATTCATAAAAAATATAACTTAATATTAAATTATAATTTAAACATTAAATTAGAGGATAAGGGTTAAGAAATAACAGAAGAAAACCACGTAAACCTGAAAAGAACGAAGGAAACACGTGTTGGGGTAGCGCGTGGGCTAGCGGTGCGGCGGCGCGTGTAGGCCACGCGGCTGTTGTGCGTGCTGCTGTCGGACGAGTGTGAGAGAGGGAGAGTGGTGCTGTTGTTCCTGCAGCAAGGCGAGAGGGAAGAAAAAGAGTGGGTGGCGGCGTGTAGGCCGCCGGAAAACACGAGTGGGTGGGGGTGTGAGTGGTGGCCGGTGCCGGAAAATCGAAGGGGAGGAAAGGAGAGGGAAGCGCCGGTTTTTGAGGAACAGAGGAGAGAAAATAAAAAATTGTGTAGTTAATGGGTTTGGGGGTATTTATAAGTTTTGCCTAAAACCTATGGCACTTAGGTTAGGCTTAGGTTTGGGTTCAATTGATCATGAAACTTAAACAAATTGGTTTGGGCTCCTCAACCCATCATTTAAAATTATTTTTAACACGACCCAAAACCTTTAAATAAAATAATCAATACTTAAATGAAACTAAATAAATATTAATGATTATTTAAAACGTTTAACAATCATTTGACTTTCAAAATAGTCAATGCTTAAATAATTAAATAAAATAAGTATGAAAATAATTATAAATATACTTTAAATATATTTATAAAATTCATAAAATTACAGGGGGATTACAATTAGAATCTACTAGAAAGTTTTCTAATGCCTTATTATGATATTTAGGGTTGGAAAAAAATTATAGTTTTCTATTGCCTTATTATGAAATTTAGGGTTGGAAAAATGGATCATTTTTCCTGAACAGTTTGCCTACCTCGTTCTATGTTTAGATATTTGTTACTAATATGGGCACTTTCATATTTCGACTATAGTCAATTCATCAGATAGTCAATTTCCCCCTTTCTTTTGCTAAATTATTTTACCTATACTCTATCATAATATATTTAATAATATATACTACTTTGACATAATAAATTTTGTTGCTAATTGAATAACGATAAGGAGTAAAGTATCATAGTTGGTAATCAATGTTAAAGGATGTTATAAGTATATTCTAAACTAAGTATTTTTATTGGGTACCCAAATTTAAGTATCCAAACTCATTGGATTGATTTAAAAGTAGTGATAATTAGTAACATCGGATATCGAGAATATGACCCATGATCACCCCTGATGATAGTTATTTACAACTATTATCATACACCTGGGTGTATGATGCTCATGGTACACCCAGGGGTACTTTAGTAAATAAATTCAATTTGTAGCCAAATTACACGTTGCCATTTCAACCTTTACATTTCTATCTCCTCCCTTCTCTCTTTCTGACTCTCTAACCAAACCTCCATTGTTACATGATTTAAGCTATTGTTGATGGTAAATTTCTTTGATTTTTCACATCTTTTCATCTTTAACCTTCATTAACAACTTCATACTCTAGATATTTCGCATGAGTTACAGTGAAATGAGTAAAGCAACTGAAAAATCAAGTTTCTCCTGCAATTTCTCATTGTTGAAAGAGGTATTCACCATTTTTACATTTCACAATTTCTCGATTCTCTCTCATTTTCTCTCCTTTTGTTCATCTTTTCATCCTTATTTTGGAAATTATTAGTTTAAAATTGAAAGATTTGCTCATTTAAGCAAGTGAAAACAATTATTTTGGTCAGTGAATTTTTTCCATCTAACGTTTTTATTTTTTCGAGAGTACATATTAATTCTGCTCATTTGCGCAAATGAGCTGGTGTTTATTTGCTAATACTAAGAGATTTGCTCATTTGAGCAACTGAGCAGAATGAAATTTCTTTTGATAAAAATTTTGCTCATTTCCTCAGATGAACATTTTGAATGAACATAATTAATTTGCTCAGGAGGAAAACTTCTGCTCATTTCCTCAGATGAACATAATTAATTTGTTGGAAGAGGAAAAATTCTGCTCATTTCCTCAAATGAACATAATTAATTTGCTCAGGAGGAAAAATTCTGCTCATTTCTTCAAATGAGCGTATTTTATTTTTTCAAAATTATATGTTTTTGCTTATTTTAACAGATGGACATTTTATTTGCCCTCATGAAATTCACTCATTTTCCTTTTGCTCATTTGCGCAAATGAGCAATATATTTTTATAAGGTCAAATAAATTTGATTCTATGAATTCGATTCACAATACAAATTAATTCACCCGAAGTCTGATTTTCGATTGATTCTATGATAATTTCTCGAGGTATTAGGTCCACCATTGTTAAATTTCGAAACTTCAATTTTCAAGTTGATGAGTACCAAAAAAATCAGATATTTCTTGGAAAGAATGTCGAATTCACCAATTGGTTATCGTAGCTCTATAAATTCCGCAACAAATTTAGCTACAATTGTTCCAATTGTACGTAAATTTTGAATATTTTGTGTCAAATTTAGTTGCTGCTAAAAAAATCAAGAGAAATAGAACGTTGGAGCTGATAGGAGATTTTTGTTTTCATGCCTGTAAATTACCAGCGTACCCCTGAAGTTCTGCTTTATTACGAAAATGCCACCGGGTGTACCATGCTCATGGTACACCCGGGTGTAGGATGCATGATCTCATAGTTATTAGGTACATTAATAAGGAATGAAATCTTTTCATATCTCAAAGATATGAAACAAGAAAGGAAGGAATCTTCATGTCTCAAAAAATAAGGTGTATTATACTCATTTAATATGTTAATCAACTACATAAGAAAGAAATCGTCTAGATTGCAAAAAAAAGATATATACTAGCAAAAAAGAGTGATCGTCGAGTATAAAAGGAGCTAGTCACGAGCTTTCATATTATGTACTACATATTGTGATAAATATAAGGTGATAAAATTATCTTCGTGAAAAAAGCAACTGAATAGTGTCAACTTCAATATGGTTGCGTATACAAAGACATCATTCTTATCTATCGTTCTAGTTATGCTGGTCCTTTTATCCAATGGTAAAAATCTATTAATCTTTCTTTATTTATATTTATATTTATATTTTATTGAGTGCATCAGAATGAAAAATCTATGAAATACATGAAAAAGGGGGTACGGGAGACATAAGGGGAATTAAAGAGGTATGTATGCCAACATAAATTGCAGCATATATATGCCCCGTAATCCTCACTCGCACCTCATTTCAACGGACACTCCCCTATATAAACCAATATTTGTTGAAAAGCATTTATCTTTCTCCAGATTTATAATATATTTATTATCGACAAGATTCTCTACGCTTTGGATATTGAGTTGTAAACGAAATCCTTAAGATTTTTACGTGTCAAATGCATGAGTCGTGATTCCACTCTGTTGGAAAAAATAATCTATAATAGATAGAAAACCATTGGCACTAAAGAAAATTAAGATACTAACTTAATTTTTTTTATAAATAATCGTAGATAATCAATATCTATGTAAAAGATCAAAATTTCAATAGCATAGAGCGCACCGTTAGGATCTCTAAGCAACAATTTATAAGTAGTTTCCTAGAGAGATAGATATACATATGATGAGATTCGAAAATAAAAAAAATAAGTTTGAAAATAATTAAACAACCAAAGTATATTAGCACATGCAAATTAAGTATAACTCAAGCTACATAATTTACAATATTATATAATAGTTATACCATTACAGAGTTCTTAAAATATGTTTTATAGTAAGATCCATTTATATAGTATAGCTTAAAACCTTTTAACATTTATATTTGTTAAGAAACCACAATATATCTCCACCAAGGATTGACATGTCAGCCTTCGATAAATATAAATTTAGATAGAGATTAAAAAATATATATGAATTTTTATGAAAAATTAGAGTTTTATCTTATGGCAATAACCCAAGAACATTATGCAATCTTAATTGAGTAAAAATCATGCTACACAATTCAAAATAATATAATTTTATACCATTAGAGAGTGTATTAAATATATTTCCAGTTTTAAATAAGATCTATTTACAATATAGTTATACACCTAAAAATATTTAAACTTTAGATAAAAACACTTTTTCTTAATAATAAAAATAGCACGAGTATGAAAATATTACTATATGAACGTGAATTGTAGTAGTAATAGGACTACATGATCACATAAATTGTCGTACGAATAATAGTATATAATTATAAGGATGTCATATTTGTATTATTCTATTTTATAACACGCAACGAACATATTTAAAATGAAAAATGAAAATATATAGGATTTAGAATACGAGAAAACTAGTTTGAATATATATTTCAAAAATGTAATATAAGATGAACGATGTGGAAAAAAACTAGAGATAATAAATCACTAAATCTCTTGGAGTGCTATAATACTCGTTTAATTAATAAGTTATGAACAAAATCTCTAAAAAGATATAGATATGTAGTAGGAATAAAATGTTATACATGCTAGTAATAGAAAGTAATCTTTAGAATCTCAATAAAACAATATACACATACTAGTAGTTAAAAATGATCCTTGTGTATAAAAGTAGCAAGACATGAGGTTTGATAAATCAGTCCACAAGTTTGCCTTGTACTAGAAGGTGATAAATTCAACCTTGGAGAAAAAGGAAAGTTTCTAACAAAGTCTTTTTTTCTGATATATTTTTTTTTACTAGTCACGCTGGTCATTGGCTCCAATAATAGGTCTTTAATAATAATAATAGAAACAAAAATAAGAAGAATAAATATAATTATTTTTATCACCATTATTGTTATTATTATTATATTATTATCATTATTTCTATGGTTATTATTATTTTTAGAGAAATTCTCAATGGTAACCTTGAAGTTTTGCACTTTTTCAATGGTAACTATAAGTTTTTTCGAATCCCAAAAATGACCCTAAACTCTAATTAAGTTCCTAAATGTGACATTACTCACCTAATTTTGTTAACTTACTGTTAACTATTACTATGTGAACTAGGCAAATAATGTCGCGTTTAGGAACTTAATTAGACTTTAGGGTCATTTTTGGGATTCGAAAAACTTATGGTTGCCACCGAAAAAGTTCAAAATGTCATGGTTACCATTGGATTCAATTTTTTTTATTATTACTATGTGATTAACATTAAATTATTCAGTTATATTCGTTATAATATTGCTGCCTACCCTTGTATGTTCAAAATTAAGAGGAAGAGATACATTATTAGTTTGCGTTTCTCTTTGATTCCGTTTCTCTCATCCCTTTGGTTGATTTTTTTACTTACATGTTCATGTAAATTTATAAAATTTTGATTTCACAAATTTTTTTCTTCTTCTACCTGACTAGATTTTGGAGAAAGATTTTGTTTTATCAGTAAGTTGTACATTTTTATTGTAAATCTCATTAGTTTTATAAAACAATTATTGAGGTTATTATAAAAAGGTTTTATATATGCAGACATATTTATTAGAAGCAGAAAAATTAATATTCATATTTTGTCACCATATTTTTCCACAAACAAAACAGAGATTTATTAAATTAACTTTAGTGGATACGAAAATCAAATTAAAATTAGTAATTTTGAGATACATGTCGGCTCATTTAAGTTCAATTATTCATCTTATTTTGTCTATACCTATGTGAAAATCATAGATTCTCGATGAGTACTATGAATATGTATATACTAAATATTTTTTTGGTACAATGGCAGCTATGGTTACTAGGGTAGATGGCATGCATCCTCTCTATGCTAGAGTAATGGCGCAAGATGATGATTGCATCCATTTGGTCCCTGGTACTTGTACGTTAAGCACTTGCCAAGCTGTTTGCGGAACTAGATTTAGGCCCGAGTGTAAATTTAATAATGCCGTGTGTTGTTGTCATAATCGAGCATAATTAAAATTTTCTATTTCTAAAATATATGTCAAATGGAATAAATTTTGAGTAGAAAAGGTACTCGCAAATTATAGTTACAAATGAAGATAATCCTTGAACTATTAGTTCTCTTTTGGTGCTGCTATATGCGTGCTTTTATCATGTATAAGTCCATCTTGTTAGTAGTTTCAATTTTTTTTTTAAAAAAGAACGAAAAAAATCATATAGTATTTGACATTGAAATTTGTCATCAATAAGTAGTCTAATTTGGAGGTACGATTATACCATTCAAGTAAGAGATTAGAGACCCGAGATCTCTTACAAATATTTTGATCAGTTCCCATATATTTGACATATAAGGGATGATTTGTTGCATATGGGAAATTAAGAAGGGTGACTTGGTGGAGGATAATAATACTTGATCATATTTTTTCCATAATATAAACATAATTTAAACTATGAAGAAAGGATAAGTGAATTCCAATGAAAAATTATTAATTCTTCACCAACCAACCAACCACCAACAACAGTCGAAATTCATTACCACCACCCCCTTCAAAATTTTACCACTAACCACCACAACCTACCTTCAAAAATCTTAAACTTGACAACCGATTTCGAAAAACCTAACCACAAATTTCAAAACAACCGCAAATCAGGTACCTTAATCCTAATTTTGTGTGGAGGTGGACTTAAAATTTGGATGTTGACGGTGGTGGTTATGATGAAAGGAGGTGGTGTTTGACTTTAGATGAGAGTGAAAGAGAGAATAATAAGTGGGCCCAAAAATAGAAAACTTAAAGTTTTTCATAAGAATGTGGTGTTTTTTTAGAATTGAAATTTTTGCCATCAATAGCCTATTGAAATACTCATTTTGTTAATTAGTCATTATTTTTTTCTTGCGAATTACTGCCTAGAAAGACTAGTCTCTCAGTAAATTGTTGCCTTTCACTAATTACACTACTAATCTATAGTTTTACCGGTCGAATCATGTTTAAAAAGATTTTTTATTTAATTTTACAATATTTTGAAATTATATGTTTTTGATACATCACATGGTAATCGACACGTGTTTTGAGAAAATATTTAATCGCTTTTGTCAGACTGAAGACGACGTTTTTCCGGAAAAGGAAACCGCCGTATGCCCTTAATGGACACGAATTTCGAGATTTCCTACGAAACGAGTACCAACAAGCCGGGCTTTCGGGCACGTATATTTCGAGACTGAAGACGACGTTCTTTCGAAAAACAGACACTGCCGTAAGCTCTTTATGTAACACCCCAAAAATATTATCTTTTATTAATCAAATATTTTCAACTTAAAACAGATAATTATCAAAGTATTATCGCCTGTGTGAAAATGTATCGGAAAATGTATCGGCTTACTCAGAATTTTGCCGCAGAAAACATTAAATAAAAACTTTAATAAATAATTAAAACTATAATAACTGTCCAAACATTATCCAACTTCAAAAGTACATTTAAACCAACTTAAACTACTTAAAATAAATAATCCGTAAAGTAACTTAACAAAAGAAACATAAGTAAAAGCAGCAACAAAAATGATAAAACGATCTCTCATCAATATCTCCCAATCATGATGTGTTTTAAAATGTAATACCACAAGTTCACGGTGTCTGTTATTAGCAGAGCCTTGCAAGTACGAGTCGAATCCACAGGGAGACAAGTTTTCACATTGAATATTCATTTAAACAACTAATTCAGAGGAAATAATCAGGGAGAAAACAACTGAGCTACTAGTAAACTAATGAAAGCGGTATTAAATCAAGGAATTACCAAATATCAAAAAGTCTAGGACATTAGTTCGGTCCACCATGCTTATACCAATCAAAGGGTTTTTAGAAGACTAATAATACCTAGGTCGAGAGTCGAGCAATTAGAGCTGGTGTTAATCCTACGATCGGTCATAACGCTAATAATTCAATATATACAGTACGAAGGCTCACATAATCAGAATTAATAGTGTGTTCTAAGCCTCCAAAAAAGTAAGCCTATGATCGGGTCATACGCAAAGTTGCCAAACTTAATTCATGAAACTGTGCAGTAACATAAACCACGAATTCAAGAACAAATCACAGTATAATAGCCCTATTCAAAACAAGAATTAATTTCAATTCAATTAATAATAACGGTGTAAACATGATTTTCCTCCCTAAAAGCCTAGAATAAAAATCTACTCTCTCATTATCAAAGTAACAAAAGCAATAACTAATGAAAGATTCATACTTTGAAGCATATAATAAAAAAGAGAGCAAATACTTGAAAGCCATAAAGAAGAATGGAAGAAACAATTATCAAATGAAAGGAAAGGCTAGAACTTGATTTAAAATTGAAACAATCTTGAAAGTATGTGTAAATTAGATCTAGAGAGAAAACTAAGAGTTTAACAAAACAAACATAAGCTAAAAGTGATGTTTAATCCAAAATTACAACTTATTCATAGATATAGGCTTAAACCTACTTAAAAAACGGAGAAAAAACGCTCTCCCGAAGAACCAACCGGCCGCCTGGGCGAAACCGACTCCCCGAGAAGACCTCGCCCGGCTGCCCGGGCGGACAAAACTTACAAAATCAAGAAAAGGGAGAAAAAAGGCTCCCGGGCCCGGGCGGGCGGGCGGATGGACTGCGAAACTTTGTCAATTTTCAAAGGCCATATCTCTCAAACCAGAAGTCTGATCGGGGCATATGACCTATCATTAGAAAGCTCTTGAAGTATAGAATACAAAACAATTAGAATTTCTTAATTATCAAATTTCTACGAAACGTTATGATGAAATAGTAAACGTGTGTCAGTTTTGACATTTCTTTCACTAAGTCTTTGCTTCTTCCCAGCTCAAAATTGTCGCAAACGGATGCATTGTGATCCTTGCGCAAGCTACCTTCATCCTGAATGATTGATAGGCAATATCCTTGATAATCATGATCAATTTGTATCAAAATAACTTGAAAATCATCGAAACAAGCAAATAGAGTAGTAAATCACAAGTTATGTAGTTCTTGTTGATGAGTGAGATTTATCGCACTCATTGGGTAGCTTTTTAGTCCATTTTATTGCTTTTTCTTAGTGTTGCTTTACTTATTACATCTATTTTCATCATCTCCGCCCTATTTTGAGCTTTTCACTATTTCCTTTGATTTTCTCTCATTTTTCATGGTTTTCTATTCTTATTTTCTATTCCATATGCTTTGTATTGTATTTTTCTTGTATATGAATAACATGTAGGAAAAAGATGAGTGCAAAGCAAAGAAGATTGGAATGGAAGAAGTTGAGGGCCAATCTAAATGAAGAAAGAAAGAAAGAACAGAGCCCAAGTCCAAGCAAAGAAGATTGGAGTGGAAGAAAAGAATGAAAGGAAGAAAGAAGGAAGCCCAAGCCCAAGCCCAAAAAGAAAGGAAGAGAGGAGAAGAAGACAAAGCAACCCGGGCAGGTGGATCGCCCGATCACAAAAGTGGATCGCCCGATCACGGCTGTGGATTTCCACAGAGTTCCTGCCTACCCCTGATCGGGCGATCACCACTATGGATCGCCCGATCACTGCGGGTTTGCGGAAACCGTCTATTTCATTTTCTCTTTCCCTTTTTGCCCTTAATTGGGGGTTGTATAAATACCTTTTTGACCTAAAATTACATTATTCTGAATTCCTTTTTTGAACTCTAGAGAGCTATTGAGAGGTTAGACTTTTGAGTGAGCTTTGGGTGTTTATCAAGGTCTTTAATGGTGATTTGAAGAAGCATTTCAGATTTTTGAGGAGTATTAATGAAGCTTTAGTAACTTTTCTTCTCTTTGCTCTCATTTATTGCTTTACTTTATCATTTATTCTTGCTTTTACTTTGTTAGTAGTTTCAATATCACTCATTCTCATTGAAGTCTTAGTTTTAGTTGCTCTTTTTCACTTGCTTATGCTCTTCTCTATTACAAACATTAAGTATGAATGAAAAAGCAATGGTTTTTGGTTTACTAATCTCCTATTTGCATTGTAGAACTAGTTTAGTTAATATGAGAACCAACTTTGAATAGTCTTTTAGTTAGGGGGTTGGGTGAAGGTGCAATGGACATTATTTGATGATATGAGGCCCTAAATTGGCATGTTTGGTGGGTTGGGTTAGCAAATCCACTGATTGGTTGACTAAGGTAAAGTTGAAAGGCCTAACTTTAACTCAATGAACCAATGGATTGCCCTTTAGGTGTAGATCGTTGAGATATACAATGAAGTTGGAATTGCTATCTCTAAATAAGGTTGAGTGAGAAATCCCACCTTTCTTAGAGTCTTAACCCATTCAACATCCGAAAGGCAAGATTGGGTTGAACTTAGCTAATTTTGACCTCATGTTCCATCATTGAATATCTAATCCCTAATTGAGAGTGTTGCATCACCTTGAGCATCCTTGAAAGAGGAGTTCATGGTTGCAACGTCTTAGTTTAATCCCCTATCACATACTCCTTTAATCTCATTTTGTAATTCAATCTCATTGCATTGGATCCCTATCACCCCCTAACGTCTTTTTCCATCGATTTACAACCCTTTTATTTGACTTGTTAGTGATAATTGAGTTCGAAATCAATCAACTTCTTCTCTTTGGTTAAGCTTACATGTTCACTTACGTGCTTAGTGTCTAGTCTAGTCCCTGTGGATCTTGACCCTTACTTACCACGTACTCGTATTTGGTTAGTTAGGTTTGATTTGGAGCTTTTGTCTAGCGACGCAAAAATTCTCTATCATATGACGTCGTTGCCAGGGACTAGTTATTAGCATTAGGTTTAACATAAGTTGTGTGAGTCTAAACCATTTCCTTTTATTTTATTTCTCATGTCACTATATACCTAATTGTGATTGTTATTGCTAACCCCCTTCTTAGCTTGGTGTTGTATGCCACGTTCCGATCGAGCTTTGCCTTTGATCCCTCTTGACATTGAGCTCGAAAGGACGGTAAAGTCTCTCAAGCGAAAGCTAAGGAAAGATAGCCAACAAGCACAAGCTTCATCTTCAACACCATTTGTAGAGGTGGAGGGCGACATGAGCTCCACCCTCTCTAGTCCTCCGCACTCCACAACAACTAGCCACTCAAGCTACTCGAGTTAATTCCTTTCTTCGGACACAAATATGGAAGATAATAGAACTTTGCAGGGACTATGGCACCCCAATGGCCTATGCCCCCTCTAGTGCTATTGTTCCTCTATCTACAAAAGCGAATGATTTCGAGTTCAAACCGGCTTTCATCCAACTAATCTCCAACAACCAATATAGTGGGTCTAATTATGAGTGCCCTCAAGAACATTTGAGGAAGTTCACCTAGTTTTGCTCTACGGTGAAGCACAATGGGGTCACTCAAGACTTCATCAAGCTTAGTATGTTCAAGTTCTCACTCAAAGACGAAGCTTCACATTGGCTCACAACGCTCTTTCCGAACTCATTGACTACTTGGGATGATGTCACAAGAGCCTTCCTTAGCATTTGGGATGATGTTCAAGTTCTCACTCAATCTCATTGCATTGGATCCCTATCACCCCCTAACGTCTTTTTCCATCGATTTACAACCCTTTTATTTGACTTATTAGTGATAATTGAGTTCGAAATCAATCAACTTCTTCTCTTCGGTTTAGCTTACATGTTCACTTACGTGCTTAGTGTCTAGTCTAGTCTCTGTGGATCTTGACCCTTACTTGCCACGTACTCGTATTTGGTTAGTTAGGTTTGATTTGGAGTTTTTGTCTAGCGACGCAAAAATTCCCTATCACTTGTCATTATGCACCTAAATGTTCTAAAAAGAGTATTAAATGCAATATAAATGCATCTAAAAACTGTATGTAAATATGCTACATCAAATTACCAAATGAGTATGGATGCATCTTGTTCAAACATGTAGCCAAATACTCAATTGATGGACTGCTCGCCAATTATAGGTCATAAGAGGATCATTACGCACAACCATGATCACACGTAGTCAGCAAAGATGAGTACATACATAACAACATAATACACGAAAACCCATCGTGATAATACTAAGCAATAAAACATGATCAACCATAAGAATAGACTCGACTTCATAAGACATACAAACCCTATCTTTAATTAGAAGATGAATTACGGGCATGACTCCGTAATCCCCATGACCAACAATATTTAGGAACATGTAAAAGAAAATAGGGCACGGTGATCAATCCTACCCCAAGAAAATTCATGGGCTATGATAGGCTATAGTCGTATCACCTAATCAAAGATAAATCCTAAATTCCTCTAACATCAATAGTCAAGGGAAGTAGGGTCGAATCCACAAAGAGACATAGTTTCTAAGTTAATATTAAGCTAAACAGCTACTTTAGACAAGATCAGACAAGAAACAGCTGAGCTACTAACTAGACTAAAGAAATCAATATAAAAATGGGATTTAGACTATGAATTAAAAGTCTAGGGCATTAGTTCAGTAGCAAACACACCTCTTGTCTCTCACCCGATCTGGTCGGGCAAGGCTGCCCGATCAGGCCCGCAACCTCACTTCCCGATGCACTAATTTTTGCCTGTTCAGAACCACGTCCTTCAGTCCTTTAGTCCTTTTAGGACTCAATCTTTACGTTTAGAGGTCTCGGGACCTCGTAAATCATCTACAATGCTCGTAACGACTTGAACGTGCCTCCTAACAACTCATAAAGGTGCGGTTGCTTCCAAATAGCTCGAAAATAAGGAGAAAACTCCCTAAAGCATGCAATTCAGCATTAAACAACAAAACCACAACTCTATAGAGTAATTAGCACAGAATAGCTCCGAAGAGCTCCAATGACGCACAATTTAGATCATAAATAAGGGGAAAAACTCTATATAAATACATGATATCAAACTCCCCCATGCTAAACCTTTGCTTTTTCTCAAGCAAATAAAACATGAACATGGAATAAATTGCCTTCACCCCATAGATAAACATTCAAAACTCAAAAATGTTTTCAAGACTAACAATCTTCAAGCAGGCAAAATTCAAGCTCAGCTATTCAAATCCATCCAACTACCAATCATCCAAGCAAACCATCAAATTCAACTCATCTACATGGCATACAAATCCTGTAAAGGCTCTCACAAAGGTGTTAGTCCTCTCAGTTTTGTGGCAGGCAAAGAATGTGCCCGAACATTCACCAACCCGACCATAGATGCCCTTCCCACTCACACTCTCATGTTTTTAAGAAGGTTAAATGACGCTCATCCTAACCAAGTCGACTCAATAAGCAGACATACTCTTTAACTTTGACAAACTGACTTGAAGTCATTCCAATAAAGAATGTAAACACGAGTTCAAGGAGACTTTATAGGGTTGCAATGGGGCTTAGGAAAGAGGTAGGGGATATTTTTAGGAAATGTGGTGCAAAAACCGAGGGGGGGGAGCAAAGATCACTCAAACAAGGCCGAATCAACTCTCAACAACACCAAATTACCATAAAACATATCCCAACTCTAATGAATCCAATTTTCAAGCAATGTACCACATTTTTCTTTGTAAACAACGTGAATGAAGGAACTTTGAGCTGGTTTAAACTTTTATTTCTTTTTCTTTCATTTTTCAAACCAAACATTCACGCAACTCAAACTTTTCTTTCTCTTTTCTTTTTCTCACACTTGGAACCACATCAAATACACTTTAATTCCCCAAACTATGCAAACCATGAAACCAATCTCAAACTCAACCCATACAAAAGCTCCCCCAAGCTAGGCTTGGAAATAGTATCGAAATAAAGGCCATGTGCTCATAATAAGGGTTTAGTAACGCGAAACAGGTCACAAGGCTCAGCCATGTGAGAATTTGGGCATCCTCATCCAGGATAATCGGAATTTGGGCATCCTCATCCATATCAAGTACCACTAAATCAACAGGAATGTAGAAGTTCCCGACCCTAACAGGAACGTCCTCTAAAACACCTAGGGGGTATTTTATCGAACGATCAGCCATCTATAAAGTGAATTGTGTGTATTTATATGCTCCCATATTCAGTTTCTTATAAACAGATACATGCATAACGAGAAACAGAAGCACCTAAATCGCACAGAGCCTTATCAATAAAAAAAGGTCCAAGATGGCAGGGAATAGGAAAACTACTAGGATTTTTCATCTTAGGTGGGGTTTTATTCTATATAAAAGCACTAAACTCTGCAGTGAGAGCAACACATTCTACCCCACCAAAGTCTCTCTTCTTAGTTATCATGTCTTTCAGAAATTTGGCATAAATAGGAATTGAGGTAATTAATTCAGTGAAAGGAATTGTTACCTCAAGGTTCTTGATGATATATTGATTTCTTATAGAGTTTTCCCTTTCTTTACAAGCTAAATTGTGCGATATTGATGCTCTTAGGAGCTATTTATGCTAACTATTTCGATATAGTTGTGGTTTGTGTGTTCCATATCATTTTGCAGGTTTTTAGGGAAAAATTCCCTATTTACTCGATGTTTAGAGCACCACGCTATAGCGGAAGGTTATGAGGCATCTTAGCGGTCTCGAGATGGTATTTGGACCCCATTGTGAAGAAGAAATATTCCAAAGACTTGGCGTCTGAAGCCAAGTGAAGCAAGGAAGAAAGAAGACTCGCCCGATCGGGTCGGGCAACCACTGCCCGATCGAGTACGAGTAAAATGCCAGAAGTTCAGATTTCCGCCCGATCGGGTGGACTTGCCCGATCCCATCGGGAGGACTTACACTTAGCCATATGCTGTTGGATTTCTGAGGACCTTGAGAAGACCTCCACCAGATGGCATCGGGTGGTCTCGCCTGATCGGGTGCGGGCACCGATCGGGTGGATGTTGCGCGATCTCATCGGGTGAAGCTCTATTTATTGATACTGGAAACTTGTTCCCAGACCTGAGCGGGCGGCCCTTTGCCCGATCGGGTGGACGACACTGGGATGCGATTTTCGTTATTTCCCCACTCTATCTTATTGTTTTCTTAGAAACTATAAATACTTTTTAGGTTGTTTTTATTGGTATCTTTCATATTATTGAACATTTTAGAGAGCTCTTAGCCTAGTTTATTATTGCTTTCCACGGTAGAAGAGATTCAAGTATTTTATTCAATTCAAAAGTTCCCGCTTTCCATCAATTTGGTAATCGTCTCTCTTATTGCTTTATTCTTATCTCTCAATTACTTTAGTTCAATTGCTTTTCATTATTCAATTAGTTCATGATGCAATTCTTAGGGTTTCCAATTAGTTTTGTTATTGTCAATTCAATCATGTCTGAGTAGTTCTCTTTCTAGGGTGTTAGATAGGGAAGTCATGTTTATACCATGATTGTTATTTAGACTCCTATTGATTTCTAGGGCTTGATTAGAGTTATTGTGGTGTGGTTTGTTCTTAATTAGTGATTAATGTTAGTGGCCAATTTCATTGATTGCTTGTGGTTAATAGTTGTTTGCATAGATCCGTCTTACGACTAGAGGCCTATGACACATCAGTAGTTCTGATTACGTTAGTGAACATGCGGAGTATGTTGAACTATGAGCGTTGAGTCTTAACCATAGCTCAACACATGCCCTAATCCCTCGACTCTTGACCTAGGTTTCGATAGTTGTTGACCTTGTTTGATTGGTATAAGCATGGTGGACCGACCTAATACCCTAGACCTTTATTCCATAGTTAAATCCTCGACTTAATTCGTATTCTTTAGCTTACTCATTAGTTTAGTTAATTCTCCATATTATCATCTGAAGTAGTTAGTTAATTGAATATTAATATAGAAACTCTGTCTCCCTGCGGATTCGACCCTGCTTCCACTGACTACCTTAGTTAGAGGACCGTAGGTTTATCTTTGAATAGGTGATACGACTAAATCCTATCACTTGACAGTAGCCAAGAACTTACCAAACTACTGATCGACCTTTGATTTCTGCATCCTATGAGGAAAAGGTAGCCTTGGTGTAAAAGGAGCTTTAGAAACCTCCTTTTTCTTCCTTGTCTGCTCAGCTTCCTCAGATAATTCGACCTCAAACGTCGAATTCTTCTCTTCTCCTTCCTCTACCACCTCTTTCCCCTTAGTCGGGGCATCATCATCAATAGGCAATGGAGGAGCGTCATAAGCAGCGTCACTTCGAAGAGTAATGGCATTAACTTGCTCCCTCTGAATGAGTTTCCCATGCAATTGTCCCTACTGCCTCTAAGCATTGTTTCCTTCTAATTGGGCAATCTGAGTCTCGAGAAGTTTGATGTGCTTCTCTTGAGACAGCATATGCCTCTCTTGAGTTCTTTATGCCTCCACATTAGTTTTTCTACATAGCCAACATTAGTTTCATCAATTCAGATGTAGTAGGCTCTCGTGGGGCTATTTGTGGAGGTGGGGTTTGGAAGTTATTAGGATGATGGAAGTTTTTGGTCAGGGTCTCTGAAAACCAGGGGGTTTTGGTAGAATGATGGTCTAGAATGATTTTGTAGTGGGGGTTGAAAGTTCTGTTGCATTTGGTAGTTATGTGGAGGGGGAATATTTTGTGGTCTCTGTTGGAAGGCATTTGTGTGCTCCATCTGATGTTGATTGAACTAATAATCGTGCACAAAATGACCCTTAGCACCACATACCTCGCAGTAAGATGAGGTAATGGGTGCAACGGCAGACATCGCATTAAGGCTTAAAGGAAGGGATGTCGAGGTAGAGGATTTCAGGGTTTCAAACTTCATATTCAGTTTCGCTACTTGGCAAGTCAGCAATGCAAGGGCGTCTACATCCCATACCTTCTTTGTGAGGCTTCAGGAAGTGGAATGATCATTGGCTGGAAGGTTTGACAAGAAATTATAGCCTACATCCACTTCCTTATCTAGAAAAACTCATCCCGCAACGAGTCAACCATATTCTTCGTTTGAGGCTGCAGACCATTGTAGAATGTCTGCGTCAAGAACCATTTGTCTATGTTGTGATGTGGACACTCTATCTGTAAATCTCTGAACCTAGCCCACGCTAGTTATTTTCTAATTTCAACTGTCTTTATAGGTGGATAATACTCTATCAGGAACGCATCAGTAGAAATTTCCGACCATTCCGATACTTTGATATCGTTGAACCACTTCTGAGCTCTGTCGCGGAGTGAAAACTCGAATATCATGACCTTCAATTGCTCAAGTCTGACTCCTTGATGCTTAAGAGTTCTGCAGAGTCGTTGAAATCTCTGCAGATGATTGGCCGGATCTTCAGTGGGATGCCCACCAAACTGATTTTGCTGAACCATATTGATGAGTCCATGCTTAATCTCGAAGTTGTTAGAAGGGATGTTGGGCACGGGTGGGCCAGTGGAAATGCCGTCAGGATTAAGCACCCCGTATAAATTCAATGATTTGGCCATAGCTGAACTCGAAGGGTCTGCTTCAGAGTTGTTCAGCTGAACAGACTGCTTTTCTCTCTGAAATTTCTTTTGAAGTTGCCTGAGAGTCTTTGTAAGATTGGGATCCTCTGGGATGAAAAATCGTTTCTTTGAGACCTGTGCATACAAAAGAAACAATAAGAAGCAGTAAAACGTACCTCAATTGGAACGATGAAGTTCCAATAAAGTAGAGAGAAGTAAACCAAATAACTAAATAAAAACTTAGAGAACTAGCCGTCTCCCCGGCAACAACGCAAAAATTTGAGAGGCTAGAGTCGTATCACCTAATCAAAGATCAATCCTAAGTTCCTCTAACAACACTAGTCAAGCGAAGTAAGGTCTAATCCAGAGACACATAGAGTTTCTAAGTTAATATTCAGCTAAACAACTACTTCAGACAAGATCAGACAAGAAACAGCTGAACTACTAATTAGACTAAAGAAATCAATATAAAATGGGATTTAGACTATGAATTAAAGGTCTAGGGCATTAGTTCGGTCCACCATGCTTATACCAATCAAAAGGGTCAAACAACTATCAATACCTATGTCAAGAGTCGAGAGATTAAAGCACGTGTTAAGCAATGGTTAAGTCTTAACGCTCATAATTCAACATATGCCGCATGGTGACTAACATAATCAAAATTACTTGTAACAGCCCGGCCTCCCGAGCTGCTAGCTTAACACCCTTAGAAATCTCATAATTCAATGAACATGGAATCCATAATAATAAGTAATAGTTTAAATGGAACTTGCAGCGGAAACAACCTTAAAAACACGATCCTGGACCTGTGGGTTATGGGCCCACAAAACAATTTCCTTTATATAATACTTCAATTACAGAGTCATTCGGGTCTCAATCCCAAAATAAAGGAATTAAATTAGAACATAACTAATTGTAACAAACTCCTCGTATCCAAACTTAAATCACAGGACTTTAACCGATAATATACATCTGAAATATAACTTTGCTCTCAACTCGATTCCGGCTTCTAACATAATCCTGCATCAAGGTTAGACTCTGCCACCCACCAAGTGACAGGCCACAGAAATGACAAAACAAATCAGCAAAGCTGAGAACACACTGTATAATAGAAAAATACAAGTCTAGGTGTATTTTGAAAGCTAACGAATAACACGTAGTTATAATAGCAAGTAGTCACATTCAACTCAATTATTATAATTTCATAAAATCGAATCGTTTGGCATGAACGCGAATGGAGAGGGGTACTGCGTACCGGCTGTCTCCAAACTTTTGAGGGTCGTCACCCCACCTTTTATGTTCTGCTTGCAAGACTTAACCTGGACATGTCCTTCAACGTCAGGATTTCGCCCCTCCTGATTGGGTAACAGCTAGGGACTACCCGCCCTAACCCGGGTGCATGTTCACGCCTTACTTTCATGTTTGTAATTCAAGATATTTAATAATATACTTTAATACTTAATACTCATAATCCTCATCAATTTATTTTTAACTCACAGATTCCTTATCAACTCCCTTCAATTACTCTCGCTATAGTAGTTAAGAAACATAGAGTTTTTATACTTGAAACTAGTCTTTAAAGTAGTAACTTTGATTGAACTTAACCAGTTATGCCTTAGAGACTTGGTTAACACTTAAACATATAATTCCATCAGGAGTATACCTATTATCGATCACTACACAAGTCCATGTACTCAACATATCCCAATTAGATGCATAATCATGATAACTCGGTAAATAAGCGTTGTTTAGATCACCTAGAACAACTCTAATGAACCTTAACATGTTATGTCCATGTTATATACTCAATATACACATAATAAGATACACATCATAAGTAAATTCATTTCATAAACATGCTTCACACTAGAAAGAAACAATCACCTAACTTTAAGTATGGAATTTCCTAGGTTAAAACAAAACTAGGTGTGTACCTTCACTCAAGAGGCTTTATTCAATGAAACTTCTTAATCCAATTGTTTCACTACTCCTACAGCTTCCCCTGAATAAGTAAGGTGCTAAGGATTAGTTTAAACAAACTTTAGAACATGAATAGGTAAGCTAAACACAAGAGGATGCAAAGCTGTACTTACAGCATCCTGTTTGATGTTTCTATGGAGTTTTCTATACCTTTCCAAGGCTTTAAAGCTTGAACAAAGGATTGAACAGATAAATATGGATGTCTAGAAGAGATATATATAAGAAAAGGTAGGTGTTTTTGAAGAAGAATTGGGTGAAAAGAACCGAAAACCCAAAACTGCTATTTATAGCAGGTAAATGGCGGTACCCTTAGGGGAGGGAAACCTCTTCTGGGTAAGGTCGGTTACATGGAGTTTCTGGGTGATTCTTGCTTGAGGTGTTAGCTTGATGTGTTGGATTTCATGCATGCCAAGGGTTTTGGGAGATCGACACCCAAGTAGCTGCTAAGCAGATTTCTTTGAGGATAGGTCTGAACTGAAACTTCAGCTGGCCAGGTTTTACTAACTAAGGAACTTACCCTATTTAGCCACGTAATTCTTGGGAATAAATGACCATTATAACCTTAAGACATCCCAAGAATGTCATATATCAAGTTTGGTTAGGTTCTAAGCTCGGATTCAACCCCGAAAGGCTCTTTAACTGGAAGTTCGTTGCTACCCGATAAAACGATCACTATACGATTTTCACAATCTTAATGAATAAGGTTCTTAAGGATCTTCTAACTTCTTTATTGGTTTCCAAAACCTTCCTAACCAATAAGAATGATAGATCTTACCCACTTTTATCCTCATATGGTGTTGGAGAGTATTCTAATCTACTTTAAGCACTAAAACCAATTGGAACTTAACATAACTGACAATCCAAGTAACTCTCTTCACCTGAAATACTTTAGAATCCTATTTAAATAACTTAATATAATTACTTTAAACCCAAGCTGCTTAAAATTCCGGCTGTTACATTACTAGTGTGCACTAGGCCTCTAAAAGTAACACAGATCTATACAGACAATTAATAACCACAACCAATCAATGAAACTGCGTAATAACATTAATCACTCATCAAGAACAAATCACACCTTAATCAATCTAATTAAAAACTAGAAACTAATAGCAATTCAAATATGATCATGGTATAAACATGGTTTTCCTCCCTAAAACCCTAGAAATACGACTACTTAGACATGATTGAATCAACAATAACAAAACTAATATAAAACCCTAATCTTTGCATCATGAATTAATTAAATATCAAACTAAGCAATTAAGAATGAAATAAAAAATAGAGTGAAGAATAATACCAATTGATGGAAAAGCAGTAACATATATTGAAAATAATCCAAGGTTTGATCACCTTTGAAACTAATCTAAGAGTGTTTAACTAAGAAAAGCTCTTAAAACACAACTAATGAAAACAAAAACAAAAGATGTCACTTTAAAATACTGAAGCTTAACTATTTATAATAACCCCTAAAACTAATTAGAAAACGGAAATAAAAAGATAATGTCTCACGACGTTCTAAACCCAACTCACGTACCACTTGAATCGGCGAACAACCGAACCCTTGGGACCTTCTTCAACCCCAGGATGTGATGAGTCGACTAGAATTTGGCTCTGCGGACACGCAACCCGATCGGGCAATGGGCCACCCGATCGGGCCAACACAAAAATGGCGCAAGCTTCAAATCTCTTTCTTTGCACGTAAATGCAACAACAACAAAATGGAGGAATGGGCCTCACCTGATGCCATCGGGCCAACTTCTCCCGATCGGGCCGCGTGCTCATTAGGACCAACATCCTTCCCTTGTATGCAGAAGTAGCAGCAACATGACTTTGAAAAGTTATGGGCTTCGCCCGATCGGTCTACCTTCAACCCATGTCATCGGGCTAACACAATGTGGTCCAACACTTCACTTCTTCGTGGATCAACAACAAGCACACCTCTTATCTCTCGCACGATCTGGTCGGACAAGGCTGCCCGATTAGGCCCCCAACCTCTCTACCTGATGCACTAACCTTTGCCCTATCAGGCCATATTCAGCCCGATCAAAAAACACGTCCTTCAGTCCTTTAGTCCTTTTGGCACTCAATCTTTAATGCTCGTGACGACTTGAACGTGCTTCGTAAGAACTCATAAAGGTGCGGTTGCTTCCAAATTGCTTGGAAATAAGGAGAAAACTCCCAAAACCTGCAATTCAACATAAAACAACAAAACCACAAGTATATCCGAAGAGCACCAATGATGCATGAGTTAGCACATAATAAGGTGAAAAACTCTATATAAATACATGATATCAAGCTACCACCATGAACACCAACTCATACTAGCCCAAAACTTCAAACGTGCATAAGTCTAAAGTCATTGCTATTCACTTTCGATGTTAGGCTCTAACAAGAAAACCAACACATAACATGGACACAACAAAATATCACTTTTATCTTAGGATTATATAACGTGATCAAGGAATTCTAATTGAACAAGAAATTAATCCTTAAATTATTTGTTAACTACAATAAACAATCGAAGTATCGAAAGACAAAAGATATAATTACCGTACAAAGCCCTTGATCTTTGTAAAGTATTAAAATAATAATACAGAAACCAACCAACTTACTCAACAAGGTCTTCGAACTTTGAAATAATAACAAGGGAAACAATACCATAAATACATAATCCAATAATAAATATTATTAAACAATTAATTAAAGGTCATTATTCTCATGAAGAATCAAAGCATAAATATTCTCATACCAAATATGCTTGAATCAAACGTCCATTCAACCATGTAATAAACATCATAGGCAATTAACATGCTCTACAACACGTGATTCCATAAAAATAGCCACGTATGAACCAGAAAAAACGGTTTGATAGATAAATACCAGTTAGATATTTAGCAAACATCTGACACCCATTAAAATATTATTAAAAGTGTACCTTTGCATTGGGAAAAGAAAAATGTTTTACTTTGATTTGGACACTAAATTACTATTAGTTTACCTTATTTTACTTCATTTGGACAGTATATTACGATGCTTCGGACACTATATTTCCATGTATATACAATATACCATGTTGAATGATGTATACTTTTGCATTCGGAAAACAAAAAGGTGTTTTACTTTAATTTGGACACTATATTACTATGAATCTACCTTTTTTTACATCATTTGGACGCTATATTACCATTTATTGGACACTATATTTCCATGTATATACCATGTTAAATGGTGCACATGTTTATATATTTGAGCTGACCATATTGTCCCTAACTTTACATATTAAATGACCATTTTGCCGCTCATTTAATGATTTAAAATGACCATTTTACACCTTCTTTAATATGTGAAATGACCATCATGTCCACCCTTTCCACTAACAAAAAGGACATGACCTCATCATTGTCCCACCTTTTCTCTTTTCCCAATGACAACTTTAGTACAAAAGGTAGAAAATATACATTTATAATATTTTAATAAGTGTTAGATGTTTGGCGAATATCTAACTGTTGTTTATTTATCAATCTTCCCATATAAAGGTTCCCTATATATGATACTATATATAATCTTAACCTTAGGACATGATAATAGTCTAACACATAAGGAGATGTACATACCTTGTGTAGACAAAGTGGAAGACTACTTCAGGAACTCTAGAAATCACTTAAGGCAAGCTCTGCCGACCAAATACTAAAATAGCAATGAATTAATACCCTAATTAATTCACAACAACTATGTTTATTTTAAAACACTTCAAAACTCGTTTTAAAATCGTTTAAAACATTTAAATATAAACCTTTAATATAATATTAACAAACTAGTCTTTAAAAACCTTAAAACCATTACTTTTATATTTAAAACTCACTTTAAATATGAAACTACAAAATCTGAAAATATAACTTAACATATTATTAATATGTTATTCGATGTTAGGCTCTAATAAGAAAACCAACACATAACATGGACACAACAAAATATCACTTTTATCATAGGATTATATAACGTGATCAAAGAATTCTAATTGACCAAGAAATTAATCCTTAAATTATTTGTTGACTACAATAAACAATCAAAGTATCCAAAGACAAAAGAAATACTTACCCTACAAAGCCGTAAAGTAGTAAAGTAATAATACTGAAACCAACCAACTTACTCAACAAGGTCTTCGAACTATGAGAAGTAGTAGAATAATTACAAGGGAAACAATACCATAAATCCATAATCCAATAATAAATATCATTAATCAATTAAATTAAAGGTCATTATTCACATGAAGGATCAAAGCATAAATATTCCCATACCAAATATGCTTGAATCAAACATCCATTCAACCATGTAATAAACATCATAGGCAATTAACATGCTCTACAACACGTAATTCCATAAAACAATAGCCACGTATGAACCATAAAAAACGGTTTGATAGATAAATAACAGTTAGATGTTTAGCAAACATCTACCACCCATTAAATTATTATTGAAAGTGTACCTTTGTATTGGGAAAAGAAAAATGTTTTACTTTAATTTGGACATTATATTACTATTTGTTTACCTTATTTTACTTCATTTGGACAGTATATTACGATGCATCGGACACTATATTTCCATGTATATACAAGATACCATGTTGAATGATGTATACTTTTACATTCGGAAAACAAAAAGGTGTTTTACTTTAATTTGGACATTAGATTACTATGAATTTACCTTTTTTTACATCATTTGGACCTATATTACCATGTATTGGACACTATATTTCCATGTATATAGCATGTTAAATGGTGCACATGTTCATATATTTTAGTTGACCATATTGTCCCTAACTTTACATATTAAATGACCATTTTTCCGCTTATTTAATATTTAAAATGACCATTTTACCCCTTCTTTAATATGTGAAATGACCAACATGCCCACCCTTTCCACTAACAAAAAGGACAATACCTCATCATTGTCCCACCTATACTCTTTTTCCAATGACAACTTTAGTACAAAAGGTAGAAAGTATACATTTATAATATTTTAATGAGTGTTAGATGTTTGGCGAATATCGAACTGTTGTTTATTTATCAATCTTCCCATATAAAGGTCCCCTATATATGATACTATACATAATCCTAACCTTAGGACATGATACTATTCTAACACATAAGGACATGTACATACCTTGTGTAGACAAAGTGGGAGACCACTTCAGGAACTCTAGAAATCACTTAAGGCAAGTTCTCCGCCTACTAAATAATAAAATAACAATGAATTAATACCCTAATTAATCCACAACATCTATACTTATTTTAAAACGCTTCAAAACTCGTTTTAAAATCGTTTGAAACATTAAAATTTAAAGCTTTAATAACCTTTAATATAATATTAACGAACTAGGCTTTAAAAATCTTAAAACAATTACTTTTATATTTAAAGTTCTTTTTACATATGAAACTACAAAATCTGAAAATATAACTTAAATTTATAATTCATAAAATTCAGATTTTTAATTACTTAAACAATAAAGTTACAAACTAATTTATAGACCATGTAAAAATCACAACTTTAATTACTAAAACTATTTCATAAATATAATAAAGGAAAAAAGGGATAAGAATTAACCGGAAGAAACATACGAAAATCGAAAACAAAGGAGGAGCACACAAATGGTGGCTCGTGTGGGCTGTGGTGGAGCGTGTGGCTCACGTGCTGCTTGGCTGTGTGTGATGGCATATGAGTGAGGAAGAGAGTGGTGTGTTGCGGGTACTGCGTGGCAGCACGCGAGTGATTAGGGGGACGAGTGGTGGTGTCGGACAGAGCAACGAAAAGGACGGTGTGTGTGGTCGGAAAACACCAAGGGAAGAGTGAGTGTGGGTGGCCTCAGTTGCACAAAAATCGAGAGAGATAGTAATTGGATGGAAGGCGGTTCAGGGAAGGAAAAAAGAGAAAATAAGTGTCTGGAAAAATTGGGGTTATGTGGGGTATTTATAGGTTTGCTTGGAAATCTAATGCAAGTAGGTTTAGGCTTTGGTTTGGGTTTTAAAAAAAGAACGGAAAAAATTATATAGTATTTGACGTTGTTTTTTTCATAAATAAGTAGTCTAATTTGGAGGTACGATTATGTCATTCAAGTAAGAGGTTAGAGACTCGAGATCTCTTACAAATATTTTGATAAGTTCCCATAAATTTGACATGTAAGAGATGAATTGGTGAATATGAGAAATTAAGAAGGGTGACTTGGTGGAGGATAACCATACTTGATCATATTTTTTCGATAATAGAAACATAATTTATACTGTGAAGAAAGGATAAGTGAATTCCAATGAAAAATTATTAATTCTTCACCAACCACCAACAACAGTCGAAATTCATTACCAACCACCAACTCACCTTCAAAAATCTTGAACTTGACAACCGAATTCAAAAAACCTAACCACAAATTTCAAAACAACCGCAAATTTGGTACTTTGATCCTAATTTTGTGTGGAGGTGGACTTAAATTTGGATGTTGACGGTGGTGGTTAGGATGAAAGGAGGTGGTGTTTGACTTTAGATAAGAGTGAAAGAGAGATGAATAAGTGGGCCTGATAAATGCGTAATATGCCATATTTTGACTCCCTTATTTTAGTCGTTTAACCATTTTTTTTATATAACTTTCTCGAAGTTTTAGTACTTTTATTTTTTATAGTTTTTATTTATACAATATTGTAATTACAAGTAAATTGAGCTTAATTTGTGTTTCTTTATTTATTAATATAAAATATAGGTGATGGAATTTGGACTTGGGCTCAAAGGCACTAATTTGCTCCATTAGTTGGCTCTCATAACTTTGGATCACCAAATATACAACAACACTGTACACGTGAGGAAGCAAAAATAAAAGAAATAAAAGGAGGAGATAAAGAGGAAAAGAAACAGGCGCAGCAAAGGAGAGATATCTTCTTCCATTTGATTTCTATTGCCAAATTAATTAAATCAAGAAGATAAAATCAGAGAGTGAGAAGATAAAGTTTGCAATCAGATCCATTTTATCAGTCCGAGATTTTAGTATTCTACTCTATCATGAAGATCCACATTTATTTGGGTATAAAAACCCCATTAAGTTCACGAAGAAAATGGACTGATTTTGAGAAATTGAAGGGAGTTTGAGAGTGAGATTTTTGGATGAAATTGAGGGATGGAATTGGGAAAAGAACCGTCTTTGGTGTGCAGCTACTGTACGGCAAGGAAGTGCGAAAGTCAGGTTTGTTGGAGGTGTCGAAACCGAATTCAAGCAGCGGTTTTCCGGGCTTAATTATAAGTTCTTCTATCTCTTTTAATCTCTTAAGTTTATCTAGAAATTGATACTCACAAATTATGATCTTATACTTAGTTTATTTAATCTTTCAATTATGTTTTTGGGTCTTTGAATATTAGTATTTACATTGTTAGTTTCAAATTTGGTATGATATTCAAGTGATACTTGTTCTTGTTTTAAAATTTCAACTTTATGCTTAATTGCTATCTTTTGAGTATTAAGTTGTGTTCTTGTGCTAATTACATGGCTCGTTCTAATACAAATTATGTAATCCGAGTAGCAACTAGTTTGAATTGGGGTTTGCGATATAGTTCCGGTTTAAATTAGATTATAATTTGATCAAGTTAATTAATACATCTATGTGTTTTGATTGCTTGGGTTAATCATTCTCAATGCTACTAATCTGAATTTTGCTAATTGTGAATTATTGGTGATTGTAGGATTAGTAAGAGTTAACTTTGGCCTAGTTTAAAGTTAGCTATTACCACTCATAATTTAGTCATAGTGGACCGCGACAAGTTTACTTGGCTAGATTTGAGAAGAGGGATAAAGGGGAAATTTTGCTATCAAAATTCCTAACGTTAACCTTTCATACTGATTTTGTGACTAATATGTGACCCAAGTTCGTTATTAAAAGGTTGAGTATTTCTAAGATTATGTGCTTAATGGGTAGCTTGTCTTCACTTGTTTATATTAGCTATTAGTTATTAGTATTTAGTTTAGTTTAGATAGTTATTTTCCGAACAAACCCCCCAAATCCAATGTGAATTTGTATACAGTTATCTTTATTCTTTCTATGTTACTAGTCGTCCAATTAGTCAAACTTTGGTTTTTAGTGAATTATTTAGTCTCTCCGTGGGATCGACCCTACTTATCCTTTACTATGTTTATATTTTTGAGGTTAAGATAGGAATTATAAATTCTTAATTTGTATACGCAAACGACACGTATCAGGGCCCAGCAAATAGAAAACTTAACGTTTTCCATTAGAAGGTGGGGCTTTTTAGAATTGAAATTTTTGCCATCAATAGCCTATTGAAATACCTATTTTGTTAATTAGTCATCATTTTTTTTTGCGAATTACTGCCTAAAAAGACTAATCTCTTAGTAAATTGTTACCTTTTTCACTAATTACACTACTACTCTATAGTTTGACCGGTCAAATCATATTTAAAAATATTTTTTTATTTAATTTTACAAAATTTTGAAAATATATGATTTGATATATTACATGGTAATCGGCACGTGTTTTAAGACAATATTTAATCGTGTTTTTCGGACTGAAGACGATGTATTTCCAGAAAAGGAAACCGTCGTACGTCCTTACTAGACACGAATTTTGAGATTTCCTACGGAACGAGTACCAACAATCCTGGTTTTCGGGCACGTATTTCGAGACGGTTTTTTAAACTGAAGACGATGTTCTTTCGAAAAATAGACGCCGCCATAAGCCCTTTATGTAACACCCCCAAAATATTATCTTTTATAAATCATGCATTTTCCAACTTAAAACAGATAATTATCAAAGTATTATCGCTTGTGTGAAAATGTATCGACTTACTCTGAAATTTGCAGCAAATAACATTAAATAAAAATTTTAATAAATAATTAAGATCATAATAACTGACAAAACATTATCCAACTTCAAACGTACTTTTAAACCAACTTATACTACTTAAAATAAATAATCCATAAAGTACCTTAATAAAAGAAACATAAGTAAAAGCTGCAAAAGAAATGAAAAAACGATTTCTCATCAACATCGTCTCCCAATTCTGATGTGTTTTAAAATGTAATACCGCAAGTGCACAGTGTCTGTTATTAGCAGAGCCTTGCAAGTACAAGTCGAATCAACAGGGAGACAGGTTTTCACATTTAATATTCATTTAAACAGTTAATCCAGAGAAAATAACCAGGGAGAAAACAGCTGAACTACTACTAAACTAATGAAAGTGGGATTAAATCAAGCATTTATGAAATAATAAAAAGGTTAGGGCATTAGTTCGGTCCACCATGCTTATACAAATCAAAGGGTTTCAGATGACTAATAATGCCTAGCTCGAGAGTCGAACAATTAGAGCTGGTGTTAAGCCTACTATCGGTCATAACGCTCATAATTCAACATATGCAGTACGAACGCTCACGTAATTAGAATTAATAGTGTGTTCTAAGCCTCCAAAAGTAGGACCATGATCAGGTCATGCGCAAAGTTGCAAGACTTAATTCATGCAACTGCACAATAACATAAACTACGAATTCAAGAACAAATCACAGTATAATTGCCATAATAAAAACCAAGAACTAACAGCAATTCAAATAATAATAATGGTATAAACATGGTTTTCCTCCCTAAAATCCTAGAATAAAAATCTACTCACTCATGACCAAATTAACAAAAGCAATAACTAATGAAAGATTCATACTTTATGTATCGAATAAAAAAGAGAGTAAATACTTGAAAGTAATAAAGAACAATGGAAGAAACAATTATCAAATGAAAGGAAAGGCAATAACTTGAATTAAACTTGAAATAATCTTGAACGTATGGATAAATTAGATCTAGAGAGAAAACCAAGAGTTTACCAAAACTAAGATAAACTAAAAGTGATGTTTAATCCAAAATTACAACTTATTCATAGACATAAGCTTAAACCAACTTTAAAATGGAGAAAAACGCTCCTCCGAATAACCAACCTGCGACCTGGGCAAAATCGCCTCCCCGAGCGGACTTCGCCCGGATGCCCGGGCGGACAAAACATAGAAAAATCAAGAAAAGGGAGAAAACGGCTCTTGGGCCCGGGCGTATGGACTGCCAAACTTTGTCAACTTGCAAAGGCCATATCTCTCAAACCAGAAGTCCGATTGGGGAATATGACCTATCATTGGAAAGCTCCTAAAGTCTAGAATCCAAAACAATTAGTATTTATTGATTATCAAATTTCTACCAAAATTTATGATGAAAATAGTAAACATGTATCAATTTTGACACTTCTTTGACCAACTCTTTACTTCTTCCCAACTCAAAATTATCCCAAACGGATGCATTGTGATCTCTGTGCAAGCTACCTTCATCCTTAATGATTGATATGTTAGATCCTTGATAATCATGATCAATTGGTATCAGAATAACCTGAAAATCATCGAAACACACAAACGGGGAGTAGTAGATCACAACTTATGTAATTCATATCTTTTTGCACCTAAATGCTCTAAAAAGAGTTTTAAATGCAATACAAATGCATCTAAAAACTATATATAAATTGCTACATCAAATTCCCAAATGAGAATGGATGCATCTTTTTCAACCATGTTGCCAAATACTCAATTGATGGACTGCTCGCCAATTGAGGGTCATAAGAGGATCAATACGCACAACCATGATAACACGTAATCATCAAAGCTGAGTAAATACATAACAACATAATACACGAAATCCTAGCGTGATACTACTGAGCAATAAAACATGATCAACCATAAAACATCGACACGTAAGAATAGACTCGACTTCATAAGACATACAAAATAATTCATTTGGTCAATTGAATAGGCAATGAATCGAGTGGTCCAGCCAAACCCTATCTTTAATTAGAAGACAAATTACGGGCGTGACTCCGTAATCCCCATGACATACGATATTAGGGAACCTTTAAAAGAAAATAGGGCACGGTGATCAATACGACCCCAAGAAAAGTCGTGGGCTATGATAGACTAAAGTCGTATCACTTAATCAAAGATAAATCCTAAATTCCTCCAACAACAATAATTAAGGGAAGTAGGGTTGAATCCACAGTAAGATATATTTTCTAAGTTAATATTCAGCTGAACAGCTACTTCAGACAAGATCAGACAAAAAACGGCTGAACTACTAATTAGACTAAAGAAATCAATATGAAAATGGGATTTTAAACTATGTATTAAAGGTCTAGGGCATTAGTTCGGTCCACCATGCTTATACCAATCAAAAGGATCAAACAACTATCAATGCCTAGGTCAAGAGTCAAGAGATTAGAGCACGTGTTAAGCTATGGTTAAGTCTTAACGATCATAATTTAACATATGTTGCATTGTCACCTAAATAATCAGAATTACTAGTGTTTACTAGGCCTCTAAAACTAAGACGGATTTCTGCAGACAATTATTAACCACAAGCAATCAATGGAACTGCGCAATAGCATTAATCACTCATCAAGAACAAATCACACCATAATCAATCTAATCAAAACCTAGAAACAAATATCAATTCAAATATGAATCATGGTATAAACATGGTTTTGCTCCATACAACCCTAGAAATACGACTAGTCAGACATGATTGAATCAACAATAACAAAACTGATATAAAACCCTAATCTTTGCATCATAAATGAGTTAAATAATCAAACTAAGCAATTAAGAGTTAAGGGGAAAAAATAAGAGTGGAGAATAATACCAAATGATGGAAAGTAGTAACTTTTATTGATAATATTCCAAGGTTTGATCACCTCAAAAACTAATCTAAGAGTGTTTAACTAAGAAGAGCTCTTAAAACTCAACTAATGAAAAATAAAATAAAAGATGTCACTTTAAAATATTGAAGCTTAGCTATTTATAATAGCTCCTAAAACTAATTAGAAAACGGAGATTAAAAAAAAAAAATTTGGGTCCGCGGACACGCAACCCGATGGGGCAATGGGCCACCCGATCGGGCCAACACAAAAATGGTGCAAGCTTCAAATCTCTTTCTTTTCACGTAAATGCAGCAGCAACAAAATGGAGGACTGAGCCTCACCCGGTGCCATTGGGCCAGCTTTGCCCGATCGGGCCGCGTGCTCATTAGGCCCGGCATCCCTTGTATGCAGAAGCAGCAGCAACATGACTTTGAAAAGTTGTGGGCTTCGCCCGATAGGTCTACCTTCACCCAATTCCATAGTGCTGACACAATGTGGCCCAACACTTCACTTCTTCTTTGATCAACAGCAAACACACCTCTTGTCTCTCGCCCGATCAGGCTGCAACCTCACTACCCGATGCACTAATATTTGCCCGTTCAGACCATATTTTGCCCGATTAGAAACACGTCCTTCAGTCCTTCAGTCCTTTTGGCACTCAATATTAAGGTTTTGAGGTCTCGGGATCTCGCAAATCATCTACAATGCTCGTAACGACTTGAACGTGCCTCGTACCAACTGATAAAGGTGCGGTTGCTTCCAAATAGCTCTGAAATAAGGAGAAAGCTCCCTAAAACATGTGATTCAGCTAAAACAACAAAACCACAACTCTATAGAGTAATTAGCACAAAATAGCTCCGAAGAGCTCTAATGAAGCACGATTTAGCTCATAAATAAGGGGAAAAACTCTGTCATGATATCAAACTCGCCGAAACTAAACCTTTGCTTTTCTCAAGCAGATAAACACATGAACATGGAATAAATTATCTCACCCTATACATAAACATTCAAAGCTCAAAAATGTTTTCAAGATTAAGAATCGTTCAAGCAAGCAAAAATCAAGTTCATCTATTCAAATCCATCCAACAACCAATCATCCAAACAAACCATCAAATTGAACTCATCTGCATGGCATACAAATCCTGAAAAGGCTCTCACAAATGTGCCACTCCTCTCAATTTGTGGCAGGCAAAGAATGTGCCCCAACACTCACCAACCAGACCATAGATGCCCTTCCCACTCACAATCTCATGTGTTTTAGAAGGTTAAATGACGCTCATCCTAACCAAGTCGACTCAATTAGCACACATACCCTTTAACTTTATGAGGTTGCAATGGGGCTTAGGCAAGAGGTAGGCCGGGGATATTTTTAGGAAATGTGGTGGAAAAATCGAGAATGGGGGAGCAAAGATCTCTCAAACCAGGCCGAAGATGGCCGAATCAACTCCCAACAACACTAAATAACCACAAAACATAATCCAACTCTTATGAATCGATAAAATCTCATAACAAACCCAATTTTCAAGCAATGTAGCACAATTTTCTTTGTAAACAACGTGAATGAAGGAACTTTGAGCTTGTTTAAACTTTTATTTCTTTTTCTTTCATTTTTCGAACCAAACATTCACGCAACTCAAACTTTGCTTTCTCTTTTCTTTTTCTCACACTTGGAACCACATCAAATACATTTAATTCCCCAAACTACGCAAACCGTGAAACCAATCTCAAACTCAACCCATACAAAAGCTCCCCCAAGCTAGGCTTGGAAATAGTATCTAAATAAAGGCCATGGGCTCATAATAAGGGTTTAGTATCACGAAACAGATCATTAGGCTCAACGGGGCTAAGGAGGATAAAAGCATATCAAAAATCCACACTGAGGCTCAAGAATAAGACAAAAGAACGTCTCTATCACAGCAAATGCTACAAGTTATCGAGAAGGTTGAAATCAAAGTCAAGATCAATCAACTAAGGAGGAGCTAGCACACAAAAAACAGACTGGATAAGCATATGAATCCAATAGGTTACAAAGAGGCCTCACAGTCTAACCAATTCAGGCATGCAGCACAATGTAGTGTATAATAATCAAATTTCACTCGAAATCATAGCAAACAAACTTGAAATCATAGCTTCAAAATCACAAATGCCCAACTATCTAGAAAACTAAGTGAAATCATTTTCAATAAGAGCACAACAAGGGGCATAGGGAGGCAACTTAACCAGTCATGGATCTTGCGTAGGGTTGCAACAGATTTCAATACTTCATTTACAATTAGTTGATTTTAATTCGATTCTACTTCAAAAATACAACAGATAGATAGACCCCCTTGTACAAAGATGTAGCATACTGAAATATGACAGACGATGGTTTTCAAAAGTGTTATATCTCCTAAACGATCCAGGTTTTACTATGTTATTTTATTTACTTTAGTTTGATATGTATTTACTAGTCTTGACTTTTATTGTTGATGTCTTTTGACTTTTATTGTAAGGTTGTATGATATAAAATTAATGATTGATTTCTTTTTTTTTTTAAAAAAAAACAGTAAACTATTGTTACATTAGCATACCTCTTGTCTTGAAAATTCATCCTTTACCATAACAAGGATTCGATAAAGCTAAAGTTGCGAGTCCAACATTTGTACTCTTGTTATGCTATCAAAACACTGGAGTAATGGACCAACCTTAGATACGGATGCTGAAATCCATATAAGGCCTTGTTCAATTCAACTTATTTTTTCTGAATTGAACTTATTTTTATTGAAATGAACTTATTTCTACTAAACTGAACTTATTTACTGAACTGAACTTATCTCTACTGAACTGAACTTAATTCTACTAAACTGAACTTATTTCTACTGAACTGAACTTATTTTACTGATTCATGTTGTTTTTTCTTCTTTACACAACTAATTTTTACTGAAATGAACTTATTTTTACTTAACTGAACTTAATTTTGCTGAATCGAACTTATTTTTACTGAACTAAACTTATTTTTGCTGAACTGAACTTATTCTTACTAAAATGAACTTATTTTTACTAAATATTATTATTTTAAGATGAACTGAACATGGCCTAAGTTGCACTTTCGAGAAACAATAATTTGTGCAGATAAAAATTCATGCTAAAAGGTCACTGATATCTTTTTGACATCATGAATAAGTACCTTTCATTTATACTTGAAGCACCAACCAACAGAAGAAGCTAGTGGCTCTCCCTAATTGATGCAATGTGAATTTTAGAAGCGATAGGCATCTAACATTAGATGTTATCAAACATCTAACACAATTTTCGAAAAAAGACAACATATTATCATGTAAAGACAATATTTTACTATGAGAAGGACAATGTACTACTAGGAGAAATACAATATATTTCCATGTAAAAACCATGTAAAATAGAAGGATCTTTTATTGTCTTGAGTTTACCCTTTTGCTCATTTAATATGTAAAAACACTAGTTTAACCCTCATTTAACAAATAAAATGACCATTTTACCTTTGTTAGATGTTTTTGGAAACATCTAACTGTTAAATGCCTATCATTTCTCTATGAATTTGGGGTTGCTCGAAAGAATTATAACGAAGATAATTGATTTTTTGGGCCAAGTTTTTCTTTGGGGTTCTAATGATTAATTCTTTTATTATCCGTTTAATTTTTATTTTTGGGTTAGCACTACTTTTTTTAACTTCACTAGCTATAGTTGTTGTAGGTTGACGACACTATTTTCACTTTCTATTAAAATCCCTATGTTTCCACTAGTGTATCTATTTGATGATGTTACTCTCGATTTCGATTCGATGCAATTAATAAAATTGATAAATTTTAAGGATTCGTTTATTTAACTTATTTTTGCTTATTTTAGCTTATCTTAATTTATTGAAATTAATCTGAATCTAAGAGAATGTTCTCTTCGGATAAATCTAGATGTACTGAACTGAACTGAACTGATTGGAGTTGTGCTGGACTAAACTGAACTCAACTGAATTGAATTGAACTGAATGTAATAAATATAAATAAATAATATAACCATAATAATATGAATATTAAATAATAATTTTAATGATAAATAATACTCCCTCCGATCCCTTTTGATGTTCCCATTTTCCTTTTTGGGATGTTTCAAAAAGTTCTTCCCACTTTGATTCTTTCCATTTTAAGAAAATTTATTTCCCCATCTTATCCTTTAACAACCAAATATTTACTACAGTTTTTTACTTTTTGTCTTATAGATGACCCACTTCAGAATCTTTTATTTCCCAATCACCCACTCTTCTTTCTCTCTCTTACTTTTTCAAAAGTAAAAAGGTACCAAAGTACACTTTATAGAATATAAAATTACAAAGATTCTCATCCACCTAAATTTGCATTGGTTTTCCTCTATATTCCAAATGGGAACATCAAATAGAAACGGAGGGAGTAATAAACAATAATTAATAAATAATAATAATAGTTTCTTTTAATTTTTTAAATGATAGTTATAAATAAATAAATAATAGTAATAATGATTAATTAGATTTCTTAGGCTTATAGGCATTTTGGAAAATAAGACTTTTATCAAAGGGTATTTATTAGTAAAGAATAGTATAAGTAGTAACGTAAGTAATTATAAGTGGCATATTGAAACCTTGTAGTTGGAAATCTACAATTGGAGATATATGTTTTTTTATGACAGAGAGGGCCAAGCCCAGAAAATAGAAAAGAAAAAAAGTCCTAAGGAAGCTAAAGAAAACAAAGACTCAAGCTAACAGACACAAAACAAACAAACCAAAAACAGATAAAACTAAAACTAAACTATTAACACCAAGCTAGGCCGCCACCACTAGCACCATAAAAGCAAGAGACACACCACTAAGGTCCTCTAATAAAATAGCACGAAAACCCACCAGGGCCGCCTCCAAGTATACCAGTTTGGGAATTAAATCAACACCATGATCAGCAAGCCAATCGCCGCACGATTTGCTTCCCAATAGCACGAGTGATTGTAATATCCTATTCCGGTTTGAGAACAAGTTCTTTACACTTCTTGATGATGATGAAATAAGGAGAAGAGGGAGTATTCGTCTCAATCAAGAGACGAACAACCACCTCTAAATCAACCGAAACTTGAAGGTTCCGAAACTCCGCATTCTATGCCATTGATAACCCCCTAATAACTGCCAGCGGCTCTGCTTTAGTACATGGGTAGTAGCCACAACTTGCTGCGAACATTCCCAGATTACCACGAGATGCACCATCCTTGTCGAGCTTGATCCAATTCTCACGTGGGGTGAGTCCATCTAAACATAATTTCTACCCTCCTTTTTTTATTACCATCGTAGGTGAGCTCCACCCTCCCCATTGCTTTCCTAATCAAGCCCACCTTAGCCATTTGAAGCCAAGTTGATCGACCGGGATATCAACCATCCTTCCAAAACACCGACTATTCCTCCATTTCCACAACCACCAAAGAGTAGTACCAAAAACCATATGCCAATCTTCATCCCTTGTGTCACTCCTTTCTAGCAAATTGTGGACCAACTAATCTTCCAAGGTCATGCCAAATAATTCATCATTGTTCATACCGGGAAATTTACGCCATACTAAAGTAGCCATAGGGCATAGTCGTAATATATGATCAATACTTTCTTCAACTTCCCCGCAAACCAAACAACAACGAGGATTATCGATATAACCTTTAATGAAACGAAGAGAATGTTTCATTAATCTTTTATGAAAAACCAGCCAAAAGAAGAAGCGTGTTCTTTACGACACTAGTAGCTTCAAAACCACCTCACAGCACAGTGAAGGATCTCCGCGAACAATAGCCAGGGAAGGTTTTATAGTGAATCCACCATTCTGTGACCCATTCCAGAAAATTCTTTCTACTGCATTCTCGTCTTGTTTAAGCACAAAAGAATCAATTATTTTCAGCATTCTTGCGGGGAGAAAATCATCAAAAAGCTCCCGTTTTCAACCATGAAATTTGTCCCTTATTTCCTCAATTATGACGTCCTGGTTCTCTATCAGAGGTTCTCGAATTGCTTCTTCTAACAACGTCTTATAGGACGTCCATCTATGTTGCCAAAAGAATGTTGTACGACCATTCCCTACCGCCATTTGAATACCTCAAGGAAGCACATCAATAATGTCAACTATTCCTCTCCACGCATTAGAAGCACCATTCTTATGTTGGAACATATCAACATCACATCTCCCATGACAGTATTTATTACGCAGCACTCTCGACCAAAGTGACTCCTGTTCCGCTAAGACACGCCACCCTAACTTCGAAAGAAATACCGCACTAACATGGCGCATTGAGCGTAAACTTAGTCCCCCTTCACCTTTTGGCTTCACCACATTGTCCCAAGCTATAAGTGAACCTTCTTTATTTAATCACCACAACAATAAGAAGCGTCTAGAAATTTGATCAATATTATCACATGTAGAGCGGGGTAGTTTGATCGTTTGCATAGCATAATAAGGCATTGAGCTTATGGAGGCTTGGACTAATGTGTCTCTCCCTGCTAAAAGACAAACTTTAGCTTTCCAACCAGATAATCTACCACTAACTCAATCCACAATACATTAGTACTCACGCTTTGAAGTTCGCCCATTTATGGTAGGAACCCCAAGATAGATTCCTAAATCATCAGTTTCTTCAATTTGTAAAGTCTCACAAATATCACTTCACACTTCTGCTGTTGTGTTCTTCGAAAAGAATACATGTGACTTGGAAAAATTCACTTTGTTGCCCGATGCATCACAAAACAGATTCAAACTAGACGCCATAATTAGCGCTTGATCATTGTCTACCTCACCAACCAAGATTAAGGCATCGGCAAAAGCAAGAGTGGACATTTTCGGCCCTTTCCTACTAGCATAAACCGGACGCCATGCTCCAAGACCAACTGCCTTCTCAATTAATTGTGACAATCTGTCCATGCAAATAGATATAGTAAGAGAGGATCACCTTGGCGAAGTCCACGAGAAGGTGTAAAGCTCTCTGTTGGGTCCCCATTCCACAATATTTGGAGAGAACTGGACGTGATCATCTGCATAATGACATCAATTATAAGAAACGACAAGCGCACCTCCAAGAACAACTCTCTAATGAAGCTCCATCGAAGTCTATCATAAGTCTTCCCAAAATCTATTTTATCGCCATAAACCCCTTATTTCCTTGTTTTTCCGCATAGTACGAAGCATCTCCTGGACAACAATGACATTATTGTGATTTGTCGTTTCGGACCAAAACTACATTCAGTTGGGGAGATGAGAGAAGGAAGAATTTTCTTCAAACGGTTCGCAATAACCTTGGTGGCAGCTTTATACACCACATTACATAACCCAATAGGTTGGAATTGAGTAACAAATTGTGGGTTTTCAACCTTCGGAATGATGATCAGCACTAGGAAAGCTTTTCAGAAATTAGCCAGAAAACTATGACCCCGCAAAATATCAAGGATAGTATTAGTGACGCTCTTTCCCACAACATTCCAGTTTATGTGGCAGAAAAGAGGTTGAAACCCATTCGGGATAGGCCCCTTGCATTGTGAGAGTTCATGTCTGAAATAGCCGTTATAATGTCACACTCCGAGTACTCACGAGAGAGAGTGTTTAAACCAATTTAAGCACTTAGGGGGAAAGAGGAAACAAGGTTGTTATATTGAACTCCAGTAGTTTCTTCTGAAAAAAGATTAGTCCAATATTGCACTACCATATCTCAAACTTCATTAGTATTAGAAATCTAGTCTCATTCACTATTCATTAACATGTCAATCTGGTTTCTCTGCCTTCAGATGACAGTAGAAAGATGGAAGAATTTTGTGTTTCTGTCACCATCTCGTATATACTCCAAGCTTGATTTTTGGAACCACCAAATTCCCTGTTTATGAAGAACTTCATCAAGTTCTTGTTGAAGTTTCGACTCTAGTTTGATCAACCCGCCCTGTGTCAACTTCTTGAAAGTTAGTTTTGAACTACATTTAGTCTGCCCCAAAGTTGTGATGTTTTCAGAAAATTTTTGTGAAAAACCATTGGATTTCACTTGGACAACTTATCAGCAAATTCTTTCTGAAATGGGATAATGGGAATATTATTGTTCCAATTTTTGATAAAAAAATCATCAAACTTTTCATGGCTTAACCACACAGCTTGAAAGCGAAACGGTTTAAGAGAAGCTGGAATTGGGGCAAAACCACTAGTACTCAGAATTATTGGGCAATGGTCAGACTTACTTTTAAGATGGTGTTTCACAGATCCTGTTTCGAATTTTAGTCTCCAGTCTTCAGTTGCTAAGAATCTATCTAGGCGTGCAGATTTAAAAATAGCAGGAGAGTCCCCCCTAACGCATGTGTGATTAAGACCAGAATAACCGAGATCAAGTAAACCATTCCCATTTACCCAATTATAAATGCACAACATCGGCGTTGCATTTCCAACCCTCCAACACCTTGCCTTTCGAATACACAAACCTTATCATTAAAATCACCTCCAAGTAACCATGGGCCATTACATTCTTCTTTAACCTTTTTCAAGTAGAATCAGTGTTAGCATAGATTGCAGAGAAGAGCCATATATCCTTACCATGTTTGATAATTGTAATTGTAATGCGTTGGGCATCAAAGCCAACCTCTATCACGTGTACCTCTTCTTTATTTCCAGAACAACTATATGCCTCCGCAATAACTTTGAGCATCAACTCTCATTTGTCATGAGAAACTAATTTTTTCACACACCTTTTGAGCCAAATCTCCACTAATATGAATTTCGAGTACGGCCAGAATTGTAGGTTTATTAATACGAATCAACTCCTTGATTATAATAAAAAAAAGCTTGACTACCCACTCCTAAACATTCTAAATCATGATCTTAATCGACATATTAAATTCTTTAAAAGTGGGGAAGGGGTCCTTCACATCTCTTAGGATGTTAGGAAGAATGTCATAAATTCTTTCTTGAGTTCATTCATGGGATTCATTGTCTTCCATGGAAGTAGACACGTTTCGAGAAGATCTAGTGGAATGTTCGCCAGTGGCAGGAATGAACTCACTTAGAGTTCTACTTTGTTGGCAAGAGGGTGAACTTTGATCATGGACGGACTGTTCGTCTTGTAGTCTATAAATGTTGAGTATTCTAGCGGTATCGAGACTTCTAAAGTGATCGGGATTCGCGGTGCAGCCATGTCTTTCTTTGTAGGTATGCAACCGAGAATTTTCGTGAATATGTGCCACTAGAGACTTGTGGTGAATGCGTACCCCTAGAGGCTGTGGCTGAATCGAAGGCAAAAATTTCTCCTTTTCTTCAGTAAACGGTCGTTCATAAGGAGAAGAATTCTTTCGAGATTCAGCTTTCCTTAGGCGAGAATTATTGGAGTTAATATATTTAAGTTGGGAAATGATTTTGTCTTTTATAGGAACACATAACAAAGACTTATCTTTTTTACCTCTTGAAAATATAACCAAATCAGAAGATATAAAAGTCTTTTCATTACGTGAAGCTTTCTGAGTCTGAGAAGGAAAAGAATCCTTAGCTAAATCAATAGAGAGTGGTTCCATCGTTGAATACATATCCTCAACATTATGTCGTTCTTCCTCTAACAGGTTGTTAGTTTCCATATTGTCATCCCCTAGTCGCACATTATCATTCATAAATATATGGATAGTCCTTCAACTCCGTCCTCCATCACCAGAGGATTTGGAGTGAAAATTTCTAGAGATTGGGTCTGCTCCTCCATTAGCCCCAAAACCGCGAATTTCGAACTAATATGAATATCATCCTTCTTGGTTTGGACCTCAACTGATTGTTTTATGCTCCAATTTTTTTTTTGTTAGCTTGAGGATGAATATCTTGTGATTGTACTGTCACCTCCTTTGGAGAATTTTTGGTTTGGATATGCCTTCCCTTATGAGATTGTTTTCTTTATGGATTTTGCACCAACATCTGAGTGCCATATTGATCAACTTCTTCAGGTTTAGAATTCTCCTGTTGTTTGTATTCACCACGAGTTATGTTTGCAGCATCACAAAGTCCCTTTCCAAGTTCCACATTATCTGAATGGAAGTTAGAACGAGAGTCCTCTTTGTCTCCAAGATGACCGCATTTTAAGAAAATTTGACGCAACCCCTCGTATTGAAGTTTCCAAACTTTTCCATTAAGACGAAACTTAGATAATAGCAGTTTGGTCAAGTCAGTCCTAATACATAATCGAATATATTGACTCTTATCCATCGATTTCATATTTTTGTCAATACGAACAATTCGTCCCATTTTCTCTCCAATGCGATGAAGGAATTTCCTATCAAAATATTCAAGAGCAAGGTTTGGAATTCTTACCCATGCTGTCACTGATTTTCTCTGCGTTTCATCCGGGACAAAATTTGGCACCCATTTGCCAATCATGAGATAACTATCTCCTATCATCCATGGTCCCTAAGTCATTACAAAATCATAGTCATCCATCGAAGTAAATCGAACAACATAGTAAGAACACCCCCACATCTGTTAAAGTAATTTCCCCCTTAAGATTTCATTTCATTTCCAGCTTTCTCATCAAAATCGCATAACCTAATCTTTTACCAAATAGCTTGATGATAAGAGCATTTCTCATGCTCTTCTGTTCTTGTGAGAACAATTGTGGGTCATGATTCCTCATCTTGATCAACCTCTACATCTAGGTCATCATCAGATTCTTCTTCTATGTCTTCCAAATTGGAGTCAATTATAGGAAAGACCTTTGTTAAATTCCATCCTCGCGCAATCGAATCATAGGATTATGAACTCTTCGAAGTATTAACCTATACTAAAGTGTTCGCCACAAATGAATCTTCAATTTCTTTCCACTCCATTGAATTTGCATTGCTTGGCTGCATTGGAATCAGTTGCAAATTCGGTTCAATTCACTTGAATTTCTTACTAGATCGATGAATTAGGCCAACTTCTTCTTCAGAAAGTTCTTTTGCATGTGGCTCACTCATTTCACCTTGCTCTCTTATTTGGCATGTAAAGTAAAAGAGACATGTCAAAGAGAACTAAGAATATCCTATGTAAGCGTGCTCGTGGAAATTGATGTAACCAAGACACTTACTAGATCTGTTACCATCCTAACACCAGATGACTAAGATGAAATAGGAATTCTGGTATGAATGGGCACCCTCCTTTTGTACAAAGTGTAAGAAAGTTGGCCATGTGTGTACTAATAGAGCTCCTCCCAAGAAGAAACCAGAGGTGAAGCATCAGCGGGTAATAAAATAGCAACTAATTGTGCAACAAGTTGATTAGGGAAAGACTCGTGTTAATGTTGATGCTGATTTTAGCTCTTTGGAAAAAACTGAAGCTAACCCTAGAGATATGCAGCTTATCCTAAATAGTTGATATCATAATTATTTATAGAGTTTTCTCCCTTTGTTTATGAGCTAAATCGTGCTTAAGTGACGCTCTTAGGAGCTATTTTGTGCTAATTATTCTATATAGTTGTTGTTTTGTCGTTTTGTGTTGTTTTGCATGTTTTAGGGAGTCTTCTCCCTATTCTGATCTATATTAAGGCAACCACAACTTTAAGAGTGATTGCGAGGCACATATGAGCGGTTACGAGGCACTTATGGTGCATTGGAAGGTCCACGAGGCCTTTAGGCTTGGAAATCAAGCTCGGAATGCAAAGTTCGTGATCAAATAGGCTACAAAGCACGAGAGGAGTCCTCGCCTGATTGGGTTGGGCAACTGGGCTCGATCAAGCTGAACATACGTCTTTCTTGGGATGTTATTTAAGAAAGAAAGGGAATGATTGAGTGGTCCGAGCCAACAAGTCGGGCAGCCCGATCGGGCGAAATTGATGCCCTTGTTTTCTTTGTTCTCGGCCCCGATCGGGCGGGTCGGCCCGATCTGATCGGGTCGGGAACCATTTGATTGTTGTTGTGCATACACAAGAGAAGACGAAGATCCACAATCGAGGGTGTTTCAATCTAGACCTATATATTATTAGTTATTCAACCCTTTTGATTGGCATAAGCATGGTGGACCGAACTAATGTCTTAGCCTTTTAATCCATAGTTAAATCGGCTTTTAAATCGTTTTCCTTAGTTTAACTAATAGTTCAACTGTTTTCTCCATGTTTTTTTTCTGAACTAGCTTTTAAATTGAATATTGACTTGAAAACTTGTCTCCTTGTGGATTCGACCCGTACTTGTAAGGCTCCGCTAACAACAGACACCGTGCACTTGAGATATATATTTTAAAACACATCAGCAGTCCCTTATCTACTTTACCTCCTGATAAAGTTAATGAATGTTGGAAGATTGTGATACGAAAATCTAAGGATATACCTAAAAGGAATGTTGATCCTCTAACACATTCCAACGCTTATTTGGCATTAATTGAGAAAGATGAGGAAGTTGATGAGCCTGATGAGGGGGATCCAACATCAGGCAGTCCCTATCCGTCTTAATGATAATATAGTCATGAAATGTAAGGGGTTGTAGGGATCCCTTAAAGATTGTAGACTTGAAACAATCTTCGGTTATACATCATATCTCTTTTGTTGGTCTAGTTGAAACGAAAGTCAAATAGAATAAAGCTTTAGCTATGTAAAAGAAACTACGGTTACAGTGAAAATGGAGTGATAATTATATTACCTCTCCTAGAGTTAAAATAACATGGGTTGGATTGTGTATTGAAGAAGTAGATGTTGACATTATTGATACCCAAGCACTACTTATTTATATAGCTCTTTCTCATTAGCTTGACTGATAATACAGTGCACACATCACTATTGTATATGGTTTAAACATAGTTAGTCAAAGACAAGTTTTATGGATGCAATTCAGAAACCTTGTCATAATATTGATTGTCCGTGGTTGATTTTGGGTGATTTGAATATTGTGTTGCATGATTATGACAGGTTTGGTGGTGGTACTATCACTAACTATGAAACTAGAGATTTCTAGGAGTTTGTTGATACATTAGAAGCTTTTGAGTTTAATGGACAAAGGGAATATCATACGTGGTCTAATAAAAGTCTAGGTGATTAGGAATTTGGTAATAATAACTGGCACCACAAGTTGGGGCATGTTGAGGCTCATGTTCTTGGTTCTCTTTTATCAGATCATAATCCTATCTTTATAGATCTCAAGTGCAACAATAGAATGAGTGTCAGACCTTTCAAATTCTTGAATGTGTTAGCACAACAATCTGATTTTCGGAAAAATCTAGACCATGCTTGGAGTGAATCCATCGATGGTCATCCTATGTGTAGAGTGTGGTCTAAGCTCAAGAAAGTAAAGCATCAAATGAGTTGTTCCATAGGAATCACTTCACTAATACCAAACTGAAGATTTCTATGGCTATAAATGATCTAATCCAAGTTCAAGTTGCTCTTAATGAAGATTATAACAACTCTGCTTTACACTCTTTGGAGAGAGAATGTATGGGCAAGCTTCAACACAACCTGCTTATCAATGAAACCATCCTTAAATAGATATCTAGAAAGGATTGGCTTAAACTAGGAGATTCCAACTCAACTTATGTAGCATCCCGTCTTTTAACTGAAATAAAAGTAAAGATAAAATGAAATAAAAGAAATAAAACTAATAAATAAAAAGGTCAGTGACAACAGAAATACCACTTATACGGAAATGTTAATCTAAAAACAAATACAAATTAATAATCCCAGAGTCAATGATAACCTCGAAATAAATAAGGAAATGAGGTCACATACCCTCATCACAAAGTCATACTAAAATCCCAAAATAGAAATATCCAAACCATAATCAAACTATAAATTAATATCCACGAGGTAAAATATCCATAAATAAAAACTACATAAGACCCACTAGAAAGGTGGTCTTAATCTTTCGATCATAGTGCTCATCCACAACAACTAAGATCATATCCTTCCTCACAGGATCATGTCTCACAGCCCTAGTCTAGACGGTAACAATCCTAAACTTTCACATATGCAAAGATATACAACAAAAAATCTACAATCAGTGGGTAGTAACTCACAGATCTCCCAGTCCAATAAGGATTCAATTAATAATTTAAAATATGAAGAATAATGCCAGGCACACAAAATAATCATGCAAAAAAATAACGAACTATAAAGCATGCTAGGTAAGAATAATAAATCAAGTCAACAATAATAATAATCATCAATCATCATTTAAGGTAAAGAAAGAAATAGTTCCATAAATAGATCGTCAAAAGAGCTAAGAGACTTCAAATTTTAGTAAATAAATACTTTATTGAGTGAGTTAAACGCTAGGGACCTGCAGTCCACTTCCTAAGATTATATCATATCGCAACATCCCGAACAGCCTATGGGTTACGTTCCCTACCATCTGTGTCTAAGAATGACCAAACCCCTGATGCAGGATAATACTCGCAGTATTCCTGACCTCTCGAACGACAATATATGCTAAATTTCTCCAATATAGGGTAGCACACTGCTTAGTGCCCCCTGCCCTCTGGGAGTGCATGTTCAAGTACCCTTATCATAATTCCTTGGACTACTCAGCTCAAGTAAAAAAAATCAATAACAAAAGAATTCTTCAAACATCAAATAGTCATCAAATCATCAATTATTCTTCAAATCATCCAATCATCAAATATTCTCCAAATCATTAAATATTCAACAAACTTCAAATTAATTATGACTTTAACATATAAATAATAATTCTTTGAAAGAAATGCTTCAAAAATATTCTTCAAAATAATTCGAAAATAGAATAAACGAATATAAATACTCTTCAAAACTCAAGATTTCAAAATATAATAAAATTTCTTCAAACTTTCTAATTCAAATACCAATTCCTCAAAGTCGTTGTCTAAGTTTGGGTATGAAGTGAATTATAATTAAATTATAATTTTTCCCGTACATAACTCTTGGCGAAGTGATGCTACGGGCAGTATTATTCTTTCTGATTTTTCTTTCGGATCCGCCTGATTGTCCTAGTAAGATCGGGGTCCGCTGGGATGGGGGAACCGTTTCTTTGAGACCTGGGCATACAAAAGAAACAAAAAGAAGCAGTAAAACGTACCTCAATTGGAACAATGAAGTTCCAATGAGGTACAGAGAAGTAGACCAAATAATCAAATAAAAACTTAAAAAACTAGCCGTCTCCCCGGCAACGGCGCCAAAATTTGATAGGGTTTTAGTCGTATCACCTAATCAAAAATAAACCTACAGTCATCTAACTATAGTAGTCAATGGAAGCAGGGTCGAATCCACAGGGAGACAGAGTTTCTAAATTAATATTCAACCAATTCAGCTACTTTAGATGAAATCAGGGAAGAATTAATTGAACTAATGAATAAGCTAAGGAAAATGGATTAAATCGAGGAATTAACTATGGACTAAAAGCCTAGGGTATTAGGTCGGTCCACCATGCTTATACCAATCAAAAAGGGTCAACTTCTATCAAAACCTAAGTCAAGAGTCGGGGGATTAGAGCATGTGTTGAGCTATGGTTAAGACTCAACGCTCATAGTTCAACATACGCCGCATGTTCACTAACGTAATCAGAACTACTGACATGTCCTAGGCCTCTAGTCGTAAGACGGATTTGTGCAAACAACTATTAACCACAAGCAATCAATGAAATTGTACACTGACATTAATTACTCAATAAGTACAAATCACATCACAATCACCCTAATCCAGCTTTAGAAATTGATGAAATCTAAATCACAATCATGGTATAAACATGGCTTTCCTATCTAACACCCTAGAAAGAGAACTACTCACTCATAATCGAATTAACAACAATAAAACTAATATGAAACCCTAACAATTGCATCATGACTAATTGAATAAATAAACTAAGCAATTAAGAATAATAAAAGAGATTAGGGTAAAGAGGAATACCAATTGACAAAAAGCAGGAACTTTTATTGAAATCGGATAGGTTCAATCACCTTTAATCTAATCTAAAGTGTTTAAACTAAGCTAAGAACAATGAGGAATAAACTAGAGTCTAAACTAGAATAAAAGATGATAAAAGATGTCTCTAAATCATGAGGAAAAAGGTATTTATAATACCCCCCAAGTCTCATTAAAAATGGGAAACAAAAGTCGAAATCCGCGTGAAAAGGTGCCAGACCCGATCGGGCCCGAGGCCTCCACCCGATCGGGCCGAGACACAAACAGCACCCACTTGGCTCCTGGGCCCTCGTAGCAGCAGCGCAGCCTTAAGGCATAAACGAGGCCGACCCGATCCAGCACCCGATCGGGTCTGTGATCGGGTCCTCACACAAGTACCACCAGCGTGCTCTCTTGACCCGCAGCGTCACAATAGGACCTAGCAGCACCCAACCCGATAGGGTCGGGCACACTATGCCCGATCGGGTCTGGTGCATTGATGCTCGCCCGATCTGATCGGGCACGCCTTGCCCGATCAGGTCCGTGACTTTCATACCCGATCAATATATCTTCGCCCGATCGGGCCATTTCTTCCCTATCAGTGCACGGAAACCTCCTTTTTGACTCTTTGGCTCTCTAATCTTCACGTTTAGAGGTCTTGGGACCTCCTAAACTACCCATAAAGCTCGTGAGCCATCCTACGTGCCTCGTAACATCTCGTAAAGCCGTGGTTGCTTCCAAATCGCTGGGGAATAAGGAGAAAACTCCATAAAACCTGCAATTCAACACTAAAACACGAAACCACAACTATATACGATAGTTAGCACAAAATAGCTCCCAAGAGCTCCAATGACGCACAAATTAGGTTGTAAATAAGGGAGTAAACTCTATATAAATACGTGATATCAGCGTGTTCCTCCTCATTTGTTTTCCTGTTTACAGTTTTCTTTTGGTTAATTCTTATCTTTTTTTCCTCTATTTATATTTAATTATGATTTTGATGATTAAAGTTATGATTTTAATTGTTTCTATATGTTTCATAAATAAAGTTGGAATTTTATTGTTTAAGTGATTAAAAATCTGATTTTTATTATTTATGAATTTAAATGATAATTTCAGATTTAGAATTTTATATTTAACGTTTGTTTAAATATAAAAGTAAAGGTTTTTGAGGTTTTAAAAGCCTAGTTTGTTAGTATTAGATTAAAGATTGCTAAAAAGGTTGAAACTTTAGTGTAATAAAGTATTTTAAAACAAGTTTCGAAGCATTTCCCTAAGTGACTTCTAGTATTTCTTAATTGGCTTCTAATTTTATCTACACATGGTACGTACATGTCCTTATGTGTTAGACTAGTATCATGTCCTAAGGTTAGGATTATGTATAGTATCATGTAGAGGGAACCCTTTTTATGGTTCACACGTGGCTATTGAATTGGAATTACGTGTTGTTGAGCATGTTAACTGCCTATGATGTTTATTACATGATTGAATGGATGTTTGATTCAAACATGTTTGGGTATGAGAATGTTTATACTTTGATCCCTCGTGTGAAGTATGGCCTTTAATCTTCGATTAATAATATTTATTATTGGATTTTGGATTTTGGTATTGTTTCCCTTGTTATTATTTTATTACTTCTCAAAAGGTCGAGGACTTTGTGAGTAAGTTGGATCGGTATTATTATTATTATTTTACTACTGTGCAAAGACCGAGAGCTTTGTATGGTATGTATATTTCTGGTCTTTGCACATTTCGATTGTTGATTTAAGTCAACAAATAAATTGAGGATTAATTTCTTAGTCAATTGTATTGTTTGATCACGTTATTTAATCCTAAGATAAAAGTGGTACTTTTGTTGTATTCATGTTATTGTTGGTTGTCTAGTTAGAGTCCAACATCGAATAACATATTAATACTTTAAAGTGGAAAGTGAATAGCAATAGCTTTAGACTTGCACATCTGAAGTTTTTGGACTAGTATGAGTTGAAGTACATGGTGGTAGCCCATGGCTTTTCTTGGGTCTGGATTGATCATCATGCCCTGTTTTATTTAGGAAAAATTGACCGGTATAATCCAAACTATTGTCGTTCCGCCAAGAATAATCCCTACTATAAGTTATTCCTGTATAATCCCAACTATTGGGGAGGTCCGCCATAAACACCCCGTGACCTGAAAGGAGCCTGTTTAGCATGTAAACATGCCACGTGTCATTTTTTAATTGGCTTTTATAATTGATTTTATTTTATAAAAAAAAATCCCTCCCTTTACGCCTTTCCTTGACCACCTTCAACCCTGCATCACGCCTACCAGGCACCACCCTTCCCCTCACCACCAGCCCCATCCACCACCCTTCCCCTTGCCACAACCCCCACCCCCAGCCCCATCCACCACCCTACCTCTTCAACACCTTTCTCCTTTATCCTTCTGCATCACGCCTACCACGCCTACCAGTCACCACCCTTCCCCTCTCTCTCACCCCATTCTTTGTTGCCCAGCCACGCCACACACCACCACAACCTCACCCAACAACAACCACCTCAACCTCACCCAACAACAACCACCTCAACCCCCTCGCCTTCCGTTCCTCTCGCCCTTCGATCTTTCTCTCGTTCTCGCTTTCACCTCACTTGCTCTTTCTCTCTCGGTGCCGCAACCCCACCACCACAACCCCCTCTTTCCTCACTTTGAAAACCCAACCCAGCACCTCCTCCTTCAAAAACCATCGTAAACCTTCAGCTTGGGGTGGTTATGGTCACGATTTTGGTGGTGTTTAGGGCTTAGGGTGACGATTTTGGTGTGGTTAGGTTTATGGTGATGATTTTAGGTGGTCAGGGAGGAAGGTGAAGGGGAGGGGAGGCAGACCAGGGGCAGTGGTTTCAGGTGGCCGGCGAAATCTAGGGAGGGGGTGATGGGGAGGGGGTTCGGGAATGGGGGAGGAAGAGGAGGAGAGAGGGTGTTGCTTTTGGTGGTGGGTAGGAGATAAAAAATAAAAGGAAAAGTAAAAGAAAAATAAAATAATTTTACCTTGTTAACAGGTTGCAAGTCACTTGGGGGTGTTTATGGCGGACCTCCCCAATAGTTGGGATTATACAGGAATAACTAATAGTAGGGATTATTCTTGGCGGAAGGACAATAGTTTGGATTATTCCAATCAATTTTTCCTTTTATTTAAAAGGTTCCTCGATTCGTAGGTCAGGGGATTACGGAGTCGCGCCGATAATTCGTCTTCTAAATTGAAGACAAGGTTTGATTAGACAACTCGATCCATTAACTATTCAATTGACTAAATGAATTATTTATGTGGTATGTCTTGTGAAGTCGAGTCTTGCCTTATGATTGTTGTTCTAGAGTATTACTATGGATCATGTTTTATTGCTTAGTAGTATCATGCTAGGTTTTGTGTATCGTATTGTTATGTATGTACTCAACTTTGCTGATTACGTGCTTTTCTGTGCGTCGATCATGACTATACCTATTGATCCTGTTATGACTTTTAATTGGCGAGCAGTCCATCAATTGAGTATTTGCCTACAGGTTTGAAGATGATGCATCCAAACTAATTTGGGAATTGGGAGATATTGATGAGAGATTGTTTTCTCACTTATGCTACTTCGTTTATTTATATTACTTTCGTTAAGTTACTTTATGGATTATTTATTTTAAGTTCTTTAAGTTGGTTTTAAAGTACGTTTGAGGTTTGGATAATGTTTTCACAGTTATTATGGTTTTAAGTATTTATTAAAGTTTTTATTTAATGTTTTTCGCTGCAAAATTCTGAGTAAGCCGTTATGTTATCACACAGGCGATAAAGATAATGATTTGATAATTCTTTGTTATAGTTGGAAAATATATGTTTAATAAAAGAAAGAATTATCGGAGTATATACCTACTGCAGTAATTCATATTACTAAAAGTAATAAAGGCGCAATAGTAAGTACTTTGGGTTAGGAATGCAGAGACCTTGCAGTGAAACCTAAGTTCTTGGAACATTTCCTATTCCTTTTGTTTTGTGTGCAATTCACTTTCACGTCATTCACAATTCAATCTTCCCTTTTCTTTTCCTTTTCAGTTCCTACCATTCTTTTCAAGTTTCTAAACCTTTCACTTATAGCCTTTTGTTTTTCTTATCTTTTTCCAATTTCTTTTTTTATCCTACTTTTTATTTTCAATTTCTTCATTATTCCATCGGATTATCCAGCATGCAAATTAAAATTTAGTGTATTTAGTATTTCTCTTATTGAAGTTCAACTATGTATTACGTCGAGGCGATGCTCCAAGTTTCTTTATTTGGTGTGGAAAAAGGTTAGTAAAAAGAAAAAAAAATGAAAAAGGTCTATTTTTTGTTCATAATATGCATTTTATCCTTAATATGTCATCATTAATCTTGATAAAAGAATCAATAATGGTGTAGTGGAGTGAATGAGTGATGAATAGATCTATTTCTTCCATACTTGAGGACCCTTTAATACTTGATGGCATTTTGGATTGATTTTTGTATACTCGTATTTTAATCTAACTTTGTCATTTACGGCCCTTTAATAAGATTTAGAACATGGCCTCTAAATTCTGCGGAACGGCGCTGACTAGAGATTACATGCTTGATTCTAGTAACTAATAGCCTTGACTAAAGGAACTGACTATGACTATAAGATATACAATCGTAAATTCGTAACAAACTAATAAACTAATATAGTGAAAGAATTTTATATTTACATTTATATTCTAACATGTTTATTATTCATAAGAGTAATAAACTTGCAAGGCTAAGAGTAAACCATAAAAAAAAAGATTGGGTTGCCCTAAGTTCCACTCTGTTAGAGTAGTGGCTATCTTGGATCCATCGAGCTATTATGTCAATCTCCTTTTTCCTTTGGTGCGTCAACAATTTTGGATCATCCGGTTGTTCGGTCCCCATGTCCAAGCAATGTGACCCTATAAGAAAGTAGAAAACAATGTTAACGAAAGGCATAATAAAATTCTTTGTGTTGTACTCTTAAACTATATATCTAAGTATAAGTACCTTTTTTTGTTGTTAGTGCCACCATGGTTTCGGATAAGTCTTCAAGCACCCTATTTCACCGATTTCAAGGAGCTAGTTATGGAAAGGAGAAAGGAGAAATAACAATGCAAATATTGCATTCTTTATAACCATAATCAACGACGAAGTGTGATTAAATTTACCCGAAAGTACTATATGGGTCCATTAGGCCATTTGAGAAAATAATATTACTGCCAAAATTTTTGAGCACCAATCTCATGTCCTGCAATTTGTTTTGAAGATGTAAACAAAATTAATATTACTATTATGAAGACAATTAAATACTAGATTGTAAGATTGAAATTAAGAAGCATTAGAACATACATAGCCACCATAATAGGTTGATACCCAATCAAGAGGTGGACGAAGACTATACTTCATCCAACAGTAATTTATATGCTCAGTTATATTGTACGGTTTCGGTTGGAACATGGTCCCTTTTCCACAACCCTGACGAATGATGAATTCACTACAACGCTTCACATACAGATAGAGGAGAAATAAGTACAATAGAAATAGAAACAGATTAGCTAAAATGATCGGATAATAGAGTTTAATCTCTTTTATTACCTGCCAGTCCCATGCCTTTTTAGTATTAGAATCAAACTGATGTACAGTTATGGGATCTGCAAACATATCCGTTTGAAAGCATGATCCAGTAGTAAAAGTTGCACTAGCAATGGCCCCTAAAATGTCATCATTTGGAGCTCGAGCTATCTTGTCGCAAACACCATTGATGAGACCATTAAACCTTCCATTATATTGTGCCGAGACGAAATACAAACTAACTAAAGTTGATGTTAACTGGTTGACATCCAACAATGGACTAACCAAACAAAACAATCACGTATTAGAATTTAATATAGCGAATAACAAAATAAACAAGAATATAAGGGTTTTACAATTTAATAATAATAGTTTTTATTACCTGCAAGTGTTGAATTTCTTGGTGAGATCATCAAGACCGCCAGGTTTTAAGCTAGTGTTGATGATCATGTCCCATGATTGAATTATTCTATTGTAACATTTTTCATTTACAATCTGTAAACATATACAAGGGGTCAAGTGAGAATAATTGGTTAAAAGTAATGCAAACTAATATGTTGTTTTCTTATCCCTCGAATTGCTATCTTTTTGAAAGCTCTTGCAGGATGGAGGATGCATGAACTCTGCTTTTTTTTTTGGTTAGAAGCAATAAATTTTGATTACTTTCCATTTTCATCATTTAGTTTTAGTTCATTAGACGATAGGTTCGTAATAAAATTGATAAATAAAAGGTACATTACTGTAGAAATTACCTTGAAATCATGACTAACTTTTGCACAATACTCATTCTCCCATGCGACATTCATGTCAAAAAAGAATATGGGAGCTGAGGAGGCTATTGCCCCAGAAGCAATGCCGGAGAACTTAAGCCTAAAATGTGCAGCTAAAACTGCACACATAGAATTATAATTAATATTACATCTAAGGTAACGTTATTTTACAAGACATAAAACATTTTTCCAAGAAAGATAAATTAGATAAAAATATATATATATTCACAAAGGTCAGATTAACATACATCCGGAGTATGAGCAACCGATAACGAAAATCGGTGTATTTGGAGCCAGACATTCTTTTTTGCCGCAAGTAAAATCTCAGCAAAATCCATTAATGCTTGTTCAGAAGTTAGACATGCTCTAACTTCTCTATCTCCCATGGCTATGTCAATGGATCCAAAAGGTACTGACTTGCCATAGAACCGATGCTACATAAATCAATAGATGTACTATAAGTTAAAATTTCTATACGCCAAAATAATTGCAATTTTAGAAATCAAGAAACAATGTATGTGTACAATAGTACAATATTAACCAATGTACATATAACTTGATGAGTACAAGATAAACAAAAGTACATATATAACTTAAGAGTTAGGCAAAATCAAAAAACAGACTTATAAAGTCCAAAGATCATATTGTTATCTCCGATATTATGCAAAATTGAAATACTTAGGAGAAAATTATTGTAAAAGTAGTACCTCCAAATACATGACTGGAGAGGCAAATCTTTTGGCGCCTTCATTAATGACTGCCATTTTTTGTAATTGGAAATCCACTGGATCTTCTCCGCCAAAGTAGACTAACAGTGGACTCTTTGACTTTGGGCTGGTCCAATATGTTCGGTCAACAAAATATCGTTGATTGAACATAATTGTGCTCAAGTTATTCCCTTTCCCGAAATGATCCAATGGTTGTGAGTAATAAAATTCTTCAAGTGACTTTGACTCTTTTCCCGATAATGATAACCCAAATACTAAATCATAGAGGCATAAAAGGGCAATAATTTAAAATTGAATAATGTTAGGATAATAGGATTGGAATGCCAAATAAAGCAATGTTGAAACATAATGTTTTCTTCTGTATATATGTATATATATTTATATAATAAAGTGTGTAGTAATTTATTTCCCATCTATTATTCTCGTCCACTAAATTATATTGGCATGTGTGGAATGAGTATATATAGAGGCAAAGGCAATGTTACAAACTACATGAAAACCTAGTCTTATCTGAACTAGAAATACGGAAAGAAAGAGATATAACTAGTGGGAATGGCACATTATCTTTGAAATGAAATTTATTCAAAAACATATACAATAGCGTCATTAGAAAAAATATATAAATAACAATGGTTAATGTTCAAAATCAGATTATTAATTCCACTGAAAGTATTATTCTTTCATATAAGAGAAAAGTTATTGCATTAATTATTTACATTGCCAAAAGATTTACAACAAAAAACTAGTTTTTTGAATTTTCTACATGAATTATTTCCATTAATTAGGAACTTCACTTTCTTAATATACAGATTATTTCCATAACTTAATAGAGGAGAACAAGAGAGAAACCTTGATAAGATAAAGCACAATACATGATAAAAATAAGAAAAATACCTTGATAAAAGGAAGTGTAAACAATCAATAAGACGAGGAGAACTGGGTTGTCCATCTTGAAAATACACCTTCATTAAAGAAAAGTGAAAGAGCGTAATTATTCACCATAAAAAATGTCAAAATGTCAAATGCTTAAGTAGAAAAATATCCTTTATGTGAAACATCATTTTATTCTAGGGCATTGAAGATCCATAAAATTAAGTGGGACATAGCCCGACATACAAGATGCTAACAAATTTTTTGATTAGGGTTAGTTATCTTAATTAGGCAGTATTGGTGCACTACAATGATATAAATTTAACTAGGAGGATACTTTAGAAAATTATTTATTTTGGTTTTCACGTAGAAAAATAAAGAGTAGAAGGTGAGCATTTACATATTCTATCAGACAAGCAAATCTTATTAGCTAGCTTTTTTTTTTGGTAGTGTTTGTTGAAAATATGAAGATTACCTGGTTTGTTGAAAATATAAAGATTGCTTAGGATGCTAGCTTTGATTACTTTAGTGGGAGTGTATGTGTTAATGAGAGTTTAGAATTGAGCTGCTATATATAGTTAGCTACGTCCAAGTGAGATGAGTATGCATGTGCATGAGGATATTGGCTCTCTTTATAGTGAAGGGCATTTAATTATCATTAGGTTAAAGTTCTATTACTATGAAAGTATTAATGGGTCCGTGCTTTCTTATGGGCACAGGCATCCCATAAGTACACAAAATTAAAAAGCTTGGTTCAGTAGCTTGGAAAACGACCCACGCACGTCGAGTCTCCTATATAGGCATTTTTTCTTTTCCTTTTCATTGTTCTTCTTTTCCTTTACTCCTTAAAGGGCATGCATTTTTCTTTTCCTTTTCATTATTCTCCTTTTTCTTAATTAGTCTATCATTCTGCTAGAGATTCATTATCTTCATTCAATTTTCTTTTTCTAGTTGTAGTCATTATAGCAATATCTCTCTTTTTTTTTCTTAGACTTATTTAGACCTCTTTTTTCATGTAATAATATTTTTCTGTTTTTAATATCCTCTGAGCCTTTTATATTATGTACCTCTCTTCTCCAATGCAAAAGCGTAAAGAAGTGCATACAATGCCTAATACTATCTAAGTTACACTAATGTTAAGCACATATAGTCCTACAGCTTTTTAATTATTCGTTAATTAGTCTAAAATTTCAACTTACAAAAATCTGCAAGTTGTGAGTTATATGTGGAATTTTTTTCCCTTTTGTCAGCTCCAATAAACAAATATTTTCCGTATGCAAAAAGTGACATATACAAACTAGATAGACGAGATTTAATATTTGGTCTTGGGTTCCATAATATCCTCAAAACGACCAAAAAAATCTTACCAGCTAAATAAACTAATTGACATCTATACTAATTGGATGTTTTTATCATATACCCAAAGATAATAAACATCTTACATTCAAAGCTATACTTGACTAAGTTGCATGAAACTCAACCTAATGTCTGAATTTTGTTCATTTGAGAAAGCTTTCCAAGTAAGCGATCAACAATAAATTAAACTAGTGTTCATAGTATAAAAGTTGTAAGCGAAGTAACAGGTTAGCACTTTAGCAGTAATCATTTGTCAACTTTTCTTTTTAATGCCCACCTCATTACAAAATCACAAATGGGCCTCACGTTGGCAGTGCACCAAATGCATACGGCTCACATGGGTAAAGTGAAGCTGTGAAGGTGCAACTTGTGTTCCAATTTCTAATAGTAACAATAAGTTATCGCTCCAGCCCAATTTGGTAGGTTTCTTATTTGCGTTTGAGTTCTAACTTTTTAGCCACTAGTATTATGTGCACGCGATAGATGTCGTAATATTTCGGAAGATTAAAGTTATCAGTCGGGAACAAAAATAATAAACTAGCCCGCAATCTGTAATTTAATCACTTTTGGGTGTATCATGCCATAAATATACCTAGATATAAGTTAATCACTTTTGCATGCATTCTTGCTTCCTTCAATAGCAAGCTTCAAGTACTAAAGATACACGCCTATAATTGTAGTAATCTATTAAATATAATTAGAGGTAGTAAATATTGACACGACACGACAATCTGACACGAACCTACTCGAACTTAGAGGGTTTTGGTAAAGACTTTTGATACATTTAAGTAAATGGGCTGACTCGACATGACACGTTTGTTAAACGGGTTGGGTTAGGGTCGAACTATTTGACACGAAAACGACACGAACAACCCATTTATCTACACATATTTTAAATTTTTCTTATTACATCTTGCCTTCATTCATTTATTTTTGAATTTATTTTATTTAGTGTTACTTTTATACATTATTAGATGTTATTTTAAGTACTGCATGAAATTTAATAAGTTCCAAACAAAAAATATATGAATTGCGAACATCATATATATATGGAAAGTTAAACGGGTCAACCCGAACTCGACACGTTTAATTAACGTACCGGTTAGAGTCAATGATCTTGACACGTTTAAGTAAACGGGTTGGGTTAGGGTTAGGGGAAGAGAACCCGCCAACTCGTGAACCCGATACGAACTTGACACGACACGACTTGTTTACCACCTCTACATATAATATCGTCTTCTTCGATATGGCATTTTAGGAAATAATAGAGTTTCAATCACCCTGGTTTTCTTTTTCATTTTGTCTTATTTATCCATTTTTTTTATAACTAACGAAGGGTGTAAATATACACAAGCATACTGTTTTTCCTAGCAATGAACAATGGATTGCATTGACTAAGAAAAGACTTACTCGTACATTTCAAATGATCTATGTCGAATGATAACTAAGTATATTGAGTGTAATATGTGATGATGATAAATTCTTAATCAAAGAAAGTGCAATGAAAAAGGAGAAGGTTTGTTTTGATATATTCTTCATCATATACAACCTTTCATATATACTTCCTCTTTTTCTAAATAAGTTGATAGAATATATGAAAATATATCCTTATATTTTCATTATTCTTATTTATTATGTAAATAATTGATGTATATCTTTTAGCTTCCTAAATATTAGGTTGTTATCTTTTGTAACCCTATAGTATATATACTTAGGATGTAAATTATTTTGATTAAGGAATTAATTATCTTTCATGGTATCATAAGCTAGGGTTTTATTTTTTTCCCTCTTGCTTCCGCTGCCCTAGCCACGCCTCATCCCACCACCCACTGTCCTTCTAAACCGTCCAGCCACCATGACCGGCGGCGGCAAAGAGTCTTCGTTGTCCACTTCTTTTTCTTCTCTCTTCTTCTCTTTCTTCCACAAACATTAAACATATAATTCCCATCACACTAGACATGGAAAATGTTCAATACTCTACGTGGGCAGAGTTATTCAAGATCCATGTACGTTCGAATCGGGTAATTGATCATATTATTCCGTCTTCTAAGGCCAAGGTTCCTAAATTGGATGAGGAAAAGGACTTTGTTTTACCATAGATGCCACGGTTCTCAAGTGGATTTATGGTACTATTAGTGAGGACCTTCTTAACACCATACTTGAACCCGATTCAATGGCTCAAGAGGCTTGGGAACGCCTTCATGACATTTTTCAAGATGATAAATCGTCTCGTACCGTCACTCTTGAGCAGAAATTCTCCAACACTACTATGGAGGATTTTCCTAATGCCTCAGCTTATTGTCAACGTCTAAAGATGTTGTCTGATCAGTTGAAGAATTTTGGAGCCCCTGTTTCCAACAATAGGTTGGTGTTGCAAATGGTTGCGAGCCTTACAGACGCATACAATGGAGTCGGCACTCTATTACGTCAAAGTGACCTTTTACCGCCCTTCTATCAAGCAAGATCCATGTTGGTGCTTGAAGAGGCTGGATTGACAAAGAAAGCCGCCCTAGGCTCTTCATCAACGGCTCTAGTATCGTCTCACAACGACGGCGCCCCATCGGACACCTCATCAAACCGGAATAATAATAAAAATCGGCACAATAAAAATTATAAAAATTCCGGTCGAGGAGGTGGTTGTGGTGGTGGCGGCGGACAAGGCGGTGGTCGTGGTGGCGGGCGCCACCAGTCAGGCGGCCACGGCGGCGTCAGATCATCCTAGCAGCAGCCGCAGTACGGGCCAGCAGCGGCGCCTCCTTGGGGGTCTGGGCCAGCAGCGCATGAGGGAGGGGCACAACCTCCTTGGGCCTTATGGCCTTGGCCTACCCCCCATGCCCCTACCCTTCTCAATCTCCTTGGGCCAGGCCAGTGTATAGGCAGCAGCAACAGCCACAAAGTTCAACTGGGCCGGGTGTGCTTGGCCGCGTCCAAGCGCTTATATGGCTGACTCTCAACAGCCCACTCAGACAGATACTGAGGCTGCAATGTATACTCTTGGACTCACACCACTGGACCCAAATTAGTACATGGATACGGGCGCGACTTCTCATATGACCTCTTCCCAAGGTAATATTTCGTCTTATTTTAATCTGAGCAAAAATGATGGTATTATTGTCGGAAATGGTCATAGTATTCCAATTTGTGGTTATGGAGATGCATATTTATCTACCCCTCACCCTCCTTTAGCCCTCAAAAATTTCCTCCATGCACCTAAATTAATTAAAAATCTTGTCTCTGTCCGAAAATTTACTACAGATAATAATGTGACTGTTGAATTTGATCCATTTGGGTTTTCTGTGAAGGATTTTCAGACGGGGAGGCCAATCATGAGATGTGAGAGTCAAGGGGCCTTTTATCCAATCACTCCAAGTCATTCTCGAGTCCAGTCTCAGTCTACTTTTGCTGCTCTTGCACCGTCTTTGTGGCATGATCGTCTAGGTCATCCTGGGGCTTCTATCCTAGATTCTCTTAGGCACAATAAATTTATCAAGTGTAATAAACTTAGTCGTACTCATGTTTGTTACTCTTGTCCTCTTGGAAAACACATTAAATTGTCATTTGTTGCTTCTCTTTCTCAAACTATGATGCCATTTGATATTATTCATTGTGATTTATGGACATCTCCTATCTTGAGTTCTATGGGCCATCGTTATTATCTTGTTATTTTGGATGATTACTCAAATTTTGTATGGAAATTTCCCATTGCTAAAAAATCCCAAGTCTTTGACACATTCTTGCAATTTAGAGCCTTCATTCGCACACAATTTGAACGAGATATTAAGAATATTCAATGTGATAATGGCCGTGAATTTGACAATGATTCTTTTTGGACTTTTTGCAAGTCGAATGGTCTAAATTTTCGCCTATCATGCCCATACACTTCATCACAAAATGGAAAAGCTGAGCGTAAAATTCGATCTCTTAACAATATTGTTCGAACCCTTCTTGCTCATGCTTCTCTACCCTCTTCCTTTTGGCATCATGCCCTTCAAATGGCCACATACCTCTCAAACATCCTCCCAAATAAAGGTCTCTCCTTTCATTCTCCTCTTCGGGTCCTTTATCATAAAGATCCGTCCTATTCTCACCTAAGGGTATTTGGTTGTTTGTGTTTTCCGCTATATCCATCAACCACCATTCATAAACTTCAACCGCGATCAACTCCTTGTGTTTTCTTAGGCTATCCCTCACATCATCGTGGTTATAAGTGCTATGATCTTTCCTCTCGGAAAACATCTTTGATGAACATACCTTTCCTTTTTCTAATCTTCATAAGCCCGATCCCACCACTTATGAATTTCTCTCCTCTCCCATGGACTTGTCTTCCCTGCCTATTAGATCCAAGCCCATTGATGAGCGTCCCATCCATGCTGACCCTTTAAGTCCACGCGGATCCCCTTTGCATTTTGGGCCTCAGACTCCACAGCCCACTTTGGGCTCTTCTTCGCCCCTTCCATTGTCTTCGTCAGCTAGCCCAGCTTCTGGGCCCATGCGCCGCAGCCCACTCATGGCTCCGCATGGGGCCGTGCTCCCTCCACTAAACTTTGGGCCACATTCTCCTTCCTTAGGCGGTCTATCTGGGCCCGTACCGTCGCCTAGCCCTCTTCCTCATCCTCCAGCGTCCCCCAGTCAGTCCCCTCCTCCTCGGTCCACTACAAGAAGTCAAAACGGGATTTTTAAGCCTAAAACCATTGTCTCTATGCATGCTCATGTCAGTCGTTCTCCCATTCCCCGTAATCCCGTGTATGCTCTTCGTGACCCAAATTGAAAACTAGCTATGGATGATGACTTATTAAAAATAAGAGTAGGAAATGGTCCCCCGCCCCCCTAATGCTAATGTGATTCGTTCTATGTGGATTTCTGCTCATAAAGAAAAATTTGGCGGTTCTTTTGAGAGGCATAGAGCACGCCTTGTAGGTGATGGCAAAACCCAACAGGTGGGTATTGATTGTGGTGAGACATTTAGCCCGGTGGTCAAACCAGCTACGATTCACACAGTGCTTAGCCTGGCTCTATCCAAAGGGTGGTCCCTTCATCAATTAGATGTGAAAAATGCCTTTCTACATGGAGAACTGCAAGAAATGGTCTATATGCATCAACCAGTTGGGTATTGAGATCCTCAGTTCCCACATCATGTGTGCTTATTGAAAAAGTCTTTGTATGGGCTGAAACAGGCCCCTCGGGCTTGGTATCGCAGGTTTGCTGATTATGTCACTCAGATTGGGTTTCATAATAGTAAGTCTGATCATTCTTTGTTCATTTATCGTCAGGGGACCGATATTGCCTATTTGCTACTGTATGTTGATGATATTATTTTGACTGCCTCATCTGATGCTCTTCGCAAGTCTATCATGTCACATCTTAGTGCTGAGTTTGCCATGAAAGACTTGGGGACCTTGAGTTATTTTCTGGGTATTGTTGTTACTCATCATGCAGGTGGTCTCTTCTTATCTCAGCGTAAGTATGCTGAGGAAATTCTTGAACGTGCACGCATGTCTGCCTGTAAGTCTTCTGCTACTCCTGTTGACACTAAGTCCAAACTTAGTGCCAAATCGGACATTCCTTGCTCTGATCCCACTCTCTATCGGAGTCTTGCTGGTGCTCTTCAGTACCTCACTTTTACCAGGCCTGATATTACTTATGATGTTCAGCAAATCTGCTTATTCATGCATCAGCCTATGGAGGACCACATGCTAGCACTTAAACGTATTATCATATACGTTAAGGGCACACTTCAGCATGGTCTGCACTTGTATCCGTCGACTACTTCCACCCTCATTGCTTACACTAATGCTGATTAGGGTGGGTGTCCTGACACTCGACGATTTACATCTAGTTATTGTGTGTTTCTTTGTGATAACCTACTCTCCTGGTCATCGAAAAGACAGGCTACCTTGTCTCGTTCTAGTGCTGAATCCGAATACAGGGGAGTTGCTAACGTGGTTTCTGAGTCTTGTTGGTTACGTAATTTGTTGGTTGAATTGCATTGTCCTATTCAGAAAGCCACACTAGTGTATTGTGATAATGTGAGTGCCATTTATTTATCTGGAAATCCGCTTCAACATCAACGAACCGAGCATATTGAAATGGACATTCACTTTGTTCCTGAGAAGGTGGCACGAGGTGAAGTTCGTGTTTTACATGTGCCATCCCGACATCAGATTGATGACATCTTCACCAAAGGTCTTCCATTGATCCTCTTTGAAGACTTTAGGGACAGTCTCAGCGTTCGACCTCCTCCAGCTTCGATTGAGGGGGTGTGATAGAATATATGAAAATATATCCTTATATTTTCATTATTCTTATTTATTATGTAAATAATTGATGTATATCTTTTAGCTTCCTAAATATTAGGTTGTTATCTTTTGTAACCCTAGAGTATATATACTTAGGATGTAAATCATTTTGATTAAGGAATTAATTGTCTTTCATAAGTGACACACTTCTTCTTTTCACGTATTTTAACCATTAATATCTATAATTATCAATAAGTAAAATTAATGAAAAGTTGATACTAAAAAAATTCACATTAAGACGAATCTAACAAGATTTCACATGACTAATTTTTTTTCTAAAATGTAAATTATCAAAGCTAATTAAAGTCTAAATTGTGAATAGTAAATACTATGCAAATGTGTCACTTATTTAGGAACGGAGGAAGTATAAACTTCATCTAATGGTCAAATTTTGACGGTTAATCGTAAATACACTACGAAACCGTCAAATAAAATAAAAGAAAAAGGAAACCCGAAATAAAACCTGGTCACAACTTGCAATACAAATTGCGGGTTGTGACACTGCTGATTGTAGGGTGCGACACACCTCAGTCTCCTCCTTGCATTGTTGGCTCAATAATCAAATAAATATTTCTCCGATTTTTGTTTTAAGTTATGACACCTTACTCAAATAACTAAAAAATAATATAGCATGATTCTAATCAGCCAAATAATCAAAATCTTCAACACACCCTACAGAAGAGCAGTGGCTTTCGGATTTAGGAATCCTTTGCTGAACCACAACAAATACTTAAAACTTGTTTCCTGAACCAATTCAACCAAAGCATACGCTAAGCAAGTAAGCAGAGATATGGAAACAACATATGAGTTTTCAATTCCTAATATGCTTAATTACAGTTGGTAAAAGGTACACCTTGGTGTACGTACCTCTACGTACACCAAATGAGTATGAGTTGGTCAAAATGAGTACGAAGCAAAATGAGTATGAGTTGGTCAAAATGAGTACGAAGCAAATGAGTATGAGTTGGTCAAAATGAGTACGAAGCAAAATGAGTATGAGTTGGTCAAAATGAGTACAAATATTCCAAATGAGTATGAGTATAAGTTTTTCTATGAGTTTTCCAAATGAGTATGACTTAGCCAAATGAGTATGAGTTAGCCTAAAGAGAAATTTCTAAAATGAGTATGAATTTTTCAAATGAGTACAAAGCCAAATGAGTATAAATATTCCAAATGATTACGAAGCCAAATGACTATAAATATTCCAAAATGAGTATGAAATTACTAAATGAGTATGAAGTCAAATGATTATGAGTCTTTCCAAATGAGTATCAATAATTCCAGATAAACTTCAACTAAAAATGACAAGTGATAAACTTCAAAACTAATCTTAAATGGATCAAATTAGAACAAACATTTATGAATTAAACTAAAGTTCAATAAACAAAAAAATGAAATTGGAACCTTAATAAAGCTCTGCCATCCCACAATTCATTTAATCAAAACCCCAAATATGAGTACAGATCTTCAAACACCTCCGATAACACCTCCATTACAGAAAAATGCAAACAAACCTAAGAATCTTGCTGAGAATTACCGTCTAACATGCAATTGAAGATCTTCGAAAATTCGAAAGAAAAGAAATCGAGTACAGATCAAATTGAAGAAGAAGAGTAACGAATTAGGTCAAAAAAATAGATAGACGCGAGTAATTTTGTTGAGGAGCGCCGATGTGTAGTTTCCACTGTTACGAGGTCGCCGGCGGAGGCGAACGGCAAGGTAAGGTTGCCGGAGGACTGCCCCTGCTCTTCACTATATTTACGCTCATTGCCATTGGGAGTACACAGAGCTGTGTACTCCAAGGTGTATTAGAGCATGTAAATTCAAGATGCGCAATTTACTAAGGAGTAGTCAATTTTGAGATTTGTCAAGTACTTTAATAAAAATGTTGGCCAATTGCTCAACTATTGGGCCATAAGACTAAACCATGAGATCATCTTGAATAACATCATAACGGATGTGGCAGTCAACCTCCTTTGTACGCTCATGAAAGATAAAAGTTGAGCAATATGAAAAGCAGATTGACTATAACATAGAAGAAGGATGACCATTTTCTCAATATTTTTGCTACATTCAACCTGCAATGTTGCTTTTGCCTTTGTCCTTAATATCTGATATGCAAACATTGCCTCACGCCAAGTTTCTGCTACTTGTTCCGAAAGCCACCATCTCCTTAACGCACAGTCCTTGGTGGCCGACGGGACCATGATTCTACAATCAACCCTACCAATTTTCATTTTGTTTGTTCTAGGATCGCAACCTTCGATTTCAACCTTTTTCGTATTCCTCACTGCTACAGTCCTCTCTACAGCTTCCTCAGGGTTTTGATTGTGGCTTCCCGAGCATTGCATCTTGTTACTACCACTTTAAGTTTTGGGCTCAAACATAGACAAAAGTCAAAGCTCAAGTTGAGTAGAGTCATACCCGACCCATATTGACCAAAGTGAAGATCCAGTACAGACAATTAGTGAAGTCCAATCCAGGAAATACGAGAATCCGAAAAAGAGTCTAAATATCACCATAATCTTGGTGGAGCGTGGTAAATCAAAACCGATTTCTAGTTAACTAGGGAGTTGTTTATCAGGCGGTCTATCGGAAGACAAAGACAATTACATTTCTTAAGAAATGCCTTCAATCTCAGCTATAAATAGAGGGCTTTTCCAGGCAGAAAAAGACATCAACAACAACACAACAAGTACATTCTTAGTAGAATCTTAGCCTAGTTTTAGAATAGTTTAGCTACATAGTTACTTTGGTGAGAACTCTTCATATTCTAAGCCTTTTTATGTTCTTTTCATTAAGTGCGGGAAAGATGACAATATACCTCTTTTGCTTTCTCAGTTAAGCTTATTTGTTACATCCTTTTTTCACTAAAAGTTTGTGTAAGACTGAAATTGATGCATATATCAATGAAATGATCATTTTCTTTGCTATGTTAACTGCTACTTGTCCTTTTATCTTATGCATTTATGTTGCACTATATTTAGGCATTGATAGTTAGTGCATGCTGAGTTAGCAAGGATCCCTTAATTCTAAGGGCCAGTGACCTTTAGGAGAATGAATCACCATGCTAGTGTTATGGACCACCTTCATTACGATGAAACATTGTTGCTTGCATTGTTTGCGGTTTTTCTACCAAGTTATTCGCGACCATAGCATGAGTAAACTACATAATGTTGAAAGCACTTATTTATAATGGCTAACACTAGTTCTAACAAAAGAAGAGGTGCCAGAGAAGAGCGGCATAGTTCAAACTCTGCTTAGTGTCACCCTAACCATCCTGATGATTGGATTGATCAAGGAACAAATCTTGATAACTTTAATCCTAGGATTGATGATCCAACTTTGATAGATATGCTAAATGCTACACACCCTGAGGACAGCCCGTATCTGGGGCAGGGCCTTGATTGTTATGTAGTATATCAAATCCTGGATCCTTGATTGTTTAGAATGGAAGAATATTATGCTAGTGACAAAATATATCCTTTAAATTGAAAGTTTGTTCAATGTTTCTATCATCATCGGCATATTTTTGGAAAATGGGACACATGTAGGTGTTTACATTTCTAAGTTAAAATCTTGTCTGATAAATTTTAAATTGAAACCTTGTTTTTAAAAGTCAGAACCTTTTAATTTTGTAAATATTTGATAGATGGTCTATCTCAAGACATAATAATTGTAAGTATCTCTTTTACTCAAACTTTATTGAACTAGATATTTATTAAGAAATTGAAGTTCTACAAATGCTAATGACAACAACAGCGTATATTCCCGAAACCACACTCGGCTATCTTAGAGTTCGCGCAAATACTTCGGCAAATAGGCAAAGTACATGTTGGAGTGTGAAAATCGACGCAATTGCCATTTTGTTGCATTATTCCAGTATAGAGAGGATGTATACTCTCAATCTTGTGAGTCATAGTGCCTATACCTGCCATTGTACCAAAAATGCTACATATTTCAGTACATTACTTTAAAACCAAAAAAGATCTAGTTATCTCTTTTTTGTGTTATTTTGTTAAGAGATTAACTAGCTACAAAAATGGCACCGTCCCTGTAAGGTGGAGGGAGATAAGGTGATCCCAACTCACAGGAAACATCAGTTACTAGACTGATAGCTTGAAATTTTAATTTATACAGTAGAAACTAGAAAGCCACAACAATGCCCCGAATTTTCGTGATGAAATTCAAACCCTTAACCTCTTGGTTGGGGGTAAAAGTTTCAAACATTGAGCTCCCACTTGATTCTAATCATCTATGTACCTCAATGACAAACACACATAATAAGTATATTGGAAGAGAATTGTTCGAATAAATATAAGCATTTGTTACTTGCACTACTAGAAATTTTTCAAAGACTTAATAGGTTAGATAGTTTATGCATGAGCATAAACATAAACCATATGAAACTCAAGTAAAAGTTATAAAGTTTTAACTTAAAGGTTCAAGATTTTAACATTATAACACTTCACATTTTAAGTTAAAACTTTATTTAAGGTAAAATATACAGTTAAAATCTTATTATTTGAAGTTAAAAACTTATGATTTTACCATGATCTATCATCCACAAATATATAGATAACCCCATCTATTGCAAAACTTAGTCGAAGACTTTATACCCATCTTCCTTTAATCCCTTACTAAATGGTTTTACACGTACAATGTACTAACAAATGTTTATGACCAATTCGACTCTTCTAATTTGCATCAATACCTAGATGTTTAAATTGAACTGGTAATCTAGTACTATTTTACTATGATGTACATAAATAAAAAGACTTCAACTCAAATAACAATAGAAATATAAAGAAAAATAATAGATTCTTACAATTAGACAAAAGGACCAGCATAACTAGAACGATAAATAAGAACGGTGCTTTTGTAGAGCCTACTATATTGAAATTAGAACTATTTATAAGCCTTCTTTTGAAATGTTCTTGCTTATACAATTGAAGTTATATAGAGAAGAGAATAAAGAAGAAAAGGCAATGTTCTGGCAAAGTTGCATGCCCTTGATCAGCTTGATGAGTACAATACTACAATATAAGGTAAAAACAAGAGAAATACCTTGATGAGCTGAAGCACAAGCAATTAATAAGATGAAGAGAAATGTGTTGCCCATGTTGAAAGTCCACCTTCATTAGAGAAAAGTAAGTGAGCTATAACAGAAAGATCTACAAATCTCAAATAATGGTTTATTCAAAAATGATCTAGGTATCATTTAACTCTAAGGTATTCAAAATCCATAAAACTTAGATGGGCATAGCCCAACATACGAGTAAGATAAGATATGATAAAAACATGAGGCAAAGCATCAATAAAATAAATTTGTACTATGCAAATCCTCACTTATCAAGTAGGGAAAAAAGTCAAGAAGAAAAACCTCTCTATACAAGTTTGTTGATTTCTACGAGCAACAATTTTAAGCAATTCCTAACTTGACTAATGACTATTTTGCCACATTGAGATTGATATTCTAACCCTCTGTATATAGAGGTTAGTAAAGCTCTATTCCTTGTAAGAAAGACTAATACTTATAAGATAGTAAATAGGAAATATTATCTTATCTTTTAGAAAATAATATTATGTTACACTTGGGCATATAACATTATAATCCTAATCTAACTAAATCAAGGAATCAAGACGGAAAAGAAAAAAATTGCAGATTCGATAACCAGCCATATGCTTGCCTGCCCGGGCCAAAACGTAGAGTAAGATCCTGCCATAAGCAGCCCGCCCCGGACAAAAACAGAAAAGAGGACAAACAAAAGAGAAACAGGGAGAGCATTTAAGATTTAATCATAGGTCCGATGGGACTATCGTAACATTTATTTAATATAATGAATTATAATGTCTCTTAATTCAAAATTTTTGCTTTTTTTAACAGAAAAATGTAACCTACTGGATTAACTTTTTAGCTATCGGTTGTGATTTTAATCTTAAGTATGATATTCCCTTCATAATTTTTTCACATATTGGACTTTGTACTTTTGGCAAAATTCATAAGTCCCCATTTGCTATATTCTTCTTACGTGTATAAAAACAGTTTGTTATTAATATATTTAATACATTTGAGTGTATTCATCATAAATTCAGGTATATTATAAGCATGGTATATAATCAGGCTATTTTTTTACTCGTTGCTTATTTGGACTTCTCCCATTTAAATGTCTAAATAAGCAACAGGCAAAAAAATAAGTGTAGAATAAAATTCTACATACCATTAGATTTGTCTTGGTTTGTATTTTTAAAATCTAGTTATAACTGTATAAGTTTATTATTATGAAATGAAAGACAAATACGGTCAAAATCACGCATTGATAAACATAGAAAGTCAAGGTAGGAAAAGTTGAAAAAAGAGGAATTATTAAAGTTTTTTAATGAAAATATTGGTTTTTTTGTGATAACCCTAACCCACATGGATTTCTAGACCCGTGAGTGCCCACACCATTAACCTCTCGTGTTATCCAGTTATTGCCACTGTTCTCAATTAGCTAGTCGTCTACTTTGGTATTCCATTAAATTTGATCACATGGTAAGGCTCTATTCAGTTTACCTTAAAATAATATTCAGTAAAAATAAGTTCAGTTCAAGTGAAAATAAGTCCAGTTCAGTAAAAAAAAGTTCAATTCAGTAAAAATGAGTAATGCAAAGAAGGAAAAACAACATGAATAAGTAAAAATAAGTTCAGTTCAATTCATTCAGTTCAGTAAAAATAGGTTCAGCACAGTAGAAATAAGTTCAATTCAGTATAAATAAAGTAAAAATAAGTTTAACTCATTATAAATAAGTTAAAAATAAGTTTAGCAAAAAATCAGTAGTTCAAATATGTTAATTTTCTACAAAAAAGTGAAAGGGAGACTATAAGATCAAAGTCATGCAAAATTAAAGAATAACAAAAATGAGATTGTAGACGTGTGGAAGTTTTAGGCACTACGCAAAGTAATAAAATTTCAATGGCAGCTCAGTAGTAAGAGTATTGACTAAGGAAGTAACAAAAACCTAGCAGAGGTCTTTTTGCTATATTATTGAACTTCCTAGGACTATGTAGTATTGATTAAAAGAATTTCACATGACTTATCACTTTTCTTTGCTATATTATATTGATTAAAAGAATTTGAAGATGGAAAAACACAAATTGCAAACATAGTATATCTGAATCTAGTACACACTACCTGATTCTGCAAACAAAGTTTCTAATCAAGCTTATACTTACACATTGCTTACTTCGGAAAAAGCCAAAGACTTATCTGATAGATAGTAACATCTATCAGATAGGTCTGTACTACATTTTAAAAAAAATATACTACAATTTTTTCTTGTACTACAATTTTCAGAAACTATACTACTCCAAACTATATAAAAATGTACTACATTACGTGAAAAATATACTACATAAATATATAAGTGTACTACATTTTTTAAAAAATAGTTTGATATGTGTCTAGCTCCCATCTATCTGATATGTACTAAGCAGCCCTCATTGCTTACATATGCGAATAGGCAGCATCTAACTATAAAGTATTCTACAGTTCAAAGCATACCACTTTTTTTGAAGAGCACGCATATTAAAAAAAACACGAGTTAGTCGAATTTGAAGTTTAAAAGCTTACACTTTTGGAAAAATTGTCAAGAATAAGTCAACCTTTGCGTTGACCGCTTTTAACAAGTCAACATTCGTTTATTCCAGTAGCAAGTAGACCTTTTGCCACTTTTACTTTTAACAGTTTTTTTACCGGTAACCTCTTAGTAACTTATTAGTTTAGGTGATTTTCCATGTGTCTTGTTTTAATTGGTTTAAAATAGAAAATTATTTTAAATATATATCTCTCCCATTTGGTCTTTCTCTCTCCTCTTCCTTCCCCTGCACAACCATGACCACCACCACCCTTCTCCTCTTTCCTTACCACAACCACCACTGAACACGCCCAAGCCGACCACCTTCTTCACCACCAGCCTCTCTTTCTCTCCTCCAATTCCACTTTTGCCCTCGCTTCTACTCCTTCACTGATCTCCAATCTCTCTCCTACGCCTCTCAAATTCCCACTCTCTTACCTGAAATCTCTCTTACCATTTCTTCCTCAAAATTTGATGATGATGTTTCTATCAATGGCAATAATATCACCAGTTTCCCTATTTTCGATGATGGATTCTTTGCTATTTTTGCAATCGATCGTTTCTTTAACCTTAATTTCACACCCGAAATTTCCGTTTTCAGTCCTCCATTCTCTAATTCCCCGGAGTGCTCCGCTTTTACTCCTGATTATGGCTCGTATCATGATGCTACTTAGGTTCTAAGGTCGCGAGGATACTCGTTAATGGCGGCATTTCTTGATCTGCAATTAACGCAGTTTCATGAGGATGATGATAAAGTGATCACTATGTTTGCTCCTGTAATGGAAGGGCATTTAGGTAATCATAGTGAATGGGGATTGAGTTTTTCAGCAGCATGTTGTTGGATGTGTGCTGAGTTAGAGTGATTTAGTTGCGGTTGATGAAGGCTTTGGTTTACCACATTCTTGAATGGATTTATGATCAATGTTACTCACAATAAAGATAATAATTGTTGTAAAAACCGATAATAATTGGGTGGTGGAGGAGGTGACAACTAACAGCCATGGGAGAAGAAGAAAGTTTCATGGTGGACCTGGCATGGGGCAAGGGAAGGGGGAAGGGGGAGTTATGTTTTTTATTTTATTTTTTGAATTATATATTTTAAAATTGAAAATGTCCCATAAAATAATTACACATGTTACTTTAACCTGTTAAAGAGGTTAAAAACAAGTAATAGCCGGTTTTGACTTGTTAAAAACTGAGTGTATACAAGGTTAACTTGTTCCTGGAATATATTTAGGTAGGCTTGTTAAAAGCGGTCAACGTAAAAGTTGACTTATTCTTGACAATTTTTCCTACACTTTTTTAAGAGGAGCTGATTTCTGCAGAAAAAAAAGACCAAAGAATGAAGTCAGATATTGGTCACAAACAAACTAGATAGCATCACATGATTATCAAATTAAACAAGTAATAGTAATTGACAAGAATCAAACACAAAAGTCAAATTGTGGAATACAAGTGAATGAATAGCTAAAAAGCTACCCAATTCCCGTCAATTCAAGAATGAATTTAGGGCTAAATCTTTTGAGCTATTTATTGTAGATTGGAGTAATGGAACCCAAAAATCAAAATACTTGCGAGAATCACCGGCGTGTTTTCACGTCGGCGACTTGAAACTTGGTCTGGGCGAATGCTGTGAGGAAGAACCGGAGAAGGTAAGAAGAAAAGTTGTTTTCGTGACTTGGTCTGATAAGAATAGTAAGATGCTACTTGTATAAAATACTTACTCCATAAAAGCATTTACCTACCCACAGAGTCACGGGTATTGTCTGGGTTGGGAAGTGGAAAAAGCTCCATTTGACAAATAAAGTAACTGGATTGGGTTTGGATATTCCGACTTTTACTAATGTATGAAATTCTCGCTCCTCGGAATGAGCGCAGCCGCTCCCTGCAAAGAATGACAATGTCACTTAAAAATCTTTCTCATTTACCATGTCATTGATGTAATCCACAGCGGTTTTGCAGTCGAACAACGATTCAAACTCTTGGTAATTCTCATTTTTCGATATCTTCATCCCTTCTTTGATGCTTAACAATTCGGCATGTAGGGCACTGATAGCGTAGACATCCATTTGGAAATCTTTTAACCATCTAACATCACGCCCCTAAGCACAACCTACTATGCTTGCTTAGAAAATGCTATTAACAAAAGTTGCATCAACATTAAGAACCTGGCTTTACTGGTTAGGTCTTTGTGAGGTGTCGGGTGTTTTAATGACACAATCCTGATTAGCTTTAAACTCGTAAGATCTATTAATGGCCTGTCTAATAAGAATTCTGGCTTCCAAAAGGGTTTTTTTTTCAAAAATGAATTTGTTCCTCTGGTCCCAAATAAGAAAACACAAGGGAAAGAATTCAACCCACAGTAGTCCATGCATTTTGAGGTCAAGTTTTGAATTGAAGGACAACCAATTGTTACTGTCTTTCGCAGACTAGAAATGCAATTCATAATGAGATCAATGGAGTCATTATCTATTTCTAAAGTGTCTAGGCTTCGTCTAACGAAGCTCCACTCGATCCTATCATATGCTTTTTCTAGATCAATTTTGAGAGCAAACCAACCCAATTTCCCCTTTTTTGTGCCTGGAATCAAGAATCTCATTAGCAACAATAAGGTTAATATACGCACCACTCCCCTTAATGAATCCATTTTGGTTAGGGGCAATCCAGTTATGAATATGAGGAGTAAGCCTATTGGCGATGATCTTCGTGACTAGCTTGTAAATGGAATTACACAAGCTAATGGGTTTGAGTTGTTTGACGGGTCGGGGTTAGATTGCTTCGAGATTAGACAAACGAGAGTTTGGCAAAGGTTGGGAGGGATGTCTCTAATAAAAACTAGGATTCAATCGAGGAGCAAATAGCCTCGCCCACTATATCCCACGCATTTTGAAAGAACAAAGGGTGGAAACCATCTGACTCGGGTGCCTTAAGGGGTTTCACTTGGAAGAGGGTGTCCTTAATCTCTTGGGAAGTAGGCGTTACAGCAATGGAAATATTATTATTGAATTTTTTCGAGCCATGTTGGCTCACAATGGGTTTTAGATGTCTAGAGAATAGAGATTAACATAGAAGTCTCTAGTATGATTTTCAAGGTCTTCTGGGTTAGAGATTGAGTCACCCATCTCGTTCCTAAGGCAAAAGATTCGACTTTGTTGGCGCCTAATTTTAACAGAACGGTGCAAAAAGGACGTGTTTCTACCTCCCTCGGCTAGCCATTGGACTCGACTCTTGAGGTGCCAGAGGGATTTTGGTCCAGGATGATAATAAGGTCAGACTGAAGTTTTTCTTCCAGATTCAAAAGAAAAAGGGAATTAGGGTTACCATCCAGAACCTTTTGGGTGCCTTTGAGTCTAGCAAGTGTTCTACGTTTTTTGCATAAACATTCCCAAAGATCTCTTTATTCCATTTCATTAGATCTTCTTCCAAATGTTTCAACCTATGTGTAAGAATGTAATCTGGCTCAGACCACGCTTGTTGTTTTCTCTCTCTTGGTTTTGTTAGAATCCCAAACTTTATTAATTTTCGGATTTGTTTATGGTCTCAATGCTTATCTTAAGATATTAAATACGTTTTAATGGTTTATAAAAATTTATGAATTAATGTATAGAAATATAGACAATCAACGGGATATTTTCAAAAGGGCCGAGTATAAATACAAAGTGAACTTCAAAGAGAGAGATGAACTAATAATACAAATTATTTTGTCACACTCATATTATATGGGACAGTCTTTTGGAGTGCTTACTCTCTTTATGCTTCCTCCGTTCCAAATTAAATGCAACAATTCACCTTTTATGCTTGCCGAGACATAACTTTAACGGTTAATATCTACTATAATATATAAGTAAAAATTATAAAAAGTTGATATTACGAACTTATTTAACGAGACGAATCTAACAAGATCCCACTTGACTATGTTTTTCATTACGTGTAAAGCTCAAATTTTAGTCAACGTACATACTGTGAATAGTGCAAAATATTGACTGTTACATTTAATTTGGAACAGAGGAAGTATAACATTCTTTTGTCACATGGAAGAATTACCTTTATTACTACTAATATATGTATCACTTTTTCTCAATTACATGGAAAAATTACTGTATTAGCATAGGAAAGTTTTGTAAAGCTTCGGGAGAAATGATCAACTTTGATAAGTCTCATGTCATCTTCAGCCCCAACACTCCTTCCCGATTCATCAGAATCCTCAGAAAGCCCCTGGGTGTTAAAAACAGTTTGCAGTTGGGATCCTACTTGGGATGCCCAATGGAAGTGGATGGAAGATCCATGGCAACTTTCAAAGAAATAGAGGATAAAGTGTTCAATAAAATACAAGCCTGGAAATACTCTATCCTCTCTCCTGCAGGAAAGCTTATCCTACTGAATGTCATTCTAGCCATGACTGCGTCACATATACTATCCATATACCTCCTACCACAGAAATCAACCAAGAGTATATCCTCCTTATTTCTAAAATTCTGGTGGGGTTCCAATTGGGAGAAGAAACAAATATACTGGAGAAAAAAGGAGGTTATAGAAGAGCACAAATACATGGGAGGTCTGGGTTTAAAGAATGTCAGGGCCCTCAATATTGCTTTTCTTGCCAAACAAACTTGGAGACTTCATAATGCCCCAAACTCACTCGTAGCTAGACTACTGAAGGCCAAGTATCGGGAGGACCCTCTCACCAGTATCCTAAATGAAGGAAGTCAAAAACCTCCAAGAAATGCCTCATATGCCTATAAAAGCATATTTAGGGCGGCCTTAACACTGAAAGAGGGATGGAGGAAGCAGGTAGGTAGAGGGGAAAGAATAAATATATGGGACGATCTCTGGGCTGGAAATTCAAGGCTGCAGGGGAGATCACAACACAGGGAACACCTGGAGGAGAGACCGGAAAAGGTGGCAGAACTCATGACCAGGGAAGGCAGATGGGATATCTCCAAGGTTTGGAATCTGTTTCCCAGGACTGAAGCCAAAGAGATCCTCTCCATACATATCCCGAAAAAACAAGATGAAGATTTGATCTTATGGAATAACACTCTCAATGGAATATACACGGTCAAGTCAGGCTACTAGATGGCGCTCAGAAACAAGTGCAACAAAGAGGAGGCCACCCCCTTTTGGAAAAAACTGTGGAGATCTTCAATTCCACCAAGATGGAAGATCCTTATCTGGAAAATCATAAATAGGGCAGTCCCGACGAAGGAGAATCTAAAAAGGAGAAAAGTGGGGGAAGGAGGCCCTTGCGTTTTCTGTGGCAACCACGTAGAAGATGCAAATCACCTATTTCGGGACTGCAGCATCACAAAGCATATCTGGAAGAGTAGTGATCTGGGAATTAGGGTAAATGATCTGGAAACCACGAAACTAGAAGAATGGGTCATAAACTTTTGGAAATATCTTGATCAGATTGATGAACAATGCATGGCGTCCTTTTCTTCTATACTATGGGCTACATGGGTTCATAGGAACGAAGTCATCTTCAGGAAAGTTACCCCGAACCCGAGGAAAATTATGGAAATTCATAAGGATTCATTCCAAAGATGGAAGAGCTCCATCACTGTCTCAAACAGACAGCTTTCCCACAAGGGAGTGAACTCTGAAGCTCGTAGCAGAATCATCAGCTACAAATTAGGCACAGGAGACCCAACTGAGTGTCTAAAAATTCAAATAGATGGATCCTGGAAACCAGGTGGAAAGGGAAAACCTAGCAAATGGGAGGCTGCAGTAGCTTGGATCAGTGAGGACAGAGAGAGGAGATGCTGGGGAGCAGAAAGAATCTATGCGTCAGGTCCACTCCAATCAGAAGCAAAAGCCCTTTTGCATGCTTTACGTAAAGCTACTCCCGTCACACAAAAAATCCATATCATAACGGACTGCGTGACGATGGTCAACGCCTTGCTAGATCCGTTAAACACTCCGAGAGTAATTCACACAATTCTAGAGGACTGCAAACTAGAGATAGCAAAATGTAATTTATTCATATGCTCTAAAGTCCCTAGGATGAATGTGTCTATGGCACACGACCTGGCTACCAAAGCCAGGAAGGGTCTTCTCTTGTAATATATTTGCCTATCACAGCTGCCAAAAAAAAAAGCATTAGTAATTACTTGATGAGACATCACGCATGCCATGCATTAATAATTTAATATTTATTACTATACTACTATCATTTGCCTTTTTATTTGGCACGTAGCATGGGCACCGGAGTAGTGTTGGAACATTTGTAGTGTAATGAGTTTAACTAGTTTGTGGTTCCGGCGATGCCCCGGGTCTATTTTTTATATTAATTGAGTTTAAATAATATCTTTATTGATGATATATTTTATTTATAAAAATAAAAATTTAATAGCATAATTTTATAACCAATTTAAAAGGATCATGAAAGATTGTAATGAAAGAAATCTCTTTACTTTTCCAGAAGTTAGATTAAGGTAAAAGGTAATGAAGACTAAGAAAATGAAATAATTCATCTCATCTATATTATGCATTTTTTTTAACGTAAAATAAATTCTATGGTTTAATTCATTTTTTAGAGGTTTAGATCGAATGTATGTCGCGAGTCACGACGTTTGTTACGACTCGCGACATGTTCTGGTTTACGAAGTTGGGAAGCAGTGGCTTGGTCGCAAGCCGCAACTGAGGGCAGATCGCGGGTTGCTACATGAAACTAACTCTGATTGAGGGTATTATTAAATAAACCCTTGCACATACAATTGAAGGAGATAGAAAAATCATTCTTCTCTCAAACTGTCTCATTTGTATGCTTGAGAAAATCTGTCAGAATTTCTTGAGTGTCATTCATTTACACATCAAACACAAAGTTCTATCTTGATTCATTTCTAATTAAGATCATAGAAGTGAATTGCTTTTTGCTCCATTGTATCTCATTGGTTGTTCCGTGAAACCCGGTGATCCTAGAGGGGAAAAATAAACTATTAGAAAAGCGTCATTTCCGTACCTTGGAGTGGACATATCCGGCCTCTTGTTTGTATAATTGTCTAACAATCTATTAGTCCAATTTCGTTATTCTCGGTTATGGCTTCATCACTCAAAGACATGACCTTGTACTTTCAAAAGTTGCATAAGTTTGAAGGGGTGGGTTACCGTCATTGGCAAAAGAAGATGCACTTCCTCTTGACGGCTTTGAATGTGGGGTACGTGCTTACAACACCGATTCCGACTTACCCACAAGAAGGTATTGAAGAGACGTTGGAGACTACCAGGAGGCGAACGAAGTGGGAGAACGATGATTACATTTGTCGTGGTCATATTCTCAACGCTCTTACCGATGCTTTGTTCGATCTTTACCAAAATGTGGAGAGTGAAAAGGAGCTTTGGATTCTCTTGAGGCCAAATACATCTCGGAAGACGCATCAAGTAAGAAGTTTCTTGTTACTGATTTTAATTCGTTGAAAATGACTAATGATAACTTTTCGACCTAGAACCCTTAGCTTTTGCTCTTTTTTTTGCTTTTCAACCTAAAACCTTAACTTTTGCGTTTTTTGTATGGTAACAGCTCTTCATCATCGTACAAACGATTATCCAAGTATGGAATCATCTTGCTATTAAAGTTGATAACAATACAACTGTAAAGATCGTTATACTGCAAAGGGAAACCAACCTAAACATTGACAAAAAATCACAAAATTTACATCTACTCCAAGTGTTTAACTTTCTAGAAATAACACTTAACATTTATGTCCTAATCCATAACTAATTATGAAAATTAGATGAAACATACCTTTCTACCTTTTAGTGTATAAACATTAACTTTAGCATAAAAATCCATAACTAATACCATATATTTAGAATCGATTTAAACAAATAGGCTAAAAATGTTAACTTTTCAATTTAAAAACTTAACTTTTGAACCTTAAACCTTTAACTTTTGAATATTGACATAAGTTAATTTGTTAAATAAATAGATTTAAAATATCAACTTTTAAACCTTGAAAGTTGACTTTTAAATTTAAACATCAACTTTGGAATATACATATATAATACATAATAAATCTTAATTACTCGACAAAAACCTTAACTTATAAGCAACAAGTAATAACTTTTCACCCTGAAACATTAACTTAAAGGAAAATTTGTCAAAAAAGACCTTATAAGTTATAAGTTTTGTGAAAAAACACCTTTTAAAATTATTTTTGTGAGAAAACACCTTATATGTCATTGTTTATCAAATTATACACCTTATTATCATATTTTAGCCAAAAGACAACCTTTGGGTTTATTTTTTCAGCCATTTTTGTTTATAGAAGTCACATATATTAACCCAAATTTTTACACAAAATTCCAATGCACGGAAAGGGAGAGAAAATATGAGAGTCAATGACCCAAAAGTTGACTTTTTTGACCAAAATATGACAATACGGTGTGTAATTTCATATATAATGTGATATAAGTTATTTTCTCGCTAAAAAAAAATTAAATAAGATGTTTTTTCACAAAATTTTTAATCTTTATCGATAAAATTTCTTAGAAATTAGAAACAAGTTATGATATTAACAAATGGATTAAAAAACTGAACTTTTGAACCTAAAACGTCAACTTTTGAACCTAAAACGTCAACTTTTGAAACTGCAAAACTATCCAAATAATGGGAGAAGGGAAGAAGCGTGTTCGTGGATCCGTACTAAATGGGCCTATTGAACTGATCTTACATTAATTTAAATGTAAAACCGTCTTTTAAAAGGATGCGCCTAAAATTAATTACAACCAACATAATACGAGGAGCCCGATCAACGCTAGACCACTAAACAATGAGCAAGAAGAAGAAAAAGACAATAAATACAATTTTTAAATTTTTTTGGTGAAGAAAGGCAATCGAAAACTAGGCATATAGTAATCGATTTACTTTAGAACATTTCTCTCTTTACACTTTTAGTGGACTTTGTAAGTTGTCACCAACTCATGTTCAAAATATAATACTCTTCATCCTTCCTTCCTTCGTTCTTTCCTTGTTCCTGTATTTCAACCCTGAGAAAAAGTCGAAATTTCGGCAATCTGCTAGGTAAATTCCCACTATCTCGAAATCCCTTAATTCAGTTCTTTCCCCTCATCAATTTCATCCTTATTTCCCTCAAATTACCAAGAAAAAATCGCGAATTTTAGGAATTAGGGGTGGGTTGATTGATTACTACTTCTCATGTTTAATTCTCTACCATTTTCATCTCTTAAATTCACATCAAAAACTCCATTTCCTTACTCAATTTCCCACATTTTCCTCCCTTCCGACGTCTTCTTCATATTCTACTTCAATTGTTCTCGTTTCCGCCTCAAAATTTGATCCACTCATCAATCTAACAACCCCTTTATTCAATTGTTTTTCTTTCAATTGAAAAATGGCAGTATCATCATCATCAATTGATGAGTTACCCTCACATATTGTGCTGGAGATTTTGACTTCAGGAAGGTTGAGTGCTGTTGATCTTGTTTGTTTGGAATTAGCTTCTTCTATTTTTGGAGGGAGTCAATGTGGGTTATACCCTCTTAAGCATAGCTCTTTGGTTGATTTAGCTGCGTTTCAGCTATGTGTTTCGCACCCGGTTTACGCCCCCTTGAGTTTTGATGCTCGTAAGGCGCTCTTTGATCGCTGTTGTGGGAATTGGAAGAGGGTCTTGAGGTTCTTGCTATCTGTTCAACAAGCTTCTGGTATTGTTGAGACTTCAGCTGGCAATGTATTGCTCCTTCTGTTTCTTTAAATTTTCGTGTCTAGTCGAATTTTCTGCAATGTTATGAAATTGTTAGCATTATCATATCAATTACTACTCTTTTATCATTATACTTGGTTGGTTGATTATATTGTTGTATCTTTTACATAATGTACAAGATTGTTTCTTTTTATTTGTTTGGCTATTAGTAGCTTGAGTTTGTTGAGAAGTTGATGCTCACTTTAGGAGATGATTCTAGCAAGTAACTGCTGTTCATGATAATAAGATAAACTTTTCTATCCACTTAATTTTCAGGAATAGATTTATGCATTTGCATATGATCATGGTTTGAATAAATCGATTTTGCTAGAAAATGCGTGTGGCATTTACTAAATTGATTACTCAAGTGTTTTAACCGAATCATTTGATTTTTATTGCTAATGATTCGAGCCAAAATGGAATTTTTTGGCATAAGCAACAAGTAATTTGTATTTGTGACGGAAGGGTTTGCAGTCATTGTGGAAGTTCCATTTTCCCGACTATCAATATCTTCCTTAGAGGGAACAGAAATAGTAAAATCTTACATGAACTTATATCAGTGTCATTCCGGTGGGATATGGGCTTGCTTTTGCACGTTTGGATGAACATAAAAAAAATGCTCTGCTTAAATATTCTAGCTCTATGATTTGGAAAATATCTGCTCAATTTTGGTATGTACAGTTGTACAGCTAGGGATTAGAAAGTGTTTGGTCTTTTCTAGGTAGAAAAAGGGCTGGAAAAGTCTTGGTCTATTTCCCATATATGCAAATATTGCGTATGCTAGTGACATATTTGGTAATCATTGTGAAATTAATACATTCCCTTATTTCGTTTAGGAAATTCGTAATATACTTGTGAGTTTCTCCAAAATTACCAAAAATGTCAGTGATATACACTATTTGCATTTATCAGATATAATTTAGAACAATGTTTCTTCTCTATTGCCATACTGTGTACATCTTAATTTGTCAAGTATTATAATTCTATCAATTTGGTTTCTTTTTGTTTTGGGGACTGACTCTTATGTTGATATATTAATCATCAGATGCAGATAAAAGCTGGAAGGTATCATACATTGCTTGTCAGCAATTCATCTGTTTATTCTTGTGGTTCCAGTTTGTGTGGTGTTCTCGGTCAGGGTTCAGAAATGACACAGTGTGTATCATTTAGCCGGATCAGTTTTCCTTCTTCTTCGCCTGTGTTCCAAGTTTCTGCTTCACACAATCATGCTGCTTTTGTCACACGGTCTGGAGAGGTTTGTGATGGTTGACCTTTTTGCTATAAGTTTGTGCAATTTGTTGAGAAAACCTAAGGAAATAAAAAGGACGGACACCCGAATCTGGTCGAAATCAACATGTATCCTTGTGGTTTGTGCATGAGTTACAATTGTTGTATTGCTGTGGGGTGTATGGAATCTGTTTGCCTTTTGAGTTTTGACCACATCTACTTGGATCAGTAACAAGTTGTGAAGTCTATAATTACTCATTTGTAGTTTCTGTTAAATTGAAAATCAAGTTCCATGTTTCATAGAATTTTCTTAAAATATATGCTCTTGCCACCCTAGGGAATTCATAATATGCTTGTGCATGGTTCTCTTTCAAGGAGGGACCTGGCAGTATACTCAGGAAAACTGGGGTCTAGGGGAAAAAAATGTGACCTATAGTTGCCTTTTAAGCGCGATATTTTCTGTATTGCAGCTATTTTATGTAATGCTTTTGCTTGCATCATTTTAAGGATGATGGTTTTACTTTGCTGATGTGATGGGGATTTGGTGGCTAGCTTCAATAAGCTAATAATCTTCGTTTGTCTAGCTAGAATGCTGGACCCCACTAAAGTAATGATGGTAATTTAATGAACACTCAAATTTGTTATAATTATGGAAATGTTGCCATTCATTGAAAATTGTAGTTAACTTTTCAAATGAAATGAAGGAGCTACACAAATGTCATTTATCCTGCTAAAGAGAAACAAAAGGAAGTTTGGGGAAGTGAACAACATTTAATGGTGTGTTCTGACTAGATGATTACGAAGATCAGGGGATGCTTTCATCTGTGGGAGTTTAGACAAAATTTTTGAGGATTATAGATGAGATGGCATTGACTAGGATGGTCTGATACTTGTTAAACGGCCGAAATTTAAGATCACTTGGATGTTCCTTACTTCTTATGATCAGCGTCATTTTAATAAATGCTAGCTTTGCTTCTTCAGATCAATTGGATGTATAGGAGGATTGAGATTCGAGATGTAGTTTTTAATATGCTGTTGGAATTTCGTGGCTTGGAGCTGAATCTGTTTTTGACTCGTGTGAGCTTTGCGACTTCGATGCCGGAATGCTTTATTTAAGCTGGTAGATTTTGAAGCTGTCTGGCCATTGAAAATGTTTATGTTTCTCTGTATATTACACTGTTTCTTTTGCTTTTATCAAGCCTTTTTAAATGGTGGTTTTGTTATTTGAAATGGGATTTTTACGAGGATGTTCTTGTTGTTGTTGTAGATGGGTGTTATCGTTACCTTTTGTCTCTAGGTGTTCCCTTTTTTAATATGTCAGTTCTAGAAACATGTATATCTATACTATGAATCAAGTGATTGATATTTAGCTAATCCCGTTACACAACCATGAAAGTAATACTTCCTACGTTTGAATTTAAGTGGAACATAAAGAATTTTGGGGAAAACCATTGAGGTTAGAGAGAGAAAGTTGGGGACCACAATTAAGAGAAAAATGCTGCTTTAATTAAAATAAAACAAGTTGGTAAGTATTGTTTAATTACGTAATAATCATCATGACCACCCACCCAGTTCGCTAGTCCCCAACACCACCATCACCTACGTCACAACTACCTCCCCACCGGAAACCCCTCACAACCACCAAATACCTCCCTTGCAGCCAAAACCATAAGGCACCTGAAACCACCCGAAGACAATGATGAAACCATCACAACTTCCAAGAAACACGTAAAAATATCTAAAACCACTTGAAAACCGGCTAACAATTACAGAAAACGACCCCCACAACAACCTCAAGCTAACCCACCTCAAAACCAACCACCCAAAACCGAAACCCTTGAAACAACTTCTTCTCTTCGTCTCTCCGGTTCGCATGTAGATCTGAAGCTCCACCACCTCCTCTTCCTTCAAATCACCCCACTTAACAACCTCCAGAAAAGTAGGAGGTCGCCGGAAAAGTAAGAGGTTGATGAGAGAGAAAGAGGTATTGGAAACAAGGATGCTGGAGAGAGAGAGATGCGGCGGAAAAGTAAGAGGTTAGTGAGAGAGAAAGAGGCTCCAGAAAACAAGGATGTTGGAGTAAAGAGATGTGCTGAAAAAATGGATGCCAGAAAAGAGGATGTTGGAGAGATAGAGTGTGGTATATGGTGGGGTTGATGGTTTTTGAGCCGTTGAGTGGTGGGTTGGGGTTGAATGAGGACATTGAGGAGCAGATGGTGGGGAGCAGAGAGATGGGCGGGGAGTTAAGTGGGGGGTGGGGGTTAATTAGTAAGGGTGGTTAGGGAAAAAATAAAATAATCAAGTATTTTTAATTAGGTTGAGTAAGGATAATTTTGTCATTTTGTCATCCAAAACTTCCCATTTTGAGCTTGGTGTGACTTATTGTGACATCTCATATTAGAAAGTGTGTCACTTAAAAAGAAATGGAGGAAGTATTTCATTAAGAGTAGGCTAGTAACTAAGTAAAGTTTTCATTATTCTAGTCTAGTAATCAGTAGAAATGAGTATGACTGTTTCTAGGGATTGTTTTTTTAGGTATGATTATTGACAGTTTACTACTGAGAGAAGGAATTATTTATTAGTTTACTGACTGCATTGGTGAAACAATCTTTTTTCTGGTACAGGTTTTCACTTGTGGAGACAATTCCTCATTTTGTTGCGGGCATAAAGATACAGGTCGTCCCATTTTTCGGCCTCGGTTTGTTGAAGCTCTGAAAGGCATTCCTTGTCAGCAAGTAAGGACGGTCATTTGTATTTTAAGATTGTGTTCACAATGTCTACGGATTACTCTCCTTTTTTTAGGCAAATTTTTTTATGGATTTCTTTCTTGGTTAATCTAAGTTTTGATTTATGATTTGTTCATTTGGCTCCTTCCATCCCAAATTGTCTGCCCCATCTTAATTTTTTGTTTGTCTCAAACTGTTTGCTTCTTTTAGATGGTAAACCTTCTCCCTCTACTTTTAATCTGAAGTGTGGATCCACATCCACATACTTGCGGAACTTTTTCTCTCTGCTTTTACACCCGTCTTAAAAAAGCGTGTTAAGACTACTGAAAAGTAATCGGGCAAACACCTGAGACGAATGGAATATACATGTGGATTGTGGTATTGGGCAAATTTTTCTTAATATTGATGGCCTATTTATCAAATTGTTCTTAGCTTGTTATAATAGTATTTAGCACTTCATTGATTACTTGTTTGTTTAGTTAGCTCTTTTTATAAGAAGTTTTGTGAAATCTACATTATTGTAAATGGCTTATGGGTGGTGGTGTCTTTTTAATTACTTAAGATATATTCCAAAATACTATATCTTTAGTATGCTTTCTCAATTTCTAAATAAAAGCCACAATCTGACTTGTCAATGACAATTTGAACTATTAATATCTCTAATTTTCAATTAGTAAGAATTATAAAAAGAAAGGCTCTTTTGGAAATATACGTCGAGGCTTACCCAACAACGTTTTACATTATTTTTCTAAGGGAAATTCTCAATGGTGGCCCTTAAGTCTCATGAATTCCCAGTGGGAAAAAACTTTCCCGTTGGTTTCCATGCTTCAATTTTTTTTTCAAATATAACCTTAATGAAGAATATTTCGTTAATAATAAAGCATATTCCATTAGTTAACAATAAGGCGGTCACTTGCACGTAAAATGAGACATTTTTGGTCCTTTTTTTGCCCTTTAAGGGTTGATTTTAGGGGTCAGTTCTAGTCCTGATTTTGAAGTCAAAATTGGCAAAAACTGACCCAAAATGTCTCGTTTTATGTACGAGTGACCACCTTAACTGTTAACTAACGGAATACGCTTTATTATTAACGGAATATTCTTCATTAAGGCTATGTTTTGGGAATAATTTGTAATGTAGATACTAATGGAATTTTTTTTTTTGAAATTTCCACCATTGGAATTCCTGAGACCTAAGGGCCACCATTGAGAATTTATCTTTTTTAAAATATTAGTAAAAAGGTATAAATCTAGTATATGATTACTGGAAGAGTCAAAGTTTTGCATTTATTTAGAAAGGATGATATAATTAAAACTAAGAAAAAAATTAATCTTAAAAATTGATTTTGTAGAGTATTATCTCTTTTTTTTTTTGAGGGGAAAGTATTATCTCTTGTTAAATATTGATACGGTTTGTTGTTTATTGTTTTCTGGTTTGTGGATGTGTGAACATCGTGCTGTACGCTGCTAGTGGCAGATATTGATACTGTAATTGTTATTTAGCTTCTTGGTCCCGATCTTCATACTTTTTCATCCATTTAGAAAGAAGGGTAACAATTACTATAACCACTTTGCTGATTCATATAGGAGCCATGTGAAAAATAGGGGGTCTCTGTCAGATAAAAGTGCAGTGTAAAAATTATCTCTACTTGCTCCCCTATATCTTTTGTATGGGAGTTCATAGTTGTGCATGTATCTGCTCAGTCCCCCTCGTGAAGGGAAAAATCCCATATGCGGGGTGGGATTTCCAGTCATGAATTATATTTGTGTGTGGTTGGTCAAGATATCAGCTAGGATGAGGTTATCTGTTTCTCTATCTGAAGAATCAGATTGCTGTAATCCCAATGTTTGGTCTTTGCTTGTTATACTGTTGACTGCCTTGCACAGTGTGTGCTGATGGTCTTTTATTTCTCCTGTACATCATGATTATTAATGAATTCTGTAACTTTTGCAGGTTGCTGCAGGACTTAGTTTTACTATGTTCCTCACAAGAGAAGGCCATGTCTACACATGTGGAACAAACACGCACGGACAGCTTGGTCATGGTGATACAGTGGATAGACCTACGCCACAACTAGTGGAGCTGCTTGAGGGTGTTGGCTCTGTGATCCAGATTTCAGCCGGTCCAAGTTACTCCTTAGCCGTGGCTCATGACGGTACAGTCTACTCATTTGGTTCCGGTACCAATTTCTGTTTAGGCCATGGTGAGCAGCATAATGAACACCAGCCCCGGGCTATCTTGTCATTTAGAAGAAAGGGGATTCATCTAGTTCGGGTCTCAGCCGGTGATGAGCATGTTGTCGCCCTTGATTGTTGTGGATATGTAAGTACGTTCAAGTTGATTGATCCTCTATGTCAAGCATGAGTCTTGATTGATTTTCAGTCTTCAGTATGACCTTTTATGAATATGCCTTTTTTCTGATCGTATTTTTGATGATTAAGGTGTATACTTGGGGCAAAGGTTATTGTGGCGCTTTGGGTCATGGGGATGAGATTGATAAGACAACTCCAACACTTGTAAGCAGTCTGAAGAATCATCTTGCTGTGCAGGTTTGTATCTTTTATATTGTTTATAGTTACTGCAGCCTTACGACAATGTTTTCCGGATTTTAGAAGTTTCAAAAATTTTAGGCACGAAAAGGTTAAGATGGCTGAACTGGACCTTCCCAAATCTTGCTGGCTGCAGGACCCAAACTAGGCATGCTGGTTGTTTCTTATGGGTAGAAGCTAAATGAACATTTTGCGCTTATTTTATTATTGGATAGTTTTGTTTAGTCTTGCTTTAAGACCAAATTTAAACCCAAATGAGTTTACTTACAGAAACGTAGGCCAAACCCAAATACTTATGGTGCAAATTTGAATTGAATTACCAAAGATCTCTGTCATTTAATATCAGTCTAATTTCAATCAAATCTAACCTGATTTGAAATTCTCATATCTTTTGCGCAAAAGTCTAATTTGGTATATTTTAGGAAATTCATGATCGGAGAAAGCAATTACCATGCTTAGAAATATTTTGAAAGGTGCAAACATGAAACAATCATACCTAAAAGTAATCAGGGTTGTCCAAACCTGCGTTAATTTATCTAGTTTGCTTCTAAGAGTTGCAAAGGCAAACTGAGGCACAAAGGGTTCTCAAGTTTGACATATGAGGCGGAGGCATTAGCATCACAAACTTGAGGGTGCAAAAAAAATTAGTTTCTGAACATATTTTTTATTGGGGAAACACATATCGACAATTTGGGATTTCTGTGCTTCAATCAAGTTACCTTTCTCGGCCGGGCATGGTAATTGGTAAAGTATAACTGAAGGAAAATAATTCGGTATAATTGTTTTGTTTGGGTTCACCAACTCTATGAGTTTCAGAGCTTGCCCTTTACGTGGGTGCTCATGCATAGTTCATCTACATTATACTGGTTGAAGAACAGCTGGTCTCCTAGGGGTTAGGAGTGTCAAACCTCAATGCAAGTGCAAGCAAAAGGTTTGTGTGGCTAGGCTAAGGTGCATGATGTTGGTTAATACAAAAGTTTTGAATGTTCCCTTTGCCATATACAACTATGAAGTCCATGAACTTGTCCCCTCTCAAAAATCCCTTTGTCAAACATGAAACTAAATTGTTAGCCATCAATAATAACTAGATCAAGCTGCTAGTTAATGAATATGTTAACTGCTCTAGCAAGTACAAGCAGCCCCAATTCTGAATCGCGCATTAGTTCGATTGAGAGGATTTTCAGCTTAGGTCCTCTGTTTTTAATCTTACATTACTTAGTCTTGTTATCTGCAGGTTTGTGCTAGCAAGAGGAAAACATTTGTGCTAGTGGACACTGGCTCTGTTTATGCCTTTGGGTGGATGGGGTTTGGCAGCCTCGGGTTTACTGATAGGGGAGTATCTGATAAGGTCACTAGGCCGCGAATCCTTGACAGCTTGAAAGGTCACTATGTCTCTCAGATATGCACCGGCCTATATCACACTGTCGTCGTTACCAGCAGGGGCCAACTTTTTGGCTTTGGGGATAATGAAAGAGCTCAACTTGGATACGACTCCTTGAGAGGTTGCCTTGAACCAACTGAAATATTTGTCGAGGAGATAGACAATGCAGTTGCTGTCAAAGCAGATACTTAAATTGTTAAGGACTGAATTAGTTGATAGTATCTATGTTATAAAGCGTGCTCTTGTTAGCCGAGGAGGAATAGTCTTATACAAATTCTGTCATGGCTTGGTGAATTTTGAAACTAGAGGCTGTTGTATGGAACATTGGATGCAGCTTGAAGTATATATTGTGTAAACTGTAGACTATTTGCCTTGTTGACGTGCAAGATTTGGACAGAGTTGTTTGATGAATGAGAAGGTTGTGTTTGGGAACTCATGTCATTTAAATTTGTGGTATTCATTTCTGGAATCTAAAGAAAAAACATTTCTAGAACTAACCGGTATAAACTTTTACAAACAACAACGTAATTTTACCAGTCCATCGACGTATAACTACCACAACCATTAAAATTTGAAACTTCTGTCAAATGGATTACTCCCTTGTGCTTTCCCCCCATGATTTCTCTGGTTCTCCATCAAAAAAGTCCCTCCAAAAATCACTTGTACAGTTGTACTCATTATGAAACTGATATCACGTATTTATATAGACTTTTCTCCCTTATTTACAAGCTAATTTGTGCGTCATTGGAGCTCTTGGGAGCTATTTTGTGCTAACTATTGTATATAGTTGTGGTTTTGTGTTTTAGTGTTGAATTGCAGGTTTTAGGGAGTTTTCTTCTTATTCCCGAGCCATTTGGAAGCAACCATGGCTTTACGAGATGTTACGAGGCACGTAGGACGGCTCACGAGCTTTATGGGTAGTTTAGGAGGTCCCAAGATCTCTAAACGTGAAGAATTGAGAGCCTAAGAGTCAAAAACGAGGTTTCCGTACTCTGATCGGGCAAAAATGGCTCGATCGGGCGAAGTATTTATGATCGGGTATAGAAGTTGCGGACCCGATCGGGCAAGCGTTGCCCGACCCGATCGGGTGAGGAGCCATGTCCCCAGACCCGATCGGGCACTCGCTGCCCGACCCGATCGGGTTGGATGCTGCTAGGTCCGATTTTGATGCTGCGGACTAGGAGAACATGTTGGTGCTATTTTGTGTGAGGACCCGATCACAGACCTGATCGGGTGCTGGATCGGGTCGGCCCAATTTCTCGCCTTGATGCTGCGCTGCTGCTACCAGCAGCCCAGGATAACAAAATATGCTGAATTGAGTGTGGGCCCGATCGGGTGGCAGTTGGCCCGATCGGGTCCGGTGCTTAATCTACGCGTTTTCGTCTTTTAATTCCGAAATTAGTTAGACTTTGAGGGGAATATAAATACTTTTTTCCTTATTATTTTAGAGACATCTTTCATTCTAGTTTTACTCTAGTTTATTTCTCATTGTTCTTAGTTTAATTTAAACACTTTAGATTAGATTAAAGGTGATCAAATCTATTCGATTTCAATAAAAGTTCATGCTTTCTGTCAATTGGTATTCTTCTTTGCCCTAATCCCTTTCTTTATTCTTGATTGCTTAGTTTATTTATTCAATTATTCATGATGCAATTGTTAGGGCTTCATATTAGTTTTGTTGTTGTTAATTTAATTATGAGTGAGTAGTTCTCTTTCTAGGATGTTAGATAGGAAAGCCATGTTTATACCATGATTGTGATTTATATTTCTATCAATTTCTAGGGCTTGATTAGGGTGATTGTGATGTGGTTTGTTCTTATTGAGTAATTAATGTCAGTGTACAATTTCATTGATTGCTTGTGGTTAATAGTTGTTTGCACAGATCCGTCTTACTACTAGAGGCCTAAGACACGTCAGTAGTTCTGATTACGTTAGTGAACATGCGGCATATGTTGAACTATGAGCGTTGAGTCTTAACCATAGCTCAACACATGCTCTAATCCTCCGACTCTTGACTTAGGTTTTGATAGTAGTTGACCCTATTTGATTGGTATAAGCATGGTTGACCGACCTAATACCCTAGGTTTTTAGTCCATAGTTAAATCCTCGGTTTGAATTGTTTTCCTTAGCTTAATTTTTAGTTCAGTTAATTCTTCTCTGATTTTGATCTGAAGTAGCTAATTGGTTGAATATTAATTTAGAAACTCCGTCTCTCTGTGGATTCGACCTTACTTCCCTTGACTACCATAGTTAGAGGACTGTAGGTTTATCTTTGATTAGGTGATACGACTAAAACCTATCAGAAACCTTTAAAACAACTTCAAATATTTGGCAAGCAAAAATTTTGCCAAATTAAACCCAAATTTTCTCTGAAAGATTGCAATCAGGGTTATCTAAATTCACTATAGACTCTGATTAATTGGGTACAAGTTTCACCAGTTCTACGTTGAGTTTTTTTGTTTTAATCGTGCCTTTTCTGTTCAGCAATGTAACCCAGTAAAAGAAGTTTGATTAGAGCAATATGCAAGACGAAAACTATCACATGTTATACAATCCAAAGAGATCTTCATATCACATGATAAATTGTATCATTTTTTGCATATCCATAATGGAATTTTGTAATTGAATCCAACAAACCAACAGAATCAAGACACGGTACATGCTGTGAAGTGCACAGAATCATGCACTCGTTTCACATAATACAACGGTAAACTGCCACACTTACCAACATGTAAATTTTCTTCCTTCAAAATCAATGATAATAGATTGTGTTTGTGGTACCACTAGCATTCTCAGATAATAGAGGAGAAGATCCGGTAGCAACTGGCTGAGATGAAGAGTTTGTGGTACCACTACTGCTGCCTGTGATCCCAAACGATGGGGAAGTCATAGTAAAACTTTCCGTATCTGTAGGCGATGAGCCATAGATTGGAACCGGGAACTTAAAAGGTAAGCTTGGCAAAGGAGATTCCAAGTTAAGAACGTTTATAGCCTGTCTTATAGAAGGACGGTGAGTATAATCCGGATGGCAACACCACAAACCAACCATCATTAAGCACTCGATTTCCTGCCTGTTGAATTCTCCTTCAAGTTTTATGTCAGCTGCTTCAAGAAGATGGCCTTTCCCGTAGAGGTTCCACACCCATTCTACCATTTTCACCTTCCTAGGCTCTTCGTATGACTTGATAGGCTGCCGCCCGCAAGCAATTTCAAGAGCTACAACCCCAAAACTATAGATATCAGCTTCTCTACTAGCCTTTCCCGTGTCCACAATCTCTGGTGCTAAATACCCTAAAGTGCCAGCTAGTAGAGTTGTCTGAGAAGTTATATTGTGATCTACAAGCCTTGCAAGCCCAAAGTCCCCAAGCTTAGCATTGAAATCAATATCAAGCATGACGTTACTTGATTTAATATCTCTGTGTAACACACATTGCTCCCATTCTTCATGAAGATAAAGCAAGGCGGATGCCAAGCCTTGGGCAATTTTATACCTTACTGCCCATCGTAAGACGCTCGTCGTCTTTCCCCGATAAAGATGGGAGTCAAGGCTTCCATTGGGCATAAATTCATACACAAGAAGCAATTGTTCTCTTTCATGGCACCAACCAAGAAGCTGAACCAGATTTTTATGTCTCAGACGGCTAATAATCTTCACTTCCGACATATACTCCTTTTTCCCTTGCCTTGAATCCCTCGATATCTTCTTTACCGCAATTTCCCTGTGAGGATTTGTCAGAAGCCCTCTATATACGCCTCCAAATCCTCCCTCCCCTAGCTTCCGTTCTTCAGGAAAGTTGTTAGTAGCACGTCTAAGCTCATTGTAAGTGAACCTTTTTGGCCCAGTTTCCTGATCAAAATCATCATCCACATCAAAACTTTTGTCATCATGTTTTTCTCTAGACATCCCTTGCCAGCACAAAAATGCCATTAAGCTTAATCCGATTGCTAAGACACTGAAACCAGCTAAAACACCACCTATAATAGCTACTTTTCTCTTACTGTGGCTCTTCTTAGAGGGTGGCGAGCTTGTGTGATTCTGTACAGGAGTTGGTACAATACTATCAGTGTCAGCCAAGGTTGAATTGAAGTCCCAAGAAAGGAGCGAATGAAGTTCAAGATTTTCCCCTGTTGTAGAAGAGAATCCAACTCTGACTTTTTCAGGGAGAATAGATCTCAAGTCAATTGTATAAGAAAGGTTAGATTCTCCATTAAACACAGGATGAACATCATAAGTAAGATAAACACTCAAATTCTTAGTAGAAGAATCATAAGTTATCCAAGCATTTGCCGTACTTCCATTCACCACACCACCATTCCATGCTGAATATGCCTTTGAAATAATGGAAGTGACATCTATTCCCAAATGATCATAATCTGAACCATACGCACTGCTCGATTCCCACTCATTGTTGAAAGTATCAAACTCAACAGCAACAAACGGGTATTTACTGGTGGCTGTGCATTTTTTATCATGGCCACCTACCAAACCAAGACAGCCGCCAGCTGAATTATCTGGAGCATAAGCTGTAGAGTCATCAAAGGGCGCAAGGAAAAAGGCAATCCCGTCACCATACGAATAGTAGCCAGGTCTATTCCCCAGCTGATTGATGTTGAATGAAAAATGGGTTATAAAGTTGGTTGTTTCATTGGTGTTTTTATCCCAAAGACGCACAGGCTGCGAGTAGGATGCTCGTCCTACACTAAGTTGGAGATCAACATCTAGTGTATTCTTCGTGAGCTGAATAACCCCGTTAACAGGAAAGGAATCGTTCTGGTAGCTAATGTTAGTTGGATTATTGCTTAGGCTGAAATGAGTGAAGTTAAAGAATACTGATTCGACATGAGCAACAAAAAACAGCAAGCAAACAAAGGTTTGACAGACAGAAGAGGTCCAACCAACACCAATGGGACAAAGAGATGAACTAAAGGTATGAATGGATCTACTCATTTCAATCAAAGGGTAGCAAAAACAGCAGCTGCCTAGGATATTGGAGAGAGGTGAAGGCAGGTAGATGAACAAGGTGCATTCATTAGTATACATGTAAAAGCTTCACATAGAAAAATCAACATTGGCGGACTTTTACTTTAAGGATGATAATAGTATCATAGAGTCATAATGGTGGAAAGTAATAGTTGACATATCATTGACTTGAAGTCTGTTATATTGTGTTCTTTAATTCCCCAGTTGTATGGTGATAATGATTTAGGCCACACATAGTACCAAACCTTTTTGCTAATTACTATTCGTTGGTCTATATTATTTGATGGGCCTGATGGCATTTCTTTTTTTCTGACATGTTACAAGGGGCGCATTAAGTTATATCAAACTCGAAAGCATGAATTTTAACGTGGTTCACCATCAATTAGATAGCCACGTCGACTAGTGGAGTTTTCTATTTATATTGATGAAACTGAATACAAGATATATAATGTGGCTAGGTCAAAGTAAGATTTCATGACTACTATCTCGAACAGATAAGGGGTCCTAGACATAAGCCTGGACAAGTTGTTGGAGGTGGAAAACCGCCTCCACATGGCTGGACGTTAGAGGTTCATCCTATACAACAAGGATAAATGACGTGGTTGAGATCCAAACCATGGAAGGATACCCAACCGTTATACGTAACGAACTTGACTTGGTCCAACAAAGAAGTAGGATAGGATCAACGCGGACCCCTTGATCCTAGGAAAGCGTTGGAGCAGGCGATGGCTAGGTGTTTGCTTAGCCTAATTCGCAAATTCGATCCTACATACACACGTATGGTGCGCATGGTGCGCTCAACGTAAGGAGCAATTAGTTCATTGTCAATAAACACGAAGGAAATTGAAGATTTTATTTTCTATTTATCATTATCAAGAAACATTAGTTCATCTTCAATGAAGATGGAAAAATGGGCCTAGTTTTTTTTTTCTCCTCCATTATTGGACATTTTGAAGTCATTTGCCCATAAAAATTTCCATGTTCATTTCTCTCTCCTCTATTTTATCTCTAAAAATTGTTTATTCATAATATTCAAGATGTTCATTTCTTAATATCAAATGTTCATTGTATAATCAACTTAATTTCAAAAAAGTTTTTGTTCAATTAACTTTGACATATGTTTTTTTTACATAATACTAATGTTCATAAGGATTATTCAGGATGTTCATTGTAAAATCAACTTATGTTGATTTTTTTTTGTTTTAATTAACTTTGACATATGTTTTTTTTACATAATACTAATGCTCATTATGATTATTCAAGATATTCATTTATTGATATCAAATGTAATTGTACAATCAACTTAATTTTAAATTTTTTCTATTCCAATTAACTTAGAGATATGTTTGTTTTTGCGTAATAGTAATGTTCGTTATGGTTATTCAAGATGTTCGTTTATTGATATCAAATGTTCATTGTAAAATCAACTTAATTTCAAAAAAGTTTTTGTTCTTATTACTTTGACAGTTTTTTAAATAATACTAATGTTCATTAATTGATATCAAATATTCATTGTAAAATCAACTCAATTTCAAAAAGATTTTGTTTCTATTGACTTTAACAATTTATTTTATATAGTATAATTTCAATTTTCATTTAAATTATTCAAGAGGCTCAGTATAATGACAATTGTTCAGAATTCCATAATGTTCAGTCCATGTGTAGTCCATCTTTATTATTTAGTTCTTGTCTTGCAGTCCACCCAAATTATATGCAAATATTAATATTTATGCTCAGTAATAGTCTTTCGATCTTTATAATTTATTCAATGAACATTAACATGAACATTTACAAATATTACTTCCTCCGTTTCAAAATAGATGTCACATTGTACCAAAATGGGTGTTTCAAAATAGATGCCACAATGTTACTTTTTTCCTTATTTAGTAAGTTTTAGTGTGTGAATTGTCAATTATACCCTTACTTTTCACATTAAAGCATATTTAAATATCCTAATTAACTTACTTAATATTAATTAATTTTACCCACCCACCCCTCTCTCTCACCACTATACCACCACCACCACCATACCCAGCCACCATCACCACCTAAACCCTAACTTCTCCAGCCACCACCACCACCCAACCAAGCCCCAACCATCTGCACAGATTTCGACGGCCATTTCCACCACTACCACCGAAGAACAAACCCTAACCACCACACCCAGATCTAGGGCTATGAAGAAGGCCAAAGATCGAAGGTCGAGAAGAGGGGAGAAGAGAGATCGAGCAGAGGGAAGAAGAGAGAGGATCGAGAAGCGGTTGTGACAAGGTGTATGGCCGGCATCGTTCGTCTGGTGGTGGCGTAACAAGGAAGCCGAGGTGCGATGGTTGGGAGAAGAGAGATCGAAGAAGGGAAGAGAAGATCGGTGTTCGCGGGTGGACGTGTGCGTGGCGGTGGTTTCTGTGGGGGGAGGTGGTGATGGGTCGCGAAATCGGTGAATTCTGTAGGTGGAGGTGGCGGTGGGTGGTGAAATCGGCGGTTTCTGTGGTGGTTTCTTGGATGAAGGTGACGGTGGGTGGTGGTGGCGGTGGTTTCTGTGGTGGTTTCGTGGTTGGAGGTGGCGGTGGGAAGTGGTGGCAGTGGTTCCTGTGGTGGTTTTATGAGTGGAGGTGGCAGTGGTGGTGGCGGCGGTGGATTATATGGTGGTTTTGTGGGTGGAGTTAGTGGTTGTGTCATGTGTTTAATTATATGCTTAAACATACTTAAGAAATTTTGCCTAGGAGTCCGTTTTAATAACAATGTGGCATCTATTTTGAAACGGAGGAAGTATAATGAACATCAATGCAAATGAATTATTATTCAAATAAAATGAACAATACCAATAAAATGAACATAAGCAAATATTATTATAATGAACATCAACCGTTTTAATAACAATGTGGCATCTATTTTGAACGGAGGAAGTATAATGAACATCAATGCAAATGAATTATTATTCAAATAAAATGAACAATACCAATAAAACGAACAATACCAATAAAACGAACATAAGCAAATATTATTATAATGAACATCAACACAAGTTAACAATCATTCAAAAAATGAACAATTATTCAAATAAAATGAACAATGCCTATAAAACAAACATTAGCAAATAGTATTATAATAAAATGAACAATGCCTATAAAACAAACATTAGCAAATAGTATTTTCAACTTCAATTATGTCTTGTTTATCTCTATCTTCTCCTACTTCAACTATTGAATGATTGATTTTATGAATGAGTTTGATAATGAAAGTAGTAAATGTTAGAAGTTTAACACTATAGTATTCATAGTTTTGTTTTAGCGGAGTCTTGTACATTGAATATCAAAGCTTATCAGACCCAATTGTTTAATTAAGCAAATCTGAATTTTAGTAGCTGTGAGAGAGCGCAAGACATAGGTTGAAGATTAAGAAGCAATAGGAAGAAGGTTATCAGTTGTTTTTAAATTTCCAGGGTTTTAAAAAACATTTCAAAAAGTTTTAAAAATGAAAATTTGATCTATAAAATGAATTAAGTTGTGCAAAATAAATAAATTAACTTAAGGTAACCAAAGAGAATGAAAAAAAAATTCCATCATGTAGAATTTTTAAAAACTAGAGGTCACCATATATATAGAATTTCCCCTACTTATTTGTGTAGTTAGCCGCAAATTCTATGGTGCACACGGAAGCATGAAGAGGAAGCTGTGCACGGATCGATAATGAACATCACCCAATAAACGATGAACAATTACCCAATGAACATCAGTTAGACAACACCCAATGAACATCACCCAATGAACATGAACAATTTACCCAATGAACATGAACAATTTACCCAATGAACATCAGTTGGATATCACCCAATGAACATCATTCAATGAACAGACTCCAAAATTGATTTGATATGTTTTCACAAATTTTAAAAATTTGAAAACGTCACCCAACAAACATCAGTTTATGTTAAAAGAACACTAAGTTCACACACAAAGAACAATCAGTTAAATCAAAAGAACATCAGTTCGATTCTTAAATTTGACATGAGAATTTTCAAATTTCCAGAAAATGTAAAAATGTTCTTATGATTTGATGTTCTTTTAATTGAAATAAATGCTCTTTTAACTGAGATGTTCATTGCTTTAAGGATATATATTCGAAATTCAAAAGTTTAAATCATGTTTAAAAGTTGTAATTTTTTTTTCAATTTGATTTGATGTTCTTTTAAGTGAAATAGACGTTCTTTTAACTGAACTTAATGTACATTGCTTTATGGTTATACATTTCGAAATTTCAAAAGTTTGAATCATATTTAAGAATTGGAAATGTTCTTTTGATTTAAATATATGTTCATTTGAATGAACTCAATGTTCTTTTAACATAAACTGATGTTCATTGGTTGACGTTTTCAAATTTTCAAAAATTTGAAAATTTTCATGTCAAATCAATTTTGGAGTCTTGTTCATTGGAGAACTGATGTTCTTTTGTTTTAACTGATTGTTCTTTGTGTGTGAACTTAGTGTTCTTTTGACATAAACTGATGTTCATTGGATGACGTTTTCAAATTATTAAAATTTTTTGAAAACATGTCAAATCAATTTTGGAGTCTGTTCATTAGGTGATGTTCTTGGGTGTTGTCCAACTTAGGTTCATTGGGTAATTGTTCATGTTCTTTGGGTGATGTTCATTGGTACTGTCTAACTGATGTTCATTGGGTAATTGTTCATTGTTCATTGGGTGAAGTTCATTGGAGACCCGTGCGCAATTTCTTCTTCATGCTTCCGTGTGCACCATCGACCTATTGGTATATTTTAAAAATTGATTTTGTACAGTATTATTTGTTGTTGGAAATCGATACGGTTGTAAAAAGTCATAGTTTTGCCTTCATTTAGGAGTGGCTTATTCAATTGAGTTGGTCTTACAAGAGACCGCCTAATTATAATTTAAAATTACGCAACAACCTAAGCCCAATAGAAAGAAGAGAATGAAATACCTTTTTGAATAAAGTGAAAGGTATAGATTAGTCTAATTTAAAAATATAGTTAGACCGCCTCTTTTAATATTTTTTATATTCAATTAACACAAGGTATACTCAATTAGCACAAGGCAAAAAAAGGAATTTTGAAAAATAATTTTCTAGAGTATTATGTTTTATTGGAAATTGATACATTTGTGAAAAAATTAAAGTTTTTCGGAATAGATGATACATCAAACACTTGGCAACAAAATTAATTTTAAAAGTTATTTTGTATAGTATTTTCGTGTGCGGCTATTCACAGCCCGTATTTACCAGTTCACAGCCCGTATTCGTATGAATACGCAGTTAAAAGTCTATACTACCCCTCCCTTTTAACATCAACTAACATTTTAAACTCACTAACTTATTCTCCCTTTTACCACCTAGGCCCACCACCACTTACTTCTTTCCCTTTCACCACCACCACCACCACCCCCACCACAACCACCACCACCACAACCACCACATTGGCCGGAATTTTTGGAATACTATGGCCGACGAGGAGTGGACACCGCCGCCTCCACAACCGGTGAGTGAACTTTTTTTTTAAATTTTGAAAAATTCGGAACCGGATGAGTTTCTCGGTCCCCGGTACCGAAAAACTCACACGGTTCCGTAATTATGTTGAAAATAATTCCAAAAAAATTGAAAATTACGGAACCGGATGAGTTTTCCGGTACCGGAAACCGGAAAACACATCCGGTTCCGTAATTTTCAATTTTTTTACGGAACCGGACCGATTTTCCGGTTCCGTAAAAAAATTTGAAAATTACGGAACCGTCCACGTTTTTCGGTACTGGGAACCGAAAACTGGGTTCGGTTCCGTGAAAAATGTGAAAATCACGGAACCGGACCCATTTTTCGGTTTCGGGTACCGAAAAACGTGGACGGTTCCGTAATTTTCACATTTTTCCACAAGCGATATTCGATTTTAAAAAATCCAATAAATGTTATTATTTAAAATATTGTTATTATTTAAAATAAATGTTAAATATTAAATTTATAATATAATATTTTGATCATTAATTATTTAAAAATAATGACGTTTAATAATTGAAAAGTTAACAATGCCTGTAAATTATATGAATTTGTAGGTTCCCGAACCAGATTATGGTGGTGATGGCATTGATTATAGTGGTCGTTTTCACAATGACTTTGTGTTTAATGAGCTTAGTGAGGCGACAGAGTGGTGTAAGGAAGTTGCATTGAGCATAGGCTTCATATTAGTAATTGCTTCTCATAAACCGTTGAAGGATGGCTATGTGAATGTCCAAATGCGTTGTACACGTGGTGTCCCCTATGCAGGATCAAAGCGAAATCTAGAAACCGCACAACGCAAAAATACGAAGACCAAATTTTGCCATTGTCCATTTAATTTGAAGATCAAGCAACTTAAAGATGGGTGTGGATGGCAGGTTGTTGTTAGAGCGGGACATAGTGGTATGCACAACCATGAGTTCATCGTCTACCCCGAGGGTCACCGTTCATTAAGCGGTCTCAGTGTTGGTGCTAGGAAACTTGTTCGGGAGATGACAGCCGCTCAAGTAAAGCCGGCGAACATCATGGTTGCTGTAACGAAGAACTTTCCAGATGATCATCAAACTATCAGACACATATACAACTACAGATCTTCAATTAGGGAGGATAATGCGGAAGGGAGAAGCGTCATGAATCAATTTCTACATATGGCGAAGGAGGAGAAGTACAATCATTGGGTATTGGGTGATGAATCGACAAGCGCAGCTACTCATGTGTTTATGGTTCATCCAAAGTCGGCAAACTTGTTACGTACTTTTCCTCATGTTGTTGGAATTGATGCAACATACAAAACTAACAAGTACAATATGGCACTTGTTGAGTTGATTGGCATGACCCCTTGCAACCACAACTTCGTAATTGGTTGGGCTATGATAGAAAATGAGACTACGGTTAGCTATACTTGGATTTTGGAGAAATTCAAGTTAGTACTTGGTGTTCAATACACACCGGCGGCTATTGTTACTGATCGGGAATTGGGACTTATGAATGCTGTTGAGTCCATCTTTCCTAACTCTCATCACTTATTATGTAGATGGCACATCAACAGGGATGTTGAGGCAAGGGTCGCCAAACTTTGTGGGGGCGACAAGCAATTCGGGAAAAGGTTTGTAAATGGTCGATGGAGGAAAGTTATAGAGGCTCCCGATGTAGATGAATATTTGATGGCATACATGGAGATGACAGATGCTTGGCAGGTTTTTCCAAGGGTTCTACAATATGTTAATGCTACATGGCTTCCATATAAAGAAAAATTTTGTTCGGCTTGGACGAATGATGTACTGCACTTGGGTAACACGTCCACATGTAGAGTTGAGAGTGCCCATGCATCGTTGAAACAATGGATATGGTTCAACACTGGAGCCCTTGACACTGTATTCAACGCAATTCATGCTCACATCGGCAACCAAATTTCGAAGATCGAGACTGCTCTCGAGTCTTCTCGTCGACGACATGGGGCCATGTATCAGGGGTTGGCTTTGAGAAATCTAAATGGACGTGTTTCCCATTATTGTCTTGATTTGTTATTAGCCGAGGAAAATCGAATGAGAGAGTTGGCGAATGAGGTTCATGTTCGTTGTAGATGTGCATTGTTGCGTACTCATAGTATCCCGTGTGCATGCAGTATACATAGAACTCTCTCATCTGGCACGAGTTTGTACCTTAATCAAATTCACCATTACTGGAAGACACTAGTCATTGGAGATGGGGTGGATGTCCCAGAGTTTGTAGCTGAGGAAGCTCAGGATGTTGATTTGTTCAAGACATTGATTAATGAGGTCAACACTAGTGATCCTAGTGTTCGTAGAAGTGTCAACCAACTTCTTCACTCACACTTGCACCCCGAACAAGCCGGTTTTGAGGAGCCAGAAGTTAATTTGACCAAAAGAGGACGCCCTACTCGGCAAAGAAGTCATTACTCCATTAGGAGAGATCCTAGCGGGTTTGAGTACATGGGTCGTGGCCGTGGCCGTGGCCGTGGTCGTGGTCGTGGTAGATCCACTCCTTCTACATCAAGTCAGGGCAGATCACAATCAGGTTCATCCATGGACTTATCTGCATCAGCTGGTATAATTTTTTTCTTTTAAGTAAATTTGAATTTTAGTTCATATATAATTTTTCTAGTTTAAAGTACAATTACGACTCCTGTTATCACAGGTTCTTCTCGGATGGATGTGGATCAATTTCCTTACTACAGACGTATCCCTGGAGTTATTCGAGATTTTATAGTGGGATGGACGGATGTTGCTTCAGATGGCAACTGTGGATTTCGTTGTGTTGCTGATCTTTTTCTTGGTGGTGAGCAGCATTGGCCGATGGCACGAATGATGATCGCAAATGAGATTGCAGGTTATCGAGATACGTACTCCATGGTGTATTTCGATGGGATTGATCGCAATATTGATAGGATCAGATGGACAGGTGGTGCTTGTTTGGAAAATCATTGGATGGTTGTACATCAGGACTTATTTCCGATAGCTGCATTTTTCAATGCGGCAATTTTCTTGTTCTCAGTTGGTCCGCATGGATCATTGTTTCCATGTCTTACCATTCTTCCTTGGCGCGCCCCGGACACAGCTACTGGACCAACATCCGAGTTCTGTATTGCACATTTAGGGAGTTACAAACATTACATCAGATTAGAGTTAGCTGAAAATCACCCTATACCTCCATTATGTGGGATTTGGCAAGATATTCGTGAAGATAGAGTGAGTGAATGGCATCAACAATATGTTCATAGGCAACGTCATTGGGAGAGATTAGTAGAAGCCTCTAACTTGTAGTTTATGGTTTCATATTGACATTATATTAACTTAATATTATGTTTAGTAGAATCCTATATTATGGTTTGTTATGCATTGAAGATCACATAATCATAATTATAAAACAAACGTGAACAGAAAACATTGTTTCATTAAATAAACAAGTACTTAAAATAAACTAAACGGTTAATGAGTAGAGGTCCAATTCACTACTAAACTATTACATAATCCGAGTAAATTCCTCATCAGTCATCATATTCGGGGTCCACCCTTGACAACCGCAAAGCCTCATCCCAATCAGCTACAATATCTTCAATCATAGCATAAGTCGTCTGAGTGGTAAGTCGTTGATCATCATGACGTTGCTCCATCAAAGGATGTGTAGCACTCATCCACCGGCCCATCCACTGCAAAATATCAAAGTTAATAGTGACATAATCAGTGACATACATAATCAAAGTTACATACAATTATTAAAAATTAGTGACATACATAATCAGTGTTCGTTGTCTCTGGAATAGGGCATACTCCGGTAGTGTCGTAATTCAAGATCCGAACATGAGAAAACCGAGTAAACCATTCCATGTAGTCGGGTGAACATGCTGATCTCTCTAGAGCAGGCTCCAAGGCACCAACAATGAGACCTCCACACCTTGGCGAGAACCGTCGCCATGAGGACTCGGCTGATTCAGCTGAAAACTTGACCTCATACTGCTTCACGTTAGCTGGTCTATATGCACTATCGGGCGTAGGAATAGGAGAGGGAATACACTGTACGTAACCTAACTGCCGTAACACTCGATCAGGACTATATGGCTCCACAATATCTCGATAACGTATGCATCCAATATACATAGTCCTGGGCACTGCACGTGCTGGATATGGGCCATAAGGCAACCACTCAACCTGCATATATTTTTTGAAACGTAAATAAAATGAAAAGTACTAATAAACTACTAAATAAATATACAAAATATTATACCTCAAATGACTGAAGAATGTCCAAGCGCTTCCGGAAGGTGGAAAGACGAATGTGATCCTTGCTCTCAAGTCTGTAGCCCCACCTACGAGCCCTGGGATCATGCGGAGCGATGGATAACGACTCTCGTAGGGGCCGAAAACATGGAAAGTACTCATAAATCCACGCCTGTAAAAGTGTGAGACAACCACCGATCCCCGTACAACTAGTCCTAGTGGACATCCCGAGCTGCCGATACAAGTATGCAAGAGTAGCTGAACCCCACGAGTAGCCGGCTACTGAATCAACATCACGTACCTCCAAAATATTCGCCGGAGGAACTCGAGTGCCGCTCTTGTCCACAAACAATGTACATCCTAGAACCAACAGCAAATAACCGGCAATGGATGCAGAAGGAGCTCGAGATGAATCTCTACATCTTGATAGAATGGTAGAAATGGTAATCCCTCCATTGCCCCAAATCGGCAACGGCTTCTGAACAAGGTCCTCAATTTGCACCTGCAGCAACTCAGTGTATAAACCCTTCAACTCCGAGCTATCCATAGTAGAACTAACTGTACGACCCTCAACTGGAATCCCTAAAATCTGATATACATCATGCAACATGATAGTCATCTCTCCACAAGGCAGATGAAATGTGTTCGTATCAGGTTGCCAACGCTCAACAAATGCAGAAATCAAAGGCATGTCAATGTGCATATACATAAGATCCGGCAAATGGCTCAAACACGTGGCATCAATACGTGTGGCCATGGCAGGAGGCATAGATCTAGCCCAATCCCCTAAGGATGTACAAGTCACTCCCCTAGTCTCACATTTAAGGACATCACGATCCTCTCCTAACCACAAACTCGAAGCGATGTGACCCGGATAACTAGGAATCACACTACCATCAATAGGACCTCCTGGCATAGGTCCCTGAACCAACCACGATTTATCTGCATTCTTCAACACTCTCCTTCTACTTTGGCCCGTGCTAGAAGACCCCCCGACAAACCTACCTCCTCTACCCTTCTTCAACCTAACAGTCATACGACCCTCCTCTGAACCATCCATATGTGTCTGCAAATCAGTTTGCATATCAGTCTGCAAATCAGTTTGCACATCAGTCGTCTCCTCGGAATCCCCATCACCATCAGAACACGTACCAACATTAGACTGCTCTGAATGGACAGCTTGTTTGCCCCGTGCCATGTCCCGGGCCCTCCTAATGGAGGCATCTACGCCCCGAGATCGAGTATGCCGAGGACCCGATTGATCATCATAATGAACATGAATAAGAGGTAATGATTTCCCGCCACGTGTCTATTAATTCAATAATATAAATAAGATTTAATTTTTATGCATTGGATAACAAACAATTATAAAACTAGGAATGAAAACATATTATTAACAATGATAATCTTTCATTTCATTTCATGTAATTATTCTAAGCATATGGTGTTAATATTCTAAAATAATAAATATTAAAAATTGTTAACTAATTATTCTAAACTAGTTATTATTATTATTCAAACTAATTATTCAAACTAATAAATAATCATGAACTAATTATTATTATTTATTATAAACTAATTATTATAAACATATGGTGTAAACAAATTATTCAACTAATTATTAAGACATTTTCTCAACTAATCATTATAAACTAATTATTAACAAATGCAAACAAGTTACAAATTCTAAAGTAATTATTATTATTATTAACGAATATTGACACTATATAAAGAGATTACGTATGGAAAAGTATAAACTAATTATTATTACTAATTTAATATTATTAATTTTAAATAAATTTTAATTAGTATTATTATTTATATTCACTAATTATAAGTTAACAATGATATTATATATTTCATTTCAAACTAATAAATAATCATGAACTAATTATTATTATTTATTATAAACTAATTATTATAAACATATGGTGTAAACAAATTATTCAACTAATTATTAAGACATTTTCTCAACTAATCATTATTAACTAATTATTAACAAATGCAAACAAGTTACAAATTCTAAAGTAATTATTATTATTATTAACGAATATTGACACTATATAAAGAGATTACGTATGGAAAAGTATAAACTAATTATTATTACTAATTTAATATTATTAATTTTAAATAAATTTTAATTAGTATTATTATTTATATTCACTAATTATAAGCAATATTAACAATTATATCCTTTATTTACAAATTTTTTTCATATTATTAATATATATAATATATTTTTAAAATAAACTCAACTAAACAATAACAAATAATAAAATTTTAAATTAATTTTATTTAATAACTAATTAAAATGAATTTTGTAAATAAATAGATATTTTTTAATAAAAAAAAATTTAATAAATTTAAAATCTGAAAAATGACGGAACCGGATGGAGATCCGGTTTCCGCCATGGTGGAAACGAGAAGGCAGGCCCTCTCCACCATGGCGGAAACCGGATCTCCATCCGGTTCCGTCATTTTTCAGATTTTAAATTTATTAAATTTTTTTTACATTAATATTCAAAAAAACGCAAGCCTCCAACCTATTTTGCACAAAAACACGGAACCGGACCCAGTTTCCGGTTCCGTGTCGTCATAAATTCAAAAAAAAAAACAGTTTTCTGGAAAAACACGGAACCGAAATCTGGGTCCGGTTCCGTGTTTTTCCGGAAAACCGCCCAAAAATACGCGAATAAACACCCAAAACGCTAATTTTAATGATTTTTTATTAAAAAAATTCTAATTAAACAACTCTTTTTAACATCAAACAACGTTTTTTAAAAAAAAAATAAAGTTTTTACACGAAAACACGGAACCGGACCCAGTTTCCGGTTCCGTGTTTTCGGTTTTTTTTTTAAATTTTGGCGGTTTTAATGAGTTCTTTATAAAAATTCAAAAAAAAAACTTACTTGGCGATGTGGCGGTGGTGGCGCCTCCATTGAAGACGAAGTTTGTGGTGGCGGCGGTTGCGGTTGCGGTTGCGGTTGCGGTTGCGCCGGTTGCGGCGGTGGCGGCGGTGGCGGCTGCCGGATCTTGGCTCTCTTGGTTCTTGGAGGCATGGTTAGTGAGAGGGGAGGATGGAAGGAGGAGAGGTGTTAGTGAGAAGGGATGAAGGTTAGAGAGTGATGAATGAAAGGAGAAGGAGAGGGGTTAGTAAGGGTAAGTTAGACATTTCACTCTAAAATACGGGCTATGCTCTAGTAAATACGGGCTATGTTTAGTAACACCCGTATTTTCTCTTGTAGAAAGTTGATACTGTACATTAATCATTTTCTGGTTTTGGATGTGTCATGTGTGAATATTGTGTTATACATGTACCGCTAATGGCAGAAATGCGATTATGTAATTCGATGGTGAAATTCACGTCCATCTCGCAATATTGTCTATTACGTAACGTAACACACCATGTTAGAACGTTTTTTAACCTGTTATGTCCATTATTTTATCATAATTGGTCAAAATAGAAAAGGGAAAATACACATAGTAGCACAAAATAAATTGGCATACGCTAATAGAAGAAGAAAAAATTTCCACAGTCTTTCGAGTTGGATAATATTATATGAGTTATTATTAATTAACATGTTTTAAGTAATGTTTTATGCACCACGTGTAACTAAATCATATGATACCTTTGGTCGAACTAAGATATAAGAATACTTATAAAACTTCGACAATGCATATTCAAGATTAAAAATCTAATACGGTGAATTTTGTGAAAAAATCACGCCATGCCAACCCCAATTTATTTCCATTCAATTGTTATGCGCTGCTTCCACGTTATCGCGACCGTCACCGCGAGCACCGCCATGTGCATCCACGATTTTCTTCATTTGGTAATGAACGAGGATTGAGAGTAAATGATTGGCTAACCTCCTTAGGTTGCCTGTCACTGTTATATATATAGAGGAGGTATGAAAACCTATCTTTTACAAACTAAGAGTCTAATTACCAAATTACCCTAATACACCCGCTCAATCTTTACGGGGAGGAATAACGGATAGATTGGAACGATGTTTACAAAACAACTCAGAAGAAAGACCCTTAGTAAAAATATCAGCAACCTGCAACTGTGTCGGAACATGCTTAACCTGAAGTCCACCTTTAGCAACCATCTCACGAACAAAGTGATAATCAACATCAATGTGCTTACTACGATCATGATGAACAGGATTGGCAGTAAGATACATAGCAGAAACATTGTCACAATAGAGAATGGTAGGCCGTCGATGAAAATACCCTAAATCAGCCAACAATTGACGTATCTAAATTGTTTCAGCTGCAGTGTAGGCAACAGCACGATACTCAGCTTCAGTAGAAGACTTCGAAACAGTAGGTTGCTTCTTAGAGCGCCAGGAGATCAAATTCTTCCCTAGGAAGACAGCATAACCAGTAGTAGAACGCCGAGTGTCAGGACACTCGGCCCAATCAGCATCAGAATAGGCAACAGTCACAGTAGGAGAGCCAGTACTATGAAGAAATAGCCCATAACAGAAGTTTCCTTTAGATACCTGAAAATTCTTTTCACAGCATGAAGGTGAGTACGAGGCGCATGCATAAATTGAGAAACCGAATTAACAGCATAGGCAATATCAGGACGAGTCATAGTCAAATATTGTAATGCACCAACCATACTACGATAATCTGTGGGATCAGTAAGAAGTTCACCATCTAATAGAGAAAGAGTGACACGAGAGACAACAGGAGTACGTACGTATTTGACAGTATGAAGATGAAATTTCTGAAGAAGATCAACTACATATTTGTTTTGAGACAAAAGCAAACCCTGAGGAGTACGTAAAACCTAAATGCCTAAGAAATAATGCAAATCACCCAAATCCGTCATAGCAAACTGGGCAGAGAGAACACTGATAAATTTCTGAAGCAAAGAGGAACTACCACCTGTAAGCACAATATCATCAACATATAGCAAGAGAATGATAATATGACTACTGTGTTTGAGAGTGAACATAGAGGTGTCACAACTGCTGCACTTGAAACCAATAGAGAGAAGAAAGTTGCTGAAACGAGAGAACCAAGCTCGAGGAGCTTGCTTCAAACCATAAATGGATTTTCGTAACCGACAAACATGATGTGGTTGAGAAGGGTGTTCAAAACCAGGAGGCTGACGCATATAGACTTCCTCATTGAGCATGAAGGAAAGCATTTTTAACATCGAGTTGACGAATAGGCCATTTAAAAGTAGCAGCAAGAGTAAGAACTAAGCGAACAGTAGTAGGCTTTATTACAGGACTAAAGGTTTCAAAGTAGTCAATACCTGCCTGCCGATGATTACCAAAAACAACAAGTCTGGCCTTAAACTGCTCCACAGAATCGTCAGAATTATATTTAATCTTATACACCCACTTACAACAAAGAGCGTTTCTATTGTTGTTGCGAGGCACAAGTTCCCATGTATCATTCTTAATTAATGCTTCATACTCATCACGCATGGCTTGTTGCCAACATGAATCTTTAGACGCTTGCTTAAAATTAGACGGTTCAGACTCAACAACATCGGTTTTTAAATCCAATAAATTCCTAGTTGAAATGATTCCGTCTTTTAGACTCGTGGTCATGGTATGAACATTAGTAGGATCGACACACTTAGACGACTTTCTAGGACGCCTAGGGGGAGGGACGATAGGAGACGGGGATGACTCAAGACTAGACGGGGTGGAAACATCACTCCCATGAGGAGATATGGCGTGTGACGGGGAAGGGGGCAGCAGGCCTCCCGCGGACGCAGGGGCTGCTGCGGACAAGCAGCAGTGGGGGGGAGAGACGCACAAGAGCCCGTGGTTGGGGATAGACGCGGCAGCTGCTTGCTGCTGCTGGGCGAGTGCGCTGCGGGCTCGTGTGGGACCTGCGGGCAGGCAGCTTGTTGCTGCGTTTGCTCGCGGGAGCCTGCGGGCGCGGGTAGGAGAGGCTCGGACTCGCATGCATTCTGTGAGCAGGCAGCGGGTTGCTGCATGTGCTCCCGTAATGTTGCGGGCTCGAGGGAGGGGAGACTCGAGGACACAGGCCGTGGGTCACTAGACAAAGGAAGACTCGGAAACCAAACCAAGGGGTCAAGAGACTCGTCCAAAGACGGACCAATGGGTGTCCTAGACACGAGGGAACGATATGGAAATTTCCGTTCACTAAACAAAACATGATGACTTGTGTAAATTTTGCCAGAAAGAGGATCAAGACACCTATAACCCTTATAATTTGACGCATTGCCAATGAAAACACATTGAATCGACTTAGCTTGTAATTTATTGATTTTAGGATCTAAAAACAACGGAAAACAAGCACAACCAAAACATTTCAAAAACTCATAGGAGGGGGGACGATGAAATAGCTTAGCAAACGGGGATGAACCCTGTAATACCGAACTGGGAAGACGATTTATCGTATAAACCGCCGTATAACACGCATCAACCCAATATCGAGTTGGCAACTCAGATTGAATAAGCATAGTACGTGCCATGTCGATAATGGTTCGATGTTTCCTTTCTGCAACACCATTCTGCGCTTGAGTACGAGCACAAGACTTTCGAAAATAAATTCCCGAATCACAGAAATGTTGTAGTAAAGGAGTGTTATCAAATTCACGTCCACCATCACTTTGGAAAAATTTAATTTTGGAATTAAACAATTTCTCAACAAGTTTCTGAAAAGCTAAGAAGGTCGAATAGACATCATATTTCAGTTTAAGTGGATATAGCCAAGAAAAACGTGAATAATCATCAACAAAAACCACATAATACTGAAAAAACTGATTCGATTTAACTGGAGATTGCCAAAGATCACTATGTATCAAATATAAGGGATAGGGGGCACGATGAGTCACAGACTCAAAGGGCAAACGATGTATCTTTCCTACTTTGCAATGAACACAATCGTCATGAAATTTAGAATTACATGAAATCAAGTTTTGTGAACGTAAACTTCCTAAAACTCTAGCAGAAGTATGGCCAAGGCGAGTATGCCAAATATCTCCAGACTCCTTAGTGGCAATGAGAGCAGGGACAGACGACTCTGAGCAGACTCGGGAAGACGACTTTGACTCTAGAATGTGAGGCTGAAGAGGGTAGACCGCATTCCTACTGATTCCCCGCAAAAGAACCGCCCCTATGGTCTTGTCCTTTACACAAACAGAAGACTCGTCAAAACAGATTATGCAAGAATTATCCTTACATAACTTTTGGACAGACACCAGATTATGCTTTAACTGGGGAACATGACACACCTTCGTGAGGCGAAGGGGGCGACTCGGGGAAGACAGAGTTAAGTTACCAAGTTTATTAATGGGAAGTTTCGTGCCATCACCAACAACAATAGAACTCGAACCAGTGTAAGGAATAGCATTAGATAGCTTACCATCCTGTGAGGTCATGTGAGATGCGGCTCCAGAATCTGGATACCAAATGGAGTCATTTGTTTCACCACTAACAGACAGTGCAGCTAGGGCACGTGTGACACCATCAGGAGAAGAAGGCACAAAGCTGTGATTGAAACATTGAGGACAATAGGCTGCTTGGTGACCTGGATACCAACAAAGACCACAAGTATCTGAAGAAGGAGTGTTGGCTAAATTGCCGTTAGATGGATTACTTCCTGCTGAAGACAAATCATTAGCAACATAATTGACACAAGAATAATTAACATACAAAACATCATGAAAATTACCCATACCATTAGCGCGGCCTGCATTGCCACAACCACCCTGTCCTCCATTGCCACGACCATTGTTGTTGCCACGACCACCTTTGTTGCGATTGTTCCTGTTCTTATTCTTACCACCCCCTTGACCCTTAGGATTCGAACCACCCGAAGAAGATGATTGAGAACCCGAAGAACCAGACTGAATAGCAACCAAGGCTTGATGCGCAGTGGGTGCCTCATCATAAGCACGTATAGCCTTAATACGTTGCTCATGTTGTAAAAGTTTGGGGCGTAGATCATCAAAGGTCAAGGAAGATTGAAATTGCAACAAAGTGGTAACAAGAGGATCATAATCACGATCCCTATCCAAAGAAGTCAAGGTATACTGAACAAGAACATATTGAGAAATAGGACACTGAATAGCAGCTAAAGAATTAACAATAACTTTAATCTCACGGAGAAAAGACTCCATAGACTGTTGTTCAGGTTTCTTTATATGACTCAAACGACCTTTGAGTTCCATAGACCTAGGCATACTAGCATGCAATAACCGTGACTGTAATCTATTCCAAATCTCAACAGCAGTATGCAACTCATGTACATCCATCATAACATCATGTGAAATCGAAGCATATAACCACTATTTAATTTGCTGATCAAGTCTCATATACTCATAAAATTGTGGATTATGCAAAGATTGACCTAGATTATCAAGATAGGTAGAAGGAGAAACCGTAATTGTACCTTCGACGATACCAAGTAATTGATGTGTCGAAAGAAAACACGTCACCTGAGTTTTCCACATGAGATAATCTTTGGGGGTAGATAATTTGATGGAGACGAAGCGATTGATATCCTGATGTGTGAGACACATAGCCATGGGAAGAGTCTGATGAGAATAGGGCTGAAAACCCGACAATGAAGGCGCACCACCACCAAGGAGAGGCGGCGTAAAACCGGGGGGATAGCAAGAGGGAGTGAGTTATAGCGCAGGACTCCCATGTGCTATCGTCGACGAGGAAGCACCAAGAGAATTAGGGTTCGTCGGAAAACGCCATATGTCGGCAGGAGCACCAAGATAGCCGCCGAAAGACAGCGACAGAGCGTTGTAGGGCTGCTATAGGAGGCCGCTGGACGGTTGCAACGCTGCGGAGGAGGCAGCGACGTCGAGCATGGGCTGAAGGCGCACTGTGTCGTGCGCGGCTGTGGAGACACGCGTCTGTGACGCTGGTGTCTGCGGTGTGCCGGTGACCGGAGTGCCGGTGACATCGTGGTGGCGGAGTAGGGCAGACATGGTGGTGTCTTGCCGGCATGAATCAAACCAAGAGAATTTAGGGTTTGAAATTGAAAATTGCGTGAGGCTAAAGCAAGCGGAAGAGAAAAAAAAATTAACCTAAGCTCGTGATACCATGAACGAGTATTGAGAATAAATGATTGGCTAACCTCCTTAGGTTGCCTGGCACTGTTATATATATAAAGGAGGTATGAAAACCTATCTTTCACAAACTAAGAGTCTAATTACCAAATTACCCTAATAGGTAACATTTACAATAACCACTTGTTGATTCACATAGGAGTTGTATGAAAAATACAAGGGTCTCTATCTGTGCAAATCATCTCGATTTGAAACCCTAAATATTTGAGTTAAGCTAACTACTAGATCCCAAACTTTTAGGTCTTTGGTAAGGACCTGTAACTTTTTTAACTGTTTAGGACCCATCTACCTTTAAACTGTTGTGTCAAATTACACTTCTTCTTCCGCCTAATTACTTCATTTCCTAAAGCACCAAAACTAGTCCCTCACCAGCTCCATGACTTTATCACCACCCATAGCAAGTCAAACTACCACAAAGCCTACCACAACTACCCCAAAACTATTTCATAATCCACAACTACCCCAAAACTATTTCATAATCCACAACTTCCAGAATAACAGGTTTTGTAAATCATAAAATGTCAACCTATCTTTTTGGAGATTGCTACACGCAACCTCAATTTACTTAAAGCAACCCCCAATCCCTTATCTTACTTTCAATATAGAAAGTATGATCTCTCTCCTCTACTCCAACTTCTAGAGAGAGAATTTTTTCCTGATTTTGTGCAGAAAGCATAACAATGAATTGAATAGCAACTTTAATGGATGATAATTTTGACGCACTCGATCTCGAATCAGATGTGACTTTCGTTTCCCCCTTCTTTATTTTTTTACTAATTTCGTGTAATTAGTACGAAATTCACTCCTTTATTTTGTGAAATCTATAGGAAACTCTAACCCTATTTCGTGCAATCTGTATGAAAGGGTTATGACTATTTCGTGTAGATTGTATGAAATCTTAAAAACTGTTTCATGAAAATTGAACGAAATCCAAAGTCTGGTTTTGTGTAGATTGTAGGAAGTGGATGCTGGAATTTTGTGCCAAAATTTGAAATTTTATCCTTGCACTCCTATGAACCCTAATAATTTGTTTCATAAACATCACATGAAATTTACTGGCACGTTTCATATGATCTATGTGAAACTGTTAAAATTACTTAAAATAAACACTATGATCAATGGGTTTTCATTCACAACCACGACTATTTTTCTTAGTAAAAAAGAGTTAATTGATTAGGTTTGGCAAGTAAGGTTTGATGTATTTGTTCATGTTTTTACCATTGACAAACTATATTTCGGAACAAGGACGGACAACAGGTAAATATTAATTGAAATTAATTTTTATTGCTTTAAATATTTTTTTAAATTTCATTTATTATTTTTAATTAGCTACAAAATAAATCTATATTAAATAATGTTTACAGATATTTTTGTTTTAGATTGTATTTTAATTTTTTGAGATATTTTCTCATGTAGGGTTGAAAGTGCTCATGCAACCTGAAAATAGTGGTTAAAAAGTTATAAAGGAAGTTTAGATACCATATGGCCAAAGATCAGATCCTTTTTGAATTTGCATATACGTGAAATTAAAGCCATTTTGGAATTTCTCAAAATAGAGATCCTCATATCACATTATTACGACTATTTGTGATGTTGGAAGGTCGAGTCTCACACAAGGCTTTGCGCTTGCTTCACAAGGAGTATAAGCTAATAAGCATGTAGAAACAATTGAGAAGTAAGATGTTAATTGTGTTTGTATATCCCATACAAATTCTAAAAATTAGATTCAAAGGAGCCAAAATCAAGGTCAAATCAAGTTGATTCAAAAGCAAGAAATTCGTAAACATCATAGATTTAGATCAAAGCTAACGTCATCTAAATTCCAAAAATTGTTATATAAAAAAAAAATTCTAAAAATCATCCCAATAAATTTCACAAATCTAATTACAAAATGTCTAACAAAAACAAACTTCTACTAATTTCTACTGTTATTGTTGTTTGGATGCACCTTCACCCAATCCTCGTTGAGATATATGAAAGTTTTCAAATTCTTGGACAACAACAATCGCCTGCTCCATATAATGATATTGATCCCCAATACTCAATAGGTTTTGCGCTTCGGGATATAATGGCCGTATATAATGCGCAATCAAGTGTATCTACTACAGGAATTATTAGTTCAAACATTAGATTTCATTATAATGACTTAAATACCCACTTCTTAAATAAAAATAATAAAATATCATTTACCACTTCGATGCTAAGCAGTTTCGACGCAATATTCAATGGGCTTGTCATGATACAATAAAAAAATTTAAGGGAAATTCTACGTGGTGACTCTGTACTATTATTATTTCTATGTGGTGGAAATCATTTTTTATCATTATCTATAGTGGCCTCATAGTTTTGAAGATTTAATTGCAGTGCAGTGCACTATCTATATTTTTAAGAGCTAACTCATACCTAAATAAATGATTTGACTAATCTACCCTTACCTAATACACCCGAAAAAACCTCATCAGCCCCTCTCCTCCCAAAATCCTTTCTTCTTCCTTCTTGTATTTTGCCTGTTCAATTCCCGTTGGTTCCCATTATTCATCAAATGTTCAAGCTAAATTTTCAATGGACATTAAATTTTTCAGATTCTGTTCAATTGTAATTAGGAAAACAAAAAAGATAACCCACAATAAAAATCTGGAATAAAGCTTTGTTTTCTTCAATCAAACCTCGTTTCCTTGTTGGTAAATTTTGCTCTTTCTCTTACTTAAGATATTTTTGCATGAAGGAAGCAACAAAGTAATAAATCAGAGTTCAATTTTGTAGAGGCGACTGCATGAACTGGGCAAGGATATGAACACAATAAGCCAAGTCCGGACGAGTGAAGGAGAGATAGATGAGGCGACCAACCAGGCGACGATATGATTTCGGGTTAGATAATAGTGCACCAGTAGCAAGAGCAAGAGTGTGATGCTGCTCAATCGAAAAAGTAGCGGGCTTAGCGCCCATGCGCCCAGTCTTAGAGATAGTATCCAATGTCTACTTGCGCTGGCACAAGAACAACCCCTCAGGCGCGCGAGCTACTTCGATCCATAGAAAATATTTCAAGACCCCCAAGTTCTTCATATGAAAGCAGTCACCCAAGTACTTCTTGAAGGAACGAATAGCCACAGAATCATTACCTAAGATGATGAGGTCATCAACATAAACAAGAACCGACAATTGCACGCCATCTGTGGTAAACGTGAATAAGGAGTAATCAAAGTAGCATTGAACAAATCCATAGCGAAGTCAGGCAGTGACCAACTTAGCAAACCAACAGCGGGGTGCTTGGCGCAACCCATAAAGAGACTTTCGCAAACGGCAAACCATGCCTGGCTGCGAAGGGGTGAAGCCGGGTGGAGGCTTCATGTACACAACCTCTGCCAAATCCCCATGAAGAAAGACATTATGAACATCCATCTGGTGCAATTCCCAATTTTTAGCAGCGGCAACGGCAAGAAACGCACGAATAGTGACCATTTTGGCCACGGGAGCAAGCGTCTCATTATAGTCAATACCTTCAACCTGATGATTACCAAAAACAACAAAACGAGCCTTAAAACGCTCAACAGATCCATCAGAGTGATATTTTACCTTGTACACCCATTTAAAATCAAGAGCTTTGTGACCAGAGGGAAGCTCCTCCATATCCCACGTGCCATTATCTTCCAAGGCACTAATCTCCTTTTGCATAGCCTCACGCCAACCCGGATCCCGCATAGCCTCAGAGAAAGAACGGGGCTCCACACCTGAAGTAACGGCTGTAAGAAAAAGTCGATGTCGCATAGAAAATTTATCACAATTCACAAAGTGTGCTAAAGGATAAAGAGTGCCTGAGGAGCCTGAAATAGAGGAGGGGGCGGACGATGAAGGACTCGGTTTCCTTATGGTGGCAGTGACAAAGTCTCGTAGCAAAACAAAAGTTCTTTTCTCACACCATCATGACTATCGCCAGTGGGCTGCTCCCCAATATCACACTCATTGGGCACCGAAATGGGCCGGCCCACATTCGCAGATTCTGCAACTGCCGCGTGTGGGTCCGAGTCAGCAGGCCCAGCAGATGGGCTAGGGGCTACTGGACTGGGCGTAGGTGAATCAGACGCAGCAGTAGGCCCCGCACTCGGTTCTCCTTCTTGGACCAAGCCCATGTCATCTTCCAACAAACCAACAGACGCTTGAATCATGAAAAAATCCCCATTGTGGCCCAACACATCATCACAGGAACTAGGATGACCCAAAGCAAAAGGGAACTCGGTTTCATGGAACCGAACATCACAAGAAACAAAATACTCTCCGGTCTCAAGGTCATACATTTTCCATCCTTTCTTTCCGTTTGGGTACCCAACAAAAACACATCTCTGACTCCTAGATGCAAACTTATTACCCCTAGAGCGTTGATTATAAGCAAAACAAAGGCACCCAAACACACGCATCTCAGCAAACAAGGGGCACGTCTCGTTAATACTTCATAGGGAGTGAGGCCATTTAATCTTAACAACCGAGTCAAATAGAGGTTTGAAAAACTAACAGGAAGATGAGCTTGAAACATAAGAGCACGACTGACATTTAAGGTATGTTGATGTTTACCCTCTACTCGCCCGTTTTGCTGAGGTGTACCCACACAAGAGGTTTGAAAAAGGATGCCATGAGTGTCCATATAGTCACATAAGCAGTTAAATTCAGTGCCATTATCAGTTCTTATAATCTTCACAACCGAGTCAAATTGACGATGAATCATGGCAAAGAAAGACATAAAAGCACTCTCAACTTCCTTCTTATTCGCAACAAGTATACCCACACCGCACGAGAAAAATCATCCACCAAGGTCAAGAAATACATGGCATCACAAGAGGAGGGTGTCGAATAAGGACCCCACAAATCACAATGAATAAGTTCAACAATACGTAATGCTTTATTATTACTAGTAGGAAAACAATCACGAGTTTGTTTAGCTTGCGGACACACAGTACAAGCTTTATTCAGTTTCTTCCTACAAGCACTAGAACTAATAATAGGAAGTAACTTGACAACTCTATCAGATGGATGACCAAGGCGCCGATACCATAATTCAAACTCAGATAACCCAGGAACCGTCACTGCCTGAACCGTAGGGATGCTGCGAAAGAAATAGAGTCCATCACGCCGTTCACTTGCTCCAATCAGGGTCCCCGAGCGTCGGTCCTGTATAGCACACAAAGAAGAAGTAAATTTTACGTGACAATTAGACTCATCAATCATCTGCAACACCGAAATTAAATTGCAATTAAGACGTTGAACATATAAAACATGATGAAGAGTTAGGCCTTGTGTGAGAGTCACACTACCCTCCATGGTAGCAACCGCACTAGAACCATCCGGCAAGCCAACCGGACAATCACCAATAGTAGTAACATCGGACAAGCTCATGAGATCACAAGTGACATGCTGCGAAGCGCCCGTGTCAAGAATCCAGTTATTAGAAATATACATACCCGTTATTCGATCACCTTTAGAGGTTTCATGATTTATTAATTGCATAAGGGCTTGAAGTTGAGTTGGGCTAAGATCAATAAGGCCCCCCCCTCCTGTTGCTGCTACGCTACTGCTACTGTCGGGGAGAACGGCATGAGCAGCAACCTCGCCCCCTGCTGCGCAAGCCTGGTTGACTAGGCGCACGACCCTCAGACGAGCCCGCGAGCGTAGCACCACTCTTCGACCCATTCTTCGCACCACGTCGATACTTCTCCTCCCACCAATCAGGTTTACCATGAAGCTGAAAACAAGTAGATACCTCGTGCCCCTTGCGCCTGCAATGAGAACAGGTCATACGAGCCTTATCGGCTCGGTCCGTGCGCACCTTTCCCCTCTCGGCCTGAACAGCAAAGGCCTGCACATCATCGCGAACCACGTTACTACGAGCGATGTCACGTGAGCACTCCTCCTGGATAAGAGTTTGATAAACCCTATCCATATCGGTCGGCGGTGATTGTGATAGTAAGTTACTCCGTGCCGTGGCATACAAGTCATCATCAAGACCAATCAAGAATTGATGAATTTTCTCCTCCTCACGGTCTGCGGCTAGTTTGCCAGCAATTCCACACGCGCAATGATCGCATACACAAGTATGAAGAGGTTTGAGACTGTTTAATTCGTCGTACAAACCCATTAACCGAGTAAAGTAATCCTCAATGGACATGCCCGAGAGTTGTTTGCACCCAACAATGGCTGCCCGGATTTGATGAAGGCGCGGACCATTCGCCACGCAGAACCGCTTCTCAAGATATTGCCATAGACGAGACGCCTCGTCGTGGAAAGGGATAGACGCGGCTAGCTTCAAATCCATACTCCGTAATAGCCAAGAAACCACCATAGAATTAACGGTTTCCCAATCCAAGAGTTTCTTCTTTTCCGTAGGTTTAATTATGGTGCCATCCACGAACACGAACTTCCTACGAGCCTTAAGAGATGGAGTGATGGCGCGTGCCCAAGACACGTAATTGGTGCCGGTAAGTATAACATGTGTAATTAAAAGGCCTGGTTGATCACCGGAACCAAGAAAGAAGGGAGAAGAAGGGTGAATGCGATCTTCCTCGGCCATTGTCACACACCAACGCTGGTGGTACTGTCATGTGAAGTGGCCGGAATTAGGGTAGAGAAAAAAACGGCTAGATGCAACCTAGCTCCGATACCATGTTAAGATTTAGGGTTAATGATTTTCTTAGCCTCTTCATTAATGATAAACGTATATACATACATAGTATCACTTAACAGTAATTAGGCCTACTAAGCCCATCTAAGCTAGGTAATTACATAAGTACATCATATATACAATATAACAATATAGCATGGCCCGATAAATTTGTCCACTTCTACCCAAATTGCAAGGAATTCTAACAAAATCTCAAAAGCATAAAACTGATGCATATGCAAGATTTAAAGAAAAATAACAAGAAGAAACTTAATTGGACTTGAAACAGGATATAAGATGGGGAGAGATTGAATAATGTAAAATTGGAGATGGGAAGAGAGGGAAGATGCGCTGCTGCAGCACGTTGAAGAGTTTCATAAGCTAATGCAACAATTTGATTCCTCTTATTCTAATTGATGAATTAATTTATTTAATAACTTAAGGATGGGTTAGTCAAATTATTCATTTAGGTTTAGATTAGCTCTTAAACTTATAAACAGAGCACTCCAATTAGATCTTCAAAACCATGAGGCCACTATAGAACTGAAAATAAATAGTTTCCACCAAATAGAAAAAGTAATAGTATAGGTCATCATGTAGAATTTCCCAAAAAATAATCAAAACTTACATTTTTCTCCCAAATATATCGTGCGGAATGACCATAATAACCACGAAGCAACTCTTTAGATGATGGCCCCCCGATGCGGGTGCAGTGAGCTTCCAATCATTAGTGCAAGGGTGTTTTACCCATTTGCGTTTGCCTTAATCCTCTTCAGGTCCTTCATGTTGGACATTGTCCACATGAACCTCCTTATCGGAACTTAAAGTATCATGGGATGATCGCTTAGCTGCCCCAATAGCCCTTGCAGAAGCTGTACTCGCCTATCTTCTAATTGAGTTTTCTTACTTGGTTTATCAGTCATCTATATACGAATATACTACCTCCGTTCCTTAATAAGTGACACACTTCATGTTTTCACGCTTGCCAATGCATTATTTCAAACATTAATATCTATAATTTTCAAAGAGTAAAAATTATAAAAAGTTGATATTAAATTAATGCACGTTGAGACGAATCTAACAAGATCCCAAATGACTATGTTTTTCCTAAAAGATAAATCACCAAATCTAATCAAAGTATAAACTGTGAATAGTAAACACTATACAAGTGTGTCACTTATTAAGGAATGGAGGAAGTATAATGTTATGTACCAAAACAACATAATAAATGGCCTAATGGTTAACTTACCATCTTAGATATTCTGGGTGTTATTTTAGCTTGTGATTTCAAGCTGATTGACATTTGCACTCCCTTAGCTTTCCCTTGAAGTATAATAGTATATACTACCTCCGTTCCAACTTTATTGCAACATAGGGGGTTGACACATTTATTAAGAAGAGCAAAAAAGTGGGCCATCTTCCCCACTTGCATCATGTGATTAACAAGTAATGAAGAGAGAGAAAGGTTGCACATATGATCTTTTTGGCGATAAAAATAGAAAGGTTACAATTAATATGAAATTGTCAAATAAGGTAAAGGTTGCAATACACTTGAAACAGAGGTAATATTACTTTAAAGTCAACCGAAATGAGAGCATCATCAATAAAAATTGTTAATTGCTTTGCACACAACCTTTCCCTTGGAGTACTTGTTGTCATCATTTTTTCTAGCAAAGATGCTAACCGAATGATTTTACACTTATTGGCCTTGTATGGTTCTATCTTATTTCTCAGTTTCCATTACAATTTTTTTTGCTGCCAACTACGTCAAATTTATCTTGTAAGAGAAATTATTGCAGAATATTGGTTTTTGATGTGGTTTAACCTTTATACATTGTTAAATCAACAAAATTCTATAGGTGTATTTCAATAAGAAGAGACAGAATCAGAACAACCAAAACTATCAGTGTATCACACCCAACACTTCAGAGGCTTGGTAAAACACGCTATCCAATTTAGATGTCGCCAAACTTCGAGTTTTTATATTACTATAGGCATACCCCCATGACCCCATTCCTTAGAATCTATCTATATATATATTAAAAAGCGTAAGCACGGATTACAATCCATCACATGTCACTCTCCCTTCTTTTCAACAACATTTTATCAACGTCATTCTCATAAAAAATGCAATTTGTCCATAACGAGTTTCGAACTCACGACCTCGAGTATGGTAGAGATATACTCTAACTATTGTGCCACTACATTGTTGTTGCTTCTTTCATTAATAGTAATAATGATATTATATGTTTTCAATGAAAAACAATATTTTAATTGCATTTATGAATAAAATTACTAATTTATAACTTTAAGTGTTATCATTCTACACCAAATTTTAATTGTCTTATATTACTAGTTTAACACTCAAAAGAATGCTGCCATCAACACTCCGGCATTCCAGCAAGATTAAGTCAGGCGGTATTATTCCCTTGACAATCAAATTTACACTCTTTACACAAGCATCATCAGCCTCATTAATAGTACAAGATGCAAACAACTGATTCATCTGATCAGAGGCAGTGACAGGTAAGTCGTATCACCTACTAAAAATTAATCCTAATTTCTCTAACAACAGTAGTCAGGGAAGCAAGGTCGAATCCACAGGGAGACAGATTTTCGTAGTCAACGTTCAACTATAAAGTCACTTTAGATTGAAAAAGAGTTGGATTAGTAACTAATATTAAACTAATGAGGACGACAACTAAACAAGGATTAAATCACATAATAAAAGCCTAGGGTACTAGTTCAGTCGACCATGCATGAATCAATCAAAGAGTTTCAAAAGACTAACAAAACCTAGGTCTAGAGTCGAGCAATTAGAGAAGGTGTTAAGCCTAGGATCGGGTCATAACGCTCTAATCCAACATATGAAATACGATCGGTAACATAATCAGGATTAATAGTGTGTTCTAAGCCTCTACCAATAAGCCTACGATCGGGTCTAATCAGTATTCGCAAGACGCAATTCATGAAATTGGCCACTAACACAAATCATGCATAAAGAATAAATCACAATATATTGCTCTAATCACAACCTAAGTAATGCTAAACAATCGGATCAAATCATAAAATAAGCATGGCTTCCCTCCCTAGAAAACCTAGGAAAAGGACTACTCAGACATAGCTATTGAAACTAAAAGAATACTAATCAAGGACAACATAATTAAGATCTAATGAAAGCGATAATCTAATAGCAAAAACTAAAGTAAGAACGATTACTGAACCAATGCGAAAGGAAGAAACTTTATTGAAATTGAATGAAGTTCGAACCAAATACTTGAGAGAATAAACTAAGTGTTTAAACTAAGCTAATTACGAAATTAAACTCAAAAAACGAAAATCTAAGATCCCTCTATCGAAAATAGAGTTTGATATTTATAGGCACTGTTCGAATTAGGAAAAAGGAAAGAAGTTGTGCTGGCCCGAGAAAGCGCTCGGGCGGGCGGCTAGGCACGGGTGGCCGGGCGAGCGACAAGTGTTGGGGGTTTCCTCTTCTTCGTAGCAGATGCTCGGGCGGGCGCATCAGAATGGGCGGGCGTTGGCCCAGCCGAGCGGCTCTGCCTTAGCTAAATTTCTTCAAGTTGCCAAAAATTGCTCTCGTTCCCGGGCTTACACCACGAAGCTTCATCTTTGCTTCTCTTTATCCCGAGAGCTCCAGAATCGCTCTCGGGGTATTCTGAATCCTTAAGTAATCTAGGCAATGCTTCTAAATGGCGGAAAAAGGCAGCAGGCACCTAATCTACGAAATTTGAGCTTAAAAACACGAAAACACCCAGACATAGTCAAATCTCACAATAATGAGCTCTAAAGAGTTCTAACAGAGCATTAAACAAGAGGGAAAACGAGGCTAAAAGCCTATATAAAATGAGTATATTAGGCAACAACAACTAATCCAACAATGCTATGATAAAAAATCAATGAAATACCATGAAGGGCATGAACTATTCAAGCCCAAAATTTTGAAATAGACAAAGCAATTTTATTCAAGTTCAGTGAAATTTAACCTATCATTTTAGCCCAGTAATATAAAACCATAAGATTTTTCGTACATCTTATATGAAATAGAGAAAATTCACGTGAATCCTAATTCTAAAAATAAAAAAACAGTAACAAAAAGTTGTCGAAAATCAACATGAATTCGGACTCCAAAAACAGAAACAAAATAACAAGAAATAGAAAATTCACACGAAATTATGACTCTAGAAACGAAAAAAATTAACAAGAATTGACAAAATCTCATAACGTAAAAATGAAAACTATGAAAATTGTAAAAATGGCAGCAAAAGTTGAAAGGTGAATTGAGAAACAACTAACTTCCAAATTGGTTGCAATTGCTTATAAATCTGCCTAGTAGACTCGAATTTAGCGCAATTACTTCGAATTTCAATCAATTGCGTCGAATTTTGCCCCAAAAATCACCAATCAATTTGTCGAATTTTCCCTAAAATCGAACCGAGTTGATTCGAGCCCCAAATTATTCTAGAAATCGTTGAATCCAGTGTAGCGTTTTTGGAGACCAGAATTTGGAATTTAATCAGATTGCTGTAATCCCAAATTCCCAATGTTGGGTCTTAGCTTGTTATACTGTTGACTGCCTTGCACAGTGTGTTCTGATGGTCTTTTCTTTCTCCTGTGCATCATGATTATTAATGAATTCTAAAACTTTTGCAGGACTTAGTTCCTCACAACTCGTGGAGCTGCTTGCAGGTGTTGGTTCAGATTTCAGATGGTCCAATTTACTCTCTAGCCCTGGCTCATTTGGTTCCGGTACCAATTTCTGTTTAGGCCATGGTGAGCAGCATCATGAACACCAGCCCCAGGCTATCTTGTCATTTAGAAGAAAGGGTATTCATCTAGTTCGGGTCTCAGCCGGTGATGAGCATGTTGTTGCCCTTGATTCAAGTTGATTAATCCTCTATGTCAAGCATGAGTCTTGACTGATTATATGGTCTTCAGTCTTCAGTATGACCTTTATGGATATGCCTTTTTTTTCTGATCTTATTTTTTGACGATTAAGGTGTATACTTGGGGTAAAGGTTATTGTGGCGCTTTGGGTCATGGGGATGAGATTGATAAGACAACTCCAACACTTGTAAGCAGTCTGAAGAATCATCTTGCTGTGCAGGTTTGTATCTTTTATATTGTTTATAGTTAATGCAGCCTTACAACAATGTTTACCTGATCTTAGTTTGTTTCAAAAAATTTAAGCACGAAAAGGTTAAGATGGCTGAACTGGACCTTCCCAAATCTTGCTGGCAGCAGGACCCAAGCTTGGCATGCTGTTTGTTTTTTATGGGTAGAAGCTCAATGAACACTTTGTCCTCATCTTATAATTGAGGAAACTCATAATTGCTATTGTATTGTGGGATTTCCTCTGCTTCATTCAAGTTACCTTTCTCGGTCCGGCATGGTAACTAGTAAAGGATAACTGAAGGAATAAAATTTTGGTATAATGGTTTTGTTTGGGTTCACCAACTCTATGAGTTTCAGAGCTTGCCCTGTACGTGGGTGCTCATGCATACTTCATCTACATTATACTAGTTGAAGAACAGCTGGTCTCCTAAGGGTTAGGAGTGTCAAACCTCAATGCAAGTGCAAGGAAAAGGTTTGTGTGGCTAGGCTAAGGAAGGTGCATGATGTTGGTTAATACAAAAGTCCATGAACTTGTCCCCTCTCAAAAATCCCTTTGTCAAAAACAAAACTAAATTGTTAGCCATCATCAGTAACTAGATCAAGCTGCTAGTAAATGAATAGGTTAAGTGCTCTAGCAAGTACAAGAAGCCCCAATTCTGAATCGCCCATTAGTTCGATTGAGAACTTTCAGCTTAGGTCCTTTGTTTCTAATCTTACATTAGTTAGTCCTTTTATCTGCAGGTTTGCTAGTAAGAGGAAAACATTTGTGCTAGTGGACACTGGCTCTGTTTATGCCTTTGGCTGGATAGGGTTTGGCAGCCTCGGGTTTACTGATAGGGGAGTATCTGATAAGGTCACTAGGCCGCGAATCCTTGACAGCTTGAGAGGTCACTATGTCCCTCAGATATGCACCAGCCTATATCACATTGTCGTCGTAACCAGCAGGGGCCAACCTTTTGGCTTTGGGGAATGGGGATAATGAAAGAGCTCAACTTGGATACAACTCCTTGAGAGGTTGCCTTGAATCAACGGAAATATATGTCGAGGAGATAGACAATGCTGTTGCTGTAATTGTTAAGGACTGATTGACTTCGCAGTATCTATGCTATAAAGCGTGCTCTTGTTAGCCGAGGAGGAATAGTCTTCTACAAATTCTGTCGTGGCTTGGTGGATGTTGAACTAGAGGCTGTTGTATGAATCATGAGATGTAGCTTGAAGTATATATTGTGCAAACTGTAGACTATTTTTTTCCCTTGTTGACGTGTAGGATTTAGACGAGTTGTTTGATGAATGAGAAAGTTGTGTTTGGGAACTCATGTCATTTGAACTCGTGGTATTCATTTTTGGAATCTAATAAAAATCACTTTTGTAAAAAAACCTAACCAATATAAAACTCTACAAACAAGAAACTATCTAAATTTACCATTCCGGCAAAGTAAAACTATTAAAACCCGTTAAAATTGAAAATTCCTTCAAATTGGTAACACCCTTGTGCTATTCCTAACGATTTCACTGCTTCTCCTTCGAAAAAAGCCCCTCCAGATATCACTTGTACCCATCGTGAAACCCTTGAAGCAACTTTAAATAAAGCAAAATTTTTGCCAATTGAAATCCAAATTTTCTCGGAAAGTATTGAAACCAGGGTTATCTTAGTTCACTATAGACTCTTGATTAATTGAGTACAAGTTTCGCCAGTTTTATATTCAGTTTTTTGTTTTAATTGTGCATTTTCTGTTTCAGAAATTTAACCCAAAAAAATTTGATTAGAGCAATATTCGAGACGAAAACTATCACGTTATTCAATCCTACAAACCAACAGAATTAAGACACGGTACATGCTGTGAAGTGCACAGAATCCTGCACTCGTTGGACATAATACAACAGTAAACTGCCACACTTACCGAAATGGAAATTTCCTTTCTTCTAAATCAATCATAATAGATTGTGTTTGTATTACTACCAGCATTCTCAGACAACAGAGGAGAAGATCCAGTAGCAACCGGCTGAGATGAAGAGTTTGTGGTACCACTACTGCTGCCTGTGATCCCAAACGATGAGGAAGTCATAGAAAAACTTTCCGCATCTGTTGGTGATGAGCCGTAGATGGGAACTGGGAACTTCGAAGGTAAACTTGGCAAAGGAGATTCCAAGTTAAGAACATTCATAGCCTGTCTTATAGAAGGACGGTGGGTATAATCCGGATGGCAACACCACAACCCAACCATCATTAAGCACTCGATTTCCTGCCTGTTGAATTCTCCTTCAAGTTTTATGTCAGCTGCTTCAAGAAGATGGCCTTTCCCGTAGAGGTTCCACACCCATTCTACCATTTTCACCTTCCTAGGCTCTTCGTATGACTTGATAGGCTGCCGCCCGCAAGCAATTTCAAGAGCTACAACCCCAAAACTATAGATATCAGCTTCTCTACTAGCCTTTCCCGTGTCCACAATCTCTGGTGCTAAATACCCTAAAGTGCCAGCTAGTAGAGTTGTCTGAGAAGTTATATTGTGATCTACAAGCCTTGCAAGCCCAAAGTCCCCAAGCTTAGCATTGAAATCAGTATCAAGCATGATATTACTTGACTTAATATCTCTGTGTAACACACATTGCTCCCATTCTTCATGAAGATAGAGCAAGGCGGATGCCAAGCCTTGGGCAATTTTAAACCTTACTGCCCATTGTAAGACGGTCATCCTCTTTTCTCCATAAAGATGAGAGTCAAGGCTTCCATTAGGCATAAATTCATACACAAGAAGCAACTGTCCTCTTTCATGGCACCAACCAAGAAGCTGAACCAAATTTTTATGTCTCAGACGACTAATAATCTTCACTTCTGACTTGTACTCCTTTTTCCCTTGCTTTGAATCCTTCGATATCTTCTTGACCGCAATCTCCCTGTGGGGATTTGTTAAAATCCCTCTATATACCTCTCCAAATCCTCCCTGCCCTAGCTTCTGTTCTTCAGGAAAGTTGTTAGTAGCACGTCTAAGTTCATTGTAAGTGAACCTTTTTGGCCCAGTTTCCTCGTCAAAATCATCATCCACATCCAAACTTTTGTCATCACGTTTTTCTCTAGACATCCTCTGCCACCACATAAATGCCATTAAGCCTGATCCGATTGCTAAGACACTGAAACCTGCTAAAATGCCACATATTATAGCTACTTTGCTCTTACGTTGGCTTTTCTTAGAGGGTGGTGGACTTGTGTGATTCTGTAGAGGAGTTGGTACACTAGTATCAGTGTCAGCCAAGGTTGAACTGAAGTCCCAAGAAAGGATCGAATGAAGTTCGGTATTTGCACCTGTTGTAGAAGAGAATCCAACTCTGACTTTTTCTGGAAGAATAGATCTCAAGTCAATTCTATAAGAAAGGTCAGGTTCTCCATTAAACACAGGATGCACATCATAAGTAAGATAAACACTCAAATTCTTAGTAGAAGAATCATAAGTTATCCAAGCATTTGCCGTACTCCCATTCACTACACCACCATTCCATGTCGAATTAGCCTTTGAAATAACGGAATTGACATCTATTCCCAAATGACCTTCTCCTGGAAAACGCGGATTACCCGGATCCCAATCATTCTTGAAAGTATCGAACTCAACAGCAACAATTGGGTATTTACTGGTGACTGTGCATGTACCATCATGGCGACCCATCAAACCAAGACAGCCACCAGCTGAATCAGCTGGAGCATAAACTGAAGAGTTATCAAAGGGCGTAAGGAAAAAGGCAATCCCATCACCATACTTATACTCATTAGAATGATTATCTCCGAGCTTTGTGATATTAAATGAAAAATGGGTTGAAAAATCTGTTGTTTTGTTGGCGTTTTTATCCCAAAGACGCATAGGCTGCAAGTACGATGCTCGTCCTACACTAGATAGGAGATTACCATCTAGTGTATTCCGAGTGAGCTGAATAGCCCCATTCATAGGCACGGAATCGTTCTTGTAGCTAATATCCTTTGGGTCGTCATAGCTGAAATGAGTGAAGTTAAAGAATATTGATTCAGCATGAGCAACTAAAAACAGCAAGAAAACAAAGGTTTGACATACAGAAGAGGTCCAACTAAAACCGATGGGAAAAAGAGATGAACTCAAAATGTGGATGGATCCACTCATTTCAAACAAAGGATAGCAAAACAGCAGCTACAAAGGAAAATGGAGAAAGATGAATGAAGGTGGATGAATAATAGTTTGCATTTCGTTGTTCTACTTGTAAAAGCTTCACTTAGAAAAATCAACGATTGAAGGACGAAGGACATTTACTTTAAGGATGATATTGATATTGTGGAACGTGGAAACTGAGAGTTGACGCATCATTGACTTGAAGTCTACTTTGTTCTTCAAGTCTATTTCACGCGTATGTACTATACCTTGTGCAAATTAGTACTAAACCTTGGTCCATAGTATTTGATGTCCTTCTTGTTTTTCTGGTGTGTTACGAGGGGCGCAGTAAGTTCATTTGATCACACGAATTTTACGTGGTTCTTTATCATTGAGATAATCACGTTCATCAGGTAGACAAGCAGAGTTTTCTATTGATCTTGACGAAACTGATTACAAGATACAGGTTCAAGTATGGGTTTATATGACTACTCTTTGGGACAGAAAAGGGGCCTTAACAGAGGTGCATCGAGGATTTTAAACTTGGGATCCTCCTTAAGATAACCATGTACACATTAACCATGAAAACAAAATTGAATACTTCCTCCGTTTCACTAAAGATGATACACTTTTTTTTCACGGGTATCAAGGGAGTGATCTAAAGGTGTAAACGAGCAAATTTTTCGACGAAATTTTAATACAACCAAGAATGAGATTATATATGGCGTGTCCTAAAATTTCGTTGAAAAATTTGCTCGTTTACACCATTAAATCGCTCCCTTGATATGCGTGAAAAAAAAGGTAACATCTTTTGGAAAACGGAGGTAGTATTAACTTTACCGCTTATTGACAACTAGAATAGAATTCACTATCAAGAGTTATTAAAAGAGACGGTCAAACTTTAAATTAAAATTAGACTAACTTAAATCCATCACTTTATTAAAATGAAAAATTATCGGGAATAAGTCAACCTTTTCGTGGTCTTCTTTTAATAAGTTAATCTTTAGATAATTTTGGAATAATTTAACGTTTTGAGGGTATTTGATTTTGATATTTAAAACTAGTGACAACTTATTATTATAGCCACGTAGTTCTCACCATTAAGAATGACGTTAGTAATCAAGTAGCCCGGTTGATCACCGGTGCCTAAGTAGTAAGGGGTTGAAGGATCAAGTTTGGGTGTTTCGGTATTAGGGTTGTTCTCCTGCATGATGGGCGACTGGGCAGCAACCACTCACGCTGGTGAAGTCACTGCTGGCGACGGAAGTAGAAAGGGAAAAAATTGGTTTGACGGCTATAGCTCCGATACCATGATAAAATAGGTTAATGATTCAACGCAATACAACAGCTTTATATATACAACCTAAGAGCTAAGCAAAGCCTAAGCCCAATAATGCTAATCATTAAAGCTAATCAATAGAAAAGCCCATTAAATAAAACATTAGATATACATTAACACTCTAATTACATCAAGTACATATCATGGCCCAACAACATCAAATAAAATATTTCCTCCGTAACACAATAGTTGCAACAATTTCCTTAAATGGGTGTAACATATTACTTGCAACAATTTTTCAACTTTCTTATTTTGGTAGATTTTAACATATGAAATGATGATGTGTTTTTTGGTCCCCACCCATTTTTGTACTCTTTTTTGTTGTTTTCTTACTTTCCCTCCTTTTCTCTCCCCTATTTTTATTAATCAACCTCCCTTATCCATGCTTAACATATTTTGCGTAGGAATTACCCCTAGTTCAATTGTTGCAACTATTATGTTACGGAGGGACTAGATGAAATTAAATTCTCAGCTATATACGTTGTTAACTTTCCACTATTAACTCTTTTTTCCACCAAAAGTTGGTCTGACCTCCCTTCCATTTTTTTGTTGGTTTCGTCCTTTCTCCCAAAAAAACCTTATATTGCTTAAAAGGTTGTGATTATTCATGGAAGAAAAAGGAAAAAAAATGGCAAAGAGAAAAGTAAGCAAAATTTTGGCGCAATTTCCATCTTGGACGCGCACCTACAGAGAGGTAAGTGCGCCCAAGTAAAATGCAGCAGAAACAGAACAAAACGCAGCAAGAAAAAACAGCTCAGTTTGTGTCTGACACGGAATGAACATCAGGCCTGAATAAATGAACATTAGAGAAGAAAAAAAACAAAACAAACCACAAATCAGCATTCTCCTTATGTTTGACACGGGATGAACACATGTTGAAAATAAATAAACATTGAAAAAAGACAAACAACATGTAGTATTGCTAGAAAAGTGTTTTGCCCATGACTAATGTACATGAATGAGAAACAAATGAAATTTCGTCTTGCCCAGTTATACAATAACTAATGAACATCGATTATCAAAAGATGAACCCATGGATATATTAAACGAACAAGCTACTATTCTTATACAATTTTATTTATAATTGAGGAATAGAGTTCCACATGGAAAATTTACACCATTTTGTAATAATTAAAAAAGAAGATGGACAATATTTGGAAACAAACGAAAAATGAACATTTGTTGGGATATAAAGAACAATTGGCCAAACATAATGAACATGGTAAATTTCATGGCTTGAAATTATGTAGTACAGACTTCTAATTTAAAGAAATAAATTACGAACAATAAATATAATTTAATGTACATGTTGAGCATCAAGATACAATACAAAATGTAAACGGCTTATGGTCAAATCTTTTGAATGTGGTTTATTCACAATTGAACAAAACGTACATTGTAGCTATTGAGATGAACAAATGAACCATTTGAAATAACTGTAATCATTGATAAGTAAATAGCAGACATTCTTTTTAAAATTAATACACACTGTCATTGTGTCTACTCTAATGTTCATGTATTAATATTAATGAACTTTTCTATTGATAATGTTTAAGTACTTATTATCAATGTTTATTATGTTTGTTCAAAAGTTCATCTACTTGGTACAAAAGTTCATTTTGTTTGATATAGATTGTTATCAATGAAATTTTGTATTGTTAATGTTTAAGTACTTATTATCAAAGTTCATTATATATGATGCATTGTTCATCTTATCAGTACACACTTTCATTATGGTTGCTCTTTAATGTTCATGAATAGTTATAAATTAATTTTGGTATTGATAACTTTCAAAGTACTTTTTGTTAATGTTCACTATGTTTGCTTAATGATTCATCTACTTGGTACACAAGTTCATTGTGTTTAATCTAATGTTCATGTATTGGAACCATTTGTTATGTTTGTCAATTACTATCTAATGATCATCTTATTAGTACACATGTTCATTGTATTTGCTCTAGTGTTCATGTAGTGTTATCAATTAACTTTGGTATCGATAATGTTTAACTACTTATTATCAATGTTCATGACGATTGCTCAATTGTACATATAATCGGCACAAAAGTTCATTGTGTGTTGCTTAAATGTTCATTAGATGAATATAGATTCATAATTCCCGATTTGATGTTCATTCATCTGTAAGTATACATCTAGATTAGTATTCATTGATTTGAAATGTAATAATTATTTTTTCATTTATTTATAGTTGTTATTTCTTTTTGACCCGATGATTCGATAACGTCAATTAGGATGAATTAAATAAAGAACGGTGAGAAATGATTTAAGAACAATACGAAAATACATAGAAGCAAATATTCTTATTGATTCCGAAGAGTGAGTACAATGCTTAGCATAAAATGTTATAAAATATACAAATGACGTCTTTACAATATTTATACTATCTATTTAAATAAAGAAACGGAAGCCAATAAGCCCTAACGTCTCTCCATTATTACGGGATTTGCCTTGATCACCTAGCTCATATCCTCAAACTGGACCGCGCTTCCTCCATCTTCACATCCAACTATACGTGAATTTGCAACAAGGGTTTTGGCCTTTTGAGTCAGGGGTTTGCTCTTGAAAACAGGTTTTATGGTTTTGATCTCTGTGGCCGAGGTTTTTCCCTCAGTAGCGGTTTTGGTTGGTGGGTAGAGTTTGGTAGTAGCAAGTGGTATATTTGGTTTATCACTTCTACACATTCATGAAGTGAACAATGAACATTAGATGACAAAGAATGTATATTAGATCAAAATTAATGTATAATTGAATAAAATAAATGAACAATAAAAATGAACTAATGAACAATGTACAACTAGAAAACAATAATGAACAACAATGAAAAACTAGTAAAATATTAAATAAAATGAATAAAAATTGTTATAAAGAATGAACAATTGAACAAAATGAATGAACAATATATAGGTAAATGAACAATAAAGTAAACAATTGAACAAATAAAAAAAGATTGAACAGTAGAAAAGAACTATTTAACAATGAATAACAGGTAAGAACTAGTGAACAACTGAAAAGTCATAGTAAACAATAGGAATGAACAATTGAATTAAATGTAATAATGAAATAAACAATTCAGTGAATTTAATGAACAATTGAATAATATAATATGGTTAAATAACATGAGTGTACAATTGAATAAAAAATGAACAATTGAACAAATGATGAAATATTGAATAGTAGAAAAAAACTAAGTAACAATGAATAACAGGTAAAAACTACTCAAAAATGAACGATAGAAAAGTCTTAGTGAATAATAGAAATGAACAATTGAATTAAATTAATGAACAATTAAATTAAATAAAATGATCAAATCAACAATTGAGTGAACTCAATGAACAATTTAATAATATGATATGATTAAATGAACAATTGTTTAATATGATATGATTAAAAGGACAATTAAATAACATGAATGTACAATTAAATAAAAAGAATGAACATTTAATATATCAAATGAATAATAGGAAGGAATTACTGAATTATGAACATAAGTAGTGAACAATATGGAAAAACTATTAAACAATGGAAAATGAACAAATCAATAATTGAAATAAATATGTTATCTTGGTTGCAGCAGGATCTTTTGTAATTGGGTGCTGGGGTTGTGGTGGTGCCTCTGGGTTTTTCACTTCTGCATAGTCAATAGATAAAAGATCAGGAAATGGACAATTGAATTAAATGAATGAACAATTGACTAAAATGAAATGATCAAATGAACAATTGACTAAAATAAAATGATCAAATGCACAATTGACTAAAATAAAATGATCAAATGTACAATTGACTAAAATAAAATGATCAAATGTACAATTGACTAAAATAAAATGATCAAATGTACAATTGACTAAAATAAAATGATCAAATGAACAATGGAGCAAACTTGATGAGCAAGTAAGTCAGAACAATGATTGAATTGAATGAATAAAATGAAATGGTGAAATGAAAATAATCAAATAAATGAACAATCAAATAAACGGAATGAACAATAAAATGAAACAAATGAACATTTGAATGGAATAAATGTAACTAAATAAAGTAAACAAGTGTATAAAATGACATCATGTATAAAACAGTTGTATGGAATAATCCGTTATAATACGTTAATGAACAAATAAATGACATCAATGAACAATTTAAAACATGAATGAACCATTTAATGACATGAATGAATAAACAAATTAATAACATGAATGAACATATTAGTTAAACATTAGAACATTTTGGATGAACCAAAGATCTCAATTTCAAATGAAATTCATTTCAAATGAACAATATACCTTTCCAAGATTAATATTTGAACATAACAAACCCTATGTTAAAAGAGCATTAGAACATTCCAGCTGAACATTGTCATTCCAGATGAACATTGTAATTTCAGATGAACATAAACATATATAGTAGTGAACAATAGCCTATAATTATAAGGACTAAGATTCTTTAGGGTTGGGGTTATGGATGTGCTCGTGGATCTTCAGTGCTGAAATGAAATGAACTATGGAGCGAATGAAATGAATATATAAGTTATAAGATAGGAACAAATCAAATATCTGATGAACATTAGAGCATTTCAGATGAACCAGTAGCCCCATTTCAAAATAGCGTCATTTTCATATGAACAAACAAACATTCAAGATGAACAAGAATACCTCATTTCAAATGCAACCACATTTTAGATGAACATTTCAACATACTAAAAGAACCCTTTTCAAATTAACGTTAAAACATAATGGATGAACCAACCCCCACCCCTTTCAAATGAAATCCATTTTAAATTAACATTATACTATTCCACGAAGAATAATATAACATACCAAATGTACCCCATGTTAGAAGACCAATTTTAGTTGGACATTTCAACATACATAAAAAACGCATTTAAGGTGAACAATAGAACATCACAGATGAACCTTATTTCAAAATAGCATTTTAATCTACATAAGAACACTAATTCATTTAAGATTGAACATAAACATATATCCAATGAATATCAGCCCAACATAAGTGAACATACGTAGTCATTTAGGAATCAACAATAACTGAAATATGTGGGGGGAAAACAAAAAAAATGACCTTTAGAGAAATATTTTAAATCCGTGGAAATAAAACGAGTGCATGAACTCAAAATACCCATATGAAGATGAGGATTAGAGAGTAAAAAACAAGTAAGGAAGAACCCTGAAAATGAGTACAAAAGCCCAAAAAACTCATAAAAAACGAGTAAAAAAAACTCACTTTTGGGACGAACGACAAAAAACTGACCATTAGATAGAGAATGGAAGATCATGGATTGAGAGAGAGTACAAAAACTTACCTTTGGAATGAACAACAATGGTGGATTGAGAGATAATGCATAAGAAAACTTTGATAGAGAGAGTAAATGGTTTAGAGAGAGTAAATGGTTTAGAGAGAGAAAGTGTTTTGTGTTTTGTGTGGGAAAGTGAGAGAGGGAAAGTTTTTTTTTGAAATTAAAAGTTGTCAGAGGAGAGATAAAAGGGGGAAAAATTCTGGAATTTGAATTCATTTACAGTGAACCATTGTTCATTACTAATGAACCAATGTTCATTCCGTCTCCCAAAACAGCGTAGAAGCCGCGTTTTGTTTTTTAAAGGCTGCGTTTCACCTAGGCGCACCTACCTCTACGTAGGTGCGCGTGCACGGTGGACTTATTGAAATTTTGGTCGTAAAAGAGAGTAAATATCGAAAAATTGATCAAATAACCGAAAATCAGTGAATTGGTGAGGTCCCACAATCAAACTTAGTTTTTGTTTTTTATTAAAGAGATAGCACGTGCAAAGATCAATTTGGTAGTTCGATATTTTAGAATCGGAAAAATTGATACTTCTTCCGTTTTTATTTAAACGTGACACATTTAGATTCACGAACCCCTAAACACTTTTTGGAAGAAAAGAGATAGAATGAAAACCCATATGAGATGAGAGAGATAGAGAGGGTTTATGATTAAAAAAGTTTAATTTGAAACATCCTAAAATAGAAAGTGTAACATTTTAAAAACACGAAGAAAGTATTAAAGGTATGAACTATCTTCTTTTGAAGGGCTCACCTATTGATTATTATTAATAGGTATAACTATTGATCATGTTTGATTTTATAGGTCCTGAAGACGCAATAACCTGAAACAGTAGGTTAAAGTTGGATTTTCCATGTGATTATTGTAAGTTTTAGCCAAGCATTTCAAGGTGACTATTTCAGTTTTTTTCACGGTGAACCCATTTTTTCTAAAACGAAGTCCACCTTTCACCCATTATTTACTCCAGTTCTGAGAACCCCCAAAAACAAGTACCAATAAGCAGGGTTTTTGGGCACGCACTTCAAGGCGACTCATTTGAACCGAATATGCCATTTTTTCGAAATTCAGACACTGCTACGCATCCTTAATGTGCACAAATTTCGATAATTCCTACAAAACGGGTATATTCAAGTTGGATTCTCGAAAATGCTCTCCAAGGTGACTTTTTCGGGCATAATACGACTTTTTTTCGAATAACGAACAATGATATGCACCCATTATGGGCATAGATTTCAAAAATCTCTACAAAACGGGTACTTATAAACCGAATTTTTGGCAAGTAATTTAACGCGACCTTTTCAGGTCGAATACAATATGTTTTGGATTTTTTTGTCAAAGACTACCTTTTTAATACACATTGTAGGTTTAAAATCGTTCTTATATATTCTTTTTATGTATTATAGAAGTAATTAGTTTAAGTTTAACTTGTGGACAAATTATTAAGAGTTTAACCTAATCAAGTTATTTAAATTAATTATTGTATGCACTCAAATAGATATATTATTATTTGCGTTAAGTTAACCTAATAGCATGGAATATTCTTTTGAATAAAATAAAATTCCATGATATTAGATGGAGTATTTTTGATGTGTTTTGTTTAGATTTGAACGAGTCAAAACTTGTGTAACAAACACAACAACCATGCGCATGAAGAGAAAAACTGCTCATCCAGGTTGTTCCTAGAATCTAGGAAGTCAAGAAACTAACTGCTAACTCAATTCCTCAAATCTAGGAAGTGCAACAACTAACTACGCCCATAAACTTCTAACTACCAACAGCATCCTACGAACATGGAAGAAGTGCTAACTGAATGTTGACTGAGCGTGCACAATTCATGGGAGTAACGGCTACACAACGTGGTGGTTATGGCCTATATTCATGCAGCCCATAACTACCTTGAATAGCAAGAATAAGAGTCGGTTTAAATCTCCTATTAAGATTTTCCAACATATTTAAGTTCACAAATACTCAGAAAGTTTTTGTTCTATTTACTCCTCTTCATAAGCAAATATATTTGTGTTCGTTTTTGAGGGCTGGGTGAGAGAAATAAGTGAGAAACTTGTGTAATCAAGAGAGAAAGAAAGAAAGAGAGAAAGAGAAAGAGAAGACTTCGAGTGAAGTCAAGTGAGACAAGTCATGCGTTCAGGAGGAACATGGTGATTTTGAACAGGTTCCTAGAAGAACAGAGTGCGGATTTCTAATAAGTTATACTGAGTTGTAAACGGTATTATAAACGAAAGATAACAGGGTTTTTTCCTACAGAAGTTTTGGAAGAATACCTTGTTAAGTAATCTTTTGTGTTCTTAGTCTTTATAGCTTATTCTCCTTTGTTTATGTAAGAGTTCTTATATTCCACTGAAAATTGTCTAAAATCCCCACAACTACAATTCACCCCTCTCTTGTAGTTGATCTAGTGTTCATACTAGAATAACAAGGGTGGGCGGCGGTGTCCATTTTCGAAAACGTTGTTTTCATCGAAAAAAAGCTGAAATAGTCGTCACAAGGACCTACAAAGTCAAACATCATCGACAATTGTAACTACTAACAATAATCAATAGGTAAGCCCTTTAAAAAAAGATCATATATAGTAGAAAATTTTAGTAAAAAACCACCATTTATACTACACATTGTAGGTTTAACTACCTTTTCTATTTTTTTTAACTTAACTACCTCTTATAATTGAAACAAGTAGGTTTCACTACCAAGATCGCTTTTAGGCTAGATTTTAGCGTTTTCCAGCATGTTCTTCCTTGCCCCCCAATTTTCATTCGATTTTCGTGAATCACGTGCCCAAATCTTCATTTTCCCCCCAATTTTCATTCAGTTGGACATTTAATTGCGCAAAACTCCGTGAATCAAGTGCCCATGTCTTCAATTGGACGTTTTTTGCAAACCCTAATTTCTAAATTCCGGCAACCATAGTGGACAACCCAGATTCCGCCGACGAGCTAATGAACACCATTAAACAGCCCAGATTCCGCCGGCGAGAGAGTAGACACCACCAAACGGAGCAGATTTTGTCGGCAAAGAGAGTAGAGTAAAATCAAACGGCGAGATTTCGTCCAATCATATGTCCAATTGAAAGGAATCTTCAAATTTCTCCCAAAATTGATGAAATAGGGTTGGATTGATAGAAAAAATCGAAGAAAGATGGGGGAAAATTGAAGAACATGACTGAAAACCACTGAAGGGTAAAATCGTTATAAAAAAATTTGGCCTGAAAGCGATTTTGGTAGGGAAACCTACTGGCTTTAATTATAAGAGGTAGTTAAAGTTAAAAAAAATTAGAAAATGTAGTTAAACCTAAAATGTGATTATAATAGGTATTTTTGACAAAAAAATCCTATATAGTTCGTACTTCTATTTAATATCAATTTTTCCTTTAGAATTAGGGTCTTTTCCCATTGAAAAACAATTTTATTTTGTCGTATTAGACACAAAAACTCACTATAATAAGACCCCAGATTGTGGAACTTTTTGAAGACCGGCCACCTTTTGTTGTTAGTACTTGAACTTTAAGGCAAAATTATCTGCAACAACGTCAAGCATGGCTTAGATAAAAGGCACACACAAATTTCTTTGTGTCCACAAAACAACATGAGCTTATAAGGTAGCTCCATAGTTTACCATAAATGACAGGAAAAATTATCAAAAATAAGGATGATTTTATGGTGGTCTTTTTTCAAGACGACCACCATAAGCCTCTAATTAGGTTTTGTCCATTAACATGATAAGACAACGCCTTTCTTAAAAAAATTTAATTGGTTATGTCTTTAAACAGAAAATGAGATTATCAATATTTATTTTTGTTACATGTTTATTGATGGTAATGTCCTATACTGTTAAGGGCGTAACCAAATAAATAATGACATAAAAGACTTGTGATAGTTTAATTTTTAAAAGACAACCATAATATTTTCACAAAAATAAACTAACATTTGCATTGACTGTTCTAACAACCAGCCTTAAGATATTCTAGGAAGTAGACCTTGTATACCCCTCTATTTTTAACAAGGTTTTTTACAGGTTACCTGATATAAACTTATTAGCTTAAGTCATTTTACCACGTGTCTTGTTATGATTGGTTTTAAATAATTATTTTTTAAAATTTTATATCTCTCTCTTCTCTCCCTTTTTTTTTCTCTTTGTCCTTTCCCTTCCCCTCCACAATCATGACCACCATTGAATCAAATGAAAATAGACGCAAACCGATTTTTAACACTCCGTGTTTATCAGCAGCAAGATCATAATGCTGAATTTGAAGCTAATCCCAGAAACAGAGGTAAGTCATGTTCACGTTTTCTTCCTCAAATTTCTATTTATTGTTCATATTTTCAACATTATCCATCAATGCCAATTCCTACCCACATCATTCAGAATGTCTGACATATCATCGTAAGGAAAATAAAACCAACAAAAGCAAATAAAACACAACATAAGAAAACAAAATTGAATGGAAACCCAAACCTAAAGTTAAAAAGAGTAATATTTACTCAAATTTCATCTAATTACACATTATTTCATTACTTTGAAAAAATTAAACGAAAAGTAAAAGCAACAATTTGAAAAATAGGAAAATTGAAACGGACGAACTTTCAGTACACTTATTCAAATGGAAATAGTTGAAGATCTAAATTACTAAGCGAATTTGCTTCAATTTTTTGGGATTTGCTTCCAAAATAACCCTAACTCGGCCATCAGATATCGCTGCAGTAAAATGGTGGGGAGAATGAGGCCGACATGGCTAGAAGAGAGGAAAGCATAGCATGGGAGTGAGAGAGGGAGAAAGAGAGTGAGTCAACTGGGAGAAAAGGAAGTCGGAGTAGGAAAGTGGAAAGGTGTGTAGAAGTTGTCAATGAGAACACACAGTGGAGGAGATAGAGAAGTTGGGTTTGGAATGGAGGAGAGAGAGAGAGGAGTGTTTTCGGGTGGAAGTAGAAACTTGTGAATTGGGAAGATGGATGATGTGAACTTGTGAAGATGATGATGTAGGAGGGCGGGTGGTGTGGGTGGGGTGATGTCAAGGGTGGGGTGAATCTGGGGCGAGGGAGGAGGGACGAGGGGGTTTGTAATATGAATTTTAAAATGTCGACACGTGTTATTTTAACTTGTTAAAAAGGTTAATAAGAGGTGATAGTCGGTTTTGACTTCTTAGAAGTAGAGGGATAATACAAGGTCTACTTTTTCCAGGAATATCTTAAGGTTAACTTGTTATAAGCGGTCAACGCAAATGTTAACTTATTGTGGATAATTTTTCATGTCATTTGTGGTAAACTACGCACTCAATAACAATAAGGAGGTTGGTGTATTATGACTCCCATCCTCCTCGAAAGGATTTTCTATTTCTTAAGGGGGTTCGTTTCATTTATGACTCTCTTTCTCCCCTAAAGGATTTTCTATTACTTTTGGACACAAAGTTTAACGAGGAGGTTGGTGTAAGCCTAAATTTTTATTTTATTATTGAAAAGTAAGGTTGTTGGTATTAATTAATTGGAATATATCTATCTATATTATTAAAACAAAGTACTTGGGGTCAGGAATCCCACCAATAACTTCCTAATAAGTTCCCATCTTCCTCATAGCTTCACATCCCTCTTTTGGTCAATAATATATCAGTATTATTCTTTTTCATGTATAATTCATAATCTCATGTAATTATCGGGTAACTTCTCATCTTCCTAATTTCATGTATAATTTACAATCTGAAGAATTGAATGAAACTGAATGATACAATTTTAAACTTATGAAATTATATTACTTTAAAGTTAATTAACTTTATCTAATTTTTGGTAAACCAATTTATATGCTAATTTGTTTACTTACATAATAAAGTTTTAATGGTACATTATTTAACGTTTTGATTCCTAAGTTAAAAAAAAATTAACTCTGCCTATATAAAATAAAAAATACATATAAAACGTTAATATCAAATTATACATCATCACCTCGGGCTAGAGATGGCATATGGGCCGGGCCAGCCCAGCCCACCCAACCCAACCCGTCTCGGGGGCCTCGTGGGCCGGACCCGCTTGGCCCGTTACCCAGCCCGATTCAACCCGTGAAAAAGAAAAACCCGCACCGGGCTCGTTTGTTGTAACCCAGCCCAGTAGTAACCACCCAACCAACCCGCACCTAACCGCCCACTAACCCACCCAGCCCAGCCCACCAGCCCAGCCCACCCCTAACCACCCAGACCATCCAGCCACCAACCCACTTAGCCCTAACCACCCAGACCACCCAGCCCACCAGCCCGTTAAGCCCGAACCACCCAGCCCACCTGTTACCCGCACAAACCACCTAGCCCAGCCCGCCTGACCCACCTTAAACCCCCACTAAAATCTTCTTTGTATTTTAGCGTTAAAGTATTTTTCTTGTCCACCCAAACAAATTGAGGGGAATTAGGGGTTTTTACATTTATCTTTCTTTTCATTCTTTTGTCACCAACCCATAATCAGCTCACTCATTCAGATTAGATTCATCAAATTCTAAATTCAAATTTCTGAAATCATGACCGAATATGAAAATAAAAAGAAATCTTGCACAATTTTACGGCCCAACCCACAAAGCCCACCCAGCCCAACCCAACACACGCAACCAGCCCAGCACACCCACTAAGCCCACCCAACCCAAACCAACCAGCCCACCCATCCCATTAACCAGCCCACCCAAACCACCCGGCCCACCCAACCCATTAACCAGCCCAGCCCAACCACTAAGCCCACCTAGCCCGCCCAATTAACCGTTTTAGGCCCACCCAAACCGGTTGTGGGTTGCCTCCCCAACCCAACCCACCAACCCACCCAGCCCACCTGTTTTCCCGGCTCGCATCGGTTCAATAATGGCCAACCCAGCCCGCCACAAACCCAGCCCAGCCCGGCCCACACATTTGCCATCACTACCTCGGGCATGCCAAAAAGTTGGTTTTATAATTTTTCAATATTATAGATACCTCGTGCATTAGTATGAGTAAAGACTAGCTCTTTATTAACAGAGAGAGAAGGGGATCAAGTGATTTATTTGAGGAAAATAATAGTATAATAGGTGGATAATATTTAAATAGAAAAATAAAAAATGTAATTAGGACAAACAAAAATGAAAAAATAAAAAATCCGGCAAAGACGTGTACACGGTACAAATAATGAAAATTCGGTAGAGATGTAGTATTACAGTACAGCATAACATAACATTTTGTTGGTCTTTTTAACAAAATTTTTTAGTCACTTGGTAACGTGTACACAGTACAAATAATGAAATGTGGCACTAAGTTAGAGACCGTGTTTGATACGTATCTCACGATCAAGATCCTCGTGTTTTCATAGGTTTCATTTGAAAATTTGAAATAAAATCTTTTGCATTGTTTTCTGTTGATTATAAGTATTTGATTAACTATTTAAAATTATCATACACAATCTGAGTCACTTGTATATTTGTGTGGCATACATTACTATATTTGGATGTCAGGGTGGCAACTAGTAACTATTTCAATATGGAGTGGTACGTTGGAAACTTAAGTCTAATATGGACCCGGTCTACACTAAACTTATTGTAGACCAGGGTTAGGTCTCAAAAATTAAGGTTTTTTACCAAAAGTTAAATTTTTGCTCACCAAAAGTTAAGGTTTCTTTACCAAAAGTTAAGATTTTTTAATTAAAAGTTAAGTTTTTATAGTCAAAAGTTACGTGTTATGAATGAAAAGTTAGGTTTTTTTAGCAAAAGTTAAGGTTTTGTAATCAAAAGTTAAGTGTTATGAATGAAAAGTTAAGGTTTCCTTAGCAAAAGTTAAGATTTTATAAATAAAAGTTAAGGTTTAACAATCATAAGTTAAGTGTTAAGAATGAAAAGTTAAGATTTTTTTAACAAGAGTTAAGATTTTATAACTAAAAGTTAATTAAAATTTATCAATTAAAAATGAAGGTTTAGTAAAACATGAATTATTCATACGTATCTCAGGTGATGTTAGATGGGTTAATCATCATAGCTTTTACCTCTGAGATGAAGGGACGGAACAACCCCTTAAAGAGCCTTACTTCGAAAACTTTTCTAGTGCTAGCTAGTGCTTCCTTGGATCATTAATGAACACTGTACGTTCCCCAAAGGTCCAAACCCACTAAAAATTGGGAGGAGAAGGGAGACACTAGAGAAAAAAAAGAATTTTTCAATCGTTTCGATAATTATATAATTAATTGCTTTAAAATAGATAATTAACCAGTTTTCTAAACTTTTAGTTGTTTTTAGACGCATACATTAAATACACATAGTATAAGACAAGTAGATTAATAGATAAATTAGAAAATCAAGATTACTAATTAAAAGAACAGAAAATATTTATTTGACAAAAGCCACTTTGTGACTCACTTTGTTTTCCTTCTCTAAAAGAAACCCCCCATGGCCCCAGTCTTTTACTCTTCTAACAAAAGATCAGACTCACTTTATTTTTCTCACCCAAAAGAAACCCCAATTGCTTTCCACTTCAAACACCCCCATTCCTTTCCTCTTTAAACACCCCAATTCCTTTTCTCTTCAAACACCCACATACATCCTCCCTGCTCCTAGCGTCCTAGTCCTTCACGCTCACCCAATTCAATGCCATAAAACACCCTCTTTCTTACTAGATGATTTCAAGGGATTGAATGAAAGTAGCATATGGGTTTCAATTTCACTAACAAACGGTTGGAATGTAGATCAAAGTAGCAGTAAAGAAGTTTAATTTCAAGGGATGAAATTAAGAGTAAAAGCTGAAATTAAGAATATACATCAAACAAGATGAATTCTTAGCTTGTCTTTGATGGTAGCTAATTTGATGGCAGTCAAATTGGGTTAAGTTTTTTTTTTTTTGTTGAGTTTCGTTTTTTTTTGTTGAGTTTCATTTTTTTTTTAAAGGTGGTGGTGCACGCTGCCTCCGCCAGTGCTAGCGTCGCCGGTGAATGTCGATTTCGATTTCCGACACTTTAATGAAGTTTCCGGCGAGTGCAAGTGGCCGGTCCACACTAAAGGTAAGGTGGACCAAGTCCACGCAAGTCTTTCGCACGTTGGGATACAAATATACAATATCTTGGGTAGTTTTTGCAATTAGTTATGTACTAGTAAGAAAAACGTCAGCAAGAATCGATACAATTATGTGGAAGATAATTGCACTTAGGATACTGGTCCATGTAATAAAGATCCCTTGGTAACATAGAGTAAGCTACTTGATGAAGATAGACTACTATGCGTAAATGAGATAAGATGTTTATTACAATTTCAAGAGATGATCGCACAATCTTGAAGAAAAAGAGTGTAAGTTGGGAATAAATTGTTTTAGAACAAATACCCCCATTACAACATCACCGAAGGCTCTAAAATACACGACTAAGAGATGTAAGTCTTAGTGAATTCTAAGCTAAAAAATACTATGTTAGGATAATTAAGTGGGATAAGAGATTAAGTGATTTTGATGTGTGAGAATGATCTGCCTTTGTTCGTCTCATACGTCTTCTATTTATAGAAAATGGAAAGAATGGAAGTTATCATGGCCATCAACGGTAATTTGAAATCATTTAATTAACCATCCACTATGACATTGGCCTCCACATTGACATCATGGCCCATAAATCCACGTCCTATATCCATTGAATACTTAGAGCTTCTACAATTATTGTTAGCTAAGAGAATGTGCACTGAGAGATTTGAAGCTCCTCATTTGCCCTCTCTCTCCTCCAATGGGGTTGCTCATGAGTGGGAGATGCTCCCCTTATGTTGAGGCACCTCTTTACATGGGAGTCTTCTCAAATCAAAAAGGATAGGAAAGAGAAGATATTTGGAAGAAAAAGTAGGAGAGAGAAAAGATAGTAGAGTGTGAGAAAGTAAGAAATAGTAGAGTGGAGCTATGTAATTGTAAAAAGGGAATGGTAGATGGAAAAATTAGTGGGAAGTGATGTAGATGAATGGGGATGAGGAGAGAGAAATTATGGGGAGCCTCATGGATGCAAATGCTCTAAGTCCCCTTATTGCTTGATATGCCACATCAACTTATACATCTACATAGCTGTAGAGCTACAATTACATCAAATGGTGAGCTATATTGAAATTGGCTACAATGATTTCACTTGGCAAAAATATTTAACTCTAATGCTTTATACTTTAATATACTATATGGCAACATAATGATATGTATTTTCTTTTTTGTCATTCCAAGCTAGTAGCTTGTTTTGGTTACCTAGCTCAACTAAGCTACATTGTCCAATGGTTAGCAACTAGCTTGAACTTTTGAGTTTTTTTGTCAGAAACAACATTTTATAATCACTTTTTTGCGAAAAACAACCTTTAAATTTTTTTTGCAACTTACAACCTAAAACCTAAATTTTTTTGCGAAATGAAACCTTTTAAATTACCATTGGAGATGCTCTTAAGTAACTTCCTTATGAAATTATGGCACCACTTTTTTTTGACTATTTAATAAATTCTCCATTTACATTCAACACTTAAGTAATTATATCTATTGGAATTATTTCCCCTTGAATTGTTATCCCTTTAATGATTTTCCAAATTCTAGGCGAGCCCTCAATAGGAAAAGGGATGCTCTTGGAATTCAATTGAACCAAAGAAGTTTAGTCAATTAATTTAACGAAATTACTGTAATTCGAGTATAATTACCCTAATTCGAGTGCATTGAGAGAAATTTATACAAAGAATTTAAAGAAAATAATCATCTATCCTTATGATAATATTGAATCAAAGCCGCAATTTTGTAGCATAACCCAATTCGAGCGAAAGCCACTTATCTTCGACAACCAAAATCTAACAACCAGAATTCAGGCAAAATTATGGGTTGAGCGGAATAAGCGAGGGAGAAACGAAGGAGAGGGAACGAATTGAATCTCAGTTCGATCAGCTATGGCGGAAATAGAGAGAACAGCTAGTAGCAGGAGTCTACAGTGACGGTTTAGTATTCTTAGGGTAAACAAAATAGGGAGGTAAATTTTTTTATGGCAGTAGGGGAGGGAATTTTATTATTTACTCAAAAGGCTTTTCCATGTTTCCATTTACTTTACATTGCGGTTATTTCTAAACCGCAATATATACAACACCTTTAAAATGTATAACAAAGGCGGATGTTGAAAGAATGGCAATAAATTAAGTTTTTTTTTGTGGTAGTGCTTGGGTGTTGTTTGGTTGCTTTGGTAAATTAATTCCTATAGAAATTAGGATTTTATTAGGAAATTAATTCCCTTTGGAATTCCTAAGAATTGTAAAAGTTTGTTTGCTTGTCATGTGAGAATATGCAAATCTCATGAATTGTGAATGAGCAAGGGGATGGTGGGTAAATAAATTCTCATATTTTATGGGAAATTGAAATTCCCATAAATTTCTCGTTCACCCTTTTCTCTTATTACAAGTCAATCAAATAAGACATCTAAAAGTCAACTCATGAAATATTTAAATGCATGTGAAAACTAAGTGCAACCAAATAACACCTTGTAATATAAAAATTGGTAGTAACATAAGTCCCCCCCTAATCTGTGTGGTTGATGGCATGAAACTACACCAATTATTACTCTTCTAATCCTAAAGTATAAATACATGATCCTCCTTGTCAATGCATGATGCAATTGATTCATTTTAAAAGTTATGAAAACTAAACTAGAACTAGAACAACGATGGTTATGTCCTCCTCTAACTTGCATTGCTTTATAGAGGTTTCTAGATTATAAAGGATTTCCTTATGACCTTAAGTCTTTGATGAAAGCAATTTTTCTTGCCATTTCCACAATTATGAGGAGCAAAAGAATCGCCTCCATCACAATGATTATGCAAGAATATAGGCATATACCTTTGATTCTCCACCATCATCTCTGTCGCTCTTCTCCCACTGTGGTTGCTAACAACTTACTGCAGAAAAATGTTTGTCCACATCAAATAATACTTGTCACTTAGGCTCTGTTTGTTTTGTTGGAAAACCATTTTCTTGGAAAGGTTTTCCTCTATATCTATCCATTTTCTTTTGTTTGTTTTGGTAAGGCGTGGAAAGCAATTTTCTCAAAGGTGGAAAATGTTCTTAGAAAAAGAAAACCAATTTCATTGTCTAAAGAAGGTATGCCAAATTTTCCTCTTCGCTCATTCCTTTTATTTATTATCTCCTCCTATCTTTCCTTCTCTTTTACTTCATTGACCTTTTCTCTCTAGGTTTTCCTCCAATGAAACAAATAAAGGAAAACTCTTTTTAAAACTATGTTTTCCATTGACAATTGTTTTTTTCCGTCAAAACAAACGGAGCCTTAGGGTCAGAAAAACTGTGGAGAGTCACTCCTGAGGTTTATGGTCCTTGTGAATAAGGGATCGTTGTTAACGTAAGGCACACTATAAATAGTTGTTACAAGCAATAATGAATGCTTGACAACAACCCTTAAAATTTTGTTTATTTGACTAATGCATCAAAAATTCAGTTTTCACACAAACTTTTATGAAAAGAAAAGTAACATAATCAAATTTAATTGAGATAGAAGGGAGGGTGATACTTTCATCATTTTTCCTTAATGAAATGAGAGACATCCGAGATTCTAGAACATGCTAAACTCTAAGTTAAGCTAGCTAAACTATTCTAAGAGTTGAGACTATATTGTGAGGAAGTGTTGTTATTTGCATGTTGTGCTCTCCTTTAATAGATGGTTTTGAAGGCGATTTTTGGATGTCTAGCAATCTTCCTGACGATCTACTTCACATATGGAGTGTCAATCAATATAAAGTGTTAGTGGCACCTAGCTATTTCGCGTATATAGGAAATATGTTGATACTCCACAACTCCACGTTCTTTTTCATGTAGTAGGAATTCCTTTAACTGCATTTTTGGGATCATGGACCTTCAAAATCTTGCATCTTCATGTGATATATCTTTAACGTTTGGATTTATCTTGCGTAACTTGACTTTAACTTTACAATTACTGAGCCTTTAGATTGACACCCTTAATGGAACTAAATTATAGAGTGGTGGTAATATTATGTTAACGATAGGTAGTAGTACATGTGTGTAGGTCGACTGAAAATTCAAAAGGAGGAAAGAAACTAGTAAGATTAGTGCGCTACTCCAGTGGCCTTATATGTGGCAAGACTCAGGGATGGCAATGGGTAATGGACCTGACCCAGAACCGAGATACGTATCCATTTTAAGTGGATCCGGATCCTCAAAATTAGGATCCCTCAAATCCGACTATCTTCAAAAAAAAGGGTATGGGCAGGCTCCTAAAGTATTATCCGTTTGCTCGTTTTTTAAAAGTTATATTTAACATAAACAAATTTGACTTTATGTTGTAATATTGTTAAACTTTGTTGTTTATTTATCTTTAACTTTTAATGTTATGGTTGGATTATTGTTATATTAAACTTGAATGTTTAAACATCAACAATTTGAGATGCGAAATGACGTTGTTTGCGTTATTGAAATCTTTAATTATCATGAAAATTAGGCTTATTTGAAGCAAACAGGTAAAGATCCATTTTGCACCTACTTTGGACCCGGATCCTTAGGACCCCTATGAATATGAATTTGGGTTCTCATTTTTATTATCTTGTGGATCCGGGTAGGGTTGGATCCTTGTTTGAAAAACGGATCTGATTCGGGTCCTGGAGGACCCTACCCGGATCCGACCCATTGCTTTCCCTAGGCAAGAGCCAACTCCAACAAATTCGTATAGATTCATTGAATCTTATGTGTGAAATCTCCTATGTTTCTTTTTGTGTTGACAGTCACGACACCGGGTGATTTGAATAGATCTCAAGATTACATGGGATCGGGTGAAAAGCTCTAACAAACTAAGCTATTCCTTACTCTTGGGGAAATCGTCTATGTTATTGCACTATGATTGAGGTTATAACTAAAGTATCTAGGTTTTAGACCCATGTAACAGCACGATAATGTTTCTAATGTATTTATATTGATCTTTTTAATGGATCGTGCTTGTATGAATTTAAAAAGTTTAAGATGTTGTGATGTAATTTTATGATGCTATAGTGCACATCATGTTGAATGATCAACGAAATATTATTCGCAACGTAAAAGTGGTTAGACAGTTTTTAGATATAAATATTAGTGTAATCAAATAAAATGCAATAGAAAATACATTATCTATTTCGGTAAAATAAACAAAAAGTACGACACACACACACCCATATATATGTATATATATATATATATATATAGGGACTGGATCGTGCGAAAACATTTTCACCATGAAAACCATATCTAAGCCGTTCAACGATCCACTTTCTCCCGCGTTATTAATTACATTCCTGTAAATATTGACAGCTTACAATTTGTTAGATGTTCAAAAACAAATCACGTACCCTTTTTATCAAATGTACCCCTACATTACATATATGTAGCGGTACATTATTACACAAATGTGCCTAGTTTTCAGTGTAAAGTTGGTTTTCAGTGGATTCAACCCCTCTATATATAATATATATACTTCATCCATTCCATATTAGTTGCAACACTATTCGTATGTGATTGTCCCATATTAATTGCAACACTTCTATGTTAGGCATAGACCCACCAATATTTTATTATATATCACCCAACTAATATACCCCACTTATCCATTGATTTACGTAAAGAACATTAAAATATTACCCCCTACTCTATTAACCCACTAAGAGCACCAGCAATGGAATTTTTGTTGGGGTCCAAATTATGAAATGGGAGCCAAATACCCTCCAAATCCATTGCAAGAATAATGCTCCAAATATAATTGGAGGCTATTTAAAATGGAAGCCTCAAATTCGCCATCATTAGACATGTGTTCATGCAACTTGAAATAAATAATAATAAATTCTTAGTGTATTTGGAGAGAGAAAATAAGGTGGGGCACACATGAATTATGTAATTGGAGCCTTAGCATTGCAAGAAGGTGTCTCAAATATGAAGAGGCAAATGAAAAAAATTAGTGGAATCTGATGTGGCATAAGGAGAGAAGGAGAGAAAAGATTTAAAAGGAATTTGGACTCCAATGCATTGCTGATGCTCTAAAAGTACCACATAACTTTTTAGTTTCTATCACATCAACTTTTACAATAAATTAATATAACCTACTTCCACTACCACAAAAAAGGCTTTTTATTGTGGTTATAAGGCGTAACTTATTGCGGTTCTAAACCACAATAGATGCATGGCGCAATAAAAAGCTGGAAGCACTTTCTATGGCGGTTCTGAACCGCCATAGAAAGTATTATTTCTATTGCGGTTGTCTGAAAACCGCAATCTTTTCATTGTTTAACTATCACCAAAATTTCAAAATTGCCGCCAAATACGAATTATTTAAGATGGCGGTTCAACACAACCGCCATAGAAGGCTGCAACACTTTATATATATTGTCGTTCTATATTTCTTTTTTCTTTATCAAATTATAAATTAAATGCTGAAAAAATTATAAATGCTAAAACAATCTCACAATCATAATATAAATGTAAAGCTTAAATATTAATTTGTCAACCAAATTTTTTTACATCTTTTTTCCTAAAAAAGTGAATGTTGGCCGGCTACAGCCTACAGCATAAACTAATGTAATAAGTTAAACAAAAAGTTTTATAATCAAACTACATATTTTCTTGGAACGAACTAGTCAAATGATGATACATATCGCACCCACTCATTTCTGACTTCACCAATTTACTCTTGGCCATAAGACGAAAATAGATTGCCTGGAAAGTACTGTAAAAATAAAAAATTAAGTCAGCAACAGTATTGAGACAAGGGTAAGAGGAAAAGAAAAGGATTAGATCTTCAACTGGCAAATGGCTCGGAACTACAAAGCAAATTTTAACACACTAAAAAAGTAGCAACTCTATACAAATCTTCACGATAACATCAATAACCTGAAAATTAATAAGACGTTAAAAAAAGACGATCAACATGAAATATTAAACAAAATAAGCAGATATAGAGACAAGCTTAAATACCTTAGACATTGTTGACCCAAGATGAAATGAGCTCCAACCAACTTTAGCCTGGTAGGATGTACTTTCACAACATCTAAAAACCACCGTAATTTCTCATTTCTAATTCCAAATTTGGAGTTCTTATTCCCAATGGCAACATAAGGATGGACCTAAAAGTGACAAGTAACTAGTAAGTCACATAAACACAAGAAAATGAAAGAGGTACTTTGCGATATGTACAATATGAAGCTCTTAGACGAGACTCCTTGCATCATGATCTACATTTTTCCTCTCGGCAAAGGCAACATGTTGATAAGAATAAAAAGATTAGCTAGGCCACTTTGGACCTAGGCTTCCTGGTCCTGTTTTCTTTAGATTATATCATGTAACAAGACAGTATTTTTCTTTCCCAGCTGAGAGCATGAAATAAATTTTCAGAATTCATGTTGCACTTTTTTATAAGATATATACAAGCCACTCGTTTTCATTCCGAACAGCATCTATGAATAATCCCTGACCAACATTGACAAATTAGTGACCCTGCGGATAAAACAGTCGAAAGTAAATGACTAGATTATCTTCTTTGAGCTGAAGAAACTCAGAAGAACACTCAATATATTAGACATCTTTGATTAACATGGTAAGTTGCTTTAAGTTTTTTTGGTTATGAGAGTAGGAATGGCATGGCACTAGAATGGGGTCCAAGCGGTAACTTAATAATCACTATAGCCTTCATAAAACTGCTAGGGGATAGCCCCATAACTCATAGATAAACAAATTCCTTCTTCTGTACTTATTCTCCCTCACCTCCCTCACCTCCCTTCCTCCTCCCCCCTCCCCTCCAAAATAAAATAAAAATTAAACAATGAGCTCCTTTCTCAAGAACAGGTAAAAGGAAAGTACAGCATCTTGATTCCTAACCTCTCTTAGGTGTATCATAAATGCAAAAAAAAACATCACTCGGAGAAGGCAAATAGAAAATCATGTTGACAAATGGAACTACAAGCAATGAAATAGCAAACGCCTTTATATGTGATAGACCCTTACTCTCAATATACGAATTTAGGTGACTCGTGTTCGTAGGAATAGGATTAGTGTTGGCGGATTAACATCCAATTTGGTTCCAAAGAAGGCAGCTAAGTATAGAGCGTGGGGGTCGGGGGCTGTACAGAAGAAGTAGCAGCACGCCTCAAGTGAAGGCAATTGTGCTAAACGCTATATAGGTACTCAGTTCCTGCAATCCACTTCCAAGTTCGAACCCTTAAGATTAAAAACATCTTAGATTGAACTCCATTTCACTGACTACGTTCATAATTAACCCCACGAAAAATCCAAAATAAGCTTCAGAAATAATTGATAATCTGGAAGCATTAAAAAAAAATTCTTAATCCCTGTTTGGTCAACAAGCAGATTCATAACGAAACCCTGTAGCTCGTTTGCAAGGAATCAATTAAGCACCAGAAGCTCTAAAAAGTAAGAACAAGAAGCGCAAGGCACGGAGGAAAAGGACGATGCGCTCAGTAATTTACCTGAGGTTTAAATCTTGTGTGAGATCAAACAAAACCTCTAATAGGCTAATAGCTGGCTTTGCTTCAAGCCTTCAACTCATTGTACGCTTTTCCAACACCCCTGCTGCCTCCATTTAGCCTTCTATGTTTTTCTCTGAATTGACTGACAAAAATCCAACCCATTTGCAGTAAGTACATATATCATAACATCATGAACATGAACAAAAAGCTAGACATTAGCCAATCAAAAAGCTCACTTGAGAATATCAAGTTAATGTCACAACACGAACAAAAGATAACGTATAACAAACCCTTCTTTCCAAGGAGTGTGGTCACAAATAAAATTAAGCCCCTTACAAATAGCTGAGTGCTATATTTGAGTAGCATTTTACTGCATCCTAAAACAGGCATACAAAGAAAGGCAACATAATGGAAACGTAAATCTAGTTTCTAACTATGAAACCAGTATAGCTAAAAGGTGAAAAAAGGTCAGTTAGTTCTGAATCTAGTTTCCAACTATGAAACCAGTAAACATTTTTGATGGCTCATCCTCTCTTCATATTATGAAGCTTCAAACCTTACAAATAACTCCACCATTGTTATAAGATTCTTCAGAGTAAGCATAATACCTTTACTTGCACCACTAGTACCTGAAGAATACATCATTGTTGCGGTATCATTTTAGTTGATTTTAGGCCTTGGAAATGAAAGATTCCCAACATTCTTACCAAATAGAGCCTAAAAAAGTCGGAAATTTTTTGGGTTCCATCACCAACTATGACATTTCAGGGACTTGAATAATTTTACGGCCTAAAGATGAGAACTTTTGAACATTTTCACTCTGTGTAAAGGCGATAGTTGCATGACAACCAAGAGTCTGTATGAACACATATATGGCTGAGTTAAATGAGAATAAGGGCAGGCTTAAGCCTTCAATTATTTCTTCAAATTATGTTTTTGTCTCAAGTAATCAGATACTCTCAATAAACCAGGTAATGATTGTAATTTCAACTCAAGAAGCAATTTTGAATCACAATTCTTAATAACCAGTCACTGCAACCCTAATTTGAGTGCAATTGAGAGAAATTAGACAAAGAATTTAGAGAAAATTACCTTGTCATAATTTGAATCACAATCTAACTTCGCGCAAAACCGCTATCAAAGTCTAAATTGAAACCAATTTGAGTGGACAATTTTGATAGAGAAACGAAGGAGAAAGAGGTAGAGTTCAGTTCAGTTCAGTTAGGCAGGAGGTGAAGCGGGGTGAACGAGGAGCAGAGGGAGGGACGAGCGGAGGAAGTTACAGTAGAGTTATGTAAAACTTTAAATTTAGGGTTAAAAACTTGGGAGGGAAACGTTTGGTGATAGCAAACCGCAATAAAAAGGATTTTGTTGATATACTTTACACTGCGGTTTATGTAAAACCGCAATTAAAAGCATAATTTTCGTTTTATTGTCTTCTTTACATTGCGATTTTGTCTAAACCGCAATAAAACATATAGTGTCCACTTAAAATGCATTAATAAAGGCTGTTGTTAAAAGAACCGCAATAGATGCAGCGCTAAATAAAACTATCTTTGTGGTAGTGTTCATACTCTATGGACTTCCTAAAACTATGTGCACAAGCTATTGTTGCGATTAATATGGGAGGAATGGAGCATATAACTTATACCATACTTTACCCACTTCTACTCTACTAGTCTTATATGCACGCGATGCGTGCGGAAGCATAAAATTAATAGCGCAAGCTTCCTTTCTAACCTCCAGCATTTCTCTCCCCATCTATTTCCTATTTCAAAATCTCTGGATCATTTTTCATATTCATTCCGCCAATGGCCAATATGGTGTTCTGTAATAAAACACGACAAATAAGCAATCAATTACTCTCTACAATGCAATACCCACATCTAAAGAAAAAAACTCCTTGTTTCGAAACAATAAATTCCGGCAGTTTATCCAAACAAACTGACAAATCAAGAAAATAAGTTTTAAAAAATAGCAAATCGAAAAACCGATCAAACAATGCAGTTTAAATAAATAAACAACATTGCCAATTTACTGAAATAACAACAAAATAAGTCCAAACAATATCATTTTTATTTTTATTCAGATCATTATGTGGTTGCTTCTCAATCTAGATGTTTAAGTAAATTTGTTGGGTGTATATATAATGGCATTTTGGAAGGCAAATCGAAGGCTTTGTATAAATCAAACAGAAAAAATGCACTCAAAGTCTCAAACGATGACTCAGAGGATGCAAAAAATGCACATTAATTTAAATGAGACAAAGCATCTTACCTTTGCCAGATTTTCTGATCATTGAAATGCAAGAACAACCTACAATATCAAAACGCAAGCAATTAATAATTATTGTGTATTGGAAAGTTAAAATATTCCTAAAAAAAAAGTTAAAATAGAATGATGCTTTAGTATTAAGATAAAGAAACTTCAAAAAATGCACCAAAAATAAACCACAATCTAACACAATCTTGTTTGTAAGGATCACAATTTCACATAATGTGACATTGGGCGTTTCTCTTCGTTACAATAACATTGATAGGTACTTGGATGTATACTAAAATAATCAGAGCAATGCATTTAAATTTATGAAATCAGGATAAATTAAAGTATCAACAGCTAGAAATCAGAGAGAAATTGAAATATGTGAACTGAATCACCAAATTTCCAGTTTGTTTTCCTTGAATCAAACAATGCAGTTTAAATAAATAAACAACATCAGCATGGGTTTTCTGATACTACTTTCATTGCTGGGTTTGGAGGAGAATGAGAGTTTTTCAAAGTAGAATAAACGATTTTGAAAACTGATCAATTTGGTAGAGTAATTATTTGTTTCTAATTAAATAAATGTCAGATGATATACAACCTTGATTTTAGGAGAAGATAGTGGGTAGAATATATTTTTTCTATTGAAATCGTGGCCAATGATTAAGGTTGGGGTAGTTTTTTTTTAATGGAAGTTGTGAGCAATTTAATTTATTTTAGTAGTCAATTTTAAAGTAGCAGTTAGGATTTTTTTTTTTATTGTTATTGTGTTTAATTTTTAATTAAAAGATGGGGTGTGGGGTAGATATTATTGTTTTAAACGTGGGGTGTGGGGGGTAGTTATTAGATTGTGTTTAATTATTGTTTAATTTAGGATTAGATTGTGGGTTATCAGATAGTGGGTTTGGGGTGTGGGGTTTAATTAAACGTAATTAAAGGTGGGGTGGGTGGGTTTTTATTTGGGGGGAGTTTTGTTGTTTTTTTAATACTAAAAGGTAAGGGTAAAATGGGCAATCCAATAAGTTTGGTGTCCCACCCCTCTTCCCTTACAGTATAGAGGTTCTTAGAATTACAAACTATGTGCACAAGTTATACACACACATACTTACATCTATAAACATTTGTAATCTTAAAGTACAAGTGGGTAGAACTTTAGAAAACAGACTTAAAATGAATGAGGATAAAACTTTAGTCCATGGAGGGAGTCTTATACATTTACGCCGTGTTCTTTTCGACTTATTTAACCACTCTGATGTTTATTTCAGAAACGATCATATTAGGCCAGAAAAACTGAGATCAGACTAGATAGAAAAAATTCAGATCAGATGATATAGAAAAAATTAAGATCTCATCAGAAAAATTCAGGTCAGAAAATAATAAGAACAAAAAATAATTATAGTAACTTCGTATTAAATCAGAACCAGAAAAAATCAGATCTCATCAGAAAAATTCAAATTTGATCAGAGGAAAAGAATGGACCCTTAATTTCTCCATTGATATTTATTTTAAAAATTGAACTTATTGATTTATATATATATATATCATTATATGATAATATCGAACCATAATAAAAAATATATAAATTTTCATATTAGTGATTTCGTTAGCATCTTTTGATGTTTCATTTTTTTAGTTTAAAAAAGCTAGTATTTCAATGAAATAATTCATTACTATATTGTTATTTTTAAATTTATTCTTATATAAATAAATAATTTTTATATAATACGACCTTCGTTTGTTTTTAATTGTTACACTTTGCTTTTTTGAACGTTTCTTTTTCATTGCTACACTTTCACTTTTACTATTTTTGGTATATTTCTACATCTTCATATTCCAATTTTCCAAAATTTTGGGATCCACTTGCCTTTTTCTTTTTCCAATAAATACCCAATCATCCACAATTTTTGCTGTTATAACCTTCTATCTCATACTTTATCTATTCTCCACACAACTTTATCTATTTCCCAAACAATCATTGCATAGATTTCATAAATTTCCTTGGTTATGCCCAAAACAAGCCGTAATAATTAAAAATAAACGGAGGGAATATATCTTAGAAATATCTTTCCGTTTTATTTCACATCTCCTTTCTCATATTTTGTTTTCTCAAAAAATTATTTAAATGAATGTGAATTTCATATAATGTGTTTCATTATTATCTTTCTTATATTATGCTTTCCGTTCTAAAATTTGGTTGGATATATCCAAGTTCATATAAATATATAATCGTGATCTACTCATTTATTTTCCCTATCCATATAATGGATTTTTTCCTTGAAACTTATTCTATTTTTCATATAAATATTACTTATCAGTTTCTTCCATCATTAGTAGATTTCAATTTATTTCAATTTTTTGTGAAAATTTTCTTTTAAAAAAAAATAATTTTCATAATATGTATTTTATTAGTGTATTTGATTCTTTCACAATGTTCTTTTTGTGAAAAGTTTATTAAAAATTGTGATCTTATAATAGCAGTATTGTATAAGTATCTTCTCATATTCAATTCACATATTTTAATATATTTAGTTTGAGGGGTTTTTAAATTTTTATTGAGGTGAACAATGAATATAGGAAGACCATTTCACTATCTCTAAATTCTTTTCATATTGTTTCTCATATTCTATTTTTCTAAGTTTTGATTTAAAATAACTAAATATTATATATATATATATATAATATGTTTTATCATTATTTTTGCATACTAGTTTTGCATATTAATTTTTATAATTTTTTCATAATTTTTATTTATATACTTCCTTCATTTTTTTTATATTTGCATCATTGAGAATGTGCACAAGAGAATTAAGAAGAGGAGAGAGACATAGAGAGAGAGAAAAAAGGGAGCCGTGTGATTGGAGAAAGGTAGAGGAAGTATTTCCCTAAAAAAAATGATGCAAGTAATTTGCAACTTTCATAAATGAAAAATGATGCATGTAATAACAACAGAGGAAGTATAATTTATTTTATTAGCATCTTCTCGTTTTCAATGTGATAGCTTTTCTATTTGTTCGAAAATTTTCTTTAAAAGCATTTGAACTGCATATAAGTTTATGTTTATAGTATCTTCCCACATCTTTTCCAATAAAATTTTCCAAATTATGTTTTTCAAATTTTTGCTTATTTTTTTTTCATATAACTTATTATATTAGTATCTTTAAATATTAGTTTCCATATTATTTTTCATTTTGACGTTTTGCTTCGAGAGAAAATTGATTTTAATAAAGTACTCCACCGGTTACAGAAATACCTTCCTTGTTACTGTACATCCAAGCACCAAGAATATGAGGAGTTATTGGAAAGGGGTGTCCTTTATTTGATTTTTGTGTATGAGAGAGAAAGATATTTGGAGACATGAGTATTTCTTCATGTGTTTCTTTTTGTTTATACTACGTTCTATTTTTGTTTGTTTCTTTTCTTTTTCCTCTTTAGAATTCTTCCTTTTTGTTATACAATTTTATCCAGTTTAATCTTACTTTTCCGTTCATTGGTCCCACATATTTGATCTTATTTGTTGCTATTCAACTGCTTCAACCATTTCCGAGCACCCCACACAACCAAGGATGTTAGAATCAGGATTCTACTTTGCATCGGAAGGGCCTCTCAAAATCGTATCATAGAATCAAATCGTGGAATCGTATGATTCTACAAACACACATAATCGTGATATTACACAAATATTATAGGTTTGAAAGACAAAAAATAAAAAGCCATTAACTTTTAACATTTAAATTTATAATTATTAATAACATATGTTATTATTAGCAATGTTGGTATGATTAAATTTTATATATATACAAAGTTTTAAAGTTTTCGCTAGTTGAAAGAAAGTTATAGAATCATATAGAATTGTAAGGAGAATCATATGACTATATACGATTCTACAATAGGATCGCGATTCGAATAGTCTTACGAACATTTCTTTCGGTGTATGCAAGTATGCAACCATACAATCATTCAAAAATTTGTCGTGCATCTTCTTGCGTAATTCAAATTAAACTTGACATACTTTAGAGTAGAGAAGGCTTTTTGCATGGTATTGTTGCAACATTGTTATTAGAAATGAAATGAAACTATTTTGCAATAGAATTTCGAACTATGTAACCCCGCACAAGCCAGGTTGCTTAGTTAAGTTATTGGAAAGATTTCTTAATTTATAAAAGTAATGGATTTTCTTTTGATATTACTACTTTAGTAGTGACCCAGTACTAATTTCCTGAATCAACCACTAAAGTGGGGAGGTTTATTAGATTAATAAAGTTATCTAAGATTAATATGGTGTTTTTATTTATTTAGGTCTTGTAATCTCTCATTATATATAGAGTCAGATGTCTTCTAAAAGCGAATCACGATAATTATATTCTCGGTTCTCGTACAAATATTCTTCACACGTCGCAACGACGTAATTAAATCAACTAGCGTAAGATTCATATTATTATTCTTTATAATCTATAGAAGTAAAGCAAAATCAATTGTATACGTGTCAATCATAACAACAAAAGGGGCCACGTGTGAAACCTTCAAACAATGGTGTTACGTGTCGTATTTATGCACATTTAACAATTTAAGAAAGATATTGTAAGATATTATACATTCCAATCCAACAAAATGGGAAGTACTATATTTTAAACTATTATATTTTAAAAATTATAAAAGAAAAAATAATAAAAGTGTAATCAATGATTTTATTTTTCCGAGCTCTATCAAAAGAGATTGATTTTACTATATTTTTTACTATATTTTTTTCCATCACAAATTAGAATGATCTTTTTTTATAAAGATCATTGTTAAGAGAAAATTTTAGTAAAAATATTATGGAATAACTTTAAAGAGAGGTAAAGTGAGGAAAGAGATGGGTTAAGATCATTGAAATTGATGTTTTAACGCCAACAGTCTTATTGATTAATTTTGAGGCCGGTTAACAGCATGTGCACCTTTTGCACTGGCCCTCAACATGTGAAGGTCCACTCTTTAGGTGTATAAAGTTGTGCTTCTATGGTGTAATAATTTTTCAACCATAACCATAACCATTACCTTTCTTGACATTAGATATAGATATATTTTGATCTAATATCAACCAATTCAAAAAACATGGAAAATAATTACGAAAAAAAAGTGAAAATGAATTTAAGCAAAACTTTAAAAATATGAAATCATGGGGAAAACACATGTAAAAGGAAATATAAAAGGTCCTCTTTTGCATAATATTGCAAATAATTTCATAATGCACTACTATGACCATTAATAACTATAATTATATATTAGCAAAAATTATGAAAAAGTGATATTCAAAATTTTCACACTATGATGAATCTAACAATATTTCATATGACTATATTGTTCCTCTTGAATATCGGAAATCATGGTAAAAAATTTATAAATTTTGAGAATCAATTTTTCTCGAAAGAAAATTCTAACTAGAAAAATATGGGAAAGAATATTTGAAATTATCAAGATGCTTATAAATTTACAACAAAGTCAAAAATTTCTTTAAACAAACTTTCAACAACAAAATACGGGGAAAGTATATGAAAAGGGAGATACTTTTCAAATAATATATTCTATAAAAAGTAATTTTTTTTGCATATCTTCAATATAAATATTATGGAAAATAAATTTTCATATAGTGTAAGGATCTTCTCATATTTATCAGTCACCTAAATAAACCAATATACCCATTAAACTTAAAATTTTCAATTAATACATGATTTGTTTTTACTTTTAAAGCAAAATTTCGACCAATGTAATATGGAAAAGAATAACGGAAGATACTGTAAAATATATTAATTTAAATTCAAATATTTATAGGCAAAAATTTGGAAAATATAATATAAGAAAGAATATGGGAAATAATAATAAATCAATATTAACTATGAAATCAGATTATTTTTTGACAAAAATTTTTAAAAAAATGAATTTTGGAAAGATGACGTGACACTGAGAATATGCTAATAAAACGTATATGAAAATAAATTTTCTTTTAACCACTATTTGAAAAAACATAATATGGGAAAAAGGCGGGAATAATCTAATAATATGCTCCTATGTCTGATAAGAGGTTTTTAGTGTGTTGTTAAGGCACTAAGAACCTCTTAGCAAACAATACTTATAATCCTAACGAGCAACTACTATGAACGTAGCAATGGCAAGTCAAGGGTCGAACCACAAGGAAAATGGGATTAACTAAGGTCTATTAAGTCTAAAACTACCTAAGTGAAGGGTTTTTTGGGGGTGTAAGATTCAATAGTTAACAATTACCAACAAACTAAAGTATAACAACTAATAATCAAGTAAGAGAAGTAAATATAATAGGGAAAACACTAGAGTTCGAGCTACTCGTATGAACTTAGGCTAGACAACGATAATCAACACAATAGCGATTCAAGAACGATGTAAATACAGGGTTAAGTCTCCCTCTAAATTACTTGAGTCCTCTCTCAAATGGTCCTCAAGAGTAGTCGATTAATCAATCAACCAAATCCCCTTTAGAATGGTCTATGGTCAATTGATTAATGGATTCAATGAGATCGGAAAACCCCTAATTAAAGGATCCCCTTAATTCCTACCCAATCCCTTGGTCTAGAAACTAAGTCGAAACATGGGAATGACAAAAGGGATTAAAGTTCGATTAAGAACAATAGAAACCCTAAGTGCCCTAGCATAAATGTGATAAAGATCTATCCTAGGGTGTCAAAACACCAAATTCAACCATAAACATCCAATTGAATCATAAAAAGCATTAACAATCTACATTAAGCCCTTAATTCATACTTTCGCCCAAACTCTAGATAATGAACTACTCACTAATCAGGGATTCTAAGCAAAATAGATTCACTACTACAAAAAAGGCCTAAGAAACCGGTCCAAAATAACCAAAGAAACCGGACTACAACAGGTCTACATCTCATATGTCTCCTTGATTAAGGAACCGGATATGTGAACTGGTTTCTTAGTTTTTACAAGGAAACCAGTTACTAGCTATAACACATCTCTTAGAACAATTGGAAATTCGGAAATACACAATCCTAAGAAACCGGTTATTAACTTCCAACGGTTTCACTGCTAACCCTAAGAAACCGGTTATTAACTTACACCGGTTTCACTGATTGAATCAAAGAGACCACCACCGGTCTCTCAACCACCTTTTTTTTAATAATTCCGCTGCATATAAATTAGCTAGGATATTGTACTGCTGATGCATAATATGATCCATACGCTTGCAGGTGCATTGTACATTACGCTTGCATACTGCTGTACAATAAATATGTTGCTCTACACATAGGCCTTACGCCGGCCTTCTGCTCATACGCTATATAATAAAAATATATAAATAAAATCAAAAGGTTGCCAATACGAAAATTAATATATAAATACGTTGAGCATAATGTCGATCAAAAGTATTGTTATCAAAAGTATTTCTAGCTAAAAACAATATAAACACGTTGTACTACTTCCCAAAATAACGCTGGAAAATCAAACTATCTACCACAATACTCAGTTATGAACACATTCACAAATCTTCTATATCCTCATCATCTTGTGTTTGCTTAAAAAGATATGTAATGCACATATCCCTTATCTCATCAATCATCTTTTGCGAATAATTTCTAGGAGCTCCAGGAAAGTACTACAAAACAACATAAAAAAAAGGAAAAATTGTCAGAAACCACCTAATAAAGACACTTTTTTTGAGAAAACCACCTAATAAACGTTTTATTATAAAAAACCACCTAATAAAACACTTTTTCTTTCAAAACACCACCATTTGAGACCAAATCAGTAACTCATTTAACCTTGTAATTAGTTTCCCTCATTTGCATTCAAGCCCAAGTGACTCTTCTGGAGTTACTAATATGTCAATAAGTAGTTACAAGGCTAACAGAGTTATTAATTTGGTCTCAAGTGGTGGTGTTTTGAAAGAAAAAGTGTTTTATTAGGTGGTTTTTTATAATAAAACGTTTATTAGGTGGTTTTCTCAAAAAAAGTGTCTTTATTAGGTGGTTTCTGACAATTTTTCCTAAAAAAACAATAAAAATATATTAAACATATGGTAAAGCTATATATACTAAGAGCATATAAAAAACTAGCTTCCAAAAGGATATAGAATGCTATTACTGCCACATTATTTAGTAAAATGCTATTACTTCCAAAAACTAGCTATATATACTCGATGTGTATATTCTTCTCTCCCTCTATTAACATTTAGATATGGCAAAGCTCTCAAAAGCTTACATATACTGAGTGTTATAAATTTAGTAAAATGCTATTACTGCCACATTTACTATAATGCATTTTGGAATGGTACAATAGTTGAATGCAAGCCCGTCTCAAACGAGATGTGTATGGTATGTTAATTATCGATTTGTTTATGGTATCACTTGGCAGTCCGCATTTTTAGTAGATTACATTGAGATCAGATGTAAAAATTAGGACAAGATTAAATTACCATAGGATTCTCATGTGTTTTCTTTCAATTCCCTTGGCAGGGTTCGCTGGATACTTTGATACAATTCTCTACAAAGATGTACATCTTGGTATAGAACCGACAATGCCAATACCCAACATGTTCAGCTGGTATGTGGTGTATATCTCTTTCCCTCAATTCCACTCTTGAGCACTGGAACTAAAAAGCTAAGTTAAAGAAAACCCTTTGGCGCACGGATTATATGCTGAGTGTTTTAATGTGGGAAAGATTGTTGGTAGAATTATGCTGGAATTGTCTTTTTTGTTCGGAGGTGGGCAGCTGAAGGTAGATGGATTTTCCAAGAGAGGGGATATTTTATTGTTTTATCTGACAATTAACTGCTATCCTTAAACCCTTGAGTCTTGCATCCCAAGTTCTCGTTATCACTGTTTCTAATGCTATGTTTCTTTCTTGTCAGGTTTCCTATCTAACTGCTATCCTTAAACCCTTGAGATAGAGGCCCTTTGCTAATAACTGAAAATTCGCGATTAGACCCCTTAAAATAAGATGGTGATGCTAGGGTCTTTTCCAAAATGGATAGATATAAAATATGAAATGAGGTTCAAGCTTGAGAGTATTATTCTTTGCCAAACCCATATATATGTTTACAGCCAAGCAATTAGTCTATGACCATAACTTGGAGGTCAAGGTTTGATTGATGAGACTATAAGGGCTACTATGTGGGTTGTCATGGATGCTTGGGATAACTTAAATGGAAGAGCATCAACCTCATAATAAAATAAAGGATAATTTAAAACTTACCACCTTAACTTTTCAAGTTTTTCAAAATTACCACCTTTAATTTTTTTTCTTCAAAATTACCACCTAACATTTTCATTTTTCTTAAAAGTTCCCACCTCTAGACGATTTTTGGTAAAATTTGTTCATCAAATTTTAAAATTTTAAAGAAAATTGCAAAGAGTAAGTGATAATTTCAAGAAAAAATGCTAATACTATAATAAAACAATGCATATGTAAGACTAATTTAATGATTTGGTTAACAAATTTCAACAAAAATCGTCTAGAAGTGGGAACTTTTAAGAAAAATGGAAATGTTAGGTGGTAATTTTGAAGAAATTAAATTAAAGGTGGTAATTTTGAAAAACTTAAAAAGTTAAGGTGGTAAGTTTTAAATAATCCTAAAATAAAAAACAAGAAGTTACAGTTTTCTTATGAAGAAGCTGCTGCTAGTTTTTTTGTTTTTAAAGTATAGAACTTTTTGCAATAGATTTTGTAATGAACTTTTCAATGTCAATTTTAAGGTCTAATTTTTTTTATAACAATTATTTTTATTTAAGTACAGTATTATTCTTCTTTTGAAAGTATTGAATAAAATTTGAAGTTTATGATTTTATTGAAATTGAACTTTTATGTTTTATTTTTACTTTTAATCAAAGTCTCACGAAGTCTCCCAAATGAAAAAGTAAACACCAATTATTACAATCAACTACATATTCAAAACCCTCATTCAGTCATGCACCGTTTAATACATGTCAGTGGAAATTTTAGATAAGAGGAAGTGAACACCGAGATGTAAATTCTCATATTTTTTTTCCGAATTTTGCATCATAGACTCTGATTTTTTCAACAAAAAGGAAACCATTTTAAAAGATGAATGAGTATAAAACAGGTTTAGATCATAATCTTAAAAGTCTCCAATCATCATTGAATTTGAACACCAAGAATCATAATCAACTACATATCCAAAAGCCTCATTTAGTCATGGACGTTTAACATGCATATGCTAGTGGCAATTTCATAAGAGGATGTAAACACCAAGGAGTAAATTTTCAGTTTTTACGCACTTTGTTTTTTTAAAAAACAGGAAAACATTGAACAATATCTGAAATTAGGTTCAGATCAAAGTCTCAGAAGTATAGACATATTAGCACTCAAACAGAGCATGAGTAATAATTTAAACAACCTCACCAACATCATCTAAATAACCAACTATAGTATCAGTTTAAAGGGGTATTGTCATGCTCAACATCAAAAATTACATAACAGCAGGAATAACTTGTAAAAGTATAAACATAAGCACTCAAACATAGCAGCTAATATCATAACTGACGCCTAACTATAGTATTGTCATAACTGACGCCTAACTATAGTATCAGAATATGGATGCTAGGGATCAACATCAGATCCATGCAGACTTCATTAAAGCAAAGGAGGCATTTAGCCTCTGTCAGAAGCAGTTATATAAAGATTGCACCAAACTAACATGGGAAAACTAAATTATACTCAAAGAAACTATACTTGTTCTCCAATGCATTCTAAAGATAATAAATGAGTTAAGACGTTACCTCATCAGGAATACTCGGTCGTCTACTTTCTATAGTCTCGATCGGTCATGTAGCGACACACATAATATCCACAATCCTTCGAGCCTTCGCTTTGACGAGGACACTGTCATAATGAGTTTCAAACCAATCAATTTTCACATAACCAAGTATTTGGATTGAAACACATTGTTAGGAATAGTGAAATTACACATAGTTACATACCGATACTTTGATCCACCTAATCTCAGGGTTCCTTTTCATTTTCTTGATATCCTTGCGATAAAGAAGGCTGAATGTTTTGATAGCCCTAAAAATCGAGTTACCAAATGAAAAGTGTCTAATAAGATAATATTTGAATTATTACTAAACATAGATCAGATCACACTTACTCATTGATGCTCTGTCGTGCATAATCACGAATCTCATTTTCTACCCCTCCTGGATCAAGCCAAAAAACTAACCCATTCCAAGGACTAATGACAGCTAACATCCAGTGCCGACTGTATACAACTTATTAGTATAGATAACAATGCAATAATATTCGGTAAGTTAAATATATTTTTAAAAGATTATACAAAGTACACTTACTTTTCATTATAAGGTGCAAAGAACAGTTGGTTGTGATTCTTGCCTCCATTGCACCCAAAAACCAGACACAAATAATCAGACCGATCTCCTTCTTCCGTTGGGGTCAATGGAGAAAGAAAAGAAGGATCACAAAACCCATAAATTCCCGAAATGCCATCCGTGCGACATTCCTCGCTCAAATACCTTCGCAAATAGTCATACGAATTAATGAGAATTGTCTTAAAAAAGCATAATTCAAAGGAATAACAAGGCACATACTTCATGAAAATTGATATGTGAGCTGATCCTATCTCTTTTTGGTAGCACCCATCCAACAAGTCTTCATAATCAAGTCTAACTTCTTTTTCATTGTAAAACACGTTGTCCGAGATGGATAATATGATGTTTCCACACATCTTTGTCATCCCCATAGCTTCTTTCTTTAAAGCCACTAACAAAATAGAGGACAACTTCGCACGATCCTCTTGAGTAACGTCATACATTTGAGAGCTTGATGGCGATTGTGAGCTAAGGGCATTTTTCGGATGCTTAAGAAATTTAAAAAAGACACATGATTAGAGTAATTGGGCCACTAAACAAACTCCAACGTATTCGATGTTTAGAGAAATTTGAATAGGGATACAAATACAAGAAAACATAGAATAATTACAAGATAATAAGTCTTATATCCATCATCTTAAGCGAAAGCTCACCACTTTACTTGTAAGAAATTCCTCCACACCTTAAGCGAACAACATCCAAATGAAACATCTTCATCCAATAACCCCCTCAAAAACCAGCTTAATCAATTATACAAACAAAATAGACCCACATATCACCACAATATCACAAAACAACTATTGCAAAACTTCTGCCAACCCAAATCAACACCTGTAAATATCACACCAGATTAATCGAAGCACTGGCAGCAGCAGCAGGCGATCAATACCTGTAAATCTCCCCTGTTACTGATCACTCTTATTGTAACGGTACTCTTTATTACTCTTTACTAATCACTAAATCACTCTTAATCTCGTCTTGAAAGCCCTCCATCGATCGTCAACTCGAGATAAGATCCATTGTTTAGACTCTTTTAGTGTCTTAAACCCCTTCTACATATATAAGAAAAAAGGAAAAAAAGTAAAGTGTGAATGTAATAAAAATTAAGCATTAAGAGAAAAAACTAAATACTCTAGAAGCTTAAAAGTGGATCATTAGAGTATGCACATACGATGATTAATTCATATAATTCGTCCAAAAGGGCTTTTGAAACATCTTTCCACGTCTTGTAGGTGATGCACACTCGTTCTCGGACAACAACACCGATATATGTGGTAAAAGTGCGCCGATATGTACCCCGTGGAACTCTATGAACTGGATGCCAATCCAAAGGAATCTTGATCCCATTTTGAATAGCCTTCCCCACCTGAGCAAGGACAGTACGACCTCTCTCATCCTCGCGTCTAGCCTTTTCAACATCGAAATCATCAGAATATGAGGACTCGGCTCCTGTAGAAGAGCATACTTGTCTTCTCTTTCTTGCCATGAACCTACAAAATTGCAAATACAGAAGTTATTTAGTATATTTGTATAAATACAAAATGCATACAGAAATTATCAAATGGAAGGTCACTAAAAGGATATGAGTAAGAGGAACTTTAAACACTACAAAACCCAATAGTAAATGAGTGCAATTCAAATTAAGGCTTAAAATCAAAGTTAAATTAACACCTGAATAACAACACGAGCAACAGCTAGTGCACATTCTGCTGCTTCTGCCCAAGATTGCATTTCCTGATGTGCATCACATATATGCAATAGCCACAATATGTGAAGGTCTGTAACTGGAGCAAATACTATTGCAAGTTTCTGCTGCACCGTTCATTGCCCAGAAGTGTGTGTTCCCTGCTTGCATCAAGTATCAGAAGCTTAAAAGTATTAACAAACTTCACTTGTTTTTACGATGACGCTTTGGAGTTGTATCATTTTTATTACTTTTGCCAACCCAATCCCCTTCCTTATGGTCCTGACGTGCATATATCGATGAATCATCAACATCATTGTCAAGGGCAAGATCATGCTGAAAAAGTTTGATTGATGGCCTTTCTTCCAATTCCTCATCCTCATCATAATCATCAATGTCATGTCGAGATCTCGGTGTTATTACAATAGACCTCCTCTTATCGGCTGGATCAGTCAAATAGAACACCTGTTTTGCTTGACGAGCTAATATGTAAGGGTCTTCCTTGTGACCAAGCTTTTTTAGGTTGACCAAAGTAAACCCTAACTCGTCATACTCGACTCCGGCATGAGAATCAACCCAATTGCATCTGAAAACCGGTGTTGAAAAATCAGAATAATGTAACTCACATATCACTTCAATGACCCCATAGTACACCATTTGGTCAGACACATGACACTTGTCTTTAGCACTAGCAAAATGCATAGCCTCCGCTACCAACGTTACCCCGCTGTTTTGCATAGTACAATTTTCATCTTGATCCCTAGTGTAGAATGTGCAACCATTGACGACATACCCAGAATAAAAAGTGGCATTGTAATTGGGCCCATAAGCTAGACTCTTGAGTCTATCTGAAACAGAATGAGATGGATCTTCAAGCTCTCTCATAACTCGATCTTTGAACCAACTACTGAAGGTTTTGTTATGTTCGCTTAGTATTAATTTCTCACTTGCTTTTCTATTGTATCGCCTTAAGTATGACATGTGTTCCTTAAGATACGGTTCAACTTGCTTCTCATTAATCAGAATATAGGTATGAGCCATTAGCCACTGGTCATGAAGCAAGTCAAGTTGCTTACGGCCTAATGTCCCCTCTCCTTTCATCCTTCCACTATGTCGTGATGTCGGAAGACCAAATGTCTTAGAATTTCTAAGATATTCACTACATAATCCAACAACATCTTCATAGGTGGCTCACTCAGCAATGCAAGCTTCGGGCCTAAAGGGATTCTTAACATATCCCTTGTAAGTTTTCAATTGCCTTTCAAAAGGATATTGATTTCTCAAATAAACGGGACCACAAAATCTAACCTCTCTCACCAAATGAACAGTCAAATGAATCATTACATCAAAGAATGACGGGGGGAAATACATCTCTAGATGGTACAAGATGACGATAATCGAACTTTCCAAAGAATCTAAATCACTAGGATCTATGACTTTGCTGTATATCGCATCTAAGAAAGAACACAGTCTAGTAATAGTAGATCGAACGTTTTTAGGTAAAATTGAATGAATAGCCACAGTCAGTAAGTGTTGCATCAAAACATCACAATCATGAGACTTAAGACCCACAAGCTTTAGATTCTCCATAGAAACAAGACTACGAATATTCGAAGAATAGCCCTCAGGGACTTTCACACCTGCTAAACACTCACAAAATTCTTTCTTCTCTTTTCTCGACAGTGTATAAGCTGCTGGCGGCAAAAAATTTCGATTATTCCCTTCAATAATGTGGAGTTCATTTCTGATCCCTAATTCCTTTAAGTCACCCCTAGCATTTTCACCGTCTTTTGTCTTTCCTGAGATATTCAATAGCGTACCAACTAAACTATCACATACATTCTTCTCAATATGCATCACATCCAAAGAATGTCGAACAAAAAGGTCTCTCCAATAAGGCAAGCGCCATAACTCACAACATTTCTTATACCCCTGTGTTGGAAGGATGGATCCATGCCTCTTCCCAAAGCTAGTCTTGATGTCTTTCACTTTTTCAAACACTTATTCACTAGTCGAGATTCTTGGCCGTTCACGGATTTCTTGTTCCCCATTAAATGCCTTTTTTTCTTACGATAATGATGATCACCAGGCATAAAACGACGGTGTTAAGCGAAGATGTGCTTTTTAGATTTTGTAAGCCATTGTCCCTTCGTACCATCCTCACATACAGGACAAGCCGATTTTCCTTTCACGGTATAACCGGAAAGATTACCATATGCTGGATAATCTTGAATGGTCATGAACAACATCGCCCTAAGGTTGAATGTCTCTTTTCGATGTGCATCAAACACCTCAACTCAAACTTCCCATAGTATCTTCAAATCATCAATAAGAGGCTCTAAGTACACGTCAATGTCATTTCCAGGTTGTCTAGGGCCCGAAATTAACAAAGATAGCATCATATACCTTCTTTTCATGCACAACGAAGGATTGAGGTTGTAGGTAACCTAATTACGGGCCAAGTACTATATGTGGAACTAAGAGAACGAAATGGATTCATACCATCAGTAGACAATGCAAGACGCAGGTTTTGCCCTTCTTTACTAAAATCTGAATACTTCGCATCAATGAACCTCCATTGAGGAGAGTCAGCAGGGTGCCTAAGTTTTCCATCCTTAATTCGACTTTGACCATTAAAATGCCATGTCAACTTCTCTGCATCGCTCGCATTAGCAAAAAGACGTTTAAATCGTGGTATAATTGGAAAATACCATAAAACCTTAGCAGGAACTCCTTCCTTCTTCTTGTAACGTGAGGTATTGCATACAGAGCAACTGTTTAACGACTCAAGATCATTTCTATATAATATGTAATCATTCGGGCAAGCATGGATTTTCTCGTAAGGCACGCTCATCACGCACAATATCTTTTTTGCCTCATATGTCGTACTCGGAAGGACATTATCACTCGGAAGCATATCTTTCACTAATTCAAGTAATTCAGTAAAAATTGTATCAATCAAACCATGACTTGCCTTTAAATTATATAACCTAAGAACACTTGACAATCTTGTATACTTTTTACAGCTGGAGTACAACGACGTTTCAGAATCAACTAATATAGTCTCAAATGTTCTAGGATTTTCATCAAACTTATCCTGAGTTGCATGAAACATGTCCTCTAACCTATCACCCTCATCCATAGTATAACTTGCGCACCCATTACTCCTAGAAGTTCCATCTTTATCTTCCCCATGCCATATCCAATGGGTATATGTTTTATCAAATGCTGATTTGCTCAAATGATTAAGTATCTCATCAACTCTCTTATGCAAAAAGTTATGGCACCTAAAACAAGGACAAGGTAGCCTAGAACGACCTTTGGAATTCTTAACAGCAAAATTGATAAAGTCTTTAACTCCGTCTATATATTTAGGGTCACCTGGTTTTGATGTTGATATCCAACTTCGATCCATTTCTACACAACAACAAATGTACATGAAAAACAATTCATAGCATATTTACATTCATATAAAGTTCATAAAAGTACAATCACAAGCCTTTGGGTCCTTATCACTCCAACCTAACCCATCCTTGAATGTTTAACTTCACTAATGAATACGTACTCAATCAGTTTCAAGGAAAAATTCGACAGCATTTCCCTACATTTCTCCAAATACACAATGTAAATACCACTTGGTATCTACATATGTATCCGAAGAACGTTAAGGGAAATGTGATGCCGAATTTTTCCTATAAACTGATTAACAAGTACGTATTCACATCCTAAGTGAAGTTAAACATTCAAGGACAGTCCCAAACCGGGGACTATTCCAAATCTACCCCTAATGAGTAAATTTTGAATGGGTACTAGGTCAATACAAAGTTACATGTACAATCTAAGACTTGCTATCTAACGCACAAGTAGTATGGATAAAAGCAACAATTGCATGCTAACACATAAGTATGATACAGAAAATTACTTACCTAATCGAACCACGAACAATGCGACCCAAGCTACTAGCAACACCAAAAGAAAGAAGACACCTAATATGAACAAAAAATTACAAAAATATATTCACTTTAAGTATGAAATTTTCATATTTCCAAGCATATATGCATATATGATTTTAATGGCGCAGACACAATAGAGTTAATAAAATGAGGATGCGCTTTTCAAAGAAAATGAACTTGTTAAAAAAAAAAATTAAGAGTGGATTGGAAATAACCCACACTCTACTACCCATAACACACACGGAAAGCAATGAGCTAACTCATGAGCTACATAAATACATTTTCTACTAACATGACATCACAAAATACTCACAATCGTCTCACTAATATGAAATATCCTCTAAAATCAACTGAAACGAGCTATTCTCTCCTCCTTCGCTTGAATGGCCTTGATCAAATTAAGCTAATTACCTTCCACCACCACATCAAAATGTAGAGTGTGGCCGCCACCATCAACCCATAAAACACCGCCTTCGCCTCTGCCACATTAGGCTCCCATCTGTGTACGTCCCTCCACGCAGCAGCCACCACCACTCGACTTTAGCATCTCGTAATACTACCCTAATTCCAGTCTCCAACCCCTCAAAACAGCCAGCATCCACATTGAATTTCACCCTCGAACCACATGGCAACGAGCAACCACCTCTTGCCCTACGCAGCTAACCCCGTTGTTCCCACTCGCTGCACCATTTTCACGCCCCTCCACAGTCTGCTCAGCTGCTTCTCAGTACATCCCAAATTTCTCATGTCCTCATTAGTATCAAACATGGCTGGAATGTAATAATTCAAACCTCAAAGTCAACTTTCATAAACATAGATTCATTACCAAATTGTATCTCAATACTTTTAATCACAAGCTGAACAAAACCAAAGAGGCAAAGAAGCAACAACAAACAAACAACTTTCACAAAATCACCAACTTAACCAAAATTCACAGAATTTACAGCTTCGGAACTCAATTTCCCAGCAAAAATGTTACCCAATTGAAACACTACATCACTAACTCCATAACCTAATAACAAAAAAATCAGATTAACTATTAATCCAAATCTGTGCACAATACACAGGAGACACATAAAAGTACAATTTTTTTTTTTGTTTAGAAGCAATAAAAACAGTAACTCAATGCATCATGAATCTCAATTTCCAATTCAAAAAGAATCAAAAAGAAACCAAAAAAAAAAATATCGCTTTGGTAGAAGCAAATTGTTTCATTGATTGTTTCATTGATAACAATCTCAATTTCTCCTGTTTTATTAATTTTTCTCCTCACTCGCGTCATCTCTTCAATGGCTCGCAGCCATGTTACACTGCCACCCATTTGTATCCTAAATTAAACCAATGGCGAGTTGACGACGGTGATGGCAATAGTTGTAATCACCACCGACAAGATAAGCAATTAAAACCTACTGCTAATTCGAAAAGAAGGGGAAAACAGGGATTGATACCTGTTGAGTGGCTTGAGTGAAGATTCTCCGGTGGGAGCCGGTAGTGACTTGGTCTCCGATGATGAATTGGCCGCCTGTGAAGGGTCACCGGTGGTGATTAGCTAGGGTTGATTTGGATTTTGCGGGAAGGTGATGACTGATGATTAACTGGTGTTGACAACTGATGAGTATAAGCGTAAGGCGCGGGGGTGGGTTAGTGGGTTACTGTGAAATAAAACAATAAAATAAATGTTAATAGATACTCTCCTTTAATTTAGGACCAAATTTTTGTTTCCCGCCCTAAACCTAAGAGATCAGTTTTGGGTCATGAATGATTTCACAAGCTAGGAAACCGGTTATGGTACCAAACTCATCTCCTATCTTTGGTTCCTTTGGACATTTTTGTAGTAGTGATTAATGAAATTAAACATGACTAACAAAGAAATTAAAGTAAAGAGAAGAAAGATTAAAGAAAAGTACTTGAATTGAATTAACGATTGAATCTTCTAAGTAGCAATGATGAAATAAAACTAAGGTTGGAGAGAGTTTAGAGACTTGAACAAAGTCTTTAGGCTCTAAAGTATGAGATAATGACTCGACAAAAACGTTAAACTATATATATGGTTCATTAAACTAAGACGGAAAAACGGGGTCAAAACCCGAAATCAGGTCGACACGGCCGTGTAGACCTGTTCTTCAGCATCCCAAAGTTATTGCTTCCGTGGAAATAGATCGACACGGCCGTGTCAATATCTACACGGCCGTCTAGACCTGGATTTCTCAAATCAGTGGGCAAGCAGAACAGGACTATCTTCGTGGAAAAAGGCCAACACGGGCGTGTTGAAATCAACACGGCCGTGTAGACTAGCTGGTCAGCGGACAATTCAACTTCAAACGATCATATCTCTCTCGTCTCTTATCGGAATTGGGCTTATAACCAGTCGTTGGAAAGCTATTGAAACGAGCTAACACCTCCCACTGGAATTACCTTAATCAGATTTATGGATAAAATGTTATGTCCATTTAAAGTTCAAAAGTCCACAACTAGTCTTCCAATGATCGTATGACTTCAAAAACCTGCTAGTTAGCCTGGAAATCATCCAAAAACAACTAAACAGATAATGAAGCGATAATATAACTCAAAACTGACAAAAACCATGCAATGATAGGCTTAAATGCACTAAACTACATGCAAGGACACTAAAAATGACCTACAATTAAGCACAATAAAGTGCTTATCAATGTCCTATAATTAATTTCTCATTTCTCCAACGAACACTTATTAATAGAGCAATTGGTGGTGTCTCCTTTTAAATTTGATAATTTATTATAAACCACAAAAATGTTCTTATTCTATTACTGACCCCATCGAATCAGAGAAATAAAACGTTTATTTGGAATAATCGTTAAGGGCGAAATGAGAAGATTATTATTTTTTAAAGAAGGTAGTATATTATACTTCTATGAAATTAGGATTTTTTTAAAAGTTTTTTTTTTTTGAAAAATGGGATATGGAAATACAGTAAACCATTTATCCAACATTTCTTTTTATCTCCTTACCCTTTCACCATATTACAATTATATAATTTTTTCATCACCCTCCTTGGTAAACAGAGTTACAGTAAACTGACAAACAAAACGAAATGGAGGGAATAATTTTGTAGCCAAATTTCAAAAAATAGAGTGTGAGAATTAATACAATAAAATAATGATAAAAATTTTATATAAAAATATATTTTAAAAAAAGTGTTAGAAAAAATAGAATACCTGAGTATATTAACAAAATAAAATAAAAGAAAATCAAAATTTATTATCTAAAAAAATGCCAATAAAGACCAAATTGTAAAGAATATAGAAGACACTAATAAATTATGATACATGATAAAGAGATCATTTTTACGCATAATTTCAAACGACTAAAAATCCAATTTTTGCAAAACTTTAAGCATTAGAATATGGGAGAGGACATATGAAGATACTAATGAAATACTTTAATGACACTTGCTTTTCCCGCGGATCGAGGAAGAGGTGAAAAAATATGAAGAAGGAGAGCAAATTATATGACTATCATATTTTTTTTTAGAGCAAAAATTTGACAAAAATGAAAAATGGGAAATAGTTTGGCTATTTCTTTAGACAAGATTTGAAACATAGAAGATGGTTGAAAACTAATAAGAATCATTTTACATAAATTTATTTTTTCAATGTAAAATTCATCTCGCATACATAATCAATTACTAAGTTGAATATTTACCTACAAAGTACAACAAAAAGTTTATCCACCAAGCTTAGGATTTATAATAAAACTCTGTGGAGCAATTGGATGTAAAATATATTTGTATTAATGTTGATTGACTTTTTAATATGATGTCAATTTCTTTTTTCCTTTATCTATATAGACAATGTATAAGCTCTCTTTTATTATATTAAATTGCACTAATGAATATATCTAACTATTCGATAATAGTTTTTATGCAAACTAATTTTTTCATCTATTTTGTATGCCATAGGTACTTATAGGCAAAAATATCCTCAAATGTGTAAAACATCTTAAACTTTACCATTATCCAATACTACCTCCTTTTCGCAATACATGCAACGTTGGGAATGACACATGGACCAATAAAGAGAAGAGAGAGTGTAAGTTTCCTTTATTGCCCATATATCATAAAGAATAAAGTAGTGTACATGTGAGTGAAAAAGTGGGGCACAAATGCTTTTTAGCTAAAAGGACTAACTAGTAAAGGAAATGTTGCATGCATTGCAAAAAATCCAAAAAAGGTATATGTTGCATGTATTGCGAAACGGGGGTAGTATTTATAGATATCAGTAAATAAACGAACAAAAATTTTCCGTACAATTTGCACGGGTCTAAAACCTTCTTTCCTAATAAAGAATCTATTTTCACTTGGAGAAGTTTAAGGAATTGTTACAGTCCCAAAAACCCAATAACCAAGGAAAAATCATGAAAAACATGACGATGATAAGAAAAGTAAATTTAGGAGAGAGAATAAAGAATAAAATAATAAAAAGCATGACAAAATAACATTTATTTTGAATAAAAAACTAGTGGACCATATATCCCAAAATGGAAACATCCAAAGTGTAACAAAATTTTAACGAAACGTATTAAAAAGGAAAGTGTAACAATTTTTGAGAAACGGAGGGAGTATGTGTTAAAAGAAAGTTAACTACTTTAATGCTAGTATAGGAAAACGAATGCCCTTACTACAACTCATAGGGCAAACTATATCATTATATTATTATGGGGACGATTAATGATAATTACGTGCTATCCTTTTAAGCATTCTCATAAATGGGTGTTCAACCATGCCGTCATTTTCACAGCTTGCAATCCAAACAAAATTACTACAAACTTAGGATAAAGAAAATGAACCCACTTGTGATTTAATTTAAATTATAGTATATATAGTGCACTTTTGGCTTTGGGTGAAGAGATTGTTAATAATTAATAGTTGATGTCTTAAATTTAGTTTATATTTCGACACTAGTAATAGGAAAACTAATGACCTTACCACAACTCATAGGGCAAACATGCACATCATAATATTACGAAGAGTTGGGGACGATTCATGATAAATGGGTGCTTATTCATGCCGTCATTTTCAGAGATTGTGATCCAAAGAAAGTTACTACAACTTAGGATAATGAGATGGACAAATTTGTGGTTAAATTATTTGATTAGTGTGCTTTTGGTTAGTGGTAATTGAAAAGAATTATTTGCCTGAAATGTATTGGGGGAGACGGACATGGTTACACCATATTAAAGTACGAAGTTGTCAGCCTCTTATGTATATAATTGATTAACTGTAATTTGAGAAGGAAAGTAACGATCCAATTGAATCTGTTCGTTTTGAAACAAACAGCAAAATGACGAGTTTCTGCAACTTCTAAAATGTTGTGAGCTACCCAGGATGAGAACTGCCAAAGTAATAGAAAAAGAAGAGAGAATTAATAAATTATGTTAGGAAAGTACATGTAGGCGATGTAGCTCTTGTGCTTACACTTTGGGGCTTGATTTGCAAGAATAGAAGTTTGATAGGCTTTTATTTTTTTAATTTTTTTTACAAGATATAGAAAAAGCATTAGGCTACCCTTCTATCAAGGGTAAAACCTAAGCTATCTAAAAGAGAGAGTTTATACAGAGTTTCATCAGTCCGGACATCAAACTCTTGAGTTTTTTGAGATAAAGGATGCCCTTTCTTGGAGAGATAGTCGGCCACTGAATTGGCTTCACGAAAAATATGCATAATTGTCGTTGATCTGAACGAAGAAAGAATCTGTGTGATGTCATCGACGAGAGTCTGGATACCCCATGGAGTGTTCTAATCGCCTTTTAAGCAGTTGATCAATAGTAAGTTGTCTCCTTCAATGACTAGGTCAAGGATCTTCATTTTCTTGGCTTGGATAAGGCCATTGCGGAGGGCAGTAGCTTCTACTATTAGAGGAGTTGTCTTTGCCAAGTTGTAGGATTGTGCATGTAGGATCTGGCCTGATGAGTCTCTGAGGACAATTCCTGCCGCTGCTGAGTCTTGAGTCGCAGATCCGTCAAAATTTAATTTGATGAGATTTTGAGGTGGAGGAGTCCATCGTACATGGATGGTGGTTGGATGGTGGTTTCGATGTGGTTGGAAGGTGTTTGAGTGATTATCGGTGTCTTGGCGAAATTGTAATTCCATAAAAATGTGTTTTGCTCGATGTAGAACCCGATTTGGTTGCCAAGTCTCATTTTTAAAGATTATGACATTTCGTTCTTTCCATATACCCCATAGAAGGAGGAGAAGTTTTGCAACGGCTATTTTTGGCAGGGATTGTGCCTTGCTAATGAGAGAGCGGGTGTCATATGTAGTAATGCAGTAGGGCCAGAAGCTTTTTGTAGTGTGGTTTGTCCAAAAAGCAGCATTTTGTGGGCAGTTTTGAAAAAGATGATTAGTATCTTCATTAGGAGCTTCATTAGGAGCTAAACATATAGGGCAGCTGTTTGGGATCGGGATGTTTCTTTAACCAAGTTGTGTCTTGTAGGGAGTCCATTAGTCAGTAATTGCCATATAAAGATTTTAATTTTTGGGGGCACATCAGCCCTCCAGATCCAGTAAAAAGGCCATTTTGTCATGTTGAAAAGATTTTGATTATGTGCTAGCCATGTGGTAGATTTTACTGTGAATTTTCCGGAAGAGGTGAGTCCCTCACACTACTGCATTTAAGGGCTAATGCAACCCTTGAAAGCGTTGCATTATGTGGCTATAAGCGTTGCAATAGATCAAATGCAACGCTTTGAAATCGCTGCATACGCTTTCACTGCATTTGATCAAATGCCACGCTTTATCCCTTCAAACGCAACGCTGGGTTGAAAATCCATTAAAGCGTTGCAATAGGTCTTAAAGCGTTGCCTTTGATAGACAATTGCAACGCTTATTTTCACACTACAAAAGCAACGTTTTTTCAAGTTGCAACGCTTAATAGGAGAAGCAAATGCAACGTGTCTTATATACTGGTATATTTGCCCCTATTATGCCTGCTATTATATAATATACCTACAGCTAGCTGTATAATTGTACGATCATATATATAATCTATGAGAACAACGAACAACAAATATATTGCACAATTATATTCAATAAACATTGATGCGATTATCTCGTCCATCGATCGATCGGGCGAGTACATTAAGTTTCGCCAACTTATACATAAAATAAAAACTTAAACTAATACTAAGTCTAAAAAAGTTAACTTGGAATAGAAACAAAAGCTAGCCTAAGTCACTTGTCTCTGATGCCCCGATGATTGATCAAAACGTCCAAATATCCAAAAATCACTATATATTATATATAAGCCCTTAAAAAGATCAACCATCATACATCGATCAACAAAGTGAACATTCATAATGTCATGCATTATCTTCAAGCTCCTCATGAAAAATCACCTACAATGTTTACGAAAAAAATTAGCAATGTAGCATATATCAATGGTGAAAAAAGGTAAAATTCTAGCAAAATTTTGGCAAAGTTTCATTTGTAAAATGGACTCCCAAATTATAATCATATGTTCACCTGTTTCTTAAATTAGCTACAATCAATTCCATCCAATAGTCATAAGCTCTCGAAGACAAATATGAAAAAGAACAAAGCAAAGTAAATCTAAGTCTCAGATAAGAGACTTCAATCATCCAAGTAAAATTGTAATTCCAAGCTCCACTTTATATATTGTTGCCACTTTACCTCGAACCCCGTCTCCTATTTTACCTCTTGATAACATCCCAAAATTCACAAGCACTAGGGAGTAGCAACTCTAGACACTAAGAGAACAACGCAACACCAGTGGGCACTAAGAGAACAACACAAACAATACAACACCAGTAGGCAGCAAGGAGAATAGCACAACTGCAGCAAGCGACAAAGGAGACTTGATTCATGAAAAAATGAAAAAATGGACTAGCAGTATGTGTTTAATAACAGATTAGCAAGCAATAGTAGGTGTTTAAGAATTAATGTAACACTATAATACGTTTTTGCATGAGTAATGATATCTCTGCCACCTCTGCCCTCTGTAGCAGGGAGCAGTACAGCTCGCTAAGATAACAAAAAAAAGAGTTATGAACAAATTCTACTATATAAAATGACATACCAGCACATTATTTAACTCTTAAAATAATATGTGGCACATATATTGCTACCTTGCACAGTAAAATGAGACACTCAACAGTATGAGAGGTTCTATAGAAAGTATACGCCATATACATGTAAGTAAGGGTGCTAAAAAAGTAAAAATGATATATTCAAGAGGTACAAATTACTGTGTTCTTATGCTAACACATCAAACATTAACTATGAAGATGAGAAACTACACACTTAGAAATGTCTCATCAAGTATAAAAGCAGCAGTAAGTTAGATAGCATAGGGTAAGAGGTTCAATGGCCAGGACTTCATATCTATCCTCCCGCACATACAACATATAAGGGATTTAATAAGGCATTTAGTATTGGAATCCCAAAAGCAGGCGTCTTTCTGTACCTATTGTCACTCAATTTCTCTCCTTCTTGCACATATCAGCGATTCAGTTTACCAAAAGCACACTTGCACACACAACACCGCAGCCATCACAGGCTTAGCTATTGAACAATACATAAACCATTTATTAACCATGCACAACATAAGATGCAATATATACAAATTATACAATCCATCCTCAAGCATCACTAACACATGTAACCACTCAGACAAGCAAGTAACAAGCCTAATATCAAACCTATTATTTGATTATACTAAATACTCCTCACTACAAAACGTTCCACTCATACATGAGTACATATTTTTACAGGCATCACCCTATCTTCTAACACCTCCACAAACCCCCAATATTTCTCAACTCAATACTCCATGGAAACGATTTTTTTTCTTTTCCATTCTTTATAATTACAATATTATGTACCTTGCAAATTTAACGCCTTTGTTCCCAATCCACCGCTACTAAGCTCCACTCCGTTCATATGTAAAGGACCTCAACAAATTACAAATTTAGGTTTTGTTCCTTTCTTTCCCTTTATGACCGATGAGACCCATTTAAAACCAATTATATAATGCGTACAAACACTAACACAGCCTACGGAAGTTTTTCTTGTTTTAAAATACCTTGAAGTAGAGATTATTATAGGGAGATAGACAATACTTAGGATTGATCTCGAACCCATGTAAAATCCTAATTTTGTATAATGGGCTTAATAAAATTTGATCTTAAAATTTTATTAAATTATGAAGTATTTTCAAATATTATTTTCCCTTATTAGATTTTGGTTGATGTTACTTATGTCTTAGAGTATATTGAACACCTACCACCACTTACGAATGATGAAATCAATATTAACTAGTGTGTTTAAACCTTTTAACATGATATTTTCACCATATGATTATGCATAATTAGCACTCTTTGACTTGATTGTCTAAAATCTTACAATTTTAAGGTTCAATCCTACTTATGTCTTAGAGTATATTGAACACCTACCACCACTTAAGACCCTAACCTTTTGATTTGATTCCTTTATGATCTGAGATCAAACTCTGTTCACTAATATGGTTTGACCAATCTGAAAGGCCTAAATTACAAATTAGCAGTTCAGCAACATCATCTAAATGGAAGCTCAAGTGACTAAATCTGCTCGATAGATGATAAAGAATTAAAGTAAAGAGTGGTAGAAGTTAAAAAAAAAACCTCGAGAAACTATTGTCTTCAGCTTTTCATGCCATTGTTATCGTTTAAAAATAGGGATTAGACGATTGAACTAACATATATTAAGGGAACATTAAAGCTTTTCAAAGATAACGCACCTGAAGTACCTTCAACAAAAACCAACCTGTACTGCACCGAAAACAAAAAAACACTTAGGGTTAGGGTTGGGTTTTACCTGCAATAGGAGTAATTGATTATGCCCAAAAGGTAATAAATAATTGAAATTAAGAGAAATAGATGAACGGACCAAATTTTCGAAGATTTCAGTACCCACAACTTTTCATGCCATTCTTCACTCTAAAACTCACCCCAAAAACAACAACAGGCCGCTATGTGCGAAATGAGAGAACCAAATGAGGGTAAAAATGAAGTAGTAAATTCGTCATAAGATCGAAAGCGAGATACCTGAGACTGAGATCTTGAGTTCAGCAACATCAGGCCTTTATGTGACGACGAGGTCGCAGCAGATGTCACCTCCGCCAGAATTTCGAGGTCGCAGCCTCCCTTCCGCCGTTATGTTGCCGACGAGGTCACCTCCAAATACCCTCCTTCAATTTCGAACAAAATCGAAGGGCACCGCAATAGAAGGAATCGATTAAACTGGGTAAGGCTTGAGAAGAGGATCCATTCTCTGATGACGGGCGGGATTTGTGGATTTGTTGTTGGGAGAGGACAGAGGAGAGAGCAAGTGCGGGAGTGAACCATAGAGCAGCAGGAGGGAGCCAATTGAGAGATTGAAATGTTTGGGAATGTTTTAGTGGGTGTTTGGAATGTTTTTGCGGTTTTGAATTTGGCCAAAATAAATTCAAGCGCCATTACTAAAATTTTGCCCGTTGAAACATGAATAATTGATTTGGGAAAATTATCATTTTGGGTACCTGAGGTTTGACAATATATCATTTTGGGTACCCAAGTTTTCAATAATATCGATTTGGGTACCTGAGGTTTGACAATAGGTTCAATTTAGCTACCTCCATACTAACGGTGTTAACTTACCGTTAAGTGTAACCCACTTTGACCGGTCAAATGGCCGGTTACAAAAATCGGGTCTGAGTTGAATAAACGTTGAAAACCCCAGGCGTTCAGTTTCGGTAGACCCAACGGGTTAAAGGATGTGAATTTATCAAACGGGTTGGTTAGAATAAATTTTTTTTGAGTTCGGGTCCAATAAACCTTTAAGACTCAGTTCAGTTTCGGATAGATAATCAACGGTTCTAATGTATTTAAAGATGTAATTGTTGTTATTATTTCCAAAAAAAAGTGGTAAATCCGATACTACTCTTGAAATAGATTAGGGTGATTGATTATTTTAAGAAGTGGGTCTACACCTGTCAAAATCCGACTCGAAATCCAACCCAAAAATAATGGTTTTGAACACAAATTTTTTTACTCGAACCGAAAAAGCCGTTTTTTACTCGACCGACCGAAAAATCATTATATCTATGGCAATAGTATCAAATTATGAGAATTTTTTTTACATATATGACCCATAAACTAAATAAAAGAAAGATCAAACTCAAATCCCTAAACCCGTTGGGTCTACCCGAAACTGAACTGAGTCTTAAAGGTTTATTGGACCTGAACTCGATAAAATTTTATTCTAACCGACTCGTTTGACAAATTCACATCCTTTAACCCGTTGGGTCTACCGAAACCGAACGCACAAGGTTTTCACTTTTCAACGTTTATTCGACCCGGACCCGATTTTTTAACCGGCCCGTTTGACCGGTCAAAGTGGGTCACAATTAACGGTAAGTTAACACCGTTAGTATGGAGGTACCTAAATTGAACCTATTGTCAAACCTCAGGTACCCAAATCGATATTATTGAAAACTTGGGTACCCAGAATGATATATTGTCAAACCTCAGGTACCCAAAATGATAATTTTCCATTGATTTGGCTATTTATGATTACACCAAATGCAACGCTTTTGACAAAAGCGTTGCAATAGCTCTACTAAAGGCAACATTTAATATCCTATTGCAACGCTTGGTTTATAATCGTTGCATTATTATAAAAAAGTGTTGCATTTGATATTCTATTGCAGCGATTTTGTAAAAACGTTGCAAATTAAGGGTTACATTAGCTCTTAAAAGTAGTAGTGTAACATAGGTCGTCATCTTGCGGGGTGGAGGGTATGGGAATACCTTCAATAATCGACACCAGATGAGGTGGGAGGAGGTCGTGTAGTAAAATATAGTTCCAGGTCAAATCCGACCAAATGAAATCACTGACTATTAGATTAATATTTGATATGGTAGAAGGATCAAGATTTAAGATTTCAATCAGGCTTCTGTTGGCACACCAGTTATCCAGCCAGAAAAAGATGTCAGTTCCCGTTCCAACTTTCCAGCGAATACCTTTTCGGATAAGCTCCCGAGTTTGGAGAATAGATTTCCAAATTGGAGAATCTGTCGTTTTGTTTTGTATTCAAAAAAGTTTGATAAGCTTTTATACTTTCATAAAGATATTTCTTATTACTTTTAGGAATGTTCGCCATATCTCAAATAAAATGAGCCTGGAGCCCAAAATTTGATGTTGGAAAACCGAAGACTAGACGAGTTATAAAGCTTTGACTAAGCTGGCAAAACCGGTTCAAACGCTAAACTGGACCAATTGGACTATTAAGATAAAAAAATACGTATGAAAATACTAGTTTTTGAGTTAAGGAGTCTAATTAAAGAATAGTTTAAGCAAAAATGAATTTTCTACCCAAGAATAAGAACTATTGGGCATTTCGCATAGTCACTAGTAACTATCCGAATTACTTCATTAGGGAAGAAAATCATTTTTATAGCATTATATTCCAAAATTATAAGCAAAACCCAAATCAGGTGTTTATCTTAGGTTCGATCCAGTCTGATGCTTGTCTGGTTTAGTCTAGTCTGTCTCACCCGCAGGTCATCATATCGATGTTGAGAAGTTGGAGAGAAAGTATATCTAGAGATATCATTATTATTTAATAGATATCAAATAGACCAATGGATGAAGTAGTAAGGGAGGAACATGATGAGGAAAATATTTCTAGAAATTGAATTCAAACGAAAGAGGGAAAAACTTCATAAAACACCTAAACGGAAGTAAAAAAGAAAGAAAAGTTAGATCAAGTGAGAAGGCTTTGATGGTGAAAAGTGAGAATAACTTATAGTTATACCACTTTTTACTTAGAGTTACAGCTTTTCTCACTTACAATTATCAAAATAAAAATTATTTTTGACTTTTTTCATTAGACATATTACTTCTTGATTAGAGTTATACTTCTTCTCATTTCTCATACAAAAAAGGCTTCTCGCATAAATTCATCTATCTCTCTATATAGGGTTCGTTCTATTCGTCTGAATTTTTCTGATCTGGTCTGATCTGATTTGAACTTTTCTGATCTGATTTGATCTGATTTGAACTTTTCTGATCTGATATGAATTTTAATGAGTTGATCTGATATGATCTGAACTTATTATAGTTGTTTTTTGTTCTTGTATTTTCTTATCTGATATGAACTATTCTGATATGATCTGATCTCATCTGAACTTTTCTGATATGATCTGATCTGATCTCATCTGAACTTTTCTGATATGATCTGATCTCATCTGAACTTTTCTGATCTGAACTGAATTTTTCTGATCTGATATGATCATTTCTGAAATAAGCATTAGAGTGCTTAAATAAGTTGAAAAGAACATAGCTATATATTAATATATATTTTAAAGTTAGGATAAAGAGTTTCTAGTTTTCAACGTTGGTTTCAGAATTAAACATAATTAATATTAGTATAATTAACTCTAAATTTATTATACATTTTATATTGCATGGCTCTATTATAACCAAAAATAATAGTAGCAACTAGCAATGATACCCAACATGTCCTTTGTTTTTGTTGCACAGGTCAAGATAGTTAATTGGTGAGAAAGTATAAAAGTTCTATTCTAAAGGAAAATTTATACGAGATAGTGTACGAAATATTATTTTTATTTCAAGATCGATGCAATGTTGACTACTTACAATGTAATTTATTAATGAGATGGACACTACTAGATTCACAAATTTTCAGTTCGGGAGATTTATATGGTATTTATAAGAGAAATGACAATTAGTGCTTTTTAATTCAACATTCGACACTATATGAAAGAATTTTATGTCAGAGACTACCTTATAAACTTGCAAAGTTGTGAAAAACTACCATATAAACTTGCAAAAAACTACTCCCTCCGTTTTCATTTGTTGTTCCCATTTGGAATCTTGAAACTATTCACAATTGGAGAGAATCTTCTAAATTCTTCAACATATATAAGAAAAAATATAGTCATCTGTGGTCTTGTTTGATTCGTCTCAATGAGTACCTTATTATTATTCAATTGTTATAATTTTTACTAATATGCAATTGAAGATAACGATAATCTAAGAAGTGTTTTGGCAAATGTGCAAAGTCAAAGCGGGAACAACAATTGGGAACAGAGGGAGTACCTTTTATAATTTTAAAATTTTTAGCAATTGTTTGGTATCAGTGTTAGTTTACAGTTTTTGATTTTTATAATTTTAGAACCATATGATATAAGTTGTAAAAGAATTCGAAATTATTCATATATATAGAACTCATGTTTGTTTTGAAAACTGAAGATAGAAAATCTTTAACCACTTTTTATGGTTTCAATATTTTGGTTTCTAGTTTTCAAAAAACCTGAAACCTTGAAACTACTTGTTGGTTGTTTTACGAGATTGACTTGGTTTTCAGGCATTTGGCCGGGCACAAATTTCGAGAATGCCTACGAAAGGAGTACCAACTGTAAGGATTTTAGTCCTATGACTATTATAAGGCGGAACACTAAAATCGTCCCGAGATCCCATTAATAAACATATAACGTACCATGATGAAAGTCAGTTAGAATATTAGCCTTAAAGCGTGAATTCACGTGTAATATTCTAGAGACAAGAGCCGTAATGACGCCCCTCTGTTAGTATCCACGAGCAAAAATCTGCTATGGGGATTTGTTAGGATCTTCCCCAAATGTAGAGGGTTCACTAACTCTCTACTCACTTTTGGCAAGACATGAAACAATAATATTTTGAAGGAAGTATATAGAATATGTTTGTTCAAGAGTGAATAAACTACATCGTTATATAAGGGAATGGTATGTCTCTTCATTCTTCTCATTAAGCGTTATTAACATTATGTTCCATAACATAAGGAGAGTTACAAGCTAAGTGAGTGTGAATGAGAGTTATAAGTAAGTTTCACTTCCCATCATAATGGAGTGAAAATTACAATAAAACTCCAAAAAACTTCTAATCAAAGTAAAGTTTTACTTTCCATCCTAATGGAGTCACCACTTCAACAATCCTCCAATAGTTATTTGTTCATATGTTTATAACTCATAACTTGTTACTGTAATGTGTGACCCAACATGATTTAATTAACAATAAGTTAGGGACTAATCCAACAATATTAAGAGGCTTCTAGCAAAGTGTTAATACTCCTTACCTTTAATTAAACAATTATCATCTATGAGTAATTATGTTATTTAACTGTTTAAATAATACACTTGATTTATGGAACACTTCTAACAATCTCCCACTTGTTCCAGAAACAAGATTATGGAGTAACAGGACTCCTCCTACGAGCTCCCACTTGACTCTCATATGTTGTGTATTCTCAAATCCTTTGTCATTGTGTCCCATTCAGATATAAGGTAAGAACTCTCATCGTCCTTATAAGGTATGAATATGCTTCTCGGTCTCCATAGAAGAACTTTAAACAAATGATTAAACTAATAATCCATTTGAGCACGACCATGCATTTTCACCAACAAGTCGGATTTTCTGGCACGTACTTATAAGCAATTTCGGATTGAAAATGACGTTTTTTCAGAAAATAAACACTGTCGTGCGCCCTTTATGAGCACCAATTTCGAGAATGCGTACGAAACCAGTGCCTACAAGCTGGAAAATACGTACTTTAAGGCGAGTTTTTCAGACTGTAAATGACACCGCCTTACACCCTTTATGAACATGGATTCTGATAATACCTAAGAAACAAGTAGGAAAATTATCATTTTGGGTACCTGAGGTTTGACAATATATCATTTTGGGTACCCAAGTTTTCAATAATATCGATTTGGGTACCTGAGGTTTGACAATAGGTTCAATTTAGGTACCTCCATACTAACGGTGTTAACTTACCGTTAAGTGTGACCCACTTTGACCGGTCAAACGGGCCGGTTAAAAAAATCGGATCCGGGTCGAATAAACGTTGAAAAGTGAAAATCCTGTGCGTTCGGTTTCGGTAGACCCAACAGGTTAAAGGATGTGAATTTGTCAAACGAGTCGGTTAGAATAAAATTTTTTCAAGTTCGGGTCCAATAAACCTTTAAGACCCAGTTCAGTTTCAGGTAGACCCAACGGGTTTAGGGATTTGAATTTGATCTTTCTTTTATTTAGTATTTGGGTCATATATGTAAAAAAATCCCATAATTTGATACTATTGCCATAGATATAATGATTTTCCAGTCGGTCGACTAAAAAACGGCTTTCTCGGTTCGTGTAAAAAAATTTGTGTTCAAAACCATTATTTTTGGGTTGGATTTCGAGTCGGATTTTGACAGGTGTAGACCCACTTCTTAAAATGATCAATGACCCTAATCTATTTCAAGAGTAGTATTGGATTTGCCACTTTTTTTTGAAAATAATAACAACAATTACATCTTTAAATACATTAGAACCGTTGATTATCTACCCGAAACTGAAGTGAGTCTTAAAGGTTTATTGGACCCGAACTCAAAAAAATTTTATTCTAACCAACCCGTTTGACAAATTCACATCCTTTAACCCGTTGGGTCTACCGAAACCGAACGCCTAGGGTTTTCAACGTTTATTCGACCCGGACCCGATTTTTTTAATCGGTCGTTTGACCGGTCAAAGTGGGTCACACTTAACGGTAGGTTAACACCGTTAGTATGGAGGTACCTAAATTGAACCTATTGTCAAACCTCAGGTACCCAAATCGATATTATTGAAAACTTGGGTACCCAAAATGATATATTGCCAAACCTCAGGTACCCAAAATGATAATTTTCCAAACAAGTACTAACAAGCCGAAACTTCGGGCACGAACTTAAAAGGTGACTTTTTCGAACTGAAAACAAGGTTTTTTAAAAAACGGACACCGTTGTACGCTTTTCATGGGCAGGGATTTAGAGAATGCCTACGAAATGAGTACCAACAAGCCGAGATTTTTAGCACGTACTTCAAGACGCTTTTTGGACTGAAAACGACGTTCTTTCAGAATATGGACACCATCGTACACTCTTCATGAAAACAAATTTCGAGAATGCCTACGAAACGAGTACCAGCAAGCTAGTTTTTTAGGCACGTAATTGGAGCGACTTTTTCAGACCAAAATCGGACGTCGTTGTACACCCGTTGTAGGCAGTAAATCATAAGGATTCTCAAAATTTTTAGGCAATCTCGAAATTCGACCCCTAAAAAGGACGTACGAAAGTGTCCTTTTTGTGAAGTTATGACCCACACTAGTCTTTGTGGTTCCATCATTGGAGGAGGATAGAGAGATGAAGGTAGCGCTTATTAAGGAAATAATGTGATAATAGTGAGTCAATTTAAATATAAGATATGACAGTTATTTAAGAACTTATAGAAAACAACAATGTCGTACTTATTTTGGTCTATAACTATGTTGCACAAACGTAGGACACGATAAAAAGATGAATGTGAATCTCGTGTTTATAACGTTATTCTGCCCATAATGATGTTTATATTTCGTGTTCTAAACGCAAAAGTTTGTCATGTTATCAACGGGCTAGCGACTTCACAAAGATCTTCATGCAAAAAAGATGCATAAATAGAAAAAATAATAGAGAGAGAATCGAGCTCATATTCTATTGCTGATAGAGTGTAAGGACCATACCCCTACCTACCACCTACCCACCGCTACAGAGGGAAAAATATCATACCCACGTCTACGTTCTATCTATACATACACACCTCTAAAAACCACTTCCAAGATAAGGAAAAGAAGGTCGCTATACAAGCACTCCAATAGTCATATGCATGACAAAACAAGTTCTATCGAAAAAGAAAGAAAAAATATAATTTAAGAACCTAATTTACATATTACACATGTTCATTGGAAAACTCATGTACTTTCTCTGTAACATAATACTTGCAACAAATGGACTAGGGGAAATTCTAGGCAAAATTTGTTAATGATAGATAAAGGTGTTGTTTGGTAAAAGTAGGAGAGAGAAATGACATGTGATTAGGAGAAAAAGTAGAGATAGAGAGAAAAAACAAAAAGAAGTACATACGAGTGGAGACCATAGTTAATTTAATGTGAATAACTTTACCTTAAAAAAAAGTAGATAAATTATTGCAAGTATTATGTTACACCTACTTTTAAAAAATGTTACAAGTATTGTATTACAGAGGGAGTATAAAAGATAGAAACTATCAAATTATAACACCACAAATACGGTTCAAAATTGCGGCTAGATTTGCGGCGAGTAGATGCCGTTTAGGATGGTTGATATGAAGACGCTAAACTTTCAAAATCACCACCATTCCACTATTTATCTCTGATTTAACTTTTCACATCAACCCACTATCCATAAAAGTCATAGTCATACCATCCTTAATTGGGAAAGTTGATGCTTAATCCATCAAATCTTCCCATTTTTCTCATGTGACATCCTTATTTGGCGACAATATTATAAGATGGAAAACGAATAAGGGGTCGGATAATCATCACCCCAAGGTATGGAAACTACGCTTTTCTATTTGTTTAATTTCACCCCTTTAGGATCATCGGGTTGTACGAAATAACCAATGAGATACAATGCAGAGAAAAATCCACTTTGATGATCTTCAAAGTGAATCAACCAAGAACTTAGATAAGATGTGTTTATGAAGAACACGAGAATAAAATGACAAAATTCTTAAACAAGCAAGTTAGTGAGATTGATAGAAAATCAGATTTTCTTGTATGTACACTTCATATGTGCAAGGGAGTTTATAAGGACCCTTCAACAATTTAGAGAAGTTACACTTCCAAAACCGTGTAATAACCGCCCGTAACTGCAATCAATAAGGCAATACCGGATATAAACCATCCATTCGCGAAAACACGCAAACAAGCAGGAAAACCGTCACGACCTGCAAAGTAGATTGCGACTCGTGACCAAAGCAAGTCGCGGTCCTTGTTGTGCTCCGCGCTTAAAAAATAGCAAAAGAGAGAAGTTCGAATGATCTTCCAAACCAAAAGAGTGATTTTGTCGCGAAGTGATAAAACGAAGAAGGTTAAGAAAGCATACTAATGGGGTCGCGATCGACGACCTGGCCCATGGCATCCCGCGATTTGTATCGCGGTATGTGATTGACTCCATGTTAATCCTATGAAAAATCCGTATATATTACACCTCCTCCTCTTCGAATATCCCCACAAATGAATAACTAAACACATTACCCTATAAATGTTCCAACAATCCTCTTCCCATTTGTAGTGTAAGTTGAAAGTCTTACAACTTGCATTAATTTAAACATAAACAATAATGTGCTCACGCATCATGGAAATATGTAGCAATTGAATTTCCATTAGGAAAAGTAAGCTTAACAACGATTTCGATTGAAATGATAAGCTAGCCTTTGAATCATACAACCACTATACATTATTAGATATAAAAATACACACAAGTATAAACTAAGTTGTTTAACGTCTGACACCTTTGCCTTAGTTTCCGTATCCATTCCTGAGTTTTCCAAGTCAAGCCCAGACTCGGTGAAGCATCCAAACCCCTAGCTCATAAAGAGAAATCTTTGCGCACATGCTCCCGCAATTGAGCACATCAGAAAGATTTATTAAGAAACTTAATTCAACCTCTTATAATTGTAGTAACAGGCACTAATTTAGTTGGGGATGTAAATAAACAAGTGCTTCCATCCTTTAAGGAATGTAATATCCTTATTGAATTTGAAATCTAACATTGTATTAGACGCCATATTGAGTTTTATTTTAGGACAATGGTTGATCATTAGGCTTATAATATTAAGATCTATGCTTTTGTTCATTTTGATTAATAGTTCCCTTAGAAACGGTTTCTTGAACATATCTGTCAAAGTCAAACTAGACCGAACAAAAATCAATGGTTATACAACCATTCCTTATCAACTCATGAATATAGTTATGTTTAACCTCAATATGCCTTGACTTGCTAATGTAGACCACACTATAGACTTTTGGCTATTGTGGATGCCCTATCATAATGGATAACAAGAGGGATATATGTTTGACCTATAATTCAACATCACTCAACACATTCCTTTGCCATTTGCTTCTGGACAGTAAGAGGTCAATCCTATAAATTTCGATGTCATAGTTGAATTGATATTACATGTTTACTTCTTATAATGGCCATGAGACAACACCTCCTCCGAGAAGAAATACCCATCCATTTGTGGATGAATAGCCTACCTTATTGGACATCAAACTAAAGTCTGAGTACCCCTCTATAATAGAAGGATCTCCCATATAAGTCAAACCATAATTCTTGATTATATTCAAATATCTAAACACTCTTCTCAAAGTTTGCCAATGCAGCATAGTAGTGTTACTAGTATACCTACTAAGCTTACCAATAGAAAACGTTATATCTAGCCAAGTGCTAGACATAGAAAACATCAAGCTTCCAATCAAGCTCACATACTCCAATTGAGCAATCAGAGTAGCACTACTCAATACCAAATGAATACTAGGATCCATCGTAGTAGCAAAATGACTCGAGTTTGACTCCTTAAACTTCTTGACCACTTTCACAATATAGTGAGATTGTGACAAACAAAAGGTCCCTTTACCTATCATTATTGTAATACTAAACTAACATTCACGTCACCCAGATCTTTCATTGAGAATATTCTTGAGAGAAAAGCTTTAGTCCTTTTTACTTGTTCCAAATCAGTCCCAAGGATAAGTAAATCATCAACATACAAGTAAATTCTAACTACATTACCTTTATTGTCAGATTTCATAAATACACACTAGCACTTATTGGACTGCCTTACTTTGCACCCATTTGTCTATACGTAATCAAACTTTTGATGCCTTTTTTTATCATCCTTGCTTAAGTTCATACAAAAATCTAACTGACTTACAAATCTTAGACTCTGGTCCGTTCACGAATACTTCTGGTTGATTTATGTATAGTATCTCCTCCAATGTTCCATTATGGAAAGAAATTCTTATTCCATTTGGTGAATTAGAAGACCATGAATCGCAGATAAATCTATCAATAGTCTAATGGTAGAATTTTAGCTAATGAAGCATAAGTGTCAAATTAATCGATATCATACTTTTGTCTAAAACCTTACCACTAATCGAGCCTTATGTTTTAGTATGGTTCCATCGATCTTCCTTTTCCTTATTAAGCCAATCCACTTATAAGCTAAAGGTTCTCAAGCGGGAGGTAAACTACCTAAAACCTATGTATTATTATCACCCATTATTGAATCCATTTCATCATTGACTGCGTCCTTCCAGAATGCAGAATCATGGGGACTTCATAGCCTCATCAAAGGTCCTAGGATCCTCATTCACATTGTAACAATATAAAATTTCAGTCATATTTGACTCCCTTCACCCTTTAACTAAGTAGAGTTGAAAATTTGGTAAAAAAGATTTCTCTTTTCCAATTCTTTTACTTCTCCTAATTTTAGGTGTTGTAGTTTTACACTACTACAAAAAAAATCAAACGAACCAAACATAAGGCATGTGTTTGGTTAAATAACTGGTTTCTCACATTTTGACAATATTGCCACCGAATGCCTGGTCTCTCAGGTACAAGACGGGATACCAAATTTCATACTAAATAAAGTTGAGAAATGGGTTAAAACTAGTACTAGGTATCTGTCCGTTTGTGTCAGAATCGATGAAAAATGTGTCTCATCAAATATTTCATCCCTTGACTTTATCACGGTGCGAAAGGAGACAAAATCATTGGGCTCAATGGCATAAAACCTATAAGATTTGCTATCCACATAGCTTATAAGATGCAATCAATTCCTCCTTACCTATCGATTTTACCCTTAGGTTCTATCAGTTTAACAATAGCCCTACATCCCCATACCTTAAGGTAATTGAGATTAAGCTTTTTCTTTTACCAAAGTTCATATTCGATAGTCTTGTTCCTTTTGTTAGGAACCTTATTTAAATCATAACATGAAGTGAGAATTGCATCACCCTAAAACCAGATACTAAGACCCGAATTAGAAAGCATGGTGTTGACCATTTCTATCAGAGTCCTATATTTTCTTTCCGCCACACCATTACTTTGAGATGAGTAAGAGCATAACAACTAGTTGATCTAGGATTTGAGATCATCAATTAGTTTATTATTTTCTCACTCTTCCACCTCACTAAAGATCTATTATTAATGATCTCATTATTTCTTTACCCAATAGATGATCTATAATTTTAGATCTTCACATTCTCTCTCATACTTTTTACCATACCCCACCATACATTTCTTTCCTCAATTATATTTCCATCAATGTTTGTTTATTGATTAAGAACAATTAATGACTATTTTATTTAATTAATGTTTATATTTGTCATTAAATAATATTAGCAAAATTAATATCATTAGTATGGTTAACGTTAATATCGTATTTAATTAAGGAGTACGACAATTTAAAAATTAATCATATTATAAATTGCATATTATTGGCGTTTTTTATGAGAAAATATTTGTTGAGGGAGTGGATAAGTGGTTAAAGAAATTATCTTAAAGATAAAATGTATGGAAGTAAATCAATGTTGGTGTCTATTTATAGAGGGAAAAAAATATAACCACTGCAGAGATTTTTTTTTTGAAAAAACTAATTAAAACATAATTTTTAGCATTTCAAGTTTTTAAAACATGACGAATGATAAAAATTTGTTAGCCATTGGATGACGGCTTATCAAATGGTTGCAAATGAAGTAATAAGAGGACATGGGCCCCACACCATCTTCTCTTTATGAATTCTCCTGGCAGCATGAAGAAGCAAAGAGAAAGTTGGGTGAAAATCTGGATCGTTAATATGATCAGATTTTCACTTTCTCTCTCTTGTTTTTTCTCTTTATTAATATTTTATTACTTTTTATACCTTCTCTCCTAATGATCTAGTTTTAAGATCATCTAATGGGTATGCTCAAGGATGCAGTCGTCTCATGAGTTATTCCTATTAACTTAAATAGCTAGGATTATAGTATTTACTACTCCTATCCGTCTGAAGTCTTTTAACTTGTTCATTAAGTTGAAGTTCCACTTCAGTCATATAGATCTTAAACTTAGCTAGTGCTTCATCTTTTGAGAATAATAAAACAACAAAACCTTGAATAGTCATCAATAAACGTTACTATATATTTATTATCTCCCAAAGACGGTGAGCTATGCACGTCACACAAGTCACTATGCACCAATTCTAGCAATATTATTTAATTGTCTTGTCGCACTAGGGTAGGATTCTTTGTTATCTTATTTAACATGCATGTCTTACACTTCTCTATACGTAAATCAAATTAATGTATTAAACCTAGCCTAGAGATGTCATACAATCTACGACAGTTCGCAGAATACACGCAGGAACCCGTTGTTGTGAGCTGCATAGTAGACCGCCACGCGCAATCTAGCTTTGTCGCGTCCCGCAATCTGTATCGCGGTACACAACTGATTTTTTGTTATTCGTCAGGAAAATCCGCACATATTGAATCTCCTTCTCTTTCAATATTCCCACATAACGAATAACTAAACTCATTACCCTATAAATGTTTCAATAAATAATGAGCAGTAGTGACAATATTTTACTTTTTCATTCTCTCTCTCGCCAAATACGTCTCCTCAGGACTAGGAGATTCTTCATTTAATAGGGTACTACTTTGCATAGAGAACCCTCCCAAAATAAAAATTCTAATACATGGTTGATATGTCGCGTAGGGAAAAAGTGGGAGATACAAGATGGAGTGGTAGCATGGTAGATATGGCAAACTAAAAGAGAGGATCTAAATTAAAAAGCCTTATGCATGGAGTCATGTAATCGTTAAGTAAAATGATTAATGGAAAAGTTATTGCAAAGAGAAATGTAGGAATAAGTTGAGAAGTGAGTAAGTACAAGCAGCCCAAGGAATGGGAGCGCTTTCATGACTTATCAAGATCTGACAAAACAAATCTGATTCAAAATTGACCACTCGAGACCTTAAAGGACTCAGTGTGATCCAGCCTGATATGAATCCGGGACGGATCCAAGCTTAAGTCCTCACAACCTTCACTCAGTTATGATTCTTTAAGGGTTCTAAAACAAATTTAGGGCCTCACTCACCTTAAATTTGATGTGAATCCGGGACGGATCCAAGCTTAAATACTCACAACTTTCACTCAGTTATGATTCTTTAAGGGTTCTAAAACAAATTTAGGGCTTCACTCACCTTAAACTCGATTTAGGGGGATAGTATTGAGATTAAACAAGTTAGCTTCACTCACTAATTGTATTAACCTCGCTTAGAATTAGGTTTCACTCACCTAACTACTAAGGGTCTTGTAATTAGATTCACTCTTTAAAAACAATAAAAACTTGGAAAGATGTACATCCAAATTCACAAAGACAATAATAGTCCGAAATTTCAAATTCAATGTGTGTGTACTTCTCATCAAAAATATGAACGCCTATTTATACTAGACTACTCCTAGTATAATCAGGAAAACCAAATTCTACCTAGAAAGCATTTAAAAACTAATCCCTAAAATCTAGGAAAAGATAAAGATAAAGATAAGGAAGATAATCTAATAAGATTAGGATAGGGATTTCGGCCCTTCCTATCTTATTTACATGCCTATCTCTTTCCTTATCCCTTAGCTAATCAAATCTTATCTAAAAGGGATTACAACTCAACTAGGACTCTATATAACCGAAAAATACAATTATTTTCGGTCCTATTATTAACAGATATTAAAATGCTAAATTTAAATACTAAATAAAATTAACTAAGGGCCTGTTCATTTCAGCTTAATTTCAGTTCATTTCAGTTCAGTTCAGTTCAGTTCAGCTCTAATCAGTTCAGTTCAGTTCAGTTCAGCTCCAATCAGTTCAGTTCAGTTCAGTTCAGTTCAGCTCCATTTTTTTTATAATCATTTTGTTAAATATTATTATGTTGGTCTAATTTATTTTACTAATTGTTCTTTTTGTTATTACTGTTATTATTATTACTATTATATTATTATTATTTTATTTGTATATCATTATTATTAAGTATTATTATTATTATCATTAGGGAGGAACATGGTTTAGGTTAAAGGCACAAATAAATCCACGTTTTCAGCCCATAATCCAATCAAATCACGTCAAAACGATTTATGATGTAATTTTGCACTGTCCGACCCAATCATTATTTTATTACTAAATATTAATATATAATTAAATCTAATTATTAAAATATTAATATTAATTTAATTCTTAGATATTATTATTATTATCTAATCATCATCGGGTATTAATATATTAATACAAAGACTATAAAATAATTGTTATTAATTATCATTATAATCATTAATCATTATTATTATTAATTTATGATTATTAATATTATTTATTTATAATTATTATTTTAAAATATCCAAAATACAATTATTATTATTCATTAATAATTATTCATTATTATTACTTATCATCATAATTATTATTTAATATTCATATTATTATTGTTTAAATATTATTTATATATTTATTAAATTCAATTCAATTCAATTCAATTCAGTTCAGTTCAGTTCAGTTCCAATCAGTTCAGTTCAGTTCAGTTCAGTTCAGCTGTTTTCAGTAAATCTAAACAGGCCCTAAGACTCTTAATGACTTATTTGACTCTATGGACGTTTGCTTCATCATTCTTGGATCGGACCTTCAATCTTCCTTATCATGGATGAAAATGTTGTGTTGAGTTTAAACTCATAACTCCCATGGCCTTGTTTCGAAGAATTAACCATACCCAAAAATTGCGAAAGTCATAGATAGTGATATCTTGGAGTAGCCTATTCGCTCTTGTATCACAGCCCCAACCTGAAATTGACTCCAATAATATTGATAATAAATTTTTTTTAGGAAATTTTGTGAAAAAACACCTTATAAGTTACAAATTTTGTGAAAAAACACCTTTTAAAATATTTTTTGTAAGAAAACACCTTATATGTTATAAACTATCCAATTAAACACCTTATTATCATTCTTAGGCCAAAAAGTCAACATTTGCGTACATTCTTATGTCCCTTTTTGTGTGTGGAAGTCTCCATATCAACTCAAATTTTCATACAAAAATCCAATGCATAAAGAGGAAGTGAAAATAAGAGAGTCAATGACTCAAAAGTACACTTCTTTTACCAAAATATGACAACAAGGTGTGTATTTTGATAGATAATATCTTATAAGGTGCTTTCTCACAAAAATTATAAAAGATGTTTTTTCACAAAATTTGCAGCTTATAAGGTCTTTTTTGACAAAATTTCCTTTTTTTTATTAATTTTAATATTACTAATGTTCTTTTAAATTTCACTATTATTGTTATTTTTATTCATAGTAAATGTAATACTCCCTGCAAGCTCTTAGTTTAGTTGGTCATTTTCTGTTTTTGGCATGATCCCAATTTTGTTTTATAAGAAAAGTAAACCGAATGGAAAAAAGATGAACAAAAGTCTTTTTGTTTATCATTAGACACGATCCGAATCCAACCCAAAAGGCAGTCTCACCTAAATTGAATGATCCAGACTTGTTTCGGACGACCCGATTACCACTTGTAGGATTACCTAACTTTTGAAAAAGTGAACAAATTTCGCGTCAAATGATTAAATAAGAAAAAAGTGAGCCGATAAATTTGGAGCGATTCCTCGACAACGTTCCACCTGGTCTCTCAATTTCAACATTTTTTTTAATAAAACAAAGGTGGGTGCGAAGCCCCCATTATTTTTTTTTCCTTTTTGGCGGAAAAGTCCCCATCATTTAAGTGTGGCTACTTCCCTTGTAAGCAGTACTTTGGCTCCTTTACTAAAACAACGCCAAACAAAATTAGATTGATTATGACAATGAGTTGAAGTCTTTGTTAGACAAGAAATAAATATAATAATGATAGCCAGCCATAGGCCATAGACAACCAAGCGAAATCATACTCAACGATATATTTTATTTCTCTTTGGGTGTAATGAAAATTTAGGGAACCCGTTATTGAAGGGTGAAATATATGATATCTAATAATTTAAAGAGTAGGTTTACTATAAGACGGTTTTAGATTAAGTCTTAACCTCAGACCAGCCCAAATAAGCCCAATTACGTGCGCCACACGCTGAGCAGTCCCAAACAAATTGACTTTTTAACTTTTCGACCTAAAACCTTAACTTTTGCGTTTTTTAACTTTTCAACCTAAAACCTTAACTTTTGCATAAAAATCCATAACTAATAATATGTGGAATTGATATTAACAAATAGGCTAAAAATGTTAACTTTTAAACTTAAAAACTTAACTTTTGAACCGAAAACCTTTAACTTTTGAATATTGACCTAAGTTATTTTGTTTAACAAATAAATTCTAAATATCAACTTCTAAACCTTGAAAGTTAAATATTAAATCTAAACATCAACCTTTGGAATATACATATATAATATATAATAAATCTTAAATATTCGGCAAGAAACCTTAACTTATAAGCAAAAAGTGCTAACTTTTCACCCTAAAATATTAACCTTAATTCGAAATTGGAAACAAGTTATGATATTAACAAATGGGTTAAAAAACCACCCACGGCCTCGCACCTACCCACGGCCTCGCACCTACCTAACCAAAGATAATATTTATCTCACTCTTTATTACAGGTAAATATAGTAAGGAAGTAAGGATCGAATTCACAGGGTCGGGGCATGTTATGTATATATTGTAGTTACGTCATCTACGTAATAAGAGTGTCAATAATCATGGACTCTAACCTCCCCATTTCACTCTCTATCTGTTGGACCCTTCCCAAAAAGAGTGTAACCTCTTGGTGAAGGGTTGGGTCCCTCTTCTCCTCTTATTCTTGTGTCAACATGTGACATCATTTGCACTACTCATGTCTGGCAACTTGTGTATAACAAAATCAATACTACCTCCGTTTCCTAAAAATTGTTACACTTTGACATCTTACACTATTCACATATTTTGCTTTGACCATCATTTGTGCTTTATACATTAGAAAAAATTATAGTCATGTGAGATCTTGTTAGATTCCTCTTGATATGTAGAATATTAATATCTAGTTTTTATAATTTTTACAAATATGTACGTAATTAGAGATATAAATGCTAAAAGTTTTGCATTGGCATACGTGAAAAGTACAAGTGTAACAATCTCCGAGAAACGAATGAAGTATTATTTTGCAAATTACAAATGTTTTATGTGTGGCATAACTTTTAATATTTATTTTATTATAATAAAAATATACCAACAACCATATTTTTTATCCTCAACAAATAGAGACCAATATTAACATATGTTTGACACTTCCAAATTTCCTAACTTCTCATTATTAAGGTATTGACCATTTTTAATCCAATTGACATTCTACAAAGCTAGTGTGGATAATTTATCAAATTAAATTAATATTAGTATGATATGAGAACGTGGGAGAGAGAAAATATGGTGGGGTGTGTAAAAGTAGGAGCTAGAAGAACAAATGGGGAACCCATGAATGTGAGTATGAAATTGTGAAGTGGCCTAAAGGTATATGAAAAAGTTAGTGGAAAGTGATGTGTCAAAATGAGATGAGGAGAGAGAAAAATTAAGAAGAGCCGTAATTGGTGATGCTCTAAGTAATCGAAAAGGGGGTATTCACACAAACTTTAACAAACTAAATTAAATTTAAAACTAACTAAAATGATAAAGCTAAAACGAAAAGATCTCAAGTCTAATTAACAATAACATAAATTCAATTATCGATCCTTGCACCTCTACCCTAATTATCTTATTGTTATATGTATTATTGAGAGAAAATCTCTTAGTCTCCTTGGACGTCGTAAAAATCACGATAATGTGACTATAAAATCATGACTAAAGGATAACTTAGAACGATTAGCTCCTAAGTTCAACCCAAAAATAGCAATAAACATATAGAATCAATGGACCTGATAATGTTATAGAAGAGAAAACATTAATCCAATTTGTTTAATTTCTCAAAGAGATAATCAAGAAGACCAACATTTAGATTAACTCTTCGTGGTTGCAATTGATAAAAGAACAAAACAATCCCATTCGAGTCTTAAATCCAGCAATAGGTTAACTACATAACCAAGCTAGCTAGTAACATTTCTAGCCTAACTATGCAATAACCATGATATCAAATCATAGAAATCCAAACGTAATTAAAGAGAATAAAGTGGGAAGAAAGATCTCACAATAATAACTGAAGCTCCACGTTAATGTTCCTGAAGATCGAACTATGCTACAATTAATATAATCTAAACTGAAACAAAAAACCAAATTGGAGAGACAAAAAGGAGGAAGGAAAGGTTCCTTTCCTCTGTTTTTCTCTCGGCGAAAAACAGAGCTAAATGGTGGATAGATTACATTGAGCGTCGTGAGAAAACTAAATAGTAACAACAATGTGGCATGGGCGGTGTTTGTCGCAGGACGAGAGCTATTTTGTGAGGCATAACCTACTTCCTGCCTGTCTCCTTGAGAGCCGGTGCTGGCATAGATGCGCCTTAGCCACCTCGAAGTAATCCGAGTATCCTAGAACACTTTTTAAATGATTTTAATCACACATTGCTCCAAAACACAAGTGGCATTAGAAATTTGCAAGTTAAAACACTAATGTTAATTTAAAAACAAAACTCTGAACTTCTACTAAAGCTAAATAGTTACACTACATCAACAATTGCAATTAAACCCATTATCAAATGCATCAAGAATAGCATAATACACCGTATAACTTGAGCACAACAAACGCCCCAACAATTAGACTTTACTCGGTCTCGAGTAAACTCAAAAGTGTTAATCGCAAAATGAAGCGATGCTCAAGCCATTGAGACCAATATATGCTCTTTTCCACCTAATGTCACCCCATCTTGATAAGTCATGAATGTAAGGAACAGTGGCTTCCTCACACTTAGTCTCTAGCTTACTTGAATAAATACCAAAAACACAACAGCAACAACAATAAGAACAACAACAATAAAAAATAATAACAACCACCAACAACAACGCCAACGACAAGCAAAATGTGAGCTCAAACAGTGAAGGATCTCAGAGGACTTGAACTCACTCCAACAAAAGACACACGAAACAGCTTGTCCAAACCTCAAAATAAGACTTAAAACTACTTCAACTAACCTAAACAAGCATGTTGTGCAACAATGACACATAAGGGGATAAATTTCATGCTTATTCCCAAAAACAATCAACTAAATAACCAAGTTCAAATGTCTAATTGCTAAGGACTTAAACCTCAACAATGACCTCCATCCCCCCCCCCAACAAAGGATAAAATCACAAACCCTACCCGAGACTTTGAAATCGTCTTCCACCTTATAACACCTTCTCCAGAAAATGAGTTTTCAAAATATTTATAATGCTCTCTTAAATGTCTCATTTTTTCTAGGAGCCAATTGGGGAATTCATACTACCTTCCAACAATTTTTTTTCCTTTTCTACCAATTACTCGCTCATATTAAGATTTTTTCCCATAGGTTTCCCTTATGGGTTTTCCACCTATTCGAGCTTACCATTTTTGTCCGAGTTGCCCGCCCTTACAGGTTTACTCAGCGATATTTCTTTTTTCTCTATTTTCATTTTTTCATTTATATTTGTTTTTTCCCAAAATTTTCAAATTCCATCAGCTTTAAGATATGAACAATGGAAGTACAGAAAAATGACAAGATATAAACAACCACTTCTAAGACTTTCCCTCCCCTACTTAAACTACACATTGTCTTCAACGTGACGACAATTAGAAGAAGAAGTAAAAGGAAAACTAAGAGGGAGGAACCTAAAATCGAGTAAATAGAAGTTTGAGTTTGCAACTCATGAAAATTCCTTAACAACACCAACTCAAATCTCAACAAACCAACTAACAACCCCTCTTCCTCAATTACTCAAGCAAATTCCAAATTCAACATTCTAAATCCTAGCAATTGAACTCCTCCCGAAGAGCTTTCTATTATGGGTTTGGGCTTTAAGTGGATGAATACTTTGTGTGGTTGTTTTTGGTGGGTGGGATACGATGGTGGATGAAAAGAAATTTAATGTGGTGGTTGGAATTTGATGAAAAATATAGAAAAAAAAAGAAAAAAAAGTGGTCTTGATTTGCCTCTCGAAAAGCGTTGTTGTTTAAAGTCGTTAGTTCAACTGAGTACCTCAAACTCCATCATTGGGCTTGTACCGTGCTCCATATGTGGCAAGAGTGGCTCTATGTTAACCTCTAAATCACGTACCCCCAAAAAGAATTCTTGCAAGGCAACGTTAGTAGCACAATTTCAAAACAAGGTGGTAGATGGGATGGTTACTCCGCTCCTTTAACTCCAATGCCATAACATGCGTGTTAGTGAGTTGGAGGTTGACGCTATTTTAACCATCCTTAATCAAGAAGTCATCACAATGGAACCATGAAATTCATTGCCTCATCAAACTACTCAAGATGTCTCTATAAGGTTATCAATGTGGGATTCTCACATATAATGTCTCATGGAACTAAATCTTTAACAAAAATAGGTTAACAAAGACCTATTGGAAATACATTTCCTGTCAAGCTCACATAACCTCAACTCCACTTCTAAAGGAAACTCAGTGGTATCCTCCTAACCTAACTACCCTCAAATGTAATTTTGATGCCTCCTCTAACTACTTTTCTTTGACTAGAGGTGTTGGATGTGTGTCGGGAACTGGACAGGAGATCGTTGGCACTTCAGTTTTCCACGCCCCTCTCCGTTTCATGATGAATGTGTGGCTTTAGAATTTTCTCTCAACTGGATACTCTCTCACTTCTGGTTTCCATGTGTTGTTGAGAGCAATTTCAAAAGATCAGTAACTTAGATTAATGAAAAATATGTTGAAGTTGGTCCATGCTATAATCTAATAAACAGTTGTAGTAACTTGGGGACCCGGGTAACTTTGAGTTCCAGTGGACTTCAACGAGAGGCAATGCAACAGTTGATCACCTTGTTAGGGAAGTTAGAATAAAGAACATAGGAATCATTTTAGACCATGCTCGACAGCTGTGGATACAAGCCCATCATTTAAAGGGGCCTGACTCGACACTTCGTGTCTTTTCCTAAAATTTATGCTCACGATAAGATCTTCTCTAGGCAATTTTTTCAAATACTTGCTAATTATATTTATGCTAGGTTGTTTTCGTGTTAATCATCACCCTTTTCTTCTTCATGAGAGCAAGATGCTCAATCACAAGAAATATAATACTCATAAAATATAGTTTGCTTTTTGTTGCAATTATATGATAATATCTAGCGTCGTCATTAGATTAAATTCAAAGCATATCTAAAATAATAACCTGGGAAGAAACCATTATTGCTCAGCATGAACATGTAGTAATAATTAGAAAGCCAAGCATTAAGACCAGAGGGAAAATCCCATAAAAAACAAAAGCAATCATGCTATGAAAATATTGAGTTGGAATATATAAGGGGCAAAGAAATCCCAAGCTATGGGCGAAATTTGTTTTTCTAACAAAGAAACATAAATATGAAATTATATTCATTTTAGAAACAACTACTATACTGTAAATGTCAATAGCCAACAAATTAAGCAATGCGTACGATATGACATTTTGGAATTTATTCCTATAAAAGATCATTGGGGGAGATTTTTGGGTTTTATGGAACTCCAGCACTTGCGAAGTGCTGGACTCTATTCTATCTTATAAAATTGCCCATTAATAAATGGTCTATAAGCCTGCAAACTTAAGAGTATGGGTTTTATAAGTCTATGCTCCAGCACAAGAATATGATAAACCCTTCTACTAGCATGATGTCACTAAAATCTTCACTTATAGAAAATAGAACCATGAATTCATGTTATTAGTGATCTCAATGAAATTTTTTGAAACGATAAAAAGGAGGCATTCCAGCAAACACACCCCAATGTGCAAAACTAAAGAACTTTATTGACCAAACTAGTTTGTTAAGATTCTCCTTATACATGGAAGGAAAAATTGAAAATTATACATTACATGAAAGACTTGACGGAGCAATAACAAACAATTAATGGACAAATTTATTTCCACTAAGCTTTGTCATAAATTAAAGACTCACTATCACATATCATGCTCCCATTTTATTAATCGCAGACATGCATCAACCTGACTATTCTTCCAGATTGAGATTGCAAAATGCATGGGTGAATAGCCTAAAAGTCAATTAATTTTTTAAAAGTAATTGGAATTCGAGAAGCCTATGATCAAGATTCTATACACTTTGTAACAAACTAGACGCATTACGGCTGACCTTATATGGACTAAGAAAACCTTTATTACTCTAAAAGAGAACTAGAAAAAAATAATATTCAATATCCAGACTCTTGAAAATCAACAATTACAATTTCCTAGAATCCTCTTTCTCATTTATTAAAATAGAGAGAACGAATATTGTCTTTCAAATAATGATACAGGGAAAAACACGCCAGGAAAAATTGGCTTACTTAAGGCGGTCGTAACTCTCGCGTCTTCCATTTGAATGTCTCATCTCAACAACAAAAACAGTTGATTTTCAGAATAAAAACTGAATCACACCAATGGTTCACACAATCGAAAGAAATAAACAATGCGATTTGCAACGATTTAAAAACCAAACTATGTCAGCAAAAGTTAGAAATAGTGAATTATTATACCTGGCCTTGTTTAAAAATAGCATAACTAATTCCGACAATGAAACTTTAATTCAACCATTTACGGAGCAAGAATGTTATGATCCTCTATTTGAGATAGATCTAGATAAGAGCCCTGGCTCAAAGGGATTTGGCTCAAAATTCTATCAAGACTATTGACCCTTAATAAAAGCATACATATTTCTAGCAATACAAAACATTTTTCAACATGGACATTTCCTAAAGAGTAGCAATCATACTCAGCTATGCCTTATTCCAAACATAGATAATCGGGAAATACATCATTTTTCAACCGATTAGCGTATTTACAACTATGTAAAATATATAAAAGAAAAATTATTGTTACTCGTCTATGACCATTGCTAAGAAAAATCGTTAGCCCGTTACAGAGTGCCTTTACTTATAAAAAATAAATCGAATCGGGTGGTTTGCCCAAAAGCTAGACATTTGAAAAAGCATGCCGATTATATTATATGGAAATCTATATTGTGGACATGAGATCTAATACAGAAGGAAATAGATGCAAGATTGGATTATGAAAGGATATTTATTTTTGGCTAATGTCTTTGCACTAATATATCAGAACAAAAAAATCAAAACCCTAACTCAGTTGCATAGATTAATCTGAAGTTCAACTATATCCTGATTTGACTTGGGACATGAACAAGTTGTAGTCATTATATTAGAGTCATGTATGCAAGATTATTGCATGCATCCCTTTTCCATCTACTTTGTAGAAGGATAAGTCATGCTGGGAATCAACAACCTCGAAGATTTTCCGGTACATTAATGTTGATAACATGGTTATCCAAACCCTAAATGTTTCTAGCTAGCCTTGACAAATACCTCTGGATCTAGAACATTGATGTACCAAACATAAAATTCTTCATTTGGCAAATGCTTCATAGCAGCGAGCTTGGCAACAAGAAGTAACCTGGTGACTAGGCAAATCCCTACTATTATGTAATGCATACTCTAACAAAAAAGAGAAACGGAAACTATGTACCATCTATTTCTTACATGCCCAATTATAAAGTTTTTTTGGGAACCTCAAAGAATTAGTCATTTTATAAGCCACATAAGCTTGCCTAATAATATATAGACCTTCCTCACCGTTAGTAGCATTCTAATGCCCAACTTATTCCGAAAAAATTTCAATCTCCATAGAGTATTTGGAATGAAAGGCACTTTATAGTTGTCCAATATGATTCTGATACCCTCAAAGATTTTTGTTCCACTCAAAACATGCGGGCAACAAACGGAACATTCGTTCCAAATTTAATATCAGAACACATTTCATCCTCCTTCCCCCTGGAGGATCAAAAAATCTAATCAAGTTGGATGACACCTCCTCCCCCCAAATTACTTGAATCTAATTAAATACGGATGCCTCTTCAATGTAATCATCCTCAAAAGTTGGCATAATCTTTAGAAATTCCCAAGCCATCTCCAGGGCAGCAACTTCATTCAAATTAGGGCAAACCTCTTCTGTCATTGCTTAAGCTATTGTTTTAAGAAATGACCTTATTCAAGCCAAAGATATGCAAATTAAGAACCTTAAAGGAGATAACCTAGTGCTTAGCAACGCAATCAAAGGCATTTAACTCACGCGTTGGATTATTGGCATGGTGGTTACCGACAACAAGATACTTTGCAACATCGACTCTGTTATGATCGCTTGTATATTTAGATAAGCAAATAGGGTCATTAATCTTCTAACAACAAAATAGTCGTATTTCTGATGTCCAGCAGAAGCCATATGAGTTGTATATGTAACTGTACTCTATATTTCTTTTTTGTTAGTGAGTTAGTTAGACTAACTTGGGTATTAGCTGTTAGTATAAATAGATTTTCTCTTTCTTCTCATTTCATCATAGTAATATGACATTTTACATTTGACTACAATGAAATACAGTAGCTTCTCTCCATTTCCTCCCGAGTTCTTGTGAGAGAACAAAGATGTTTAATCTCATATGGTATCAGAGCATGATCTCAATCTGAGATTTGTTTGATTTTTAATTTTTTTCTCTTTCGTGCAATTGCTTCTTGTCAATCATTCGGTTTCTTTTGTTCTCAGAATCACAAACACCCGTTTCTTCTTCTAGATTGTTTGATTCTGTGTGTTGTTTCTATTGATTACGTTTTTTTGCTTAATCAATTCCATTTCTTTTACTTCAATTCGTTTGATTTCTTAGTTCTCCTTTCGGTGATTCAATTGAAAGCCTAATTTTGTGTTTTCTTGATTGAATTTTGTTCTATGAGCTGAAATTATGGCAAAATCAAACAGCAAAGTTGCTTCTAATGGTATTACTTCTATTGATCCTTATTTTCTTTCAAATTCTGAAAATCCGAATTCCTCTTTGGTGCCTGCTGTTTTCAATGGCACGAAATTTCTTGCGTTGGCGTCGCAATGTCTTACGTGCTCTCGGTGCTAAAAACAAGTTTGGCTTTGTTGATGGCTCTTTGCCTGAACTTGATCCTACTAATTCTCTTTATCCTAAATGGCAGAGGTGTAATTACATGGTTGTGAGTTGGCTTTTGAGTTTAATGCGAAGTGATATCGCGGATGATTTCACTCATGTTGATAATGCGGCTGATTTGTGTTATTAAATTGCTGTTCGACTTGGTCAATCGAATGGACCATTGGTTTATCAGCTCAAGAAGGAGATTAATAATCTCAAGCTAGAGAATCTTTCCATTCTTGCTTATTTTGGAAAGATTAAGCGCTTGTGGAACGAGATGAGTAGGTTGCGCTGTTTTCCGAAGTGCAATTATGGTGTTCTTCTTAAATGCTCGTGCAATTTCTTGAAGAGAGTCCAAGAGTTTGAGAATGAAGAGAAGTTGATGCAATTCCTTCTTGGCCTAACTGGTGGCTTTGATATTGCCGTTACTAACATTTTAACTCAAGATCCTTTGCCGACTATTAATCGTGCTTATGCTATTGTGCAGCAAATTGAGAAACAAAAGGAGCAAGGTTATTGGTTCCAATGATGCTGGTTTAGTGATGAGCGTTTTGGCGGTTCAGCGTCAGTTTCCAAAATTTATGCCTTAGAAGTCTTTGGTACCTCAAGATCGCAAGGATTGGAAGAAGGAGAAGCTTACTCATTTTTGTGATCATTGTAAATCAAAAGGACATACGATCGAATAATGCTTCAAGATTATTGGATTTCCGGATTGATATAATGTTGTGAAGGTTGGGAAAGGTGGTTCCAGAATGGCTGCAAATGCTGTTGTGGATGATTCCAAAGCTGACGTTATTTTGCACTCTCCTCTTGAGTATGTTAATACATGTGATGGTGTGATGATGAATTCAACTATGCTTGCTTCGTTGTGCCAGGAGTTTCTGAAGTCAATTAAAGGCAAGCAAGTGGTGGATGTTTCTTCCAGCAGCTATGCTAATGCTGCAGATATTACTTCTTTTTCATTTAATAGTGGTACTGTTAAAACGTTGATAAATGTTTGTGGATTGTTGATTCGGATGCGACTGATCACATGGTCTTTGATGAGAGTCTATTCGTTAGTAAGCATAAATTGGTTAAATCTGTGAGAGTTGGTTTGCCTGATGGTAGTTTCAAATATGTTGATAATCTAGGCAATGTGTGCTTAAATGATGATTTGATATTGCATATGTCATGTTGATTAGGGGATTTAAGCATAATTTGCATTCCGTTGGTTGTTTGATGAAACAATGTGGTGTTAAGGTTGTGTTTAATGGGGACACCTGCCTTTTTCAGGCCCTTTCCTCTGAGAAGGTTCTGACTAAAGGTTTCAAGATTGGAGGTTTGTTCTATGTGTATTCGGCTACTGGTCATGAAGGTACCGTTCTTGATTATACGAATTTTGCTTGTAAAAGAACAACTCATATTGTGATTAGTGGTGATAATGATGATGTAAGTGGTGTTGATATAAATAAAACTTCTCCTGCCCAGAAAAATAAGGTTTCTTTGGATGTGATTAATGCACGTTTAGGTCATGTATCTCTCTCTAAAACACAACATATGGATGTCTGTGACAGTAGTGGTCTTACTGAATACAAATGTGATATTTGTATTGTTGCTAAATACCACAGACTTCAGTTTGCTAGGAGTTTGAATAAAGCTAATGCTTCATTTGATCTAGTTCACATGGATCTTTGGGGTCCTTATAAAGTTGTTGCCTGAGGAGGTGCTCGTTATTTTTTCACTATTTTGGATGATTGTAGTAGGTCGACAAGGACAATTTTGTTGCATAAAAAGGGCCAAGTTCATCATTGTGTCAAATTTTCTAAATATGGTTGACACACAATTCAACTAAAAGGTGAAATGCATTAGATCTGACAAGGGTACTGAATTAATAAAGGTTCAATGTACTGAGTTGTTTGGTTCTAAAGGTATTTTGCAGCAGAGGAGTGTAGTTGGAGTACCCCAACAAAATGGAAGAGTTGAGCGTAAGCATAGGCATTTATTGGAGGTTGCTATGGCTATTCATTTACATGCTGGCTTGCCTAAAAATTTTTTGGGCGATTGCATTTTGACTGCTAACCATATTATAAATAAGTTACCTACTAAAGTCCTAACTTGGAAAACTCCTTTTGAGGTTTTATATGGTAAAATTCCTACTTATGACGAATTGAATGTATTTGGGCGTTTGTGTTATGCTTATAATGCAAATAGGGATAGAGACAAGATGGATCCTAGAGCCAAGAGGTGTGTCTTCCTTGGTTACCCTTTTGGTCAAAAAGCCTATCAAGTATACGATTTGGATACTAAGTGTGTTTTTACTTCTAGAGACGTGAAACTTGTTGAAGATTGTTTTTACTTGCTCATGACGTTCCTGTTTCTATGGTGACTTTTGGAGACGAGGACTTTGTTTCCTTTTCCGTTCCTTCCCTAAATACTTCTTCTCCTCCTTTATCTCCCATAAATACTAGTCCCTCTCTTTTTAATACTTCTCACTACTACAAAAACACCTTATCGCGTCGCTCGTAAGCAGGCTATCGCGTCGCCTGGAAGGCGACTCTGTTGCTGGGGACACAATAGGTCTGCATCTATGGTGTCGCCTAGGAACCGACACAAAACTCCACCTATCGTGTCGCCTCTTAGGTAAGAGGCGACACTATAGGTCAATTTCACCAGAAAGATTTTATCTTTATGCGTCGCCTGTCACTTAACATCTCATGCGTATAATAAGCTAATGCGTCGCCTATTATAAATGAGGTGACACGATAGGTCTTCTTGCCAAAAAAAAAACAAACTAGTTTATGCATCGCCTATTTCTTTAGAGGTGACACAATAGGTATGCTATTGTATCTCCTACAACCTAGCATGGGACGCATAAACTTCTATTTAATTCTTTTTTCTATGTAAAATATTAATTCTGACATGCATCCATTAAATTACAATTAAACATTAAATATTAAAATTTAACAAAATAAATATCCAATCATTTCACAACCTCCATATCCAATCATCTATGGTATCTCCTACAACTGCTAAGCAAAAGGTGTTGAACGTCAGGTCTACACGGTCGTGTCACTTTGGACACGACCGTGTAGTCATTTTGGTACGCTGGCAGTGAGTATGGTCACCTTGAGGAAATATGGAGCATCAGGTCTACACGGTCGTGTCACATTGGACACGACCGTGTAGTGTTTTAAAGACACAATCAGTAACTTAGTGAAGATTTGGACGCCAAGGCTACACGGTCGTGTAGATTTGGACACAACCGTGTAGTAGTTTCTACATTGAAGCAATAACTTTGTAAGGGCGCTAAGGAATTTGTGTAACAGGTCTACACGGTCGTGTCGATTTTGACACGACCGTGTGGACCTGCTTTCGGGCTTTGACCCGTTTTTCCGTCAAACATTAATGAGGCTTATTAATTAGTTTCTTAGCTTAGTTTTCGAGATTACTTCATACACTTAGTTTCTAATTAACTCTCTCTTAGCCCTAAAACTCTCTCAAACACTAGTTTACTCCTTTGTTTTCATTATTGAAGATCGAATTCATCAATTAATTCAAGCAATTTCTCATCTATCTCTTTCCTTTAATTTTATTGCTTAGTTTATGATGTTGAATTTATTGAATCTTAATTGCTTAGAATCCATGGTTAGTGAGTAGTTCATTATCTAGGGTTTGGGCGAAAGTATGAATTAAGGGCTTAATGTAGATTATCTATGCTTTCTATGATTCAATTATTTGTCTATGCATTGAATGTGGCGTTTTGACACCCTAGGATAGATCTTGATCACGTTTATGCCAGGGCATTTAGGGTCTTTATTGTTCTTAATCGAACTCTAATCCCTTTTGTCATTCCCATGTTTCGACTTGATTTCTAGACCAAGGGATTGGGTAGGAATTAAGGGGATCCTTTAATTAGGGGTTTTCCGAACTTAATGAATTTATTAATCAACGGACCAAAGACCATTCGAAAGAGGATTTGGTTGGTTGATTAATCGATTACTCTTGAGGATCATTCGAGAGAGGACTCAAGTAAATTAGAGGGGAACTTAACCTTGTATTGACTCCATTGTGAATCACCATAGCGTTGATTTTCGTTGTCTAGCCCATGTTCATACGAGTAGCCCGAACTCTAGTGTCTTCCTTATCATATTAATCCTTCTATTTGTTTATTAGTCGGTATTCATTAGCTAGTCAATTAGTCGGTTACTTACTCAATCTTAAACCCCCAAAAAACCCTTCGCTTAGGTAGTTTTGGACTTGGTGGACTGAACTCAATCCCAATTTCCTTGTGGTTCGACCATAGACTTGCCGTTACTACGTGCTTAGTAGTTGCTAGTTACGTTTATAAATTGTGTTTGCTAAGTGGTTCTTAGTGCCTTAACGACACGCTAAAAACCTCTTATCAAAATGGCGCCGTTGCCGGGGAAATTGTGCTATTGATTGAAGTTTACTTTAGTTGAGTATTGCTTGAGTGATTTTTTTTTATTTTTCTTTTGTTTAGACTGAGTTGTTATTTGCTTACCCTCTGCTTAGCTTTGTTATGTTACATGAAAAGGAGAGCTCACGGTTCACCCATCTTACCTTTAGATCCGGAAATCGATCGCACCTTGCGAAAGCTTCGGGGAGGTTTGGAACGGTTGACTTTGAGTTCTGAGCCAGCTTCACCAATCTCAAGTTCTACAAGTGAAAGTGAATCAGACATGGGTGAGGAAATGGACAACTTTTCAGGGATTTCGGAAATCCGGGGTGCTATGTTTTACAGGGTAGAATTTGACTCCCCACAACCACTACAAATTTCAGCATTCACCCTCAATTCACACGGATGGTGAAAGCAGAGCAATTTTGTAGAGGGTCGGATGAGGATCCCCTTGATCATCTTGATCGATTTATGGAGATTTGTGCTATGATAACAACAAATGATGTCTCTCCATACTACATCAAGATGCATCTCTTCCGGTCTTCTATTTCCGGAAAGGCAAAGTCTTGGCTCAACAGGTTGCCTGCTAACTCCCTCACTACATGGGAGCAGGTTACATTGGCTTTCCTGAAGAAGTATTTCCCAGAAAGACCGCAGATATTAGGAGGCAAATCTCCACTTTTGAGCAGGATTGTGATGAGACACTTGCGGAGGCTTGGGAAAGGTTTAGGGAATTGACTCGTTCGTGCCCTCACCACGAGTTCAATCAAAACCTACTGATGAGGTTCTTCTATGATGGCCTTGATCCTATGTCACGTGCTAATCTTGATGCTGGAGCGGGGGGTCAACTTTCTAAGATCCCGCAAGACCAATTAGAGGCCACCATAGAAGAAGTGATCAAGAATTCCTCATGGGGTGGAAGAAGGAGAGGTGCTCAATAGAAGAAGGGTGGAAAGTTTGATTTGGACCCGATGGATCAAATTCAAGCGAAAATGGATCAACTTGACAAGAAGATCTCGAAGATCACCCTTGGATCATCTAGTCCCTCACAAGTGAATGCTTTCTCTTGTGACATTTGTGGTGGTACAAACCACGATACCTCTTATTGTGGAGGATCTCAGTCGGAGCATGTGGCGGCAATGAATAGTAGAGGAGAGGGGTACCAAGGTAACCAAGGTTATATGAGCAATCAACAAGGAGGGTGGAGACAACCTCAACAAAGCTACAACCAAGGCTACAACCAACCTCAACAAGGTTGGAATCCACCTCAACAAGGCTTTAATCAACCTCAACAAGGTTTTACTCAAAGCCACAATCAAGGTGGATCTTCCTCTCAAAACTCTAACACTTACCAAGCCCCCCATCAAAGATCCAAGTTTCAAAAGGCCCCTCAAAATCCACCATTTCCTAAACCAAATCCCGAACCTACTTCATCCTCCGACCCTACCTCCCTTATCCTCCAACAACTCCAAACCATCACCCAAACCCTTGCTATACAAAGCCAAGCTCTTCAAAGCCATGACCAAAGGTTTCAAGAGTTACAAGCTCACAACAAAATGCTTGAAACCCAATTAGCTCAAGTGGCCGAGAAGAATCCTTCCAACCCCACACACCAACTTCCAAGCCAAACCATTCCCAACCCTAACCTCCATCAAGCCAAAGCCATCCATTTGAGGTCGGGGACGAACTATGAGGGCCCCAAGATGCCCGATGAGTGTGAGAGAAATGAAGTAGAGGAGGTTGAGAATAATCCTCAAGGGGATGAAATGGAGAGAGAAGTTGATGTAGAAAGAAGATAAGAGGACAAGGAGACGGATGAGACTCATGAGCAAGATGTTGACAAAGCTCCATTGGCAACACCTCCTCCACCTAAGACCTATGTGCCACCGGTTCCATATCCTCAAAGGTTAGTGGAGAGGAAGTTGAACGACAAGTTCACTAAGTTCCTCAACGTCATGAAGAGCCTTCAAATCAACATCTCATTCCTTGAGGCCATGTCTCAAATGCCGGCCTATGCAAAGTTCTTGAAAGAGATCCTCTCCAACAAGCAAAAGCTAGAGGATGAGCTCATTACGTTGCCATACCAAGTGAGTGCTCTTGTGCAACGTGCTATGCCCAAGAAGCAAAGAGATCCGGGAAGTTTTACATTGCCCGTGAAGATAGGAGACTTTGAGCCTAAGGGTGCGTTGGCCGATTTGGGGGCAAGTGTGAGTTTGATGCCTCTCTCCATAGCCAAGCACCTTCATTTCCCTCTTCTTCCTTCGAGGAAGACGATTCAATTGGCGGACCGAACTGTTAGGGTCCCGCATGGGGAGTTGGAAGATGTTCCAATCCAAGTTGGGCATGTTTTTGTGCCTTGTGATTTTGTGGTCATGGATATGGAGGAGGATCCCGAAACTCCTCTCATTCTTGGAAGGGAGGCTCTAAAGACATTGGGCGCCGGGATAAATTGTAGGAATGACACCATCACTGTTGAGGTCGCCAATGAGAAGGTTGTCTTTGAGTTCTCCAAGAAATTGAATTGAGGAAACCTATGATTGAGAGGGTTTGCCTAGTTAGTCATGTGGAGAGTGAGATGGAGGGATTTGAGAGGGAAGTACACACTGAGGATGAGCTCTATGCATCTAACACTGAGGAGCCAAGCTTAGATATGGAAGAGGTGAACAAGTTCTCTATTCTTCTCGATGGTGCTACCGTTGAGGACACACTTGGATCGGGATTTGAGGTCCTAGCCACTTCCGTTGCTAAGGAGGAGAGTTCTAAGCCTCCTCCCAAGGTAGAGTTCAAACCTCTTCCCCCCTCCCTTAAATATGTTTTCCTTGATGATGAATGTGATTATCTCGTTATTGTCAATTCGGCGCTTGATGACATCTCCGTGTCTAAGTTGATTGAGATATTGAGAAAATATAGGGATGTCATTAGGTACTCGATTGATGACCTTAAGGGGATAAGTCCTTCTCTTGCTATGCATCGTATCCATCTCACCGATAGTAATGCCTCCTCTATTGAGCCTCAAAGAAGACTTAATCCCAACCTCAAAGAGGTTGTGAAAAAGGAGATCATGAAATTGCGTGACGCGGGAATCATCTATGCTATTTCTGATAGCAAATGGGTGAGCTCGATTCACGTGGTTCCTAAGAAAGGAGGCATGACTATTGTTGAGAAATTGAGAATGGGGAAACTATTTCTACTAGAACTGTGACTAGGTGGAGAGTTTGTATTGATTACAGGAAATTGAATAAGTCCACCCGAAAAGATCATTTCCCCCTCCCTTTTATTGACCAAATGTTGGAAAGGCTTGCCCGTCATTCACACTTTTGTTTTCTTGATGGTTATTCCTGATTCTTTCAAATTCTGATTCATCCGGATGACCAAGAGAAAACCACCTTTACTTGTCCATATGGGACATTCGCTTATCGAAATATGGCTTTCGGTTTGTGTAATGCCCGATCTACTTTTCAAAGGTGTATGACGGCGATCTTTTCCGACATGTTGGAGGACTCTATTGAGGTTTTCATGGATGATTTTAGTGTGTGTGGTTCCTCTTTTGACACATGTCTTGCTAATCTTGAACTTGTATTGAAAAGGTGTCAAGAGACGAACCTAGTATTGAATTGGGAAAAATGTCATTTCATGGTTGAAGATGGTATTGTGCTTAGTCATAAAGTGTCTAGTAAGGGTATTGAGGTAGATCCGGCAAAGGTTTCGATAATAGAGAAACTCCCGCCACCAAATTCGGTGACGGGAGTTCGTGCTTTCCTTGGACATGCGGGTTTTTACCGTCGTTTCATCAAGGATTTCTCTAAAATTGCCAAACCATTGACGAATCTACTTCAAAAGGAAGTTGAATTTCGATTTGATGACTCTTGCATGGAGGCTTTTCAAACTCTAAAAAGGGCCCTTATTTCTGCTCCTATTGTGCGAGCTCCTAATTGGAGCTTGCCTTTTGACCTAATGTGTGATGCTAGTGACTTTGAAGTGGGAGCTGTACTTGGGCAACGACAGGAAGGAAAGCTCCATGTGATAGCCTATGCAAGTAAGACTTTGGATGACGCACAACGGAACTATTCCACTACGGAAAAGGAGATGTTGGCCGTAGTGTTTGCATTTGATAAGTTCCGTTCGTACTTGACTTGCAATAAGGCTATTGTCTACACGGACCATTCTGCGGTCCGATACTTGATGAGCAAAAAGGATGCCAAGCCAAGGCTCATTAGGTCGGTCCTTCTTCTTCAGGAATTTGATTTTGAGATGAAGGAGAAGAAGGGGACGGAAAATGTGGTTGCTGACCATCTCTCTCGCCTCTCCTTTGATGAGAGGGATGTGGATCTAAAGGAGGCCCCCATCAATGATGATTTGAAGGAAGAACATCTCTTTGCTATCATAAATAATGAGGTCCCATGGTTCGCGGATTTTGCGAACTACTTGGCTTGTGGGATTGAACCTCATGGTCTTACTTCTCAGCAAAGAAAGAGGTTCTTCAAGGAGGTATGTAGATATTATTGGGACGACCCTCTATTGTTCAAGAGATGTGCTGACTCGGGTTTTAGGAGGTGTGTGCCCAATCATGAGATTCATTCTGTTTTGAATCATTGCCATACTTTGGCATGTGGAGGACATAGTGGAGCAGGCAAAACTGTTGCTAAGGCTCTCCAAAGTGGCTTGTTTTGGCCTCACATGCAAAAGGATGCTAGGGTATTTGTATTGAGTTGTGATAGGTGTCAACGAAGCGGTGGAATCACCAAGAGGAACGAGATGCAGCAACAAAATATTCTTGAGGTTGAGCCTTTCGATGTGTGGGGAGTTGACTTCATGGGACCCTTCGTGCCATCTATGGGGAATATGTATATTCTTGTAGCGGTGGACTACATGACCAAGTGTGTTGAAGCGATCGCTTCCCCCCACCAATGATCACAAGGTTGTCATGAAGCTCTTGAAGAAGATAATCTTTCCTAGATTTGGGGTGCCTCGTGTGTTGATAAGTGATGGAGGTTCGCACTTTGCTAGGAAGCAGTTGGAAGCTCTTTTGAAGAAATATGGGGTGAATCATAAGGTGGGACTTCCATACCATCCCCAAACTCAAGGTCAAGTTGAGGTTTCGAATCGTGAGGTGAATAATGTGCTTGAGAGAGTGGTGAACAAGACTAGGAAGGATTGGTCTTTGAAGCTAGATGATACACTTTGGGCTCTTCGCACCGCTTCCAAAACCCCTATAGGCACCACCCCCTATCGTCTTGTGTATGGTAAGGGTTGTCACTTGCCCGTTGAACTTGAACATCGAGCTTGGTGGGCAATCAAAGATCTCAACATGGATCTTACTTTGGCGGGGGAGGCTCGAAAGGAGAAGTTGGTTGAACTAGAGGAGCTCCGCTTTGATGCTTATGAGAGTTCTTGTTTGGAGAAGGAGTGAAGCAAAAAGTGGCACGACCAAAGGATTCAACAAAGGGAATTTCGGGTTAGGGACAAAGTCTTGTTGTTTAACTCAAGGCTTAAACTCTTTCCCGAAAAGCTTAAGACAAAGTGGTCGGGGCCATTTGAAGTAGTGAAGACTAACCCCTATGGAGCGTATGAGATTGTGGGGGATGAGCGGCCCTTTTTGGTTAATGGCCAACGATTGAAGCTCTACTACGACAACCATGTCATTGGTTTCGTGGGATGTTTGATACTTGGCTCACCCGAGCACCATCATTGAGAGGTGAGTCCTCTTAGTCAAGCTAATGACTTTAAAGAAGAGCTTCTTGGGAGGCAACCCAACCATTTCTTTTAGGACTAGGTAGTTTGATTTTATTTTCTTTCATTTTTTTAATTTTCTTATTTTTTTAATTTTTTTTAGTTTAGTTTACTGCTTTAAAAAAAAGAGAAAAGAAAAAAAGGGGGGAGGCAAAGCAAAAAGTACGAGAGAATGCCTAACTGCAGGTCTACACGACCGTGTCGAATTCGACACGACCGTGTAGCCCTGTAGAACAATAGTTCCTGCCTGGTGAAAATTTTTCCTACACGGTCGTGTCAAAATCGACACGACCGTGTACCCCTGTTTGCGATGACATAAAACATGGGCAAGGGGGGCTTTGTTCTTCAATTAAACCCTCATAATTTCGAACCCCCTCTCCCTCTCTCACTCAATACCTCTCATTCCCTCCTCCAATCTCCTTGTTCACTCACTCACTCACCTTCAATCCACCATTACAATCACTCATACCTTCTCAATCCTTCATCACTTACCTCCATTCATCCTTTTCTCCTCCACAAACCAAAAATTCCACAAACCCTAACTTCTCCAACTTGGGGAAAGTGCTATATTAGTGGTTTCTTTGCAAATTGGAGGAAAGTCTACACTCAACACCATCATCTATCACTGCCGGAAGTTCATTTGCGGGATTTACTCCCACCTTTAGTTCGGTATACGCTTTCTTCTCTCAATTTCTCACTCTTTGTTTCAATATGTTGAAGTTTGGTTGTAACTTGTGGTTTGTTGCTAGTTGACATTGGATTAGGTTTGAATTGAATTGTGTTGTTTTCTCTTTGTTGAGGTTCATCTTATTGTGGCTTGTTCTTGTGCTTGTTGTGAGTTGTAGGGGTTTGTCGAGACTTGTTGAGATTTCTTGTGATTTGTGTGATTGTTTGATCATTTCTTGACATTCCATTGTTATAATGGCCTCTAGTAGCCGCAGGAACCCGGCCAGACAAAGTAGCACTTCAAATCTCCGCAATCAATCACCACCACCACCTCCACCCCCCATTCATCCCCCACAAATTGACACCCTCGGATTAACTTCACGAACCCCGACCACCTCCGAGCTTTCATGAGACTTTCTAGGAGGAATATTCGCCAACCAAGTTTTATGATGGGAACGCCACCGCGGCCCTATGGGTTCAAGGTGACGTTCAACAACTATTCTATGGGGTTGGGTGGTCGAATTGGCTCAACTTACACGCCTACACATACAAGAATCTCACCTTGGAGTTCCTCTCCACCCTTTCCGTCCGTAGAGCGGAAGGGAGCCGAAACCCTAGGACCATGACATTCAACCTCCTTGGTCGAACCCATACCATGAACATAGGGGCGGTAAATGACGCATTTGGGTGGCCTTAGGGTGGGGTAATAGGTCCCAAGAGTGCATGGGTGTCTTCCTACAACGAGCAATTCTTTTGGCAACAATTGACTGCCCGTTCTCCTTACATCCCTAGCTCGGCCAAGGCCTCCCACGTTGTGAGTCCGGGGTTTAGGGTGTCCCATAGGGTGATTAGCACCACCATTTTTGCCCGGGGGGATAGCATGGGTGTAGTGACTGGACGTGAGCTATACTTCCTCTGGCACATGACTGTTGGTGACACGAGACTGAACCTAAGGGCTTGGCTGATGGAGCATCTTGAGGATGAAGTCCGGAGGGGGTCCGGCGACATATTGGTGGGGGGATGATTACTTTGATTGCTTTTTCCTGTGGCATTGATTGTGCAGGTTTCCAGCCTGTCCCAGGATCCACTTTGCTTGACCTCAGTTCATTTCAGACAATGGGGTGGATCTCGTCATGGCCCGAATGAAGGGTACATCTGGAAGGTCAATCATCACAATTATGCTATCCTTCCGGATCCTTCCAAAATCCCCATCTATGATCAGACAAACTGGATTTTTGAGCCTGACTACGAGTGGCCTCCACAGGGCATAGAGGGTGGTGAGGCCGAGATGGAAGTTAATGGAAGAGGAGAAGAAGGAGAAGAAGCAGGAGAGAGAGCACATGGTGCTTAGGCCCCACAAGGGCCGTTTGTTTCTATGGAGCAGCAACTGGCTGACCTCCAACAGGGGATGGGCGGTTTACGCACGGACTTTCAGTCCCTCAGGACAGAGGTCCACTCTCTACAGGAGTCCCAAACCACCACCCAGCAGTACTACCTGTCCTTGCAGGACAGTGTCTCTGCGATGACCTCGGAGTTCCGAGGACTTCGCTCTGATCTGCAGGACTGGGGTAGGCATAGTGGTTGGTACCTCGGTAGCTCTAGCTCCCACCCCCCTCCCGACCAGTGAGTCGGGATTCTTCCCCCCCCTTGCTTATGATTTCATTATACTTTTCACAGTGAGGACACTGTGTGGTTTATCTTGGGGACTCGACCCTGCCTTTGATACGCATGTGTTCTTTTTGATGACCTGAAAACAAAAAAAAAGGAAATGCTTTGATAGTCTCTAGTAGGCCAAGGAATTGTCGGGTTGTGGTATGATTGGTCTCCCTCTTGTGCGGCTCGACTGATGTTGGTAGCTTTATTCTTTGTGAGAGCATGTTTTATAGCCTTATAGACTGACATCTTTTCAGTCTTAGCTGCTTGTTGTGTGTTGCTCTTCCTTGATGAATATCCTCTAGAACTTGCATTGATTCTCCTTGAGGTTGCTTGACTTGTGCGCATCTTGAATATGATTGAGGCTTTCTTGTTACTTGAGCTACATTGCCAAAGGCCACCCACACCTACTTATCCTTCTTTGAAGCCCCTGTGAGCCTAAGCCTGTTTTCTTTGTTAACCACATCTTTAACCTATTACTCATTCCTTACCTAGGGGATTGTGAAGCTACTTAGATGAGGTAATACATGTTGATGGGTGTCATGAGAGATGACTTGGTGTTGGAGTTCGGCTTGTTGTGACTTGTTGTGATCTGTTCGGCTTTGTTTTAGCTAGAACTCATGTGATGTTTGAGTTCGCCTCCTTCCCATACTATTGGAGTTCCCATTCTCTCCTTCCATCTTTAATCACCACAATCCTAAAAAAAAAAGGGAAAAAAAGAATCCTTGATGCAAAAGAATGAAAAATCAAAGAAAAAGGATTGGTGATGTGTTCAAAATTTGCAATAAAGGAGATTGGGATGCTATAATTGAAGGAGTGCTTGAAATAGGTTGTGTTGAGTGTCAACAAATGAGTAGGGTTGGTTTTGTTCTCTTAGAACGGTGCCGAGTTGGAAGTTTCACTTTCCCCTCTTTAACACCACGATCTCAAATGCTACCACACCCTCACCTTAAGCCTAACATTACAACCTTGACTAAGTCCTCTTGATTCTTGATGCAAACTTTGGTCCTTATGCGATGGAGAGTGAGATGATATGCAAGCTTATGGTAGGATATAGTCGATGGAATTGAGCCTTGAGCGTTCATTTGACCTATTTAAACACACGAAAGAACTGCGCACGACTAAAGTGAGAGCTACTATTTATTTAACTGAGCCAAGCTTGGGGGAGAACTTGTGGTAAGATCGGTTGCTTTTCCTTGTGCCATAAACTTTGAGGCTTGATAGTGTTTTGCATTTGATGTTGGAAACATTTGAGGGTCTATGTTATACATTTGGCATGCGTATCATTGTTAGGGGGTCATTGAACTCTTTCCTATATCTATTGTTTGTTCGCTTGAGGACAAGCAATTGGACTAGCTTGGGGGAGTTTGATAAGCAATTTATTGTGCTTATCCATGCTGCATTTTTAGTGTCGATACATATAGATTTAGAGTATTTTAGTCCTGCATTGCATGGTTTTGGGTTACTTTGAGCTTAATGATTGCTTCACCACTTGTTTAGTTGTTTTGGATGATTTTCAGACTAACCAACAGGTATTTGGAGCACTTTGGGTATTTAGAGACCCGTGGATGGAAGCTAGAGTTTGGAAGACATTGAAGCAACTCTACACGGTCGTGTTGAATTGGCCACGACCGTGTAGCTTTTCATTTGGGAAAGCAGTTTGCAACTGCTAAGCAAAGGGTGTTGAACGTCAGGTCTACACGGTCGTGTCACTTTGGACACGACCGTGTAGTCATTTTGGTACGCTGGCAGTGAGTATGGTCACCTTAAGGAAATATGGAGCATCAGGTCTACACGGTCGTGTCACATTGGACACGACAGTGTAGTGTTTTGAAGACACAATCAGTAACTTAGTGAAGATTTGGACGCCAAGGCTACACGGTCGTGTAGATTTGGACACGACCGTGTAGTAGTTTCTACATTGAAGCAGTAACTTTGTAAGGGCGCTGAGGAATTCGTGTAACAGGTCTACACGGTCGTGTCCAAATCTACACGACTGTGTGGACCTGCTTTCGGGCTTTGACCCGTTTTTCCGTCAAACATTAATGAGGCTTATTAATTAGTTTCTTAGCTTAGTTTTCGAGATTACTTCATACACTTAGTTTCTAATTAACTCTCTCTTAGCCCTAAAACTCTCTAAAACACTAGTTTACTCCTTTGTTTTCATTATTGAAGATCGAATTCATCAATTAATTCAAGTAATTTCTCTTCTATCTCTTTCCTTTAATTTTATTGCTTAGTTTATGATGTTGAATTTATTGAATCTTAATTGCTTAGAATCCATGGTTAGTGAGTAGTTCATTATCTAGGGTTTGGGCGAAAATATGAATTAAGGGCTTAATGTAGATTATCTATGCTTTCTATGATTCAATTATTTGTCTATGCATTGAATGTGGCGTTTTGACACCCTAGGATAGATCTTGATCACGTTTATGCTAGGGCATTTAGGGTCTTTATTGTTCTTAATCGAACTCTAATCCCTTTTGTCATTCCCATGTTTCGACTTGATTTCTAGACCAAGGGATTGGGTAGAAATTAAGGGGATCCTTTAATTAGGGGTTTTCCGAACTTAATGAATTTATTAATCAACGGACCAAAGACCATTCGAAAGAGGATTTGGTTGGTTGATTAATCGATTACTCTTGAGGATTATTCGAGAGATGACTCAAGTAAATTAGAGGGGAACTTAACCTTGTATTGACTCCGTTGTGAATCACCATAGCGTTGATTTTCGTTGTCTAGCCCATGTTCATACGAGTAGCCCGAACTCTAGTGTCTTCCTTATTATATTAATCCTCCTATTTGTTTATTAGTCGGTATTCATTAGCTAGTCAATTAGTCGGTTACTTACTCAATCTTAAACCCCCAAAAAACCCTTCGCTTAGGTAGTTTTGGACTTGGTGGACTGAACTCAATCCCAATTTCCTTGTGGTTCGACCATAGACTTGCCGTTACTACGTGCTTAGTAGTTGCTAGTTACGTTTATAAATTGTGTTTGCTAAATGGTTCTTAGTGCCTTAACGACACGCTAAAAACCTCTTATCACCTATAAGCCCTAAATTTAACAAAAGATGAGTTCATCAGCTAGCATGAAGTGAGTAGTAGTAGCAGCAAGTGTTGCAGCAGTGGAAGCATTGAAGATCAATGAACTGCAAGATGGAACTACCCAATAAGGTGTATCCATCAACATGTGATGAACAACATCAGATCTTGTTCCCAAGCTAAGAAGTTATCTGCTTCTTCCTCTGCTGTGGTTTCTAACAAATCAAGAGATCGAAAATTGAAAAATCATAGCAATCACTTAGAATTGTCATGTACTTGAGCTGTTGGGCTCCTAATTAGTGCAAAAAAAAATATCTTCCCTTAGTTAGAGAGATCACAAGGAAAATATACAATAGGAAGAGTTTTTGAGTTGCTATGTGATGGTGTCAGTTTCAAAGCAAATCATGCTCTATTCTTATATTTATCTTTGGTACAGTTATTAGAATGTGCGTGTTGTTTCCCATCTAGTAGCATTTCTGCTATCATTTGTTAACATCATCATCACCATAGGCATATTTGATTCGACTAAAATTTTTGAACACACAAGTTTATTAGGGATTCGTTAAGTAGCGCAATGTCATCTTGTTTAAACAGATTCTGTAGAGTCTTTCTAGTGCTCCCATAATGTTTCCAACAAGTTAGTTCACAACTACGTCTATGAAGTTACAGATGTCCACCTACAAATATCACTGACAATTTAAAGTCTTAAAAACCTTTAACAACTCGTCCTATTCCATGCTAAATATGCAGCTGCACACAAAGTCAACTAATATCAGAAAATAGAAAGCCCTCCAGAAATTTTCGTTTCTTTAAGCTTGATTCACAATGGACTTTGAGAAATGTAAAATTCCATCCCTGACTCCCCAATGGAAATAACTAAAGCCACACATAATCATCAACCTAAATCAGGAATGAGACTATGATATATGTACCTCTTGTAGTAGATGTCTTGTGAAGGAAGAGGAAAATAGAGGGACCTTTAGGCTTTCTTTTGTTCTTTGCCTTAGTTTTTATTTGCATACATCTTCCATGTAATTCCTACAACACAATTTTATATTTTAAGATAGTTGAAGCAAGCAAAAGCGACAACAAAACAAAATGGATTAGAAGATAAAATCGAATTATTTATAACACCAGGAATCCCCCCCATCAAAATAAGGACACATACCCAAACCCCAATTGATTCAATTTAGCAACAAGAATAATACTATCAAATTTAGCCCCCCTTTTCTAATTTCTTTCAATCACACATAACAAACAAGTAAGTAATCAGAAATTAAAAGAAAAATAATGACTAGAATTGTTAAATGGGATAGAGAGGTAAAAGAAAGAAGGGATAGAGAGGTAAACTCGAAATTTGGCGAGCTGATCGAGAGAGATAGCAGAAGATTTTAAATTGGGGATTGGTGCTTCCCTTCTGTCGTCTTCCTCCATTCTCTCTTTCACTTTCTTTCTCAACCCGAATTTAATGTACTTTCTGATTTGGTTTAGACCCAAACTTATTTATCATTGGTGGGATTCTTAAGGGTTGTAACTAGCCCATAGACCATAGAAGAAATTCTAAACCTAATAGCTTGTAGGGTGGACCCTTTCTTATAGTAGGCTATCGTTTGTTGCACATAAATGGCTACAGAGACCATATGGCCGCGATTAATAAAACATGAAAATCAAATTAAGATGTTGAGTTCAAGCTAATTTGATCACAAACAATTACTTAACAAATTCACTCAAACATGCTAGAACTCCACTCAATTTAGGCTCGTTTGGAGTTCTAAATACAATATGCTAAAGAGCCATGTAATGAGTGAGTGTATTTTAATTATGAAATTAAGAAAAGTCAAGTATCGCTTAGATGCTAAAACTCAAGTCCAGTGATGCAAATAATGAACCTGAGAAAATGATAGGGGGGGAGCTACACCCTTGCAAAATCTTTCATTGTATTCTTGGCAACAAACATTTAAAGTCACATTTATAAGCTCTGAAAAAGAAAATACTCGTGAATATCATAAATAGGCCAAACATTTCTCTCTTTACCATTTAACAGGACTGAGTGAGTTTGTTTCTCCTCTAGGAAACCTAATAATAGGAAATTTGTCTTTTTACCATCAATATCCAACATTTGAAAGACCACTCTTGCTCTGGGAACCCCACTTGAAAAACGAGGTACCTCATTTAACAAGTAGGATGAACAATAACTTAAAGCAACGAATTCTATCCAGCAGTTTCTAAGAACCGAACACCGAATCAAGGTTCTTGGATGGTTGAATTAGTGGATAGTGGAAATGGGTGTAGCAGTAAGATATTTTCCACACATTCACAAATGAAATCCTGTTATCTTCAAAGAGGTCAGGCAACCCCAGCTTGGGTACTCTTTAAGTTTCCACTGATAAAAATAGGCGTGTGCATACAACTAGTAACCCCAATAATCTCCTATCGGCAACACTACAACAATTAAAGTGTACGATTTATTGTAAGAAGAATCAGTTTATACTCCATCAATTCACATTGGCAACAAAAAGTGAACAAAGCAACTGTGGAAAAATCATATTGAGGGCAAAACTAAAGTTAATAACTGTAAATATTGTCATCAGTATTAAACATTTGATGCCTAGAAAACTCATCAGCTTTATATTCTTGTATCTTCTATACACGATCATGATCTATGATAAAATGAGGAACTTGTACCGATTTGTTGCTGTCAAAGAGTTCTCATATATTTCTCTGTTTTATTAATCATTTTCAGATTTCATGTTTCATCAACAAATTCTTGTAACTTAAATGATCAATTGTGACCATCACAAGGCTAATATCATCACAACGCTGATACAATTTATGAATCAAAAAAAATCATATTTAAGCTCTAAATTCAATAGATTTCCAGTAAAATCAATCAAATTATCTACGATAAGGCGTAAATCTAATTTCATACTTTAGTCTTCACTATCAACAAACAGAAATACTGCAAAGTGAAAATAAAGGAAATAATATATCAATGATGATATGCATACCTAATCGCAACAATTGCGCCATAAAAGGGAATCGCCATTCCACGATTCAATGCAAAGAATTTAGGAATGAGAAAGAATAGCAATGAGCCAAAAGAACATTAAAAGAGATATGTTCAGCAAAATTAATGAAACTTAAGAGCTAAGAGATATGTTCAGCATCAGCACTCACATTAATACACGTTTAAAAGAAACAAATTCCAAGTTATTAAAAGAGAAATCCACCACCACTAACCAATAGCTTGGATACAAGAATTAGGGTTGAGAGTTGTGCGGAAAGTCGATGAGAGAACACAGAACTCGTCGTAAGAGAGTGACAGTGAGGGAGTAGACACTTAGAACTCAGAACTCGCCAGTGTGAGAGAAATAGTGACGGAGTGGAGATGGAGTAGGCGTTTGAGAATTGAGCGGTGGTGAAACGAGGATGGATACAGAGAAAACGAGGAAGACGCAGAGGGAAGGATTAGGACTTTGGGATTTGTTTTGTATTTTCCCTCTATTTTTGGTTTTTGTTTTTAGTAAACATACATTATTCAATTTTCTTCCTGTAGGGAATTTGCTATGACGTCGCTTCAAACAATCAAGGGACACGTATGGCTATTGTGTCGCCTTGTATAAAGTAAGCGACACGATAGATATGATCTAATGTGTCTGTTGGTAGAAAATATTAGCCGCAAAAACCTATTGCGTCTCCTGCTAATTAAAAGGCGACACGAAAACTGTTCTAGTTTATTTATTACCTTTTCCTAAGGACCTAATGTGCCGCCTGCTTAGAAACGGGCGACTCTAAAAGCTAATGTGTCGGACTTTATAAACAGGCGACACTAAAGGGAGGAGTGCATAGGGTGTTTTTGTAGTAGTGTCTCCACATATTTCTAACACTTCTCCATCTACGTCTCAAACTTCTAATAGTCCAAATACTCTAGATACTTCTTGTGAATGTCTTCCTTCTGATTACATTTCTCATAATTTGGTCCAAAATTTTTCTGATTTTCATGACATTTCTACTACTCCGTAGATTCCAACACATGTCAGGACATCTTCCAGAGTGTCTTAGTTTCCTTCTAAACTGTGTGACTTACATGTTAGTTATCTTCCACACAAAAAATCTTCTTCTAGTTCCCCTGATTCCGATTCTTCTTCGGTGTTTGCTGTCAACACTCTTGATACTTCTGAACCTCGGTGTTATAAACAGCTAGTCAACATCCTGGTTGGCAGCTTGCTATGCAGCAAGAAATTGAGACTTTGGAGAAAAAATGTTCGTGGATTATTACAGATTTACCTCAAGGGAAGCAAGCCATAGGGTCTAAATGGGTGTTTAAAACTAATATTAAACCTAATGGGTCTGTTGATAGGTTAAAGGCTCGTTTGGTGGCTATAGGTTATCAACAAATTGAAGGTGAATATTATACTCAAACTTTTTCTCCGGTTGCCAAACTTGCAACCGTTAGAGTTGTCATTGCTATTGCTACTATTCACAAAGGTGAAGGTGAATTAAAGAACTTTCTTCTTGGTCTGGGATTTTCTCAATCTTGTCAAGATTATTCTCTGTTCACCAGATTTAGTGATGGTCAATTTTTGGTTTTATTGGTGTATGTGGATGACATGTTATTAACAGGTACTTGTCAATCTCAAATAAATGGTGTTGCACAAAAGTTAGATGATGCTTTTACTATTAAAGATCTTGGTGACCTTAATTATTTTTTGGGTATTGAGGTTCATCGGCCTTCTCAGGGGACCTTTCTTTCTCAAAAAAATACATCAAAGACATCATCGAGGATTCTGGTTTAGCCACCTGCTGTTCTACATCTGCTCCTCTACCTACTGGTCTTAAGTTGTCTATTTAGGATGGTGATTTATTAGCTGAACCAGAAGTGTACAGAAGGTTGATTGGTAGGTCATTGTATCTAGGCATCACAAGGCTTGATCTTTCTTATGCTAGCTACACAACATTTGAGCCAATTTTTACATACTCCTAGGGTGCCGCATTTGAGAGATGCTCTGTATGTTCCGAAGTACTTGAAAGGTACTATAGATCTGGGTTTTTTTTATTCTACAAATTCATCTCTTAATGTTTCTGCTTACACAGATGTTGACTGGAGTAGTTGTCAGTTTAGTAGCCGGTCTATTAGTTCTTATGTTGTTTTCATTGGTGAATGTCTTGTTTCTTGGAAAACGAACAAGCAACCCACTGTAAGTAAATCCTCTGCATAAGCCGAATATCGGAGTATGTCTTTCACCGCCAGTGAACTTATTTCGCTTGAAGGACTCTTGCAAGAATACGTTGCTCATAATCCCGTTTTCCATGAGAAAACCAAGCACTTAAAAAGGGATATGCATTATGTTCGTGAACAAGTGGATTCAGGTTTTATTGACTAAGCATGTTCCAAGTTCTGCTCAATTGGCGGATCTGCTCACCAAGGCTCTTCCTTCTTCTCAATATTCTGATCTTTGTGTCAAGCTTGGTCTGCCTTCCCAGTCAAAGCTTGAGGGGGGAGTATGAGTTGTATATGTAATTGTATTCTATATTTCTTTTTTGTTAGTGAGTTAGTTAGACTAACTTGGGTATTAGCTGTTAGTATAAATAGCTTCTCTCTTTCTTCTCATTTCGTTACGTTAATATGACATTTTACATTTGACTACAATAAAATACAGTATCTTCTCTCTATTTCCTCTCGAGTTCTTGAACAGAGATGTTCAATCTCATAAGCCAAAACTATTCAAACTTATTACCTTAGATTGTTTAGGATACAACCTTACGAGAAAGGTATTCTAAGTTATTTATTTTCTTATTGTAGCATGAATTTTTTTTTTTGCTTGGTTAGCTACATTTCAATAAAGTATTTATAGGCATTAGTCGCTAGTTTATGTAGATCCCTGACCTTTCAGTTCTAGAATATTTTAGATATTTCTTCATTCTTAGAATATTTAACTACATACAAAGCTAAAACCGTTCCAATACATGCTACACTTACAAGAGACGATATTTTACTAAGATTTTTCTAAATTACTTTCTAACATGGTCTAGTATACATCATCCATATTAAGATGTAGAAAGGATATTATGGTTATAGTCTAGATCAGGCAGTCCCTGTTACTCGTTAGTATATTTAAATGGCCCCCATGATGTAGAATACACCATTGTTCCAAGGTGAAAGTGATCCACAAGCAGGAAGTCAGAAGTGGACAAGCTAAGCCTTCATATCACGTTAAGTATATGCTCGAACGGGGCCCTCTGTTGTACCTATATGCATGTTCTTGACATCAATTTATGTTCCAGCTGTAACAATTTCTTAGGTAAACAACATAAAATAAAGCCAGAACTTGAATGGTTCATTGACCAAGTGCAAAAGCATATATTTCCTCCATTTCACAATACTCGTAACATAAGCATAATAATTATTATTCATTTACCAAACTTATATTATAATTTTTCACAAACGTATAAGAAAAAAGATAGCCAAGTGAGGTCTTATTTGATTCGTCTTAATTCATACTATTATAATATCAACTTTTCATAATTTTTACTTATCAATAATTCGAGATATTAAAGTTCAAAGTATTGCATTGGATAGTGTGCTAACAAGAAACGTTGCGAGTATTGCAAAACGGAGGAAGTACATCTCTAGTACCTATGGAGAATTGTGTTACATCAAATCACATCTTTTCTACCAGATTTTTGCAACATAATTGACGTACAAGTGCCACATATGACGAGAGTAACTCATTGAAAAAGCAAGAGATGTCGGAAAATATTTTAAAAAGTGCATACACAAGGAGAGAAATTACATATAAAAGAAAGGAATAAAAGAAATAACATATGCACTTATCCTTAGATTCACAACATAGCTAAACTCTCCAAGAAAAGCAAAAAGGTCCTCAAATTATTATACCCCCCCAAAGTTAAAATGAGAAATTCTAACTCCTCTATAAGCTAATTAACTAAGGCCTCTCTACTCAGCATGGGTATCAAAACCAACTAGCAAGGTTGCCTAATCGAACCACGAGCCACAGAAGCCGGTCTCCCTTATTAATTTTTTATTGAGTAGCCAACGCTAAGCAACCCATTCCTCGACCGTTGATTGCAAGTACTCCCGAAATACGTCTAGCATGTCCCGAAATGTGACTATTCCAACAGGGGTACAATCTTCCTCCATGACCCAAACATAGTTCACCCTATGTGCAACAGCTTGGATCATCACCGCGACTAGTGAGCTCTTAGGGTGGCAAACAATCGCCTCAGCCTTCCTCACCATCCTAGCCGAGTAGCTCCATGACCTATTATATCGTGTCAGTCTTGAAGTGGATGATGAAGTGGAGGATAATGACTCATCATCTGATGAGGAGGATGCCGATGAGGTAGAATATGATGAGTACTCATCATCCAACATTTCTAGCAACCCTTCTAGCTTTTTCTCCTTTAAACTCGTCTTCATGATTCTTACAATATCCTCCGGAGGCCCACCCCAGTCAATGTAGGACATTAGGTCCCCCGAGGACAGGGTCATTAACGCTGCTGCGACAGTTTCATCACAAGCACAAAGGGTAAATGGTGAAATTTCCCCAACAAGGGTGCCATCTACATCCACCACCCCAACAGAAGTTTGCTCAACCAGTGATTGAGCAATGGCCTCAAGCGCGGTCATGGCCGGGGCATGGTAGTCCACAGTGATTATGTTCGTTTGGATGATCTCAAGTTCCTCGACTGAGAGACTCGGGATAGGAGTAAATAAGCCTATTCGATTAAGGAGGAAACGGATCACGTCTTCTTGTGTCAACCAGCAATACTCCCGACCGTTATGAATAGTCGGACCCTTGGCCTTAAGTTGTTTTCTTCTAGAAGATGAGCTAGCAGTATTTTGTATGGGCACCACCAGGTTTTGTGCACCTTCCAGGATTAGATCAATTGCTTCCAGTAAGCTGATGACCAAAAAAACAAACCAAATAGGGAAACAATCAGAAATGGGCAAGCAATCATTTCTTGCTAGGAAACAAATATGTACTCAATTGTGATGCAACGTTACACACATTATGCAGTATATGCATGGGTCCTGAAAAAATTCCTTTTGGCCTTCATATAATATTTGGCCCTTTGCAATTACAAATGATTAAAGAGTGTTGGACCAAAAATAGGCATTTAAATGGTACAAATTAAACTATTTGAATGTTCTCATGTTAGATATACCATTTTGATGCAATTTACAATGTTTTTCCCCGAAAACTTGAGTTGTCTCAAAGATTATCTCGACGATTAACCATAGTTGAAAATCTTAAATTCACTACCCAACAGGCGGGTAGCCGTGAAAACATGAATGATGTCATCTCTATTAATTAGAGAAAATCATGAATTCGCCGCTAATCATGGAAGTCAAAATTCAAGCTTACCCACAAAATACTAGTGCAGAGCATTTCATCAACATAGCTTACAAAACCCTCAAAGACTTATCTATTGATTAACACCCTTCAAATTTATTCAACTCCATGTCTCCAACCCAAACCTAAAAGACACCCCAGGGCCGTGGTACAACACCTCATGTTTGCTCCACCGCTTATTTAATACGCCCTAAAAAGCACGGAGTCTCACGCACCCTCAACAATTACAAACAAGGCCTATTTACTGCATGCATACACAAATTCGCTTGGATCACACGCTTCGCTTGCCACTTTTGTTGAATCATACTTTGATTCTCATTTTCGATTTATGCGTCCCAAACACATGTTCTCATTTATAATCTTTTCACTTCTATGATTCACCATTTAGTAATGCTATTGCTTGTTTTTGTTTAAGTTTATTTCTTTTGAGGGGGGATTGTTTAAGTTAATTTAATTGGAGTACAAGTTACCAAAAACTTCAACTAATGCTATTTGTTAAAATTAAAAAAAAAACATTTATTTTCAATACAATTATACCATTACACCCAAATCACATATACTTTCCACTTTTCTTAATGCCCGTAAAATTTGAAATATATGGAAACTTCACCTAATCAACAAATTTACATAGATGTAAATTAGAGCAAGAGGTATTTTATATTGATCATTACTCCCCCGTTTCATAATATAAGACTTATATTCCTCATGTGAAAGTTTATTTTGCCGATTTTTTCCTCATGGAGTTTTATTTTTCAAATTTTCCGATGATTTATGGTACAAATGTAACTGGAATTAATGATGAAAGTAGAACTCCCAAATTTGAACCACGGTTTTACCCTAATTTTCTTTTTTAACTTTGTCATGAATGTTTTATCCTTTTTTTTACTACAATTAACATCTTTCTCAATCCTTAACTATTGTGAAAAAATTGCAACGAACTTTATATTATTGAACGGGCAAGTACATACTAAATTCTACCGTCTGAAACAACAATTAAGTCGACTTTTTTACTGCATTAAAAGATGATGGTTACACTAGATTACAAATGGAAAGTACATCTTTTTTGATGTACTAGCTAAATACTTCATTTTCATATGACAACAATGGTACTATTGCCATTTCTACAACAAAAAAAATCAGTGTACCATCAAAGGCATATAAGTGGATATGACCCAAAAGTGCATAATATATGGATACATACGTACGCGTTTGTAGTAATTGCTCCCGAATTCACCTTGTAACTTAAGGGTCACAAGTTTAAATCCTTCTAGCACTCTCTTGGAGAGGTAACCTTACTTTTTCCGGCTACTTTCATGCATCTTCTCGCCAGATACATAAAGAAGTGTACGATTTGTACATTAAAGAATACTTATTGCACTAGTTTACATCTAACGAACAACTTCACCTAATCCTTCTCTAACACTTCGCCTATAACCAATCAGGCGATTACCGTATCCTATATAGATCTTAATTATAATTAATTACTAATTGTAATGAGAGTATGCGACTGCCATGATAACTGACGTTTTTTCATTATACAACTCCGGCCACTTCTTTATAGAAAGCCATTAGATTCGTTCCTCTCAAAAAAAAAAAATTAGATTCGTTATATTACCAATTTCGCACTGAGAAATGTTTCAAAATTGACCTATCACCTAATACTACATCTATCCGTCCCATAATTAGTTACACGCTTGGGATTAGATACAACTAGTCATATATGCACGTGAAGCGTACGAAATCATGTAAAGTTCTATAACAGTAAGTTTGTTTAGGGAGTTTTGCATTTCATTTTTCAAAATTTAAAAATGTGAAAACAGTTATTTATGGAAAAAGTTGTTTTTTTCATTTAATTATGATTTTTAAATAAATGATAAATGTTGAATATTGGTGTCCCCTACTCTTCACATGTAAAATAGAGATTACCAATTAACTATTTTGACCTTAAGTAGTTTGACAATCTATAAGGATTACTATAGAAAAATATTCGAGAAATATACATTCGCTTAAGATGTAATCTTTTAATGTGAATTAGAATTCAGTTAGTCTCGAGGTAAATTATGTTCAGTTCAGTTCAACTCAATTCGATTCAACTCAATTCAGTCTAATTTAGTTCAATTCAAGTCGATTCAGCAAAAAAAGGAGGGATGCTAAAACACTAACAGTTAGATGTTTTAAAACATCTAACACAATTTTCATAAAAAGACAACATATTATCAGGTAAAGACAATATATTACCATTTGAAAGACAATATATTTCCATGTAAAAACCATAATAAATAAAATATTTTTTTTATTGTCTTGAGTTTACCCTTTTACCCTTCATTTAATACGTAAAAAGACTATTTTACCCCTTATTTACCATGTAAAATGACCGTTTTACCCCTGTTAGATGTTTTAAAACATCTAACTGTTAGTGTTTTAGCATCCCTCCACAAAAAAGGCCTAATCTAGCTAGATTATTATCATAACACTTACTTTTTTCTATATAAGGACAATATAGTGGAAAAAGTGGCACAAACAAGCATATGGTAAAATTCGTATAAAAAATATGAAACAGAACGAGTAATAAGAGTAAAAATAAACATAATTCATATACAAATATAAGACAGAAGTAGTAATAAGAGTAAAAATAAACCGCAACCACTTGAAATGATATTTCACTAATGTAACATGTATTATTATTACTAAGTAGCTTGAGTCAATAAGTTTGAGTTAAAAGACTATGACCATGCGTTTCATGCCTAAAACATTTATTCCCAATAGGTTAATGTCAAGTTCTTGCAGTAAATCAATTAGGCACTTAAATTTGAACGTGTAACCTAATACAATGAATTTAACCTTGAAAATTGTGATCAACAATTATTTATGGTTAATTAAAAGAGTAATTAATGTTTGACTAACTTTGCATGAACCATGAAGGCATCAAGTATGATCCTAAGCAAGAAAATAAGGGGGGAAGATAAAACACACATATTGGATGCCACCTTTTGTTTTTCCTTTTTTCTTATTTAGGATATTAATTGTATTGGGTGTCATTTTCAGCCGATTAATATCGCATATCCTAACAAAATCAGATTAAATATTTTTAAAACAAGAAACACTAAAACAACTACACGTAACGCTTTGTTATGCACGTATGTCAAATCCCAATATTTATAGAAGTGTTTTCCTTGTAGTTTGAGTTGATTCATTTTAGGGTTATAAACGGAAATAAAAAACAGAAATTAAATTCAGAAAAAGGGAAAGTTTACTACTTCCTCCGTTTTCTAATGCATGCAATAAAGGGGAATATTTGTGAGAGATAAAAAATTCATTTGTTGCAAGTATTGGAAAACGGAGGAAGTATTTCTTTCCTTCCAATTTTCTCAGTTCAATAAATATTCACTAAACAATAATGATGATGTAAGGGAGAAAGAAATACTCCTAGATATAGTAATAGTATATTTTACCCTTTTCAACAACAAAAAGAAAAACCCACTTGTATGTTCCCCTCACAGAAAAGGCCATCTAACCCAATATCGAAATTGACCCAAACATGAAATAATCCGATTTCGAAATTGACCCAAATACGAAATAACCGGATATCACAATTGACCCAAACACGAAATAACCGGATATCACAATTGACCCAAACACGAAATAACCTGATTCGAAATTGATCCAAACACTAAATAACCCGACTGATCAATTTATGTCTACTCATACCTAATAGAAGGGTGGCTCGAATTCAATTATATAAATCGTAGACTTTTTTTTAAAAAAAAAAAAGTATAGTATGTAGACCTACTTTTTCTCTGTTAAAATAAAGTACAAAAACGTAAAACTTTTCTTTTGGACAGAGTAGAGGGGACAAAGGTGCTACAAATGTTAGATGATGTACTCCTACTATTGGAACCATTTTTCATATAAGCATAATTTCATAAAGACCTCATATATCAAGCTAACTTTGCTCAGAAATCGTAAGATGATTAAATTGAGATAATTGGCAAATCTAGCTAAATCGTGAACTACGTCCCCTAAAAATTTGTACCCTTACTTACATTTTATTTCCCGATATAGAAGTAATTATGAGGAAAATTGGCAGTTTATACATAATAATGAACTTATTAAGATATAAAGAGTACTGTTTTAATTCTGAGTTAAAAAAAATTGGTAAATCAAGAATGCCTTTCAACAATTTTGTCCTCTCAACATCAAATATCTACTTAGCTTGCTGATTATCGTATCTTTTGAAGACCTTAATACCACAAGGTAGAAACCACATATAGAGCCCAAAACTTTTTTTTTATTGTCAGTTTTCAAAATAACATTATGCTATGATAATGACTACTCCCTCCGCAAAGCCTCAGTTGCAACGATTTAAAAGTGTTAGTACAAAATATTTAATCATTGCAACTAATCCGTTACGGAAGGAGTAGTATTATTTTGTTATAGTATCATACGAATATGACCCGTAACATCTTAAAACAAAAGGTTAGAATTTGGCGTTTACACCGAACGGACCATGAATGTCATTGGTGTGATAATTTATATTTTCCAATTTACTACAATTCTGAAATGAAAAACAAATATCATACCAACAAATTTCAGATTTTTTCAAAAAAATTCTTTTGTTCGTTAATTCCAAGGTACGTAAGTACGTACTACGTACCAAAAATCCCAAATTAAAGAATACAACTTTTATTCTCCATATATAAGAACAAAAAACAAATTAAAAATAAACAATTAATAAAACAAAAACTTAGATTAAGAAAAAGAACAGAAATTAAAGGAGGTGAATCATACCCAGTGGAAGCATCCACGTGTTTGATAAATCCAGAATCTTTAGGCAAAATGGCAGAAATAGGAGAAAGCAGAGCAGAAGAAGGAGATTTCAGATTTTCCTCTTTACAAAGAAAACATATGATATCTACCATACATATTTTCCCAACACATTTACACCCACCATTTTCATAATCAACACTGTTATGGTGATGATGATGATGATCACAGGACCATATGCTTATGAAGTTTTCTTCAGAAGCTTTAATGGCGGATAGAGCATCACCTATAGTGGTTGATGAGAGGGAGAGTGAGTTTAGTGCTGGTTTTCCCAGGCAGAGGTCTGACACCACATGGGATAACAAGCTGATTGCCATGCAATTTCTTAGAAAATTTGGGTTAGAGAGAGAAATGAATGGTTTTAGAGAGAGAAAGCTCTGATGATGTGCAGGAATGGAAGATGGGGTGGTAAAATGGTGATGATAGGAGGGTGTATTTATATAAATCAGGGTGTTACAAGTGAAAGGGTTTAGGACATGTGGTGTACTGGTGAGCTATGTTCTGCTATGAAATTTAGAGTGGGACCATTTTTTTAAAATTAAAGAATAGTAGATTGTTTGTTTAATGTAAAGGGTGGAAATTTGAAGAAAAAGGTATCTTTTATTCCAAAAGTTAGAAAAAGGTTGTGTTAGTCAAGAGTCGGATTTAGGAGACTGCTAGGATTAGTTTTGAGGATGGGATTAGTAGGCTAGCTACTAGTTATTCTATAATACTTTTTCTGTTTTTTATTATTGGCATTATTTTTACTTTTGCAAATAATAAATTAGGAAAATTTACGAAAAAACACCTTTTTGTTATAGTTTTCGGGAAAAAAACGCTTTATATAACTTTTTTGTGAAAAAACACATTTTATGTCAATTTTTATCAAAATGTACACCTTGTTGTCAAATTTTAGTTAGGAAGTCAAACTTTCGATCATTAAACCTCTTAAATTTTCCGTCCTCTTGTTTGCATGGGGGAGACACACACATAAAAAAGAAGGTCAAAACCTTTCACGTAAAAATGAACGAAAAATTGGAGGGTCAATGTCCAAAAGTCTAACTTTTTAGCCAAAATCAAACAAAAAGGTGTGTATTTTGATAAAAAGTGACATATAAGGTGTTTTCTCACAAATATAATATATATATATATATATATATATATATATATAAAATAAAAACTGTCACAAATAAGGTTTTTTCGCAAATTTTCCTATAAATTATTTGCATCCAAAATCTTTCCTCTACGTCTCTCCAATTACATGGGTCCATTTTTTCCCTCTCGTTCTTTTGTCTCTTCTCTCCTTAATTCTTGTTCACAAATCCAATAATACATGTATAAAAAAACTAAACCAGCATATAAGGGTCCTGTGTAAATGTTTCCTTAGGTCAATTTTTGGTGAAAGGTAGGGGCCAAGCTCTTAAACAAACAAAAAAAAGAAGAATAAAACTGAAATAAAACCTAAAGCAAAAACTAAATTACACTAAGATACGCATAATCAATCTAATGCTCATCAAAAGCAAATCCATTAGTTATGGGCACTAGCCGAGGCGTACTATGACGCCAAGATTCTCCAATAAAACGGCTCGAATCCCCACGACAGAACGCTTCATAAAACACAATCTTGTGCTTTAGCTCCATTTCACGATTAGCTAATCGGTCAGATGCTTGATTAACTTCTTTATAACATGCAATAAGAGAGAGTAGCATTCTTTCAAGTTAATAAGCACTTTGATGTAAATAAAAGCAAGTTTAGCAGGAATCTTCTCCCTCAACGTACATGCCAGGTTCTGCTAAAAACCTATATTTTGTTGAAAATTGAAAACTAACAGTCATGATTGGAAGAAAGGGGGTATATATAAGATTTATAATGGTACATATTACGATTTAAGGGTACGCGTGCTTCTAACATCAAAGTTCTCCTGCTAACATCAAAGTTGTAAAAATTACAAAAATGTCATTAATGAATGCACACGTACCCTTTATGTTAACATGTATCCCCTTAACTTGGTTTTCACGGTGAAAACCAATGCAACAGTTGAAAACTAAAAACTTTTAATCTTTGAAAGTCGATCTTGATTCGGTTACAGATCCAACAGCCCTCAATCACGCGGATGTTTTTAGGGGGTTTTGGGTTTCTATCATTATTTTCTCTCTCCTGATTCACGCAACTTCCTTTTCTCGCTCCTCTGAAATTCCATTTTCCCATTTTCTCACTTTCGAATAATTCTCGCTAAAGATTTCGCTTGCATCTCCTCAAATTAGCTGAAGATCTTATCTCAAATCTCGATATGTGTAAGTTTCGTTGCTTATTATTGTTTATTTATCGTTTTTTAATCAATCTCGGTAACTCGAATCATCATCAAAGCCTTTTTAGGTTTTCTTTTTTCGATCTATGAATTTTTTTAGGTTTTATGATGTTTGAGCACTTGATTCTCGGATATGAAGTGATGTTAAGCCTTTTTATGTTTTCTTTGAACCATTTAACTTCATAGCTCAGATTTATTCAATTTTTTGTCACATTCTATACTTGTGTAGTTGTTATGCTATATCAACATTGATCTGGCTTTGTTTTGTGTTGATTCTTCAATATGAAGTGATTTTTAGCATTTTTAGGTTTTATTTGAACCATTCATTTTCGTCGCTTAGATTTATTCAATTTTTTGATCGCATTCTATATGTGTGTATTTGTTATGCTATATCAACATTGATTTGATTTTGTTTTGTTTTTGAGTTCTTGATTGTTTTACCTGAAGTTATTTTAGGTCGTTCATTTCTATAGATATGTCATAATATGTGATTCTTATTGTCTATATTATACTCTTTACTAGTTTTATGTGCCAACTTTGATTTGTAGTTTACTGATTCATAGCACATTGTATTATTTAATGATAAATAGGTGTTATTGTTAATCTCTAGATTATACCATCTTTAGTACTTATATGTATAATTTTTTATGACCTTAATTATTGATTGATTTTTATTTAAATTTCTTTTTTAGGACAAATGGTTCGTATCAAATCTGCCTTTAACCAGTCACCTAAGGCTGAAGCAAAGTCATCGAAGAAGGTGACCTTTGCAAAATCACCTATTCAAGCTAATAAGAGTCCTGGAAAACCCAAAGGTTTAGCTCCTAAAAGCATGAAGAATACGAAGTTCAAGAAAGCTGTGCAAGATAAGAAAGGTATTTGAAGAAATTTTTGCTATATTAATGGTATTGAAAGAAATTTTTGTTGTGATAGGAAATAATTTTGGAAAGTTTATATTATTTTTGCTATGTTTGATTATTTTCATGTCTCCATGTACCCTCTGAATTTATAATGTACCCTCTCCATTGCATATTGTACCCCTTTGTTGAGTTTAGCTCATTTCTCCTCTCTTTCTCTTGAACTTTTCATTGCAAATTGTACCCACTGAATTTATAATGTAGCCCCTAATTGTATAATGTGCCCCCTTATGAGAGGATATATGTGTTTCCTCTTAGTTGTGTTTTTATAGATTATGAAAATTTATTTATATTTCTTCATTTTATTGTTGTTTTCTGATATGAAACCTTTTTTTTTAAAATAATAATTGTAGGTGGAAAAGGAAAGACTCTCGAAGAAGAAGATGCTATTTCTGATGAAGAAGAACATTTTGAAGATGATGTTCCAATAAAGAATGTGATTGATGCAAAGAGAGGTCGAAAATCGAAAGCTGCAACTAAGAAGAAAGGTTTTGATTCTTATGAAAACTGATTTTTACTTTTATTGTTCCTATTTTTTGTTGTAGTTGTTATTTATCTAATATCCTTTTTTCTAAATTTAGATGCAGTTGCAGAAGAAAATCCTTCATCAGAACATGAAGAAGAAGATGGAGAAGTCAATGAAGAAGAAGATGATATTCGTGAAGAAGAAGAACAAGAAGAGTCACATACTATAAAGAAGAAGAACAAGCTGATTGTTTCGAAGGTGGAGTCATCTATGTATAAAGCTAAGGCAGGTGCAAAATTGAAAGTTTCAACTAGTAAGAAAGGTATTTTTCCATAACTACTTCAAACTGATTTGTAGGTTTAGTTTTTAATTTTTTATATTCTTTATATTAATGTAGTAACTTTTAAAAAAAAACTTAAGGTGTAAAACGAAAAACTCTATCAGAAGATGAAGAAGAAGAGGATATTCATTTTGATGAAGAAGAGTCTAATGTTCAGACCAATAAGAAGATGACTGCTGCAAAGTCACCTCAACGTGGAGTTTAGGAAAGTTCAAAACAGAAAGCTGCAGCTAGGAAGAAAGGGTAGTTAATTGCTGCTTTTTTTTTGTATTGGTGATTATTTGCTATTAATTAATAAACATTTCTTAAACAAATTAGTAGCTGCAAAAGAACATTTGTTATCATCAGAAGAGGAAATTCGAGATGAAAAGTACATTCCATCCAACAATAGTGAAGGAGAACATTCTGAACATGGTGAAGGTGATCGTAGATTAGTTTTGTTAAAAAAGAGAAAGATGTGTTCTACCTTGGGGCTTTCAGACAAAAAAGAAAGTATATTGGATGTTGTTTATGAAGAAGCTATTAAGTAAGTAATTCTTTTTTCAGTGTTATCCTTTTATGTATTATATATATATAACTTCTAAGTGAACTTTTTATATGTACCCTCTGTAATTTTATATGTACCCTATGTATGTGATCTTTGTTCTATTTCCTTTTCATATCACTTGATTTATTATCTTATATGTACCCTTTGTAACTTTATATGTACCCTCTGTAACTTTATATGTACCTTCTCTATGTGATCTTTGTTATATGTACCCTTTATTACTATGTACTCTTTGTAACTTTATATATACCCTATTTAACTTTATATGTATTCTGTGTATGTGATCTTTGTTATATGTACCCTTTGTTACTATATACCCTTTGTAACTTTATATGTACCATCTTTAACTTTCTATGTATTCTCTGTAATTTTATATGTGCCCCTCTGTATATGACCTTTGTTATATGTACCCTTCATATCATTTGATGCATTATCTTCTATGTACCCTCTATTATTTAATATGTACCCTCTCTATGTGACCTTTTTTATATTTACCCTTTACCCTCTGTAACTTTATATGTACACTCTTTAACTTTATATGTGTTCTCTGTAATTTTATATGTACCCATTTGTATATGACCTTTTTAATTATATGTACCCTTTCATATCATTTGATGTATTATCTTATATGTACTCTCAATTATTTTATATGTACCCTCTGTATGTGAACTTTGTTATATGTACCTTTAATTTTGATATCCTTTGATATATTATCTTACACTTGCACCTTTTTTATAAATCATGAGTCGTAAGTGAATCTCGATTAAGACACATTTTCGATGTGCTGCAGTTGTTGAAGTATTTCGAGGTCTTAGTGCTGATCAGTTGAAGAGTGTTGAGGAGATTGGATTTGGGGCCAGTCTAGAATGAAACTGACCAAAATCAACCGTTTTAATGTCAGAGGTTCTCAGTTAATGGAGTAAGTTTTAATGTCACTCCTGACGATATTTATGATCTGTTCTGTCTTCCGAAAGGTGATACCATGATTGTTAGCATAGGAAAATTTAGAAAACGTGAAAATCTTAATGATTCTTGCATGAAAGAATTGAGGAAAGGGTTTGATCTCAAAGAAGATTCGACAGTGTCTACTGGTGCATTGTCGAAAGCAATGATGAATTTGAAGGAAGGAGGTCCTTTGTTTAAGAAGTATTTTCTTTTGTATGTCTGTTATGTGTTTCTAAATGCTAGTACAAATGGTACATTTGACTTTTATATTGCAAAAACCATAGACAATGTATATTCGATAATAAGTTTGGATTAGTGTTCTTATGTTCTTGATTGTCTGTGCAATGCTGTCAAAGCTTACTTTTCTAGCATTGAAAAAGCAATTTTGTTAGGAAAGAACATAGATACGAAAAGAGTGAAAGGATGTGTTCTTATACTTCAAGTTCTTTACTTCCATCATTTCATGTTTAGAGGTGTGAAAGAACCTAGTAGTATACCTCTTATTCAGCATTGGATAGATGATAAGTTGTACAGAAGGATGATTGAAGAAAAAAAACTGGTTTTGGTGACTGTGACATGGATAAGAAGACTTATCATGTGTGTACAAAGCTGAAGTCAAGTGGTGATGGAGTGGAGAAGAGCATGAAATTAACTTTTACAGAACCTTGTAAACAGCTTTTACAACAGCTAGTAAATCACCTTCTAAAGAGCCTTCTACATCAGGTTCAAAGAGAATATCCAATACGAGCTCCCTGTTGGATTATATACGGATGAAGAGATAAATTCTTCTACTGACGATGTAAGTAAATGTTAGTTTTACTCTATGTTCTTTACATATTTAAAGTTTCTTTCACCTAAATTTTTTAGGAACTTGAAGAGAGTAATATAACTTCTTATATGTTATTTTACTGAATAGTTGAATTGTTATTTAGAGGGGTACATTTTATGTATAAAGGTTTACATTAGAGGTTATTATTTGATTTAATTTAGGAATCTCAGAGGATCATACTTCTTTTGAGAAGGGATGTTGAGCTCTTTATTTTTATTCATGTTGATCGACTTAATCGGATAAGGGAAACGATTAAGCAATATGTTGTCATGAAGTCTGATCCACAAAAGAATTCAGAATCAGCAGTTGTTTCTCAGATGGAGAAAATCTTATCAGATCCTGAAACCCTTGATATGATTAACAAGATTGTTAATAGCTTTCTCCTCGCAAAACAAATGGCAATGGAATTCCCTTCTTTTGATTTGCTTGGAGGTGAAGAAAGTATGTGCTTTATTATTTTTATATTTTACATTTTAATCTTTACCCTTTTTCTTTTTCAAACCTTAAAATTTATTTCTATTTTTCTTATTTTTACAGATTGTGATGATCATGATAATGCTGCTAAAGATAATCCATTTCCATAGGAAAAGGACTGCAACAATATTGTGAATAAAGTGGTCTCTGACATTTTGAATGGTGAAGATGAATTGGAAGAATCAGGTATTCTGTTTGATCTTTTGTCATTGTTTTGCCCATTTGATTGCGGTGAACCAACTGATGGTGTGGAATTTAATTCTGAGCATATGTCAAAGAATAGAAAACTGATGAAAGTTTTACCTAGCCTTCAACAGATGTTGTTGATTATTGCATGTTTAACCCTTTGGGAGCTGAAGAATCTGACCTTGAACCACATGGTATTTCTTCCATGTAAGTTTGTATTTAATTATGTATAGTTTAATTATATGGATGTCTTCATATACCCTCTGAATTTATTATATGTATCATTCTCATTGTATAATGTGCCCCTTTTGTTCTTGAACTTTTTGATATTTTGTTTTAGGAAACCAAGTTTATGAACTTATGATATCATTTACTAACTATGCTGCTATTTGGTCCTTTTATTATAGAGGGAGACAGTTTTCGCCCATAATGTAAGTGAGTATATCATATCTAGAGAAGAACTGCTTACCATGGCTTATCAACAAAAAGTTTCTAGTTGTGTGATTCGTGTGTGGTCGATGATTCTGAATGATATTGAAATAAAGAAAACAAGTAAACCAGTGAGGTTTTTCTTTGGCGTCGACCAAACCGTAAGTAGGTTTGATAATTTTTATTTTCTCCTATTTAACTACAAGGTAAAAACACAACATTGATAGGATTAATATGTTTTTGATGTGCAGATTTTTTTCAAGAAGCTCCTTAACGCTTACAATGAAAATGATGTAATTTTAAGGGAAGAGGCACTTAAAAAGAAAGAAGTTAACCTTCACAACTCCTTGAAGTGTTGGGTTGTGAACACTGTCAATTCAGTAGATCATCTTCTCAAAGCGTCTTTTGTAAAAAAAATTAAAATTTTGTTGAATAATTAACATTTTTCCTAATAGTTTCTGATTTGGTTAACTCTTTTTTGTTGTAGTTGTTTGTCCCGATGTTGATGGAGGATCACTACTTTTGTGTAGTGATCAACTTCGATTCAAAAACTATACAATACTTGGATAATCGCAAGTACAAAGATGCTGACTCATTGAGCTTTAGAGAATGGACAATATTTATGCATGGTAAGTAAAGAATTTTTTCTATCCAAGAAATTTTTGTAGGGTTTTTATTATTTTTCAAGGTTAGATTATTTTCATGTGTTGATATACCCGCTGAATTTATATATGCACCCCCTTGTTGACTTTTAATCATTTCTCATGTTTTTGTCTTTTATTGCAAATTGTACTCTTAGGAACTTGGAATATGATGTACCCCATAGCATAATGTACAATCTGAATTTAGTGTGTACCCCTTGGTTGTATAATGTACCCCATAGCATAATGTACCTCTAACTTTGTTAGATATCCAATTCAAAGGTAGTTGGCCTGTTGTGTAATGTACCCTCTAAATTATAATGTCTCCCCTTATTAATTATTGACATTTTCCAGTTAGATATTATAAATTAGGAGATGGGGTATATATACCCCTAAAGGTACCTGGTTGTGTAATGTACCCACTTAATTTATCATATATTCCCCTTTAAAATACATACATTGGTCCTTTAAATAAAATTTATGGTTGGTTTAATGTTGTTGTTGTTGTTAAGCTTAATTTGATTCAACATCATGAATATTATACTCTTAAACTTAAGAGACCTATATACCAAGTTCAAAGGTAACCTATTTGTAAAATATACCCTCTGGTTTTTTAATGTACCCTCTTATGAATTACTGATATTCTCTTGTTAGTATTATTTGTGTTTGGTTCAAGGTTAATTTGGTGTATGCATTATATAGGTGAATAACTTGATTTTAGTTTTAAAGGAACTTAAAGATGAAATATCATCTCTAATTACATCTTCTTTCAAGTTTGAAGTTGTACCTTTTAATTGGATATCTCAGTCTCCTAATTTAGATTGTGGGATATTCTTCTTGTTGCATATGCTGTTTTTCAAAGGAGAAAAGTTTGACGCTGATTTTGGCAAGGTAATATTCTATATTTTTGGTCTAATTTGTGTAAGATCTACTCCATTTTCTTTTGTGTAATAACCATTTTTTTATTTATACTGTGTTTAAGGCCTTAAAGAGGAGAGTTTATCGTTCTTCAATCTATGTTGCTATTGTCCTGCATGATTTCAATGAAATACGTGTTGTTATTTTGTATAAGGTGAAGGCTTTGAAACCCAAAGAAGGATGAAATTCATTTCTTCGTTGCTGAGAAGAAAAGAAAGGAAGCTAAAGCAAAAAAAGTTAAGCCAAAGAAGAAATAGTTAAGTAGGGATGAAAAGTGTTTTTGGGTACATAAGTAGTACTTGTTGATAATCAGTGTTTTTGTAAAGTTTAATGGGGACATAAGTAGTAATTGTGGATATTATATTGTTTTGCATTAAGGCTACATCTTTTCGGGTAAATTAGCTTTAATGGTTTTAAATTGAACATGTGTCCGAGATGTATCCATGTATGTATAAACATAAGATACTTTTCTTGCATAAGTAAGCAAAGAAATGTTAGTAGCTGACAACAGATTGAGGAATTGACTTTAAAAATTATTTTGTATAGCATGCTGAATGTTGAATTATGTGCCTCCTTTTGATGAGGCGTTTTCTTGAAACAACTTATATGATCAATAAGCTAAGTAGGAAATTTCAAGTTTGATTAATTTGGAGACTCAGATAACCCCAAAGTTACCCTATTGTGTAATGTACCTATTGAATTTATAATGTACCCCTCCTCTAAAATACAGATATTATTCTTTTAAATAATATTTATGGTTGGTTTAATGTTGCTGCTGTTGTTTAGTTTAATTTGTTCTAACATCATGTATATCACACTTTTAAATTTAGGAGACCTATATACCAAGTTCAAAGGTACCCCATTTGTAAAATATACCCTCTGATTTTATAATATATCCTCTTATGAATTACTGATTTTTTCTTGTTAGCTATTATTTGTGTTTGGTTGAAGGAAACATCCTACTTACTATAAAATGGTGCTACACAATAAATTAGAAGGGAAAAAATCATTAAAAGTTACGAACATAAAAAAAATGAAAATTTGAATATGATGGTTATTGCAACTTATAAGGAAAAGAAGTAATTCGAGCTCAAGTAAGCTAGTCATTGCAAATCAACTACAAATCATTTCAATTATCACAAAGTATCATAGTCTAAAATAATATCAAAACTTCAAGAAACCAAAATATTCATGGCAGATGGTCAACCGCCATTTCATAGCTTTCAAGCCTACAAAAGTACAATCAACTAAACTACTCATCTAAGCTACTTGTCATTAAATATTCTACTTGTCATTAAATATTCTAATTGTCTTTAAAGTGTCTCTATCGTTGCCCCCAAACCCACTTTAGTAGCTTCAAACTTCCCACAATTGTCAACCTGAAACATTAGAGGTTACATATAAGATATAAGGGGTTAATGTAAATTATAGAGGGTACATCATGAAAAATTTCAATTAAACATATAATGATGTGCTACCAGTTCCTGCTTGCATCTCATTAAGGTATTATAGGATTTGAACTAGTTGAACAATATTCAAACAGAGGGTACACATAATTCAAAAGTGGGTACATATACTATTACAGAGGCTACACAAAATAAAATATAATATCTTATTCAACATTTTTTGCCTTTCCGGGGCAAGTACGGTTGTCGTGTGTTGAAAGTTGACCACATGACCTGCAAAGTCTTTTGTTTTTCTTTTGGTGCTTCAACAACTATTTCTTGATCACACTTTTTTCTCTTGCCAGTGCCACTTCCCTTGTTTGAAGATGTTCTCCAGAGGTAGAAAATCTACTTCTATTTGATTTGAACCAAGCAAAAATTCTAAGTGTTGGTCTTTGGATTGCTCTTCATCATTGGGATCCCCTGTTTGCAACTCCTTTTCAATAGTAGTTAGTTAATCTAGTAACACCTTCATATGATCGAGGTTGTCTTTAACAAGGTTTACACATGAGAAAAATTTCGACCAAACATCACCAACAAGTTTATATCTTTCATCCTTTTCAATACCTTCTGAGTTCCTGCATAAGTTTTACATTGGTTGTCTCAAATCATTTTTAGTCGATCGATTCAAAATATATAGCTTCGGAATTTCCTTCAAAAACTTTCCTTTCCTCACAAAGAGTACATGACAGCATAATAAACCCAGGAATTCAAACATTTTTCATGAACATGAAATACATTGACCATCAGTAGAATATGTTGCAGTATAAACTTTGTTTCTTGTATTGTAAAATACTTGAAAATCTTGAATGTTGTTTTCAGATGTTGCAAGGTGTGATACTCCACAGTTAAACACCACATGATGAAATTCATGCTGAAATTTGTAAAACAAATTGTAGTATAAACAATTGATGCATGCTTTTCTAAGAGTAGAGGTGTCACAAGTCGAGGCATTCGATTTTTGCTGTCTGCATTGAGTTTGTCTCGACTATGTCTTTGACAACCAATTGCTGATTCATACCTAAACCATAACTCAACCAAAAGACAGTTTGCATTGGTAAATTGTGTGAAAAAGTGGTTTTCACTCTCAGATATTTGAGTAGATCGCAATATACCACCCAAAAGTGGACTTCTAAAATACGAAGGAATCCAAAGTTCTCTTATGTTAAACATGTGCAAGAACCAATCATATATCTCCAATACATATCATGACATCACTATACCCTATTCAGCATCAAATTCCTTTGGCTAATGGTCCTTATTCCAGACAACACTACTCAAATCTGATAAGAAATCTGTCTCATTACACATTGCAAGACCAACCTTATTAGGGATCTTTTTCATGATGTGCCACATACATAACCTATGTTTTGTTGTATCTAAAACGTTACTAATGGCTACTTTCATGGCAGGATCTTGGTCTGTTATCAAGGAAATAGGTTGACGACCTCTCATTACTTTCAAGAAGCTTTCGAACAACCGAGTAAAAGACTCCATATCCTCTTTGGCAAGTAACCCAAAAGTAACACATTTACCATGATGATCAACTCCCGTGAATGCGGTAAAAACCATACTATACGCATTTGTGTCAAAAGTCAAAAGACACCATGTCTGCAAAAACTGAATAGTTTTTCCTACTGTAGAATCACACCAAAATACTCTTGTAAGATTTTTTGTTTCATTGAGACAATATTCAAAGAAGAACCCCACCACCACTATCTTTCACTTTCTCTTTCAAATTATTAATGAACATTGTGGTATTTAAAATCAATTGTTGCCTCAACATTGTCATAACTACCAACATGCTCTTTCATTAAACTAAATGATTTTTTTGGGCCAACATTCAATTTGAAATTATGAAACATGAATTTCTTGTGAGCAAGTGTCAGATTTCTCTTATTCTTTTGAAAATTCATGCTTTTAGGAGTAGCAAATAAATGATTATGAGATTCATGAAAAATATATACCATGAACAATCAGTCTTTGCGCCTCTTCATCGCCATTCTTGCATCACAACCATTTCTATTGACGCCTCTTCTTTGAGAAGTGAAACTGTACAAAGTCTTTGAGTTTTCAAGGCTTTTTTTTACTATCCCCATCTTCTTTGTGTCCTTTCTTGTTTCAAAACACATATTTCAAGTACACATTTCCTTCCTTGTCATTTTTCTCTGTCCCAAGTCTCTCCACAAAACAACAGAAGCGAGCATAAGCTTTGTAGAACTCGACGCCATCTACTATACTGGTGAATGTCATACCAACAATAGGCTTTAGTTCAACGGGACAAATGTAATCCCGACTAATTTTATGAATTTTATAAATATATTTAAAGTATATTTATAATCATTTTCATATTTATTTCATTTAATTATTTAAGTGTTGACTATTTTAAAATTCAAATGATTGTTTAAACGTTTTAAATAGTCATTAATATTTTTTGGGTTGGATTTTAAGTATTGAATGTTTTATTAAAGATTTTGGGTCGTGTTTAAAATGGTTTTAATATTGGGTTGAGGAGGCAAAAGCTTTTAATTAGTATTTAATGATCAACTTCAGGCCAAACCTAAGTCTAACCTAATTACAATAGGTTTTAGGCAAAACCTATAAATACCCTGTCCAAACCCCATAGTTGTACACTTTTTATTTTCTCCTCTATCTCTCCTCAAAACGGCGCCCACTCCTCTCCCTCTTCTCCCTCGTTTTTCGTGCGCCGGCCAACACACCACCTCACCTCCGTTTGTTTTGCTGGCGAGCGTTCACCACCACACTCGCCCCCCTCTCGTGTGCGTGCGTGCAGCACCGCCGCACCACCACTCCTCCCTCTCGCCTTCCGCGCGCCAGCAGCACAGCAGCCACGCAGTGCGTGATCGCTACGCGCCGCCACCGCAGCCACGTGCCACCCTTGTGCGCGTGTTTCCTTCGTTCTTCCGGTTTTTTTATTTTTCCTTTGGTTATTTCTTAACCCTTATCCTTTATTTAATGTTTAACTATAGTTTTAGTATTAAAGTTATAGTTTTTATGAGTTTTTATATGTTTTGTAAATAAAGTTGAAAACTTTATTATTTGATTTATTAAAAATCTGATGTTTATTTATTGTGAATATAAATTATAATTTCAGATTTATTATTTATTAATTAAAGTGGGTTTTAAGCATGAAAGTAATGGTTTTTGAGGTTTTAAAGCCTAGGTTTATGAGTATTATATTAAAGGTTATTAAAAGTTGGAACTTTAATGTTTTTAAAGTATTTTAATTTGAGTTTTGAAGCGTTTTAAAATAAATTATATTGTTGTGAATAATTAGGATATTAATTCATTGGTGTATTATTGTTTTATTAGGCGGAGAATTTACTTCATACGATTTCTAGAGTTTTAAAGTGGCTTCTCACTTTGTCTACACAAGGTACGTACATGTCCTTATGTGTTAGACTAGTATCATGTCCTAAGGATTAGAATTATTTATAGGGAACCCTTTTATGGTTCATACGTGGCTATTGAATTGGAATTATGTTTTCTTGAGCATGTTAATTGCCTTTATATTTTATTACATGATTGAATGGATGTTTGATTCAAGCATGTTGTTTAGAAGTATTTATATTTTAATCCATCGTGTGATATGGATTACTATTATTTTATTATTTGATTATGAATTTTGGTATTGTTTCCTTAGTGGATATTTTATTCCTTCTCAAAAGCCAAGGACTTTGTGAGGAATTTGGATTATTATTGTTATGATTATTTTATTACTTTTCAAAGACCGAGGGCTTTTAGGGTATGTATATATATATTATCGTTGGACATTTGATTGTTGATTTAAGTCAACAAATAAATTTGGAGGATTAGTTCTTGGTCAATTGGAAATGTTTGATCACTTATTTAATCCTAAGATAAAAGAGGAATATTTGTTGTATTCATGTTATGTGTTGGTTGTCTGTTTAGAGTCCAACATCGAATACCTTAATAATAGTTAAAGTGGTAGTGAATAGCAATAGCTTTAGACTTGTGCACGTCTGAAATTATGGACTACTATGAGTTGGAGTACATGGTGGTAGCCCATGACTTTTCTTGGGGTTGGATTGATCATCGTACCCTATTTTTATTTCTAAAGTTCCTCGATGTCGTTGGTCAAGGGGTTACGGAGTCGCGCCCCTAACTCGGTCTTTCTATTTTCAAGACTGGTTTTGGTTGGACAACTTGATCCATTGTCTATTTAATTTATTAATTTTTATCATGGTGTATGTCTTGCGTAGTCAAGTCTTATTTTAAGAGTTGAAGTCTTGAGGTATTTTTAATGATCATGTTCTATTGCTTAGTAGTATCATAATTAGGTTTCATGTTTTATTCTATTTATGTATGTACTTAGCTTTGCTGATTACGTGCTTTTCTGTGTGTCGATCATGGTTGTGCCTATTGATCCTCTGATGACCCTTTATTGGCGAGCAGTTTTCAATTGAGTATACGCCTACAGGTTGGAAGACATGATGTATCGTCTCAATTACTCATTTGGGACTTGAGAAGCGTTGTTGAGAGATTGTTTTATTACTTCTATTGCTTCTTACTTTTACATTACTTTTATTGAAGTATTTTATGGATTATTTATTGTAAATGCTTTAAGTTGGTTTTGATTTACTTTCGAGGTTTGGATAATGGGTTGACAATTATTATGTCTTAAGTATTTAATAAAGTTTTATTTAATGTTTTTCCGCTGCAATACTCTTAGTAAGCCGGTACGTTTTCACACGGGAGATAATGCCTTGGTAATTCTCTATTTTAGTTGGGAAAAGTATATGTTTTATAAAGACAGAATTGTTAGGGTGTTTCAAATTGGTATCAGAGCTTAAGGTTTTATTGGCCTTTGGTGCCAAAACTGTTTTTAGGCGCCTAAACTAACTAGCTAGCCTAGTTATTTCAATAGTTAATTTATAAAGTAAGCTCCTATTTATTCATTTCTTAAATTTATTTTGAAGAATTCGAGGTTTATTTTTGAAAAAGGTTTAAACCTTATTTATTGGAGATTTTATTTTCGAATCTTATTTTGATTAGAAAAATTTATTTTCGAATTTATTTTGATGTATTTCTAATTCTTTTATTTATTTTTCGGTTTTCTTTAGAATTTTCGAAAAGTTTAATTAATTATTTCCTTTTATTAATTTTTATTTTCAAAAATTGGTTCAAAAATTCTTGTGAATTGTCCGAAAATTATAATTATTTTCGGTATTTAATGAGCATTTTTGAAAATTGTTGAGTTTCGAAAAATATTTTTGTCCTGCTTATTTGTTTTATTTCAGTGAGATGGGTAGTTTAGGATGGGCATATAGGATAGAAATATCATATGTCTGCATTATTTTGTTGTGTTCAGTTATTTCCTATCTGCTAATCTGTTCAGCTGCTTTATGTCTGAGATTCTGTTCAGTTAGTTCAGTATCGTTAGTCTTTTCAGCTATTTTAGTATGTTCAGCTGTTTTTGTTCTGTGCACTTGTTCAGTCATTTTTGTCTGAGTGCCTGACTTATGATTTTCTGGGTTTTGTATCATGTTTACTTGTTGAGTACATGTTTCTTTTTGGTTGGTTGTTAATTTATTTACTTTGTGGTTATTTATTTATTTAATCTTGTTACTTATTATGGGGAATGTACGCTAAGAGTGAACATTGTTCATTGAAGATGTCTTGCTCAACAGTAGATGGACCTTAAAGCATGTCTGATAGTGAAGCCGATCGAGTTGGAAGTTTTTACAATCCTATTGTACTTAGTGATGATGAGTCCGACACTGAGTCTGTTCTTGAGAGCTATACTAGCTTAGAGGTTGGATAACGCCATATTCTGAGAGTAGCTACTGAGAGTGATGATGAGATGTTACAAGAGTTCGACCGAGCTAGAGGTCAAACCCGTAAGGATATTTATGCTGCTTTCTGGCCGACTTACTTGACACTGATAGTGAAGATGAGATTGAAGACTTTGTTGAACCTTCACCTAAACGTATTAAGAGGATGACTAGAGCTGAAGAGCCAAATTATAAATGTGTTATTGAGGATATGAATGATTTTGAAGACGAAATATTCACTCCTGAGAAGTACAAGGGAAATAAGGATAGGAATTATGATGTTTGTCATTGAGATTTATTTTGATGTCATTTTCTCTATTTATTTTAGCATTTCTTTTGAATAAGGTAGCTACTGCTACACTAGTTATTTGTTGTGGTGCTATTTATTTGAGGAATTATGTAGTGAATTTTTGTTATGAATTGAGGAAATATTCATTGTTATTATTTTCGGAGAAATAAAATGTTCTTTTGGTTATATGAGTTGAGCAATATTTATTTAGTACGCGAATGGGAATTATTTTATTCTATTTTCCATGGTTGGTTATTTAATTCTTGCGTGATCGCCAATCGCGAATGATTGTGCAAGTAATGGTGAATTGTTTGAGCTTTGACTTGTTCCAAATAAATTGTTTGTGCTTCAATGTATTCCAAATAATTGTTTTAGAATGGATGTACTCCAAATAAATTCTAGAGTGCTTGGATTTGTTCCAAATAAATTGTCTGTACTTCGGATTTATTCCAAGTAAAACTTCGATGAACCTATTTTCTTTAGACGATCTTGTATGATCAATTTTCTTTTCGATGCCTTCGTAGGATGGCAATTAGTTATGAATCGTGACCAGAAATTGGACGTATGTGTTTTCATAAGTTACGCAGTAGGATGGCCAACAACGATGTCGCCCTAGCCTCTGCCATTAGTCTTTTGGCAGAGAGATTGACCCAAGAGATAACTGAACGACCCGACACTACAGGCGAGATGTTTGAGAAGCTAGCTAAAGTTAAGCCGCCTTATTTTAAGGGCCAGACTGATTCTACATTCTTGGAGTGTTGGATTAGAGAATTCGACAAGATATTTGGAGCTGTTAATTGCCCTGCGACAATGAAAGTTGATCAGGTTGTGATGTATCTGAAAGATGAGGCTGATCTTTGGTGGAAGGAAAATGGGACTAGGATTAATGCCGAGGCTGATTTGAATTGGGATTCCTTTACCACAGCTCTTAGAGGAAGGTTTTACCCTACTTTTATGAGGAAGCAAAAGGCCTAAGCGTTCATTAACGTTAGAATGGGGAGTATGTCTATTTCTAAGTACTACAAGAAGTTCATAGATTTGTCTAGGTTGGATTTCTCTATGAATGTAAAAAGGGTACTTCGGATCGGGAGTAATCACTAGTGATAGGAAAAAATAGGGGGGAAGGACAAAGGAAAGAGCGATGCCTACAATAAATCCACCTGAGGTAGTTGCCATTGAGGAATTGAAAGCTCAGAGGATTTGAACAAGGTTTGACTGAGGAAATTCAATTGGGGTTAGGAGGTGAAACCTTTACATCCCTAGATATTGTGTATGGGCGAGCCGCTCATATTTATGGATTGCAGACTAGGCGTGACAAGAAGAGCGTTGCCCTAGGGGATAAGAGGAAAGATTTCCAAGGTGGAGTAAGTCAAGGTAATTTTAAGAGGAATAGGAATGATTCTGAGAATTACCAAGGAAGGAGTAATAAGAATTTATGAATTTTGGTAAGTGTTCCATAGTATTTGGGAGGTAGGATAGAGTTTTCTGTGTCTATTAGGAATCAAAAGCCAGTCCAGTCCTACTAGCGATTCTTGTAAACTGGCTTAGTTCTTATAAAGCTAAGATAGATTGTGAAGCTCAGAAGGTAGTTTTGAAGAGTCCTTCAGGGAAGTCGATTTCGTACCGACGTTTTGGGAAGCCTAAGAGTTTTGGGATCATTTCTGCTATGCAAGTTGAGAAATTGATAAGGAAAGGTTGTGGGTTATTCTTGTGTAGTGTGCGAGATGTAAGCAAGGAAGTTGAGTCGAGAATTGATGATGTATCTATTGTGAATGAGTTCTTGGATGTGTTTCCAAGTGAGATTTCTGGAATGCCGCCTAAGAGAGCCATTGAGTTTACCATAGACTTAGTTCCTGGAACTGCACCTATTTTGAAAGCACCTACAGGATGACACCTCCTAAGATGAGTGAATTGAAGACTCAATTGCAAGAATTGTTGGAGAAAGGTTACATTAGACCTAGTGCGTCACCTTAGGGAGCACCTGTTTTATTTTTGAAGAAGAAAGATGGTAGTATGGGGTTGTGTATTGATTATCATGAGTTGAACAATGTGAATATTAAGAAAAAATATTCTTTAATACCAGTTACAACCAAAATCGCAATAAGAGGAAAAACCTCCAAAGAGATAAAAAACACAACTCTAAGCCAATAGGCTTTTATCAACTCTCAATCCAAGATCTACCAACACTACTATACTTCCTGTGATCAAAATAGTTTATTCTAACTTTAATCAAACTATTGATCTCACTAGTTACATTGTTGCTACAAAGAACTTGCCCTTCCCACAGAGCAATATTCCTTATACTCTCCAAATCGTGTACACCACAGCACAGATGACAGATTTAACAATACGTTTCCTCACCTTTGAGCCTTTATAGCTCCTTCTGATCCATATAGTCCACTGCTCAAGAGACTTTTTCGTCCATCCCAGAACAAGCCAGACCAGAAAGCTAGCAAAAACCAGTTTGCTGTACGCACGCCTGAAGAATAAGTGTGAGTGATACTCTGTATCTCCACCACATATCAAGCATAGATCATCTATATATACAAATTCCAATTCTGCTCAGTTTAGACTTAGTTTGTAGTCTAGCTTTGACAGCAAGATGCCAAGATATGAATTTATGCTTGGGGACGATGAATTTATCCCATATAGCATTACACCACCTAACATTAGCAGAACTGGCCGTAGTTGTAGCTGCTTTATATATTTTCTGAATGGAGAAACCAGACTCGGCCTCCCGTTGTGCCATATTCAAAATACCAAGTTGTGCTGTGCTAGGAGCTTGGAACTCCCACCAGCTTCTGTCTTTAATGTACATCCCATGCATCCACTTCACCCATAAATCATCTTTCATTCTACCAATGTGCCAAATGATTATCCCAATAGCTATCTTTTTCCATAGCTTGAAGTTTCATGCTACCAAGTAGTGCTTTTTTAGTGTTTAGTTCAAAAACCTATTTTTACAAGAATCTCTTTAACAACCTTACATTCTATATGCAGAGGGGCTACTGGGTGCATTTGCTATAGTTGTTCTTGTTCCTAATGCAAAAACAATATACTTTATGTGGGATCTTGTTAGATTTGTCTTATTATGTAGTTTCACAATTTTTGATTTTTTAATATCTTTATCTAATACGAATTGAATATAAAAGCTCAAAGGTGTGTCGTAGAGACTGCGCGAAAGAGGGAGTAGAATGTTCGGTGGGTTATTAACGTGAAGTATATCAAAAATGTAGAGGGATAATATTTTCTATAAGCATATGTATGCTACATTCTCTTTAGCATATCTTAAATTTTAATGAGTTTTTTCTTTAAAAAAAGTTACATTGCATGTATCTCTCATGCAGCAAGGACCCATTTTTTAATGTCTTGCCCGTGTCAAATAATACTCAGGAACAACCCGGCTCACACGTATTAATGAATTGTTACACCAAAAATTACAGTATGACAGTTACCCAGAATTTGCTATCACTTCATTCTCCTGTTGTTGAATCCAAAGAATAGAGAAGGATTTTATGGAAAATTTTAAGTCACACTTCCTTTGCAAGTTGTTTTTTGTCCTTGTCATAGATGATACGAAGTCCAACTAAAACAAAGCAATTGTGATAACATATCACGAGTCTTTATTCATATTTATGATAACAAGTATAACTTATTGATCGAACATTGATCTAGTCTCCTTACGAATATTCCTAATTCTGAACAGTGATCACATGATAAGTTTTTGACCGAACAGAAACTTTTAAGATTTGGAAAGTAGAAATCTCCATTAAAACACACTGTACGTAAAAAGAATGATATAATATTATAGGATTAGTAAACTTAATTAAATTTCTTCTAACCACAAATGCATAGCTCATCTAGAAAGACCGCTAATAAGGCTAATTATACATCTAAGAGACTAAAGCTCCCCTCTTTTTCTTAAAAAATAGGAAGTTAAGAGTCTAATCATTGAGACTAATTTACCTAATCCTTAGTTTATGCATTAGATTCAAAGTATTACCTTTTTCCATTTCCTTTTTGACGGCAAACCAAGCAGACAAAAACATTGATGCTTTTTCTTGTGGCTCTGAATGATTCTATACTGTCTTGTTTTTGTTCAAAACAAACTACATGTGTTGCTCTGAATAAAAGATAAATTAGGACTAATGAATATTAATTGACTGGATCTTGGGAATGCTTATGTAATAATCTGATAAGTAAATGTGTGTTTACATCGCAAGTTCTAGGAAAAACAGAAAAATAATTTTCTTTTTTCGTAAAACTAGTAGTTGATCGTTTTCCAACGAACTACACAGACAGTCATTTTTTTTCCTTCCAAAAGAGATACAAACATATACCTGACTTCATCAAGTTTTTAGTTTTACATCACGTATGATGCATGGATTTTTACGTGACTACATAGATAATTGTTATGGTTTTTGGTGGAAAATACAATGGATCAGACTATCAAAGTATATACTTTTAGAAAGGTTTATAATACAGTACGTAAAGCTGGTGGTAATAATATAATTCTTCCTTCAGCCATTAGATGAAATTGAAGGAAATTAATGTAATATTTAAATGCACTATATTGTTATATCTCTATAATTAATGTAATGAATAAATTCACTATACAGTTGAGACTGGAAGTATTTCATGAAGAATAGCCGAATCGAATTAGATATGATGTATGGTCGAATGGGAAGGAAGAATAGGAACAAGAATTGGAACTGGAGATGAGAAAGATTGATTATTTGTGAATTAAAACATAGCAAACCATCCGCTTAATTTTGATTGATTATTTGTGAATTAGTTCTTATAACTTCTTAGGCCCCGTTCAGTTCAACTTATTTCTACTTAACGGAACTTATTTCTACCTAACTGAACTTATTTTTAGTGAACTGGACTTATTTCTACTAAATTGAACTTATTTTTACTTAGCTGAACTTATTTTTACTGATTCATGTTTTTTTCTTCTTTGCACTATTGATTTTTACTGAACTGAACTTATTTAATTAAATTGAACTTATTTTTGCTGAATATTATTATTTTAAATTGAATTGAACTGGGCCTTAATGCAACAATTAGGCTCTATCACTTAGACCAATTTTTTTTTCCATCTCAACTCAAATTCTAATTTTTCGGTGAATTATACTCAGCAAAAAATTGGTACAACCATCTTTAACAATTACAAGAATATATCCAATAACTAGAAAATAATTTTAGGCAACATTGTCATATCAAAATAACAAAAAAGCTGTCTAATCAGAATAAAAAATTTAATGATATTATAATTCTTAAAGTATTTTGCCATCTTTTGCAAATAAATTTTACCACAAATAAAAACAAAAAATGCATTGCACAATGGTTTTGAAAGAAATGGGGCCCGCGGCCTAATTAAGGGTGTCACTTTCACTATCAAGCTAACTTATTGGCGATTGCAATAACTTGCCATATTTCTCCATTTTTCTTGATGTTCGAGCACTAATATTGTAAGATTCAAATTTGGCGTGAAAAGTTCAAGCAATTAAGCTTAAATTATGATAATATGCTCACACAAAAAGACTTAGTTAAGGTTAGCCCTTGAGAGCAGTTGTATCAGCTCATCACTAAATTAGTTAAGTTTTTAGGAGATGGATGGTAACTGGTGAAAGCTTTGATCCTTCATTACTTAATCACCAGCATATGAAGAGTGAGACTCATCAACCAAAGCTAGTTTATACAATTGAATGTTTGGTTTTATGTCACTTTCATATTTGAAGCAAGAATCATGTCATTTCATCTCCTTGTCTTTTATAACTTATAATGAGATTGTTTTCTACAATCTTTTTGGTTTACTTCAATTATAAGAACACTTCTTTAGTGCTTTTTGGTAACCAAAATATGACATACTGTGGCCATTCCATAAAGATGATAAAGTTGAAATAGTGGACCTTGACTTACTTTTGGGAATGAAAGAATATACCAATAACCAAAGATATATACTCCACATCATTTATGTGTATCAACGTTGGACCAATTTGCTTTAGTTGTAAAAATAGAAGGCTTAATTGATCAAGGTATCTAAAGGAGGTTTATTTTAGCCGCTACTCCGATAAGAGGACGTCTACTTTTAAATGAAAACTAGTTGTTGGCTCTGACAATGCTCTGGGTAATGATATATTCCCTCCGTTTCTTTTTGTTTGTCCTACTTTCCGTTTTTGTCCGTTTCTTTTTGTTTGTCTTACTTTTTCATCTTTTCTTATATGGAAAAATTAGATTACCCATTTACCCACTATTTTATCACTTTTTGGTCCCACATGTACCTTATAATCTTCTCTCACATACTTTAATCACCAATTTATTATAAAATAAGGGAACTTTTAAATTGTTGTCCCCACTCACATGCCTATGACATCACTCTCATTGGCATTTGGAGCTACAGTAAATGGGACAAACAAAAAGAAACGGATGGAGTATAATTTGACTTTTAAATTTTAATTGAAATAAATAAAGATGTAAAATTAATTCATACTGTCTCAGATTAAATTATTTTTGTTGTTTAAAATTACAAATGTTTTATAGAATAACATTATAAATATTTAGTATCTAGAAAAAGCATAAAAAAGTGTTTAGCAATAATTAATATAAATTTAGTTACAAAGTAATTGAATTTATTAGTTCAAAACTATTCCCTCTGTTTGCTTTTGTTCTTCCTATTTGAAATTTTTTTAGAGAGGAAAAAAATCAAATTAGGAAAAACAAAAGGGAATGGAGGGAGTACAATTTAAAACATCTAGCTGTAAGAAATTCTTTAAATTATAAATAAAATTAGAAGTTGGTATTTTTATTGATTAGTTTTTGTACAAATAAAATTATTTGTTAACTAAAAATATAATATAATATTTTCAACTCTTCGTTAGTTGTTATCTCTCTTAAAAAATTTTGTATGTTACAAAATAGAAAGAATTGAGATATAATTGAAATAATATATACAGCTATTATGGGCTAAACAATATATCATAAATATATACCCAAACAACATCTACTACCATTGGGTTTAAAATTTCTTTTCTCCAAATTTCTAATTGGTGGGAAGTAGTTAGATTTGGAATTTGTTTACAAATAAAAATGTTGTTTGGTGGTGGTAGAATATTAACACTTTATATAAGAGGTAAAGGGCTAGAAAATTTATTAAAAAATTAAAATCATTAATACTTCTTAGATATCATGTAGGTGATAGAAGACTTTAATTTTTAACTTATTATAATCATCAGCCATTAAGTTTAGTAATTAAAAGGAACTTTTTATACAAAAAAAGGGTTTGGCGTGGTGGTAGTGTCATGACTTTTCAAATAGAAGGTCATGAGTTCAAATCCTCTTGCCATCTATTTTTAAAGAGATGGCATTGTCCTCTACTCCTCTTGCATCTATTGTTAAGGAGATGGTAGTGATATCATATCAATGTGTGACATGGAATGACATGTGGCAGATAGCAATATGAACTTATGTTTTTTAATATATATTTCTAAAATAAGATTTTGTTTGATCCATTTAGTTACTAGATTAATCTATTGCATAATCCCAATGTTTAATTCATTCATTTAGTTTAATCCATTTTATAATCACAATGTTTAATTCCTTTAGTGACTAGTTTAATTTAATGCATTTAGTGACTAGTTTTATTCATCCGATAAATCCAATGGTTTATTTCTAAATTGTTTGTTGTAATTCTAGATTAAAGTGAAGTAAAGAAAGGAGAAGAGAAAGAACGAGTAGGTTGGTGCAAAATGTCTAAAAATAGTGTTGGGTTAGAGTTACATGTAATGGATTTATTACTAGAATATAGGCTTAGGATGAGCTAATCTTATGATAAAATTAGAACACCTCATTCAATAATTTCTGTTGTTTTAGAGTCTACAACAAAGGGTATGAAAATCAATTTGGTTGGTTCCTATATAACTTGTTTGTTAAGTCATTGCGATCCCCTCCTATCTTCCAAATCGATATACTCTTAGAACTTGTTCGTTTAGGGGGATAAGAAATCATCTCACTCTTCTCCCATGTTTGTTTGAGGGAATTTGTAAATTTATTTGGGATATGGATAGCGATAAAAAATGACCAAGTTATCACACGAAAAATACACCAAAGGGGGGCTGGTATAAGGTATGGAGATAGGCATAAGGGATAAAAAGACAACCAGACCGTAATGAAAAGGAAGAAAGGAGGAGAGAAGGAGATAGTAATGGTGTTGAAGCAACTTCATTATTTATCCCTTATATTATCCTAATCCATATTACACATGGAATTACTCTTATATTATCTTCATCCCACCTACCAATTTCTTATCCCTGTTCTAAATTTTCTCCCTATCCCTATCCCTATCCCCATAACATACCAAACACCCCCTCATTCCCACCCCCTCCGCTTAGAAATGAGGTAAAAGGAAACTGCGTGACTATCCACCTCACCTGCGGCCCCCACCCTACCCTACCCCATCCCACTTTCTCATCTACCAAGGACCCACCCCAACTCCGAAAAACAATCAACGAAAATCTACTCTACCCTAAAAACAACCACAACCACCACTGAAAATCAACCTATGCCCCTTAAATCACCATCGAAATCCACCCCTAACTCCGATAGCCAACCAAATCCTAAGGAAAACCATCTACAACTCCTCTACGAACCTCGAAAACTAACTGAAATTCTTCTTCAACAGACAAAAACCACATGTTAACCTCCCAAAACCCACGTAAAACCACCCCGAACTCCTAAAAAACATCCCACAGGAAGCCTGTCTCTCACCCAGAATTAACAGCGAGAGAACCAAAATATACACCCTGTACCCAAATATTTAGGATATAGAAAGAGAGAGTTATAGAATAAAAGAGGTCGATTTTTAGTTTTCTTGCCAGTAAATCTTGGTGGAAGGCTGGCAAGAAAGGGAAGGTTGGAGAGAGATAGACATCATAAAGATATGCCGGAGAGACTAAGCGGTCGTTTGGTTCGAGATATCAAATGAAAAGGAATGGAAACATATAAAAGTGACGAATATTGATAATAATGGATACCTTTATTAGGTGTTTGGTTCATCCATGTAGTATAGAAATGGAAAGGTAACTATTACGAACAAGTAATGGATTTGTTATTTGATGGGGAGGGAAAGGTAACAAATTAGAGGAGTCCATTACCAACAAGCTAGTAATGCTAATGAATTACTGAAGAGTCAAACAAAACAAGAAGAAAAGGAATTGGAAATTAATTCCCTCTTTAAAGCCCGAAATTTGTGAACCAAATGACCACTAAAAGAGAAATGTCGAAGAGAAAACCATATAATACCAAGTCCAGATGCGGGAACTCGATAATTTTTATTGACCTTTACGGTGAGAATATAAATTTAATTGGCTATCCCACTCCCACCATGCCAACTAACGAGCTTAACGATTTAATAAGGAGAAAGACTATTATTACTTGACTTAAACTCTCACAATATCTTGGTCTAGTATTATAGTATTGTATTAGAGGATCAAATATTAGAAGGGGAAGAAGATATGAAAATCCCCACCCCTCAAATATCTTTTATAGGGCATGTATTGGGATTCATAAATATATTGATATTAAATTGAAAACGTTATGTCATATTCATATACTAGTTTCTAACTTGGGTAACGATCGGGAGATGTCTTATAATTCTTATACAGTATTTTCAACTAATCCAAATTACTTGAAGGTGATCAAACTCAATCGAACTTAACGTGTATCACACTACAAAAAAAAGAGTTTTTGCTATGGATTTTTTGTGGCAGATTGAAATCCATAGCAAATTTTGCAAAGGAATTGTATTCCGTTTCAAACTTTGCAACGGAACACAATTCCGTTGCAAACTTTGCTACTGTTTCAATTCCGTAGCAAATTTTGCTACAAAAAATTATATCCATTGCAAAATTTGCTACGTATTACGATTCTGTAGCAAAAATTTGCAACGGAATACGATTCTGTAGCAAAATTTTACAACGAAATTCGATTCTGTAGCAAATTTTGCAACGGATATAATTTTCCGTAGCAAAATTTGATTTTGCTACGGAATACGATTGACAACGTAAGATTAAGAAGAAATATAAAGAACATCAGCCAACTACGAGTATGTGCATCATGTATAGCTTAGTTGGGAGCTACTTCACTTTCCACAGCCTTGTCTCGATTTCGATTCTTACTAATGGCATTTCGATGGGATTTATGGGGGGGAGTGGGTCAAGATGGGGTAGAAAATCCGTAGCAAAGTTTTGCTATGAAATATGGTTTGCTACGGATTTTCTACCCGTAGCAAAGTTCTGCTACGGATTACTGTTTTGCTACGGATCTTCTTCCTCCGTAGCAAAATTCAGTTTGCTACGCCCACTTTTGCTACGGAATATTTCCGTAGCAAAAACACACTTTGCAACGGATTTTTGATGTTTGCTACGGAATTTTTCCGTAGAAAAATACAGTTTTTTTTGTAGTGATCATAATCTAAACTCGAGCATCTTAATACATTTATTTTATACCTAAACTTGATTGAATTTAAATTAGTTTGGATGACTTTTGATATTTTTAAGAAAAAATTATGAATAACCACCTGCACGATACACCTATTTTAAAATAACCACCTCATTTTCATTTGCGTTTAAATAACCACCTTTCATTATTTTAACTTTTTCAAATACCCACCGGTTAACGGAAGTTTCTAATGCAGTTAAGTGTGAGACCCAAATTCTTACTAAATTACCCTAACTCCCTCCAAATTATCACTAATTACTTTAGTAATCTATAGTTTCACGGTTCAAATCATGACTAACAATTTAAAACTCTATGTTTTTTTCATTTTTCAATGTTTTAAAACTATATATTTTTGATATTTGACATGGTCATGGACACAAATTTCGAGACAACATTTAATCGTGTTATTGATACGAACGATGACGTTATTTCGAAAAACGGACACTGTCATACGCTCTTTATGGGCACGAATTTCGAGCATCCCAACGAAACGAGCACCTACAAGTCGGGTTTTCGGTCATATACGTCTTGAAGTTCGTTTTTCGAAAAAACCTCATGCTACGTCCGAAAAAGGCGTCTCGAAATGCATATCCAAATAGCCGGCTCATAGGTACTCGTTTTCGTAGGGATTCTAAAAATTCATGCTCTAAAAGGGTTTCGGTGGTGTCCGTTTTTCAAAAAAATATCGTGTTCTATCCCAAAAAGCCATTTCGAAGTATGTGCTCGAAAACCCGGCTTGCATGAACATGTTGACATAAAGGGGGTACGCGTGTATTCATTAATGACATTTTTTTAAATACGGAAAACTTTAATGTTAGCAGCACAAGGTTGATGTTAGAAGCATGCGTACCCTCTAATCGTAATATGTACCTTTTTAAATCTTATATGTACCCCTTTTTCCAATGAAGATTGTCAATATATATACATAGGAATAAGATCAAGTGAAAACCGTTTTCACCGTGAAAACCAAGTAAAGGGGGTAACTATTAACACAAATGGGGTACGGGTGCATTACTAATGACATTTTTGTAAATACTAATAACTTTGATGCTAGCAGCATAACTTTGATGTTAGAAGCACGCGTACTCTTAAATCGCAATATGTACCCTTCAAACCTTATATGTGCCCTTTTTTTGCAATCAGGACTGTCAGTTTTCACTTTTCAGCAAAGTATAGATTTTTAGCTAAATCTGACTGGCTGACTCTATATATAGATATATACTATATATATATATTTTTTAAATTCTAATAGATTTCATCAGTTTAGTAATTTCAAAAGATTATCATTCTTCACTTTCCATCGCAAGAGGTTCTTCAATTAGTTGATTATAAACCCTTTGTTCCCATTTGATGTTCCCATATGGAATATGGGGGAAAACCAATGCAAATTGATGTGGATGAGAATCTTTTGAATTTTATATTGTATAAAGTGTACTTTGGTATTATTTGATTTTGAAAAAGTAAGAGAGAGAGAGAAAGAAAAGTGGGTGATTGAGAAAGAAATTATTCTAAAGTGGGCCCATGTGTAGGACAAAAAGTAAAAAGTGTTGTAAATATTTGGTTGTTGAATGGTAAGATGGGGAAATAAATGTTCTTTAAATGGAAAAGATTCAAAGTGGGAAAAACTTTTAGAAACATCCCAAAAAGAAAATTGGGAACATCAAATGGGAGCGGAGAGAATATATATTTATTTAATATTTTCATTGAACCATATTGACTGTAAAGGAAGTGAATCAATTAGTCTTAACATGAACGTAAACCCGAATAAATGGAGTATTATTTATTTTTCTAAATTTAATTGAATTGAATAAGTATTCATTATCTTTAACTCAAGTCGATGTTATTTTTAAGAAATTAAATATTTTGTAATCCTAACTGCTAATGAAATCAATTAAGTTTCTGTTTATGCTAGGATAACTAAATAAATAAAATTTATTAAGTAAGCATATCAAATAACTAATACTTAATTCAAGTCTTTAAACATATTATTTAATCTTTGTCAAGTGTTTATTAGCAAACTGGTCAATTAGCTGGGTTCGGGTTAGGTCCATTTGGACATGTTTGCTACTGTTTTAGGTTAGAATCTAGTATTTCATTAATATTATTTCTTTGTTCAATCGATTAACTTAAAAGTGATGAAATTCAATTGGCCTCGCATCTTAGTTAATACTCTCTCCTTTCTCATTTGATGTTCCCATTTTGAATCTAAGGGAAAACCGAAGCAAATTGAGGTGGATGAAATTTTTTTAATTTTATATTGTATAAATAGTACTTTGGTACCTTTTTGCTTTTGAAAAATTAAGAGAGAGAAACAAAAGTAGGTGATTGAGAAATAAATTATTCTAAACTGGGTCACATGTAAGACAAAAAGTAAGAAAAATGTAGTAAATATTTGGTTGTTGAAAAGTAAGATGGGGAAATAAATATTCTTAAAATGGAAAATATTCAAACTGGGAAGAACCTTTTGAAACAACTCAAAACGGAAAATGGGAACATCAATAGGGAACAGAGGGATTATTAGATTTACTTTAGTATCATTGTATATAAATAGAATTAGATGTTTTTTTATATATCCAACTCGAGTGGAACTTTAGTACTCCATTTGTTCCCTATTGTTGTTCCCGCTTTGACTTTGCACGTTTGTCAAAGTACTTCTTTGACCATCATTATCTTTAATTGCATATTAGTAAATATTGTAACGATTGAATAATAATAAGGTACTCATTGAGACGAATTAAACAAGACCCCACATGACTATATGTTTTCTTATGTATATTGAAGAATTAAGAAGATTCCCTTTAATTGTGAATAGTACCAAGATTCCAAATGGGAACGACAAATGTGAACGGAGGGAGTATTAAGTAATATTATTTTCTTAGTGTTCGATTTACTTACCTCACTGGATCTAAAGTAAATTAGTCACTTCAGTTCATATCACTATAATTTAGTTCAATTTAATTCAGTTCAACTCATTTATGCCAAATAAAACATGCCCTGCATAGGTAAGATATAAGATATTTGCAATTCTGGAAAACCATATCATAAGTTTATCTTGATTCAAAGTAATTTTTGAGATAAATCTAATGATGCAAAAATTAATATTTTATGAGATTTGAAATGAAAGTTATAATTATTTTTATAATTTCATATTAATGGTATTTTTAAATAAGGAATGTTATCTTTTATCTAGGATAGCACTTCTTTTTAATTATTTTTTATTGAATTAAATTATTAAATTTATATACATAATGATGTGGAGCTATGTGATGTCTCCTTTCCTAGGCCTTTATTATCTAGTACTAGCCAAATATGCATGCAATGCGTGCTTCGTGTTAAGGATATGGGAGAAACTACATTGTAATTTCTCCAGTGAAGTGTATACATATTTTTCATATTTTTAAAAATAATCATTAAATTTTAATCATTTTGTTTTTAAAAAGGGTGTAATTGTAATCTTAAAAGAGTTTAAATAGTTAAACAATTTAAATACATAAACAAGAGTAGTAAATATTAGAGAGTAGATTAGAAAAAGTGTTTTAAAAACAAAACGCTTAAAAGAATAAAAATCTTATTAAAGATTAATGAAAGATGTCATTAGCATCATCACTCATGAGTAAAAAAATTAATCATCCCTCTCCCCGATCACTTTCCACTCATCCTAAAATACTGTACCATGTTTCATGATTAATTTGATCAAGTACACCTTCACTCATGAGCAATCAATTACTCATGTATTTGACAATAAAAAAATTCGAAAGTATATAAAAATATAGCAAAGTGAGTGTCTATTTATAGATCTCAAGAAAATATAACAATTGATGTTTTTTTAAACAAAATTCTTTGTAGATTTTTAGATATTTTGCTTTAAAGTTTTAACCATCTTTTGCTAAATATATGATAGCTAAGTTTGGAAATGAAACTTAATTACACTTAATAACTTTCTTGATTTATTTTATTTGTTTTTTTTATTTTCTTAATTTCGGTGTCCACCCTTCCTCTTCCCTTATAGTATAGAGATAGATAGAACGTTATCCTATGGAATTTACAAAAAAAATCTTTCAATCAAGACTCACTCATTTTCCCTTGTTTGACAAGTGGTAGCAATTGAGAGATAAATACTTTAAAATCCCAAAATAACCCTTACTAATCTTGTCTTACTTCTTCTTCATTAATGACAAATATGTTATTCTGACCCATAATGCACCTCCAATATTCCCTCTTAAAACTTTTAATCCCAATAAACCAACAAAGTATTATAAAAATTGGGGATCTATATTTTATAGGAAAAATTGACCAGGATAATCCAAACTATGTCCGTTCCGCCATGAATAATCCCTACTAAGCTTTATTCCTGTATAATCCCAACTATTGGGGAGGTCCGTCACAAACACCCCCAGGTGACTTGAAACCTGTTAAATAGGTAAAAAATTTATTTTTCTTTTCTTTTTATTTTTTCTACTCCCACCACCACATCAGCCACCCCTCCCCTCCTCTTCCTCACCCATTCCCAAAATTTTTAATTTCTTTATTTCTCTTTTTATTTATTTTGGTTTCTACTCCCATCACCACTTCAACCACCCTCTCCCTTTCCTCTTCCTCCCTTGTAAACACCAGTCCCCCACCCACTGACAACCACCACTACTGAAGACTCTCCGACAGATAAACCCCGCCGCTCTCCGAAAGATAAACCCACCCTCCAATGACATCTTTTTTCTTTCATTTTTTTACCTTAAACTTCCAACCACCCCCTCCAACCACCCAATGCAGCCCCTCCTCTACCTGACACGCCTTACCCGACACCAACACCATCATCAAGATCTGCCACACCAAAACAATTCAACAACGGAGAACAACGAAATGTCAACCCGTTCTTCCTCATTCTCTCCTCTATACAAAAACCCCAAAATTTCCCTGTAAAAATTAGGGTTTATGCTTCTTTACCATAACCAAATTTCTTCATAAAAACCATTAATTAATTCAATTCTTCACAAAAAACAGAATGATGAGAGCTAGATTAGTTGTATTTCCCATAAAGGGAAGAAATTGGTGTTTCAATCGATCAATTGATCCTCTTTTCGCCGGTGCAACACCGCCGTCATCAACACCGTCAACGGTGAGGGATCTGTTGAAGTCTGTCTCTTCTTCTTCTCAGCCTATCACTGCTAATGCCGTCGGAAAAACCTATCCGAGTGAAACCACCGCACCCACCCCTCTAGAAATCTCCCCGCTACCCTAAACCACCCCCATCTTGACCGAAATACTACCTACATCTGAAACTAGCCCACCCCGACACCCTAAATCACACCTACAACTAGTAGATGGCGGCGCGAGTCAAAGGGAGGGAAGGCAGGAGTGACGGTTGAGAAAAGGGAAGACGAGAGGGAGAACGAGAGAGAAAGAGAAGACGGTCGTGAAAAAGGAAGCAAGTGGTGCCGCCGCCGCGGTGGTGTTTGACGAGTGGGGTTGCAATGGTGGCTGGCGACAGAGAAAGGGAGAATGACAGTGGTGGCTGGGTTTTTTGGCTGTCAGTTGAGGATGGGAGTTTTGGTTGTTGGGTGGGTTGTAGGGGACGGGAGAGGAGGGGAGATGCTGAGGGGGTGGTGGTGAGGGGAGGGTGGGTGGTGGCTATGGTGAGAGGAAGGGAGGTGGATGTGATGAAGTCAGATGGGAAGGAAGGGGGTGGGAATTTATAAAAAAAAAATTGTTAGTAAACAACCAATTGAAATGTAACACGTGGCAGGTTTACCTGTTAAACAGGTTCCCTTCAGGTCACAGGGTGTTTGTGGCGGACCTCCCCAATAGTTGGGATTATACAGGAATAAAGCTTAGTAGGGATTATTCTTGGCGGAACGGGCATAGTTTGGATTATCCTGGTCAAGTTTTCCTATTTTATACTCCCTTTCTCATCCTTTATTCCTATGCCATCGAATAAACACCTCCCCTAATGGCATTTTATCCTATTATGAGATTAACTTTTGCCATTAAGACGAGCTAGGGCTAATTAGAAATTCGGATCGAAACGGGTTTCTACAAATAATCAAGTCTAAATAAAAATCAAGTCGTGCTTCACATGTCAAAGCAGACCACATCGTGGATCAGGTACAGACTTTGGCCTGCAGAACACCATCATGGAATATGTCGAGCTCACAAATTTTGTGTGCCGCACCGTGTTGGGTAGCAGAAGCAGACTAGGTTATTTAGGATCACCTCTGAGCAAAGCCTTATTTCATACTCCCACCTACTAACCTATTTAAATTTCTTAGGGGTACAAGTCACAAACTCTCGAAAAAATGGCATTTAGTAACAAATTGATGGCATTTAGTAACAAATTAAGTGGCTATTAAACTATCACCCACCTAATTTTAGATATAAAAGAAATCCAACTAGACCTTGTAGGACTACGCATTGAACTGTTATTTTTAATTCATATGCGCGGACATTTCTTTGTCAAAATCCTTATAGTCCTGCTACAGCTTCTGTATGTCAAGACAAAAACAAAAGGGGTGGCAGTCAGACATTTTTGTTTAACTAGTACCTTTTAAGTTTTTCGTTATAAAATAGTATTTTAAGTTGTACAAAACTCTTAAAAACAATACGTTAGTCCAAAGTTTCTGCCACTTTAGTCAATATTCCGACTATTGACCATTGTATTCCTTCGTTGGAATGTGTATTGCACTCATATAGAAGGGAAGTGAACTTTCACTCTCAAATAACGAGGAAAAACAATGGTCAACAGCTAGAATATTGACTGAAATTGCCGGAGTTTTGGACTAAGGTATTGTTTTTTAGAGTTTTGTACAATTTAAGGTATTATTTCACAAAAAGAAACTTAAAAGGTACTAGTTTACAAATTCACATATTTAAAAGGTACTAGTTAACAATGGGAGCAAGTGTAAGTTGTTGACCTGATATTCCATCACTTGTGCTTTCCTTTTTGGTTTTTATTTTGCTTTAAATTTTTTGTTTCAATATTATTTGGGATTTTTATATTGTTGGTGAGGCCAAAAACTTCGTCAATGTTCTTTTGGCCTACAATGAACTTATTTTAATTTTAGTATAAATTCCATTAATTTTAGTTCAGTTCAACTCATCAGTGCAGACACGTCTACTTTAACTTATTTTTGACACTCTTATTGCAATTTATTATTATTATTATCGTTATAGTTATTATCATTATTACGTATTATTATTATTGTTATAATTATTATAATTATTATTTTATTATTATTATCATAATTATTAAGTTTTATTATTGTTATTATATTATTATGATTATTATTATTATTATTATTATTATTATTATTATGCTCAAAAAAATTACAAGAAATTAGAGGGGAGCCGAGATACTATCTGGGCCCCCACTCCTTTTGCAATAGCAAAACTGATCCTAGTGAGGATGTGGGCACCAACCCGTGCTCGAAGATCTTGAGTCATGGCAAACCTCTGTACCCGTTTCAGCAACGTAATAGCATCCGTCTCCAATTCTCCCAAAGAAGAGAAAGAGAAAGGTAAAAAAAACATATCCAATTGTTGCACATTTAGCCTGATACTTGACACGTTTGCGTTGCGCCACATCAATCACCACACGTCCAGGCACAAAGTCTAACATTCCAGATTGTGTCAAGGGTGATGATCCAGTCATGTCAACACAAACATCAAGCCCACCATCCCAAGAGTAATCCGCAAGACGGAGGGTTTTGTCATGCCCATCACATAACCCAATACCAACTTTCTTGCCTGCAGAAATTATTATTATTATTATTATTATTATTATTATTATTATTATTATTATTATTATTACTCTCCACGTTCTCTTTTGTTCTTCCTATTTGGGATCTTTTTGAGAGAGTAAAAATGTCAAAGTAGGAATAACAAAAGAGAACGGAGGGAGTAGTAAGTAAATCAACATCATCATCATTATTATTATTATTATTTTCACAATTATTATTATTATTATAAAACGGGCAAAAAAGCATACAACCTACAAGAAATTAGTGGACAACTAAGATACAATCTGAGCACCCTCTCCTCTAGCTATCGCAAACCCTATCTTGTGTCTTCGAGAAGTACTGAACCGCTTCAGCAACGCAACAACCACCTTATCCAATTCCCTAAGAGAAGAAAAGGAAAAGGGAAGGAAGACATACCCAATTACGTGACAACGAGTTTCATACTTGACCCGCTTCCGATGAGCCGCATCAGCAACAACACGTCCAAGAATGAAATCAGACAACCCAGACTGGGTCAAGGGACAAGACCCAGTCAAGTCGACACACACATTACGACCACGATCCCAAGAATAAAGAAGCACATTTGCTGGCCTGAGGGCCCCGTCGCTCTCTCTAGACAACCCAATGTCAACCTCCTTTCTTGCTGAAATCTCAGACTGATAGTAAATATCAACTAGAGTATCCCGAACGACATTATGCCGATGTTTATTACCCAACATACCAGCACACGACACCAATGATCACCAAAAACATCCCCTGCGAAAACCCTGGAGCAAGTAAAGCACGACATGGAAGTGGAGAATAAAGGAACACCCAACCGGTTTCACAACACACTCCGATAAGTTTTAGGGTTCATCGTCTGACCCAACTCTGAAACAGGAACTGCCCGAAGCCAATCTGAGGTGTGATCCCCCTGCTGTGACTTCCACAAAGCTAACTGCCGAGAAGATAAAGAAAAAGTAGATTTTGCAGATGCAGTAACCTTTGTGAAGTATATATCTGGCAATTTCTTTATAAGTTCAGGGGCAGCGACAACACTACGATTACTAAAAATGTCAGAGTTCGCAGTTCTATTAAAAAGACTCAACTCACCTCAAAGGCACGTCCACAACCTACAATACATGCAGGACATAGAAGCTTATTCTGTAAACCAGCAGACTGCAAACGAGACGCGAGATAAGCATAATGCCGAACATCACTCGTGCAATAAACACCAAGTCCTCCAAAGGCAAAAGGTAGGGTAGCAAGACGCCACTGCCAATCGCCAGAACCAGGCCCCGAAGCAGTACCAATACGCTCCAAAGATTACCGAAGAGCTCCATCGAAAGAACGATAAGCCTCATCAAAGACACAAGGAGGACAAGTGCGCAAGGCAAAATAGAGTTTTGAAATGCACGTACACGCCCTAAGAAGTAGCAACTCATATTGCGGATCATCAAGCTTAGCAACCTTATCCATAAGCGAAATGGTCTTGGACACTTTTTGCATCACAAGCTCCCCACTGAAAACAGAGTCGAAACTGGCGGGACCACTAAGCAATTTTACACCACGCAAAGGCCGTGCAATGTTTGGGGAAAGACACCAACAAGCCTACTACGAGGGTCTTCGACAGGCCAGAAAACTTTAGTTTTTCCCACACTAAGATGTAGCCCGGAACTAGGTTCATCCTCCATGATCAACTTCAAAACCTTTCCCACCACCAAGGTATCACCAATAATGGTGCCATCATCCAAATATCACGCCTGAAGACTGACATCAAAAGAGTCTCTGATTTTACACACTAATGGATGTAAAACCAAGGCAAAAAGCAAAGGACCAAGGGGATCATCCTGTTACACCCCCTGAGGTGACCATAAGGTGTGCTGTCCATAATACAATCTGATTGGATGAGAGTAGAAGAATTCAACCTATCGCGAAAGTCCCAGACACCGAAGACGAACTTCACGTAACATGATCTCACGATCAACTAAGTTGAAAGCATTTTGAAAATCAACTAACAACATAGAAAGACCGACATCAGATCCACGATCCTCAATCAACTATTTACAACATGAAGAACTGGCTCACCACCTGAAGGAACCCCAACACCAAACTGAAGTTGGGCCCACCGAAACAGCACCAACCTTCGAAACCAGACGCCGCCAAATAGTACCCACGGCTATCAGACGAATACCAGCACCTTGCTTGACAAGAGGAGTGAGAGGAGCAGTGGCAATATACTCACCCAAAACCATAGGAGATTTCCCAACTAGAAAGAGATTAACCACCTGCGAAATAGAGTTAACTAACTCATCCGAAATAACCACCGTTGCACCACTCAAAAAATCCATAAGGTATTGAGCTCGAAAACCCTTCCTACCACAAGACCTACCACGCAACAAACTCAAAATCCGATCCAAAACAACAGCAGAAGAAGCAGTGAGATGATGGTGGTCAATAGGTATATCTGGCAAGGAAGGAGCTGGCGAAAAAAGGTGTTTGGACTGTAAATCCTCAAGAGTAGCATCGGAATAAGGAGCAATGCCAGAAGAAGAAAGAACCCGGACCGCGGCAGTATAATGACCGTCACAAATCTTCCTCTTACACTTCTTGATATTGCGTTCATCCAAAACAAGATCCTCCTCAGCAGCCTCTGATAAAGTAGGAGAATCCTCTGCTAATGTTTCTCTGACAAGGAGCAAACTAACTACCACCCTGTGTACCCCAAGTACAAATATCACGGGAAATACTCTCTTCCTGACGCTAACGCTTAATAGCATACTTACAGTCAAGATTACTCCGCGGACGAAAAGTTTTAAGGGTGCAAAGGGGTAACACCAACAAAGTGACCCAACAAGAAATGTCATCAGGTTTAGAAATAACCTTATCAATAGCACCTTTCAGAACTCGAGAGAACCCCAAATGACACTTGGGAGGGATAGACTTCACAGTGCGAAACCCCTTGGAGAATAAACGATCAAGAAGAGCCACATCAAAATCACAAGAATGATCACACAACGAGCTATCATCATGACCAAGCTGCATAGGTGAAGAAGGAACCTGTTACTTCGGGATGTCATAAAGTACAAACCTAACATTACCATCACCCTAATCAGGATGGGACACAAAATCTGCACCCCGACCATGATGACTCCTAGTACGAAGAATATGGGTTTTAAAACAAACCCCACATAAGCAAATCCCTATACGAGTAAAAGTAACCTCTGCCGCGACAAAAACTAACAAATTAGTAGAAAGAGCAAGTCGTGTAATATCACGTGCACCAGAACAACAATGACGATCACCAAGGTTTGTGATCAACGAAGTCTTAGTGAGTCCATTTCCACCACCATCTTGACACCCACTAAGACCCACAAAAGGACAATGAAACCGCACAACAGCGATCATTGCTTAATAACAACCAACGGTCCGGCCATCAAATCAGACACTAAGGTCTAGGGGTGTTCATTTCAGATTATCCGATCCGAAATTTCGGATATCCGAAATTTTCGGATCGGGAGAAGTGCGATCCGAATCCGATCCGAAAATTTCGGATACCCATTTTTTCGGATATCCGAAATTTCGGATCGGATACCCGGATTATCCGATCCGATTTTTATGGGGAAAAAAAGTTTAAAATCAAATTTATTTAATGGAAAATTTTACGGATATTTCGGATCGGATCGGATAATTATCCGAAAATATCCGCTTTTTTAAACATTTTTCGGATATCCGAAAAAACCAAAAGGGTGATCCAAAAAATTTCGGATATCCGATCCGAATTATCCGAAACACTATATTTCGGATCGGATCGACCGGATCGCGGATCGGATCGACCGGATCGCGGATATTTGTGAACACCCCTACTAAGGTCACTGATGATGCGCACAAGACCCAAGGCAAACCAAAGCACTAATGCCAATGATGTCACACACTTAGATCATGCTAATGTCAGTGTCAAGTAAACAATACACCACACCCAAACAATACACACACCAAAACGCCAAATCAATACACACACCGAACTACACACTCCTTGATTACGATCATGCCAAATCAATACACACACCAAACTACAACACAACAATTCACACACCAAAACGCCACTACACACACCACTAACACCACTTACAACCACCAAGTCCATAGCACCAAACCATGGAAAGAACCCACCGCACCAAAAAAAACAATAATAATAATCACGCCCAAACACCCACCGCTAAACCAATGATGCACCATTTATGCACCGTTGATGATGCCGTTTGGCTGTTGATCAAGCCGCTGAAGGTGATGATGACTGCTGAAGATGTACCGCTGATGGAAAAAAAGACTGCCGATGGGCAAGCTGCTGCTGCTACCGTTGACGACGGAGAACCACGACACCACTGAACTGACTAAGTCGGAGACTCGCCGGAGATAAACCCTGAGGCGCGCCGTCGAAGATACCCCGACCCCCAACCCCCAACCCTAACAGCCTACCAAGTCGCCCCTTTAGAGAGAAATCTTATTATTATTATTATTATTATTATTATTATTATGAACAAATATCATACAACCTACAAGAAATTAGTGGGCAACCGAGATACAATCTGGGCACCCACTCCTCTAGCTATAGCAAACCCTATCCTAGTGAAAATATGGGCAGCAGCACGTGCCCCTATATCCTGTGTCTTCGAGAAAGTCTGCACCCGCTTCAGCAACGCAATAGCCACCTTATCCAATTCCCCAAGAGAAGAAAAGGAAAAGGGAAGGAAGCCATACCCAATAGCTCGACAACGAGCTTCATACTTGACCCGCTTCCGATGAGCCGCATCAGCAACAACACGTCCAGGAACAAAGTCAGACAACCCAGAGTGGGTCAAGGGAGAAGACCCTGTCAAGTCGATACACACATCACGACCACCATCCCAAGAATAAAGAAGCACATCGGCCGGCCTGAGGGCCCCGTTGTTCCCCCTAGACAATCCAATGTCAACCTCCTTTCTTGCCGAAATCCCAGAACGAAAGCAGATATCAACAAGAGTATCTCGAACGACATTATGCCGATGTTTAATGCCCACAATACCAGCACAAGACACCGCATGATCACCAAAAACATCCCCAGCAAAAACCCTGGAGCAAGCAGAGCACGGCATCGAAGTAGAGAACAAAGGAACACCCAACCGGTAACACAACACACTACGATAAGTCTTAGGGTTCATCGTCTGACCCAACCCTGAAATAGGAACTGCCCGAAGCCAGTCTGAGGTGTGATCCCCCTGCTGTGACTGCCACAAAGCTAACCGTCGAGGAGATAAAGAAAAGGTGGATTCTGCCGATTCAGTAACCTTTGTGAAGTATATATCTGCCAATTTCTTCATAAGTTTAGGGGCAGCGACTACACTAGGATCACGCAAAATGTCAGACTCTACAGTTCTATTAAAAAGACTCAACGCATCCTTTAGCAATAGAAAAACTTATCCTAGTGAAGATGTGGGCAGCAGCCCGTGCCCCAATATCTTGAACCATATTATTATTATTATTATTATTTATTATTATTATTATTATTATTATTATTATTATTATTATTATTATTATTATCATCATCATCATTATTATCATTATTATTAAGTATTATTACTATTATCATTATCATTATTAATCATTAGTATTAGTATTCTTATTATTTTTATTATTATTATCATTATTATTGTTTATTATTATTATCATTTTTATATTATTATTATTATTAAGTATTATTAGTATTTATTGTTAGTATTATATTTTATTATCATTATATCATCTATATAGTTCAATTTTAAAAAAATAAATCCAGTTTAGTTCAATTCCATTAAATTCAGTGTAGTTCAGTTTATTTCTTTGCGCGCCAAAAAGAACAGGCCCTCCATCATATTGCTATCAATAGTTTCTTAATGGTACTAACTTCATTTCATAATGGTACCAACTTAATTTCAAAATGGTACCAATGTAATTTTTGGTACTAACTTACTTAATTTCAAAATAGTATCAACATGATTTCAGAATTTTACAAAGTTAATTTCATAATGGTACCAACTTAATTTCAAAATCGTACTAATATTATGTAGAATTGTAGGAACTTAACTTTAAAATGGTACCAACGTGGCTTCAGAATGATACCAACTTAATTACATAATACTACCAACTTGATTTCTCTCTTGTCTATCTAAAGAGGGTGAAATTTCTCCATTTAATTGGGCAAAAGAGGGCTGATAGCCTGAGACCCACCCATTTCTATCACATTACACTTTCCCTTTATATCCTTTTTGTCTCGTTTGTGTTTCTATTATTTGGATGTTTTTATATTAGTCGGTGAATGTTTGGGTGATAACAAGCCAAGTCAGATCCAGTGTTTCATTTCTCGACTCATGTTGTTGAGATCTTGAGTTGAACTTGGTTTGAGTCTATAACCAATTAAGTCGAATTTTGATCGAGTTTTACTGAACTCGAATCATGTTTAAGCCGAGTCAATCACGAGTTGTTTTGCAAGATTTTCCATTGCCTTAACATCCGTAAGGTAGATTATGTATAAAAGTTGAATATTTAATCTATTATCATGCCTTTCAAGTTTTTGACTGGTTTTCGAGTTGAGTTTCAAAACTCAACTCGACTCATATAAACATTGTGAGTTGTGCATAAGTTCGCATCGAGCATGCTCAATTGAGTGTTGACCGAGTTTTGACCGATTCAATCTCAATTCTAAAATAACTCGCGAGTTTTCTCGAGTCTCGACTCATTATAGCCCCCAGGTCGTCGAGTCTTTTAGTCTCAACCAAATTCACGCTAATAGTTCCTCCTTCCAAAATGGAGGAAGTATACTAATGCCACAAGTTGCCATTAAGGCATTAACACATTGTGACCCAACCGTATTTTATGAGAGAAGGGTAGGATTAAGTGCATAATTGCATATACCACGTAATATAATGATCTTATATGTCCACTTCAACAAGGGAAGTAGTTGCCCAAGAACACAAAACGTACACTCGAAGGAGTTTTTTTTTTCTTGCGTTACAGCGAGTCGTGACTTCTTAAGTTCTTATCAATATTAAATCATTTTAAGAGTCATTAATTAATCACATATTTGCTTCATGAAAGTTGTATTTCTCAAATGATCAATAAGCTTAGGCCCGACTATCACGTGAATGGAGTTGTGTGATAGTTCTAGTAGTTATGAGTTTATGACATATTAACATCTGAAATATTATATATATATATATATATGTATGGAAGATAAATGCTCAAACCATTGTGTCACTACATTATTATTGCTTCTTTTAGCAATACTTATAATGATATTAAATGTTTTAAATGAGAAATAATAAGTTACAATATTTTTATAGCTTCTATGAATAAAACTACTAAGTTATAACTTTTTACTAACATCCTTCTACACCAAATTTTAGTTGTCAATTACTAAAGTATAATTCATACAAACCCCCAAACATCGCCTGGGCATAAATACTAGTTTAGCGTAAAAAAAAAAGGAAACGGAAATTAACTACTCACAAATCGTTTAGGAACTGGCAGATAATACATGTCACATAATTAGGCTTTTAATTATATAAGGTAAAAGCTAACAAATGTTCATAGGGTGTTGGATAAGGTGGTTAAAAGTGAAAATATTAAATCGACATAAATAATAATTGGAAAATGATAAATACAACCCTTAGGGCTAATGTAAGTACCTAAATAAGGAAATTGAAATAATTTACAAGCGTGATTTTGGCGTAAATTCCTAATTTAATGCCATTTTAGACAATGTATTTAAGGGTTGTATATATCATACCCATAATAATAACCTACTAGTTACTTGAGAATTTTTGGAATATCAGTGCCATAATGGCAACCGTATAATTTTTGGAATATTATTGGTTGTTTTTTGACATGAAAAAAACTTGAGAAATAAATATTTGTAGGAACGGGAAAATAGGTTAGTGTCTTGGTTGACAATTAGGGGTGCTCATCAGTCTCGAACCAGACCTAACGGGCAATGGACCGGACCAAAATTTATGAAAAATGGAGACCAAAGACCGAACCGAATTAAAACCGGCCCTGCGACTGAACCGGATGAAAAACATAGGGACCAGACCGAAATGGGACCGGTTAGACCGAAAATTCAAATTAAATAAGTTGTTTTATTCCTGTAACAATTATATACTTTCATAAACCATCACTACAAGAAAAACGACTTTGTGCGACGACTACTCTTCGTATGTGCGACAAAAATTAAATTCGTTGCATAATATAGAGACTTATAGCAACTAGTTGAATTTCGTTGCGCAAAGCTTGTGTTGGGCGACGGGTTACAGTCTCGTAGCCCATAAACTTAAATGTGCATCGGTTTTTAATATTTGGGCCACGTATTTGTTTTTGGTTGCCCAAGTCAAACAACAATGGGCTATGAAAACACAAAAGTGTTGCCCTTATTCCGAAAATTTGGCGGAAAATTAATCCCACCAAAATAAATACCCCCACTTCTTTAGTTCTTCCCACGACTCAACCTCTCCACAATTGAGGAACTGATCACCACTCTCCCTCAACTCCCTCACTACGTCTTCTCGACGGAGTCATTGTAATCTCTGCCGCAACCGCAACCGCATATCTTGCCGGCGGCGACCTTTAGATTGGTGAACTGATCCCCTTCTTATCGTCAGAGTATCTTCCTCAATCTCGTTTTCTCTGCCGGCGACGAAATCTGCACCTTTGGCATTCTTCTCATCTAGTAAATTGGTTTCTTGTCAATTATCTAAATCGAATATTCATTGGTTTATTATTTTCCTCACCAATCTCTGATTGGGGTTGTCTTCTTCACATATCACATTGTGTTGCCGATAAACTTCGATTGAAATGGCTTATGCTCAGACTTATAAGGGGCATGGAGTTGTGAATTAGTAGTAATAGAATGAAACAATTAATAGCTTAACTTTAGAATTACAAGGAAGGGTGGAAATTAACTATTGATGTTTATGTATATCAAAGCCTCACACTTTGGACTCAGATTTTTTTTTTTTTTTTGGGTGTAGTCTTTGGACTCAGATTATGAGACATTTGACCCTAATGTTTGTTATGATTTTATGAAATCTCTGATTGAAAAGAATGATTTTTATTCAAATGAATGCAATACCCATTTTTGATGATTAATTGTTTAGTTGATTGATTGATGGTATAGGGTGAGTTTATTGAATTAAGGTTTAATACCCATGTTGGTGATTGTTTGTTTATTCATGATCCCGAGCATGAACTAAGACATTTCATTTAGAGAAAAACACTGAATCGAATAAGCTAGGTAATTCTTGTCAAACCAAGTTCAAGTTAAGACTGAATGCAGTTACAGACATTGAGTAACCTAGTTAAATCATTCATAGCACAGAGTTTAGATTTATGATTTTGCTTAGTATTAAGTCTATCTAGCATTGATTGAGTAATAATTTAAATTACAGAACAGCATGCCCCCGTTATTGACCCCTAACAACTCTACAGTAGATGTTAAGAGAAAAGAAAAAGAGAAGGCAGGACCCTTGTAAACAACTCATAACATTTAGCACTGCAGGAGAGAACCCAGAATATGCTAGTTTTTCTGATTCAATAACCCCTTTGGATTAAACTTAAGCCCTTATGTGTCACAATTGATGAGATCAGTCAACCAATCATTAACGTGCATCAAGTGAATTCAAGAACTGATGACTAACTGCATCGAGACCGATCTTGTCACTTACTGAAAGTCAGTATAAAGCCAGAATATCTAACAAGAGTATTAGGAAAGCTATTGGCAGTTCTATAATAAGTTAAGCATGTTCTTTATTACCATTCCCCAACGCTTAACTATCAAATGCTTCACTTATAGCCTTAATTTTAGAATTAGTTAGATGCACCGATTGAACTTCACTAGATACAGACATGTTCTGTGCTATCCAAAAAAAATTTAGCCCAAACTATTTTAAAACAATTCAGTTCTACCATTTATGGTTGTATTGAGTAGAATGGGAATTTTGGTAAGGAACCATCATCGTACTCTGAGATGGTGGTAGTTGCTGCTGCTGATGTTGCTGCATCATCATCATATGTTGTTGTTGTTACATCATCATTTGTTGTTGCTGCTGTTGAGACATGGCCATCTGAACATTGGTGGGTGGTGCAAAGTTGTTTGACATTAAAAATGGGTCGTGGTGTTGTTCATATGGGTTGTGTACTTACGTTGCCCCTGCTCTAATCCCATATGGACCATACCCTGCATTCTGCATATGTAGTTGTCTCCTTGCATCCTCGTCTTCATATAAGCTATTGAGTAATAGACTGCCAAACCCGCCCGCCTGAACCACAAATGAGACTAATTAATGAAAAACCAACACATAACAGAAATTTTCAGGATAGTATAACTAAAGATGGTCCATAGTTAAGTGCACAAAACCAACTAATATACTTCTATAATAACTTGTTTTTCAATGGTTGTAGGTCTATATAGAATTTCATATACGGACTAGCTAGAAGGCAGAGCAAAGTGTTATTTTTCAAAGGTAATTTCATGAAATTTTATCTATCAAATCCGGTTGCTTATTATCGATTGTTTTTTTCTTTGTTTTATGCTTAGGTCAATGTGAACACGAGAGATATCTAAAGCTCTTAATAATTTAATCATGATCTTCGTACTTATAACTTTTAAGCTTAACTACATCTTCCTTAACATTCCTCTTAGTTCTAAAATCTATATTAAAAAAATCTTAAGGGAGAGTGACAATGTAGCGAAAGACATGCTTACTATATTTTCTATTGTTATTTTGATCATTACAACTAATAAATAGTAAGCTTCATGATAATCATGTTATCTAAGTGTTCTTTTTATTATATTATGTGTCTACTTGTCGAGCCTTTAACGGTTTTTGAAGCATGTCTATAGGGATTGGTTTTATGTAACATAGTTCTTTGATTAGACTACCTTCTCATTCTATTTATGAAAAATTATGCACTCTTTGTTTCATACTTTTTCTTTGATTATACCACCTTCAATGTTATATTGTACTAATAGTTCCTTGCAAACTATTTTTTTTAAATGTCCCATTTGTTAATTATTTTCATTTGTTTCGATATTAAGTATGAACAGGGATCGAAGTTGGATGGCTCACAATGGGTTGAAGGATAGACAAAAATTGGAGTATATCACTGGTGTTAATGAGTTTCTAGACTTTTCGTTTAGGGAAAAGACGGATGATACACCGTTGAAATGTCCTTGTTTGAATTGTAGATTGGTTTTGTCCCAAGATCGTAAAAGTATGCAATGTCACTTACTAGTATATGGCATAGATCGTAGTTATAATCCATGGGTTATTCACGAAGAATGTGAGGAGATAAATGATATTGTTGACGAAGAAGGATATACAGCCCAGGTTTCAAATAGTGATGATGATGATGATGATGATATGCCCTTTGATGACTTGGCTCCATTAGTTTTTGACGCGACTAATATATGGAATTCCAACACTAATCCATTAGCCGGTGGTAATGAGATATCCAGCGAGTTTGGATCAAATAAGGTCAATGGTGAAACTCCTATGGAATTCCTAAAATTGATGGAAGCTATAGAGGCAGAGTTGTATCCAGGGTGTAAGACATTCAAGAGATTAGAGTTTCTTGTCAGTTTGTTAAACATTAAAGTTATCAATAAGTGGAGCGACAAGTCTTTTTCGATGTTATTGAACACATTACATAGGGCATCTAACACCCCGTAATTTCACTAGAAATTTCGCGCGTTAATTATTTATTTATTACGCTATATTTATTTATATCCTTTATTATTTATATATTCTTTATATATATATATAATTATTTGAGTGTTGTTGTGTATAATTATATATGTTTATATTTGAAAACTAAATTTATATATAACTTATTATTATTTTCTTAAGTATTGAGTGTTTATAATTATTTGTTGTGATTAAATGTTTATGATTAATGTGTTGTGATTATTTGAATTTTTATATTTTTATAGAGGTAGTATTATTATTTATATTTTTGTAGTGTTGGTACTTAGTATTTATTTTTAGTTGGAGCCTTGTTATTTTATTGATTGGGCTAAACTAATTGAAGGTTCCATTTACCGTTTAAGTGGGCCGACCCACTTGGTTGTGTGTTTAAGGGTGGCCGGCCAAGGGGAGCTTGGAAGGGGGGGATTTTGTTTGAAGTTTATAGCTTGCCTATTTTATTTTTGGGTAGAATCTGTTCCACCAATGAGAACCCTTTCTCCCTTATTCTTCCTCCTTATTTTGGTCACTATTTATTCTTACTCCTATTCTCTTATTTGCTGTCCTAACACTTAAATTACAGCAATTAAACACCCCTCCTAATCCCCCTATCACACGCCTATTACAAAGAAAAAAGGGGAAAAGGTTTTCCCACTTGTTCTTCACAATTTCCTACTTCATAGTGACCTAAAAATTCTTATTCAAGCATTAATTCAAGACTCAAGTTCGGGTTTTATTTTCTCTTGGTATTTCTCTCAAGTGGCGATTTTCTAGGCCATTTCTTTACTCTTATTTTTCGGTTTTCATTACTCTTTGGGTAGATCGAGGTAACTAACATCCCTTCTAGTACTTTAGTATTTAATTAATTGTTTAAGTATGTTAGAATCATGTTAGGATGTGTTTTAAATGTTAGATCTACGATGTTAGTATTATTATTTTATCAGAATTCATGTTAGGTTGTTTTATTGTTTTATTTCATGTTTAGAGAACTTAAAATTGTTGTTTATGATGTTAGAATGGTTAGTATTGAGTAGTATCATGTTAGGGTTGTTACTTTTTGTTTACTTCATTGATTAGTATGTTTAATTCATGATTTTATTTATTTTATTAATACTGTAATTCATTTTAAATTATGAAATTATTGTTTTTGATGTTTTAGTTGAAGTGTATTTGATGATAGAATTGTTATGGTAACTTGGATTATGATTTAGCATGTTTTTAGTTGTTCTTTAAGCCTTTTTATTTATTTTAATATTGCTGGAATTTAATTTCGTGAAGTGAATGAATTTAATTGAGTAGTTCTTGACTTCTAAGCATGCCCTAATTCTTATAGTTTGATGTATATGCTTTTGGGATTGTTCTTTAATGTTTTTAAATGGTTTATTTTGATTATTAAATTGCTGGAATTTTGTTGGGTTAAATGGATTTGATTATTTATGTTTTGAGCATGTTCATAATTGGAATTTTATGAGCTAAGCGACTTGTAATTATTTTGTTCTTTAATTCTTTGAAGTATTAATTTCGAGCGTGCCTAATTTGATGTTATGGTTATATTTAAATTTTTCCATGAGTATTGAGAGCATGTTTGATGTGAATTTAATTGATTTCGTAAATACCAAAAACGGACGAAGAAGAGGGCAGTAGCCGCTCGCGACCCGCGAGCAGCGTCGCGCCTCGCGAGGCCCGATCGCGGCCCGCGAGCTGGGTCGCGGCCCGCGACCCAGTGCTGCTCCTCCTTTTTTTCTTTTTGGCCTACTGCTTTGTCTTTTTGGGTATTGGCAGCACTGTTGTAGTATTTTATATTTTTATTACTGCAGTTTTGTTGCATTAAATGTTGGAAGTATGGTTGAATGATTTAATTCTTGTAATGTGGTGTTGTATGTTATTGTGAAACCGCATTTAGTACTTTTATAAATTTGAGTTATCGACGTCGTAATGCTCGGGGGAGAATAATACTGTCCTTAGCATTATTTCGCCAAGAGTTATGTACGGAGAAGATTTATAATTAACCTCGTACCCAAACTCAGATAACGACTTTAATGGATTTATATTTAAATTGTGATTTGAAGGAGTTTTAATGTATATATTTTCTAAACCTTGTTTTGAAGAGCATTTGATTTAATTACTTTATTTTGAAGAATTGATTTTGAAGTATTTTGAAGAATTATGATTTTATTTCTATTTGAAGTATTTGAATTGTTTGAAGTATTTGAAGTATATTTGAAGTATTTGATGGTTTGAAGAATATTTGAAGAATGTTTGATGTTTGTTGAATATTTGAGTTTTGAAGAACTTATTTGGTTTAATTGTTTTACTTTGAGTTGAGTAGTCTAAGGGATTATTTTATCCCAAGGATACTGAACATGCACTCCGAGAGGTGAGGGGGCACTCAGCAGGGTGCTACCCTACATTGGAGAAACTTAGGATATGTTGTCGTCCGAGAGGTCAGGTGGTACTGCGCGTACTATCCTGCATCGGGAGTTTGGCCATTCTTAGACACAGACGGTAGGGAACGTAACCCATAGGCCGTTTTGGAGGTTGCGATCTGACATACTCTTAGGAAGTGGGCTGCGGGTCACTAGCGTTCATCTCACTCATATTATTTCATTTGATGATTTCTGTATTGATTTCACTTACTATTTTGAAGTCTCTTTTTCTTTTGAAGCCTTTTTATTTTGACGATCTATTTATGGAAACTTTTATACTTATCCTTCTTGATGACTATTAATGTTGCTCTTGTCTTATAGTCTCCTACTTTGCATATTGTATGTTTTCTTTATGCTTTGTATGTTTATTGTGTATGCCTGACTTTATTCTTCATATTTTAAATTGTTAATTGAATCCTGATTGGACTGGGAGAGCTGTTAGTTACTCCCCACTGATTGTGGATTTTTGTTGTATATCTTTGCAGATGTGGAACTTTAGGATCGTTACTGTCTGGACTGGGGCTGTGAGACATGATCCTGTGAGGAAGGACATGGTCCTAGTAGTTGTAGATGAGCACTATGATAGGAAGATTGAGACCACCTTCCTAGTGGGTCTTAAGTAGCTTTGTCATGGATGTTCTTATCTTTTGGATTATGCTCTAGTTTGGATTTATGGTTTGATGCGTTATTTTGGGATTTTAGTATGTTTTTGTGGAATGAGGGTATGGGACCTCATTTCCTTAATTATTTGAGGATTATTTTGATTTGGGATTATTATTCTATTTCGTGTTTTAGAATAACATTTCCGTCCCAGTGGTATTCCCGCTGCCACTGACCCTTTATTTATTAGTTTATTTCATTTTATTTTAGTTTATCTTTATTTTATTTAGTTTTAAAGGACGGGATGTTACAGGGCATTTAATTATGACAAAAGTTTTCCTTCAAGTTCCTATGAAGCAAAAAAATATAGAAAGGCGTTGGGATTGGACTATATTAAGATTGATGCGTGTGTCAACCATTGTGTTTTATTTCGAAAAGAGTATGCAAATGAAGTTAAATGTCCTAAATGTTTGACCCCTAGATGGAAGGAAAAAGTTAATCAAGGTGATGATGATGATGGAGATGGAAAGAAGAAAACACGGATACCTTAATTAGTCTTGCGTCATTTTCCATTAATTCCAAGGCTCCAAAGGATGTTTATGTCTTCAAAATTAGCATGTCATATGCGATGGCATAAGAAGGAACTCCCCGAAAAAGATGTTGGGATTATGAAACATCCACGAGATTCACAAGCATGGAAAACTTTGGATGATTTTGATGCTGACTTTGCTCACGATGCACGTAATGTCCGATTAGGTTTAGCTAGTGATGGGTTTAATCCAGGGGGTAACATGAGTAGTCGATACAACATATGGTCAGTAGTGTTGGTTCCTTATAACTTACCACCTTGGATGTGCATGAAGAGTGACAACATGATGTTGTCTTTATTAATTCCTGGACCTAAATCTCCTGGCAATGATATTGATGTATTTTTGCAACCCTTGATAGATGAACTTAAGGAATTATGGGAGGTTGGGGTAATGACTTTTGATTCCCACGCCAAGGAGACTTTTAATATGCGAGCAGCTTTGTTGTGGACAATCAATGACTTCCCTGCATACGCCAATTTGTCTGGGTGGAGCACTAAAGGGTTCCTTGCATGTCCTAATTGTCATAAAGACACACAATCTGACAAGTTGCGTCATGGTCACAAATGTTGCTACATGGGCCATCGAAGGTTTCTACAACCTGATCACAAATGGAGACTAAATAGGAGTTTGTTTGGTAGGAAGGTGGAAAGGGGTCCTCCTCCAATTCCATTTTTGGGATATGATATTTTGGAGCAACTAAGTGGATACCCGGATGTAGAGTTTGGAAAAGGGAACACAGGAAAACGTAAGAAAGGAGACCGATATATGGTTCATCAATGGAAAAAGAGAAGTGTTTTCTTCCAATTACCTTATTGGAAACATCTTTTAATAAGACACAACTTGGATGTAATGCACGTGGAGAAAAATGTATCTGAAAGCATATTAGGCACATTGCTTGACTTACCTGGAAAGAACAAGGACACCTTAAATGCTTGATGGGACATAAAGGCAATGAAGATGCATGATGAACTGAGACCGAAGTTAGTGGGGGATAAATACCATATTCCAAAAGCACCTTACAACTTGACATTGAATGAAAGGAGGAAAATAGTCACCTTTATATCAAAGTTGGCTTTTCCGGATGGATACTCCTCTAATATTTCAAGGTGTGCTTCTTTGCAAGATGGGAAGATTTTGGGAATGAAATCTCACGATTTTCATGTTTTCATGCAAGATTTGCTAACACCGGCTTTTCAAGGTGTATTAGGCGAAAAGGTCTTAGAGACTTTAAGAGAGTTTGTTTGTTTTTCAAACAATTATGCTCTAAAACTTTGAATGTAGCTGATTTAGAGAAAATGGAAGAAAATCTAGTTATCACATTATGCAAACTAGAGCGTATTTTCATCCCGGGTTTTTTTGATGTGATGCTACATCTTCCAATACACCTAGCTACTGAAGCAAAGTTGGCTGGGCCTGTGCACTATCGTTGGATGTACCGTTTCGAAAGGTAACATAAACTCTAAACTAATTAGCTATACTATATTTGGAATTCAAGTATAATAACTTTTCATTTCTTAGGGCGATGCGAACATTTAACTCATATGTGCGTAATAAAGCTCATCCTGAAGCGTCAATTGCAAATGGGTATATTGAAGCCGAATGTCTTGCATTTTGCTCGCGATAGTTGTCTAAGATTGAGACACAATTTAATCGTTTAGATCGAAATGAAGACAATGACCATCCACATCTTCATAGTTTGTCGGTTTTCTCTATGATTGGCAAGCCATTGGGGAAGATAAATCTAAAGTAATTAACTGTTGATGAATGGAGAGAAGCTCGACTCTATGTTTGAAAAATTGTGATGAAGCAAAACCTTTCTTTGAGTAAGTACTGTCAAAACTCTAATTTACATATGATTAAACATATATATATATATATATATCATACGTATTATATTGTTTTTTAAGTTACTAATCAGATCCTTCTTATTCTCTAGTGAGTATGAAAGAGAGATAGACTCTGAAAAGGTTGGCTTTTGCAAGTGGATTGAGAACAAAGTAAGTGAAAGAATTAGTACTATTTCATTTCAATAATAAAATCCAAAAAATAATAATTTTTTCTTTATGTTTTTGAACAATAGATTGTAAAGCTTTGGAATGATGGGGATACTAGAGTAACGGAAGAGTTGTTGTGTCCAGCTCGAGGTCCAATGAAAAGAGTCGTCACTTATGACGGGTATATTAGTAATGGTTTTCGGTTTCATTCTAAAAAACGTCAGAGAAATCGAAAAACTCAAAATAGTGGCGTTATTGTGAAAGGAGATGAGGAAAGTGGAGAGAATTTTTTTTTTGGGTTATTAAAAGAGGTTGTTGTACTAGAGTTTGATGCCTTGAAAAATCGAACGAGCCCTAAGGTGGTGTTATTTAGGTGTGATTGGTTTGATGTATATGATGAGGGAAGAGGGATTAAAAAGGACAAGCTTGGGGCAATACTTGTCAATGTTACTCGAAAATTGAAAACTAATGAACCTTTTTCCTCGTTGGTGTATGCAGTCTTTAGTTTGAAGGCGCATGTATATTATTTTTTCACGATGGCTTGTTGAAGCTTCAGATAGGGGGGGAGTGTTGCATATGCGTGAATCTCTCTAAACCTTGTGATGGCTTAATCTTCACCAACTAGATTCTTACCTATGTCCAGTTTTTCTGTAATGGTGGTTCTCACATTGTTGATATTGGAAAATTGGACATGTTCTGGCTCAGCAGCATTTCTTTTCATAGTCAAAAGGCCCCATTTTCTCAAAATGTTGAGCGTGTTCTTTGTTGTTGTTAGCGTCATAAAATGGATATCTATTTGTTTGTAGCTGGTCTCTTAGGAGAGTGAAAATATATGAGAAATCGCAAGATAGTGATAAAGATTAGTCATGCATATGAGACTATTGCCCCGAGTAATCCTCATTCTGTACAGAAAGGAATCCATGAACAATGACCTCCATTCCTTGTTTATCACAATTAGTGAGTTTGGTGGCCCCTCAAACCAGAAGAAGCTTTCTTGATCTGCTTACTGTTTTGTATCCCCTAAGATAATGTCACCTCCTAGATGCATGTTACTTCTACACTATATATTGTAGCTGATATACTGTGATGGCCGAGTTACTTGGAAAATTATATCATGCAAATGGCTATAAACTAGTTGGTTACATCTTTCTACCTCGTGTGTGATTGTTTTGTTATTGTGACAGCATCAACCCCAACTTAAATTCAAATCATTCTTACAATGATCAGTACAGGTCCTGACATTCTCCACATACTGCATACTACATGCTCCACATCCCCGCATACTGCATTCTCCCCGCATACTGCATACTGCATACTACATACTGCATAACTATTATTACTTCATACTGCATACTGCTGCTGTTGTGTATTAACATATGGGCACGCAGTAAGTGATCGAGGTATGCTGTTGTTTTAAAGTCACCATTGTTGGTTTGATCAATGTATATAAACCATGCAGCAGCCCAATGACAACTACCCAAGTGTCATCTCAACCAATTCAACAAGTAAGCGAGACTCCAACATCGCCACGTAAGCTAACTTACCGAGAGAAACGAAGGCTTGATCAAGCTGAGCTTCGACTCAAATATCCTGATCGAAAAAGGCGTGGTCTAACTAGGGGTTTAAAATATGTTTCCAAGTACAGAAATCATGAAGAAAAAATTAAGATTGAATTCATGGACGAGCTTCGACGTGTGGTTGGTGCAAATGCAAACGAGTTTATATGTGATTGTAGCAATTGGGTGAAGGAGTTTTGTCCCCTTAATGTAGTGTACGTTTATATTTACGTTGTTGCTAATTACTTGCCCTTAAATTTACATATATTTTCTTTGTCTCATTAAGTATTGGTCATTTTTAGGAATTGGCTACAAATGGATTCAGATTCTCAACAAAGATTATATAACAAGATTATGGTAAGTTTTGGGCTACATGAAGCATGTGCTTTCTTCTATTTTTGAAGTATGATCTTTCTTGTTCTTTAATAAAGCTTGATCTTCAATTTCGAATTCCTTAAAACCACTTCAAAAATAACGGTATATGCACGTTACTTGCTCTTTAAAGTTCAACAAATATGACTTGTACTGTTTCTATTACTTGATTCGTCTGGTTGTTTCTTCTGTTTCTATAATCTCTTCTGACTTTTCCTATTCTTCTTTCACTCACCTCTCACTCACACGCTACACTTCAATTTCAGGTAGATCTTATTCTATCTTATATGGCAGCTTATGTACAAACTAAAAATCAATTCAAATGTGTTGCATTGTTTGGCAGGCAAAATACGATTTACCCGAAAAAGTTGGCGGTGTTAATGTGACTGAAGCATTGAGTGTCCAATGTAGTAGTCTGTACAAACATTGGCGATCTAGGCTCAAAGATGTACACTTTAAAGACAAATCGATAGCACAAGCACTAAACAATAGGCCGGACACTATTGATAAAGACCAATGGGCATGGCTGGTTGCTGAGCATTGGGGTAGTTTAAAGCAGCAGGTATATGCACTTTTCATTATTTTTTCTCTACTTATTATGAGTAAAATGCTATAAGATTTAAATACTTACAAAACTTTATAATATGTGATGTAGTATATAAGCCAAGTCAATGCATCCAATAGGCTCGCCCAAACTAAAACGACAGCGAGTGGTTCACGATCGACAGCCAGAATTTTCTATGACTTGGTGTGTGATTTTTTTATTCTTAATTAGTGCCTATGTTTTCTTGTCTTCTTCCCTTTTGAGATTTGGACTTTCAATGACCTTTTCTTTCATGCAAGATGAATGAGACACCAGTGCAACCGTCTCAAGATGTTGAAGGATCACCAGAAACACATGAAGACCAACAAGATCCTTTATACATCAAATTATGCGAGAAGACTAAAAAGTAATTTCCTAAGTGCAAGTAGATTTAGTGACTAGTTTATAAATTACTTTATGTTCCTAATATTGTGTATGATTTTATATATGAGGCATAAAACCACTGGATGGCAACCCGAAGCCGAGAATAATTACGAAGAACTAAAAAAGCTCCATATATCTGAAATAGAGAAGCATGGTGTAGATACACTAAGTGTGAAAGCTGCCTACCTTGAGGTTTTGAAACCCACATCCGGATATGTAAGAGGACTTGGTTACGGAGCACGGGCACCAAAGAAGAACAGAATTGAAGGAGACAACAATGAAGTAAGACTGCAGCTCTCGAAAGAAATTCAAGAGTTGAAGGATGCTGCAGCTGAACGAGAGGTTTCATTGGTTAGTCAAATTGACATGCTTAAGGCATCTAATGATGTCCTTAAGATATCAAATGAGGAGCTTAAGCTTCAAACGATGAGCTTAGAGCGTCTGTTTCTAGAGTGAACGTTGAGGGTATCCAACGCAAAAAGAAGCTACAAGAAGAGATGTTGATGATGTTTGAAAAAATGAGGTTTTTTTTTTCATTGAATGTGTCTTCTATCTACTTGTTCTTAGTTGCACCTTTTTCTTGAAAGTATTCCCTTTTGTGCCCGTGTTTTACTGGTAGCGTCTTCATCGTATGTGTGCCCCATAGCAATCTCCCCCCTATGTCCGACTATAGTGTAGTCCATCTGCATTAGTAGCTGCCCCTGCATCGTATGCCCCTGCAGTAGATTCCCCTACATCGTATGCCCTTGCAGTAGCTGCCCCTGCATTGTATGCCCCTGCATTGTCTGCCCATGCATCGTATGCCCTTGTAGTAGCTGCCCCTGCATCGTATGCCCCTGCAGTAGCTGCCCCTGCATCGTATGCCCCTGCATTGTCTGCCCATGCATCGTATGCCCCTGTAGTAGCTGCCCCTGCATCGTCTGCCCCTGCATCTCTGTGGTGCCCTAGCCGAGCCCACGTCAATGACGTCAACCCACTGCAAACAACACTCTGTGAGCAACACACTACACATAACATAAAACAGAAAGCACAGACTGCCAGCAGCACACAGTAGCAGCACATCAGTTGTTGTTTCTTACATTCGAAACACGATATCCTGTTTCTTCGATACATAGTGTTGCCGCCAATTTCATGTTTCCGAAATCCCCACAACCAATTCCCCAAAGAGTCACTAGCAACCCCACCCGGTCCCACGTGACTTGTTGTCCTCGAGAAGGAGGCATCAGTGTTAAGAATGGTCCAGTTTTGTGGAACGGAGACAAAAGAATACGAAGGAGGTTGAGAGGTTATTGTCAAGGTATGATTAACCTGTAAGTACTGGACTTTTGCTATTTTTGCTCGGGTTATGAGGTGCTTAAGGGTAATTGAGTGATTTCTCAATCTCTTTCAGGATCATTTCTAGTACTCTTCTCACCTTCATGGTGTACTCCTCCAATGTTTCCCTACGATAATATCCTCAAAATTATCAATTTTAGCTTGCAGAACTGCTTGGAGCATTGAAACTTGATAAAATACAATTTTTTTGATAATATCCTTGAAATAAATTTTAGTAAGAAAGATTCAGTTTAAGGCTCTGATCTTATAACTTCACATTTTCTGGTGATTCATTAGTTCTGGTATGAGTATTAAAATCAGCTTTTTTATCAGTAAAAATTAGTTCCTATCAGTAGATTTTTATTAGAACAGGTCTGAGTCACTAAAAAAACACTAGTGAATGAGTATAGGTTACTGTCAAGGTATGATTTACCTGTAAGTATTGGACTTTTGCTATTTTTGCTCGGGTTATGAGGTGCTTGGGGGTAATTGTGAAGTTTCCCCGATGGTACGCTTACATCTAGTCTTCCCATAGTTCATAGCACACAGAGGAGAAGGTTAGAAACCAAAGGTCGTCCGTACCTACCCTTTTAGTAAGGTTAGACCTAATCCAAGTTCTAATGTCATCATTTGGGTGGTGGTTCAAAGTCGTCCAGGTTTCCTTAGCAATATCACAACCCCTAAGGATATGGTTCATGTCTTTGAAGGTAGCGTTACATAGGGCACAACTCGCCTCGCCCCTAATGTTCCTTTTTCTAATTGAGTGACAGTGATTTTAGACATTTGATATGACTTTTTATTTTGTAATGAATACTTTGTTGTTCCATATTTCTTATGTTTATTTTTTTTTAACTCAAACAAGAAATCGGGCTAATGGAAAAGGATTGGCAATGATGGAGGTTGTTACGAACAATGGTTTTAGACACTTTAGTGATGTTTTTTTTAATGTTGATTGTGAATTAAGATACTTTAGTGTGTGATTTGTTTTCTTTTCGATGTTGATTAACAGATTTAACAATTAGACTACGGATTTTTATATTAGCATAGTATAACTCAGATTGTCAAATACCTTTGATCTTTATTATATAAGTTCTCTTCTATGTTATCATCTTATATAGTTTAGTGCTCATTATAAATATTACCCTTATTCGGTGAAGTATTTGACTAAAGTCAACAATTATCTGGGCAACAAAAACAGTATTAGAAGCCTAATGGACTTTTGGGCAACCAAATTATCTACGCCCAAAATGTATCAGCATGCTTTTGTAGAAACCTTTTGTGCGACAAAATGTAGAACCTTTGTTGCACAAACAAGTTTTGGGCGATGAAAGATTTGGATGCACCACCATTAGATATTTGGGCGACGAAACGATTTTAGTTGCCCTTTATATGTTTGGGCGACGAGAATGTCGTTGCGCTAAGAGGTAGTATTTTCGTAGTACAAACAACTGGGGCGACGGGAACTATGTTCTTCACACAAAACCCTTTTTGCAACACCTTCGCGACGAAATATGATTTGTCGCCCATTCATTTGTGCGACGAAATATAGGGTTTGTGCAACGATTTTTTGGTCGCCCAAACCAGTTTTTCCAAAATTCACAATTACTTTTGATAAAAAAATGTTTTATAGTTTTCAAGTTTAGCGGTCTAGTAGTGTGTGAAAGACCTAAAATAAAATTCTAGATTGACTTTCAAGTTTCAATAGATTTTAAATAAAAAATTCTAACCGGTCTAGACCAGAAAAGGTTTGGGTTCATACCGGATCGAATTGAGGACCGAAATTTAAACTTTTGCAGACCAAAGACCGACTAGAAATAGGTTGGTATGGTCTCGTTTCCAGCCATTTTTTGGTTTAGACCGGAAATTAAACACCCCTATTGATAATAAAGCGATAAAATGGAAGAATTAGAAATTCATAGGAATTTCATCTTCCCACAAAATGGAGGAATTTACTTACCTAGCCCCCCTAGGTAAATAGAAATTTCCATGAGAATTTAATTCTTCAATTATCAACCAAACACTTTAGCCAAATTCGCATGATTTCATGGAGAAACATATATCTTATGAATGACAATTTCATGGGAAATTTTGTTAGAAATATTAGTGGGCCTAATATGTATATAAATAAAATGTGGAATTATCATACAAATAAGTCATATTAAAGTGGTTTAACATAAAATAATTATTATGTAGATACCATGGTAATATCTCTATTTTGGTGACAGATCGACTTAGAAATATTACACTAAAGTTAATCAATTATCTAGTGGTTATGACCCCCAATACACGTTTTATTAGGGAATGCTTATAAGTGAATTAATGGTGTGATTTAAGTGTAAAGTTGAGTTATACAAAACCTCTTGAATCCTCATCTAAAGTTACGATGTGAGGATTTATGATGGGCAATTAAGTGTGACCTCTCAATTACCTTGAATTACATTTTTTGGGTTCTTTAAATCCCATCTTTGGATGGAGACCCAAAGTAGTATTCAACACACACCAAATCAGAAAACGTAGCATTGGTAAGAGTAACCAAAGAAGGAGTTTTAGGAGAGGTATAGAGTGTTTTTATTTTTATGGCTTCCATGGAAACTCCAAGTAAGTTTTATACAAATTATTAAACAATATAATTCATGGGTTTACATGAGTTTATATATAGTTTATAATTCGCCATTTCTTTTAAAATTGACTTGCCACGCAAACCAAACGACCACTAAATTTAGAGAAGGTTAACCAGCTTTATTGATTACAAGTCATCTAGGATTATGGATATATCATAGCTCACTTAGTTGAGCTTATTATGAATAGTAAAAATTGAGACTTTAGTAAGTTTGTACTATATTCCTGAAAAACACTACTCTTTTCATCCAATAGTATAATGTCTACATTCCTCTTTGTGTGTCCCATAACAATGTCTAGTTTCCTTGTCCATCAACTAGTTTGAACTAACTTATCAACAACTTTTACACAAATTTTTCAAAATGCCCTACTTTTCTATCAAAATATGTGCCTCTAATTACTTTGAACCATTTCAAGAAACTTTTATTGCCTTTGATGTTACTTAGCCACACTATAATTAACAAGCGATGAAGTAATTAGACTTATTTGCTCTTCCTCAATTCCATCTATTTGAATCACTCATACTCTCTCCCGACTTTAAATGTTATATGTTGTAGATTGTAGAGTGACCAGAGAATTTCTTAGCAATGGCCAGTAGGGGTGAGCATAACCGGGTACCCGGTTATATTGCTCGAAACCGGTACCGGAACCGGTTGGATCGGGTACCTAGAACTTGGAACCGAAACCGGAACCGGTTGGACCGGTTCCTTAATTTTTGGAATTAGAACCGGAACCAATCGGGACCGGTTCCTTGACCGGGTACCCAGTCCCACAAAAGTGATTGTTATTTGGTCAATTTAGCCGGTTCCAATACCGGGTAATCGCTACCCAATTGCATTCAAAAGCTATATTTTTCTTAATTAGCTAAATATAAGCATCATATATAACATAATTTGATACTTTCATTGACAAGTTAATCTTAAAAACCTTCAAGTCTTAAGCATACGTTACATATGCATTCATGTCAAAAAAATCGCTCTTAGAAACGGTTGAACCGGGTACCCAGTGGATACCGGGTATATAATTTCACTACCCGGAATTGGACCCACTTCCAACCGGTTCCTAATATTTGATACCCAGACCCAGTCCCGGTAGTTCCAGTTCCAGTTCCGGAACCGCCAGTTCCAACCGGTTCTGGGTCTGGAACCGGGTACCCAACTTTTCTGCTCACCCCTAATGGCCAGTGATGAGATCTTGTGAACGGTAAAGTTTAAATTTGAATTGATCTAGATGTAAGAAGAAAAACGCTCATACCTAGACAAATACATGTAAAAAATATGCCTGAAGTTCATCGCGGAGCTATGAATTAGCGTAGACGTGTGAAAAACACGTCCATACCTAAGTGAATGTGTGTAAAAATACGCCAATTCGACCTTATTTGACCATGTTAGACATTATTTCACCTTATTCGTCATTTAAACCTATCACAACCGATTTGAATTTATTTAAACTTATTTAGGATCCGGCCTTTTCGACTTATCTTTTCTTATATGAACTTATCTGCAATTATTTCATCTTATCTGAATTTATCTGAATTTATTAGACTTTATTAGACCTTAATTAAACCTTAATCGACTTATTAGACTTTATTAGCTTATCTGAATTTATATCGAGCGAAAATAAGTTAAATACAATGGACCTTTTGACTTGTGTGAATTTTTTTATTGGCTCATAACTAAAAATAAATTGAAAATAATAGATACAAAAGCCAACTCATGAAATTGCAGAAAAAATATTGAGTGATCCTGAAAATTTTGAAGAGATTCCAAACTTTTTCTAATTTTGAGCTAACAGATGGGTCCCACGAGAGAAAGAGAATTGATAGGTATGTAATATTTAGATGTTTCTGAAACATGTAACATGGGTAAAATAGTCATTTTACATGTTAAATAAGGATAAAATAGTCTTTTTATATACTTTTTCCATTTCGTAATATTCGTAATGTTTCTTGTTTGCACATTATCCAATGCAATACTTTTGACTTTAATATCTCTAATTATTGATAAGTAAAAATTATAAATAGTTGATATTGTAATAGTATGCATTAAGACGAATCAAATAAGATCTCACTTGGCTATATTTTTTCATATAAACTCGGAGAAAAAATATAAAAGAAGATTAATAGATTACTAGTGGTCACTATGCTAATGTTGCGAGTATTGCGAAATAAAGGAAGTATTAAATGAGGGGCAAAATATTATCAAGACAATAAAAAAATTATTTTGTTTTACATGATTTTTACATTGGAAATATATTACCTTTTCATAGTAATATATTGTATTTCTCGTAGTAATATATTGTCTTTATATAATAATATGTTTTTTTTTTTTAGAAATTCTCTCAGAGAAAAGCTGAGAAGGCACCTCACATGAGGTGATGAGGATGCGGAAGGAGCAAGACAGAAACTCAAGCTACGACGTCGTGTTATATATTATAATGCAATAAAATAAAGTTGAGCTGTCACGCAGATGTGTGTCTATCGCACATGGGGGACGGGTAAGTACAGTGAGCAGAGGAGAGAGAAACTGTAATGCGTGTCTGTGTCTGTCGGTACTATTGATTCAGTACGCTCTCTGGATCTTGCTTTCCTAGGGGTACGGTACTTGATACTTCAGAGCTTGAAAGGGGCTATTGCTTATCTTTTTTCAATTTTTTTTCTTTTATTGGAGGTACATATTGAATTATTGATGTTCCATTAGTGATGGATGTGGTTTATGTATATGATCAAATTAGCTTTATTAAGACTTCTCCCCCCCATGAATGATTGATGATTTATACCTTTTTCTAGTACTTTTACTAACATAATTGATGATTTTTGCATAACAATAACAAATCTATGCATAATATTTCTCAATAGAAATGACAAACATGTGAAATTGGTGAACGTCCCATTTACCTTAGTTGGGACGGAGATGGTATAGGTTTGGTGAATGGGGTAATACTCCATTCATCTCAAAATAATCTGAACACTTTTCTTTTATGTTTGTCCCAAATTAGTTTGAACACTTTCATTTTTAACATGTTTTACTATTACTATATTATTTCTTTTACACTCCTTTGGTCCCGCACTTTACCTTTATCAATAAAAAAAATTATCCAACTTTCTCTCTCCTTCAATAAAAAATAATCCACCAACTCCTATCATATCTACTTTTACCTTTATCACCAATAAAATAACATTCGATAATCACACTACAACTTATCACATTAAACTAGTATTTAGGCCCACGCGATGCTCTGGAATTTATATGTATTACACTTTAGTACTTTTTTTGATAGCCTCGGACCTACTTTAGTATTTTAAGACAACTATTTTATTGTAGAAAAAAATTAATAAAAAGTTATAAATTAATATTACTCATAAATGCAATTATTGTAGCTTAATTATTGTTTTTCATTGAAACATAATATAATTATTAAAATTGATAAAAGAATCAACAATAATGTAGTAGCACAATGGTTGGAGCATTTATATTCTATACTCAAGGTCATGGGTTCGAAGCTTGTCATGGATAATTTGTTTTTTTAATGAGAATAACATTGATAAACATATTGTTAAAAAGAAGGGAGAGTGACACGTGGCGGATTGCAATCCGTGCTTACGCTTTTTAATATATATATAGACTACGTGTCTCAACAAGTGTTCAGATCTTTTTAGGACAGAGGGAATACAGTTATCATTGAATAACCACACTACAACTCAGATACATTATTGGATGCAACAAATACTACACTCTTGCATCGCTTGCATGTTGGTTCGCTGGTTTTTTTTGGAAGTCTATAAACTACAAATTACACTGGTCGTGGGTTCGAAACTATTTCCACCATTTTCTTTACTTTATGAATATCATTCCTTCCCCTTCGCATTTCAGATCAGTTTTTGTTTTCAAAAAATTTATTAATAAGTCAATTTATTACGCTTTTTAATCAACGGAATGTTGAAAAGTTATCAAATTTTCTCCCAATTTCTATAGTAAATTCTATTAAGACCTTTCCTATCCCCTCTAATTGTATTGAAGATAAGCTTTTTTGGGGCTTAACCTTAGATGGTGCCTTCTAAGTTAAATATGGAGCTTGGCTAGCCCAAGGCCTCCAAAATAGCCTTACTGACAAGATTTCATTTAGATGGATTTGGCGTTAAAATATTCCACCTAAGAAATTTTTATGGAAAATTTGTGTGGACGTGCTGCCATCCAAGGATAGACTTGAAAGAAGTCACATGTCAGTTCCGATGAATTGTGCTCTTTGTAATCATCCCAGAGAAAATAATTCTCACATTCCTTTTAATTGCCCATTTACTGAAAATGTTTTTCTTCATTTACATATGGTGAGCTTAATCACTGTAAAGATTTGGTTGGTTTACAAAATATGAAAAAATAGCCTTTGTTTGGTCGATCATTTGGTTCACTAGAAATAAAACTATTTTTGATATTAGTTTTTTTGTATAACAAGTTGTAATTAATGTAAAGAATGCTTATCATAATTGGTCAACAACTAAACACTTTAATTTAGATAATCCAAGAGGCAACTCAAGCCTGAATACGAAATTAGCGAAAGATTCTAAACTATTCTGTTGGCCACCTCCTCCCCATAATTTTGTTAAGCTAAATTTTGATGGCTCAAAATTAAAGGATGGTAGATCCACAATGTGATTTGTTTTAAGGGATAGTTGCGGAAAGTTATTACTCACTGGCTCCAAAGCTATTTCCCACGACAGTAGTATTCTCATGGCCGAACCTTTAGCCATGTGAGAGGGTATCAAGGCGGTCAGATTTATTGGCGTCTCTAACTTGATCATTGAAGGCGACAATTTTGTGTTATCAAAAGAGTATGGAAGGTGTAGTGGGAGATCCAAAGTGTCATTCATATGCGGTTTTTTGAGAGTTTCCAGGTGGTTCATTGTTTACGGGAGGCGAACAAAGCAGCGGATATCTGTGCGAAAAGGCATCACTCATGTTTTTCGCTTACTTATTGTTTCGAGGTTTTCGATTCTAATCTATTGTTAATCATCCGAAAGGATAAGTTAGTCTACTCTTGTTTTAGGAGTTAGTCTAGTTTTTCTTCCCTAATAATTCAAGTTGAGTTGATTTTACAAGATATATTCTTCCCCTTAAATTAATCAAAATTTGACATGACGACTCCTGTGAGGCTGTGGCTGCTAGAGGAATGTGTTTTATCAGGTTGCCCAAATACTTGAAAAAAGATGATGAATTTGGCCTCATGAATGGGGTGCTTGAATTTATACCCAAAAATTGAATTAGGATAGGGTAGAAGGATGAAGATGATGATTCAAAATTGAGGAAGTATATGTATTCGAAAGAATGAAACATTACACGGCAAGCTACCTACGAAATTTTTGATTACTTTAAGTTAGTTTGGTTAACTGTGAGAAGGAAAAAATGTAGTAGGAAATTTTAATAATATAAAAAATCTTAAATCGAAGAAGTGAAAATTCCCATATAAAGTTCTATCCAACGAAAGGGACTAAGTAATTTAATTCCTTCATTTTGTGAATGCAGATCTTCATAGAAATTGGAGCGTTCCAGGATTTTGTCAAACAAACAATTCAAGAGCTTATTGTTTCTCATGAATTCTAACATTCATATTTAGATTTTAATTTATATACTTTCCTCGTTTACTAATAATAGTGGTATTCTCTTGCAATGCCCCTTATTTTATTATTTAGATGGATATGTGTTATAAACATATAAAAATAACTTCAATTTAAAGGTCAATAAGGTTAAGATTCAATTGGATTCTATTAAAAACATTAGAGACATCGGTATCTTTGAAATAAATGATATTCATGTTAACTCATGAATTGTTTAGAACTCTCTTCCACAATAAATAGTTGTTAAAACTCTAATTACACAATTGCTACTTCCAAAAAAAAACTTTTAACATTATTCTTTTTCTTGCTTTAATTTTATATAATATTTTCAATTGTTTACAACTCGACATGATTTCCTAATCTCCCCTTTTTCACTAGTGAGCACATCTAGCTTCCCTAGCTTAATCATAGAATCCTGAAAATCATTCACCCATCTTAACCAATTCAACCCGTACAAATGCACCAAGTAGCTAGTGTCAGGATCATCAAGTAGCGATTGATCCGCAGGAATGATCGCCCGACCTCTCATAACATTCAAGTAAAACACATTACTTAGTTTGTTATTATTAAAATCATTCAATGGCAAGACATCATCTTTTGATATCTTATAAAGAGGGCAAATTTTTTTAAGATGCATCGCGTACACTGGATCAAGCCTCGGATTGATATCGAAACTAGCATTGAAGTTGTTGAATTGTTTTTCAAAAATAAAACAATGTGCAACTCCTATGGAATGTGCTCCAAGTAATGCCACAAGGTCTTGCTTGCTCATCCCTTTTTTGGCGAACTTGTGGTACATTTGATTTACGTTGGAAAATGGGGATGGTAGGTTTTCCAAGACTTTTTCTACCATGGAGGATCGACTATCACGACGGCCTGCAGCGACGTGGTAGTATGGAAGGCCTGAATGCATGACTGCATCACGGACTGCAAAGGAGATTATGTCTGCACAAGAGATGGTCTCCGGGCATACTTGCTCAATTCGTGTCTTGATTGCATCAATAACCTCGATGCCCCTTATGCCTAAGTTTCCTGGAGAGGTTTTCTCTATTTGCTCATTAGATTGTGTAAAATCTAAGAGAATGGATGCATCACATCCCTGCAATTTATTGATAACGAAGTGTTTTAGAATTATATGCTTGCAATAAATTTTTAGGGTTTCCCTAACAAATGATAGATGTTAAGAACTGCATATATCTAAAACAAATGCAGAATTTTTAGTTTTGTGATTATCAAATGCATTAGATCTAAAACATGTAACTCAAATTGATAGTTTTATTAGAATTATTAAGTTTTTCAAGGCACCTTTTTTCTTTGGTTTTAATGCATGAGATTCTCCCAAAATTATAAATCTAGCATTTATTATGAGTATTATATAATTATGGACGCCGGGCCTCAACCAAACACAAACTAAGAGTTGAATCTTTGAGTCTTCTACGAAAGCGCATTTAATATTCATTTATATTCGAAATTTTGATAAATCCATACCAATATTATTTGTTAGTTAGACGGACTCACATTAACAAAACAATCATGGAAATATAGACGAATGAGACCAGCAGCAACGCCAGGATCATTGTAGATCGCAGTTTTCACAACATCTTCTACGATTTTCTCGGCTTGCGGGCATGAATGATCATAGAATCCGACGTGTAAGTCGTCGTTGTTATTGCCTGGCGATTGCCAACCACCCCAATGAGGCCAACCAAACCAGCTTGACCAACCAGCCAAGTTAGCCTTGGTGGGAGAGGGTAAAACACCAAAACATAGAAGAATCAAAATTGTGATATAAATTATTTTGGAAGCCATTATATTAGGGTGTGAAGACCTCCTATATGTTCAATATGAGGATTGAGGAGGCCTTCTACACCCTTATAATGTGTAATCTTTAAAAATCCTGTCTTTTTTGTCAAATATATAGAGGTTATATAATTTTAAAGGAAACTATAGTGGGTGATTATTGTAATTTGGGGTATTAAAAGTTGGTTACTCATCATGTAATAATGAGATGTCTAGCTATTTTTGTGCAAGAAATAAATAGCAAATTCATGTTTTCTTGTCTAGAAGTTAGCGTTTTCTTTTTTAAAATGTATAAGTTTTGAAGCCTGTGTGATGACATGTATATAATGGGATAAAATCATATCAATTTGTTATTTATTGTAGAGTAAGGGTTGGGGGTAGACGTTCTTTCCATATGATTTATAGATATTATACAATAGATCAAAAGGTTTAAACTTAAAATAATAAGGTTTTTACTAAAAAAAAATAAGGTTTAAACTTAAAACAAATAAGGTTTTTAACTTAAAATCTTAATATGTAAGGTTTCCATGTAATGTGTTGGAATTGTAAAACCTTGGATTTCCGAGGAAAAATTAAACTTATACTTTTGACATAAAACCTTATGGTTTTGATTTTCGTATAGTCTATCCATATACCTATGCCTCGATCATTTAACGCAAGTTTTATTAGTTGTAACTATAAGTTAATTTTATATTAAAAATATTTTCAATATTCACCATCTTTTTGTTTAATATGTTCCCTTTTGTGCTAAAATTGCGACTGTAGTTGTCTGCTAGAGTTAAATTTAAGCATCTCATTAGATGTTGATGGACAACTAATCAAGTAAAAGTCAGACCCGAAATGTGGCCTTATTTTTTCAAGTACCTTTCAAAAACAAACACGCAGCAATAACTAGATACCTTATGATATGATTTGGTGAAAGTTTAAACATGATTTCCAGGTACCCAATTTTAAATTGTGTCGTAGCCTCCTCTTTTAGAATAATTCGATACCTGGTCTCTATGTAACTACTTTTTAGGTTGAGTTATGGGCCCGATTTCAACTACCTGCTAAAAGAGACGTTCAATGATTAATACCCCTATATAATGATAAGATTAGTATATAAAAGGGACTTATTTTTCTAGTTTACGATACACCATTGAGAGAAGGATCTTCTAAACTTTTCTTGTATCTTATTAAAAAAAAGGGACTTATTTTTGAAGCCTATTTCGATTTTAATCTGAAGGTATAAATTTTATAATTATTTTGACTTGTACAACTAAACTTATAAATTATGATAGTTTATTGAAAACCAAACTTTATTTCTTATTTATCCAAAACTCTAATCATTTTGATAATATCAAAATTATAATGTAAAATATAAAATGGGACATTACAATCCTAGCTACGTGGCTCTTCCAATACTCCCGAAAAAAGCAACCTAAATATAACATATATATGGGTGGCTATACGCACACTAAGAAGGAAGCTTGTGTGATGCACGACTGCTCTATATTTTCTTATAAAATAAATAAATACTTTTGTTAGAATCTATTTTTAGTTATATTCTCTGATGCATAAGTTAAAAAAAGAATGCGCAATATGTATAAGTCTTATTTTTTATTTCGTATAACTATGAGATATACTCCCTCTGTTTCTTTTTGTTTGTCCTACTTTGACCAAATATGTGAAAGTTTTTGGGTTATTAAAGAAGGACAAACAAAAAGATACACGGGAGTATACATCTTCTTTTAAAGTATATTTAGAGCACCATCGAGTTGTTTAAAGATTATAATATTTTTAATTATGTATCAAAAGGTATTCTCAGTTTATGTAGTACTAAATTTTTGGGTTGTTTCTTGACAATCAAACTCTAATTCCTTACTAGCTAAAAACTTTGTAATATTTAAAATTATAGAGAGAGAGTCAATTTCTGGCTTTTTGCTGAAAACCACAAGTTTGTTGAAAACCGTAAAAACTTAAAAAACAGGTCATATAAGGTTTAGAGGCGTACATGTTAAGATAAAGGGATACATGTGTTTTAACATCAAAGTTGTTACTATTCACAAAAATATCATTAATGAAAGCACGCATACCCCTTTATCTTAACATGTACCCCTTTTACTTGATTTTCATGCTGAAAACAGTTTTCAACAGATCCTATTCCTATATATATACTAAATGTTTCTTGTGATATATATGTTATGGAAGATAGGATTTGTGTTTGGAAAAGGCTTCAATGCAAAGAGCAATAAACATGTGCAAATCTACGATATGTATGTTCCAAAAGTTATTAGAATAGGCGGTTTAATTTTAACATAAAATTATATGAACTCAAGCCCACATGATGTTGACAAGCCTATTCCATTTCCTTCTAACGCAATAATATTCCCATACATCTAGACGTAGTCGTTCATTCTCTTCTTCCTTTGTTTCTCTTTAAATCTTGAACTATAACATACTATTTAAACAACTCAACCGACTTACCAAATGAATTACACACATAACTCTAGAATGAAGACGTTCTTAAAATGGATCCTAGGATTTACTACTACTACTACTAATAATAATAATAACTATTTCCAGCTTGTAAATGTGTGGGTGGTTATTAAAAAAAGGTGATTCTAATTGCTGCTCTTTTTGGAAGAAATGATACTAAATGTAACACCTCGTAACTTCACTAGAAATTTCGCGCGTTAATTTGCTAGATTATATATATATATATATATATAATAAGTTTGTATTTGAAATAGTTAATGTATATTTTGAAAATATGAATGTGTATAATGTGGTATGTTAGTGTGATCGTATTGGAAAATTTATATATTTATGGTGTGCATATTGATTTTATAACATAGTTAGTAATTTTATTTTATATTTTTAAGTCGTGTGTGATTTTATTTTGAGCGTTAAACGAATTTGGATCGACTGGTGCACGAATGTTACATTAGCCATGAGGTCCGGAAATGGTTGTCAAAGAGGTGAGAATATGGAGATTTAAATCAGATTTTCTTGAGCTTTTATAACGTTAAATCCATCTAAGAGGTTGCCCAACATTTGCCTTCATAAACCCCCATCAATTGCCACCATAAACTCCACTTATTACACCCTTAATCACCTTTTTTACCCCTTAATATCATCACCCCTTTTCTTTCATTTGCTGCACAATATCCCCTTCTTTAGAGAGGAAGAAAAAGAGTTATTCTCTCTTTCATCATTTTCGGCCATTTTTGCACACCCATCTTGTTTGCTCCATATCTCCTTTATTTCTTATCGGAATTCGACGTGCGAACAGTCAAATTCATCTACTCGGAAGGATCTTGCTTGTGGTGTAATTGCTTTTTGAACAAAGTGAAATACGTGAATGCAGTTCCTGTTTTGGTCAGATGAGTCATGAAGGTTGTGTTGGAATTGTGATCATGTTTGCACTTCTAGAGTTGGCCGAGGTAACTAACGACTCTTATAGCACGTTAGGATAAAAGTAGTCGTTTTAGAACGTTAGTACTCCTGTTAGGATCTCGTGGTATCTTATTAGGATTTTTACAGCATGTGTTATTTTGCTAATTTGTATCCTAAATTAATTAATATAATTGTTAGTAACATGTTAAGGTTTGTAAGATTATTTCTTTTCTTTAAGCAACTCAGGCTGGCTACTTACCATGCGCAAATTGAGCGCTTGCGCAGGGCCCAATCTGTTCAAGGGGCCCCAAAAAGTAAGATATATGAGTGTATAACTCTCTTGTAAGCGCATGAATAGCCGTGTAGCTCAGTGGACTTAGGGTCCGTTCTTTTCAACTTATTTTCAGTCCTTATAGGTTCAGATAAGGTCGAATAAGGTCTAATAAGGTCTAATAATGTCTAATAAGGTCTAATAAGGTCGAATAAGATCTAATAAGGTCCAATAAGATCTAATAAGTTCTAATAAGGTCTAATAAGGTCTAATAAGGTCGAATAAGGTCTAATAAGGTCTAATAAGGTCTAATAAGGTTCTTATATATTTTTTATATAACAACATTATTATTATTATTATTATTTGACCATATTATTATAATAATATGATTATTATTATTTATTATATAATATTTATTATTATTATATTCATTGGGCTACCATCGTTGCTTGTTGTACGCTTGAGAATTTTATTCGTCTACATAAATAAGGGATATCGATTTTTATGGATTGTCCTTTCTAAATGAACATTAAACTATTGTAGTTAGTGGTTGTTTTTCAATCTATTGATATGCATCTTTTAAGTTTGCCTTCGTTGAATTTTATAATTAATAAGAACAATAACAACAAATAATGACTTATAGACCAATAATAATAGACAATTATAGTAATATAATAGTTATAATATAATAATTTGAATAATAATAATTGATTAATAGTAGTAGTATTAATGATAATAAAGATTAACATAATAAGAAAAATATTAATAATAGAGTAATTATTATTATAGTAGAGATAAGAATGATAATAATTATAATGGTAATAGTATAAATAATGATGATAACAATAAATAATAATAATAACAATAATAATAATAAGGTCAAATAAGGTCTAATAAGGTCAAATAAGGTCTAATAATGTCAAATAAGATCAAATAAGGTCTAATAAGGTCTAATAAGGTCTAATAAGGTCGAATAAGGACTAATAAGTTCAAATAAGTTCCGATAAATTCAGATAAGTTAAGATAAGTTCATATAAGTTCAGATAAGCAAAAATAAGTTGAAAAGAACAGACCCTTAATGCTTTAATAGCATGTAAGCTTTGCAGACCAGCGTTCGATTACTCACTAGTCATTAAGCTTTATTGAGCTTTGTAATTTTGGATAAGCATTCAAGCAAAGCTTTGATTTTTACCACCACACATTTATTTGGGGCCCCTTTTCCCACCTTATTTAATTATTTTGGGACTCTTTCGTTATTACTTCTAGTTATTCACTATTGCTTTGGATGTTTGAGTTGTAAACTACTCTCTCCTTTTTGTTTGGTACTAGTTGTTGGACCGCGCGCGTTAGTGCGCGTGTTATATTCTGGCTATGCTCTAGGCAAAATAGGTTTGTTTATGAATTAAAGAACGGATAGTTAAGCTTTACTTAAGATAACTTAGATACAGATGCACCACTAAGTCAAATTAAGGTCCTAAGAACACCACTTGATTCAAGCTTAAAATCAAGCTAGCATAGGCACCTAGATTAACTGTGAATTAATCAAAGCAAAATAAAACTCGAAAGTTTAAGGTATAAAAACGTCTAATAATGTTAATAATGACTTGTGCCCTTTAAATACATGTCCTTGACTCTCTAAAAGATAATTGCTGAAAATAAAAATAATAATTAAACTAATTAAGCTAAAAACCTATCCTAACTAGGGTTGAGGCCGTCCCTTGCTTAGCTTCCTTCATTTTGGACGCTCAAAGCTTATCTTTTCCCTTGTTGTTATCATTTTCCCTTCAAAGTAGGAAACCAAACCCAAAATGATAGAGTTAGGCGCCTAAGATAGAGTTTGGAGAGAAAATGATTCTGTTTCCTTGATTCTTTGTGCTTGGCCGCCCATTTTATGGTTAAGATAGATGTTTTCCTATCTTTTCTCATGGCTGATCTTTATCTTGAATTCTAGGCGCCATTTTCCTTGCTAGGCGCCATTTTCCTTGCTCCTCAAGTCTTCACTCGTCCATACTTCATGAAACAACCCTAGTTGACTTTCTAATTACTAAAAATGAAAATACAACTCAACTAAGACTTTCCTAGTTAATCTAATATAACATTAAATTAACTAAGCGTACATATTATTAATTAGACTCCCTATTAAAGCAATAAAAGATAGTTCACTTAGTCAATAATTAATTAACTAAGCTAAGGACACTTTCAAAGGACTTAAAGGACACAATAGTCTTTAGGGAATTCAGCACATCCCTAAGCACACAAGCAACCATGTTCTTGGTCTTGGAATCAATGGAATCAATGGAGCTAGATGGACCTCCATCATCCTCTCCTTCTTTGGAGGAGTTTGACCTCAAACTTGGTAGCTCTTCTTCATCATCATAGAAAGGACTCAAATCAGCAACATTGAAGGTGGCTGAAACTCCATAGTCTCTTGGCAAATCGATCTTGTAGGCATTGTTGTTGACCTTCTCAATCACTCTAAATGGACCATCAGCTCTAGGGCTAAGCTTGGACTTTCGTTTAGAAGGGAAACGTTCCTTCGTTAGATGAATCCAAACCATGTCACCCTCTTTGAATTGGACATCTCTCTTTTTATTATCAATCCTCTCCTTGGTTCTCTCATTGGCTTTTTCAATCTTTCCTCTCACATACTCATGTAGCTTTTGGATCTCTTTCACTCTATTTTCGGCTTCATGGCTATATTTTGTGGTGGTAGGGAAAGGGGCTAGGTCAATAGGGGTGCAAGGGTTTTGACCATAGACCACAAAGAATGGACTAAGGCCAGTAGTCTTGCTAGGAACTCTATTGTAGGCAAACTCAGCGTGAGGTAGCATCTCCTCCCATTGTTTAGGGCTTTTTGTAGCTAGGGCTCGAATTAGGGTTCCTAGGGTCCTATTGGTGACCTCCGTTTGGCCGTCAGTTTGAGGATGGCTAGAGGTACTGAATTTCAGCTTCGTTCCCATCTTCTTCCAAAGTGTAAGCCAAAAGTGACTTAAGAACTTTGGGTCTCGATCACTAACCATCGTCTTTGGCACTCCATGCAACCTAACAATGTCCCTGAAATACAAGTTAGCACAAGAAACAGCATCGTTAGTAGTGTGGCACGCCACAAAGTGTGCCATCTTGGAAAACCTATCAACCACCACCATGATTGAATCTTTTTGGCGTTGGGTTCTAGGTAATCCTGTAATGAAATCCAAGCTCACATCCTCCCATGGTGCTTGAGGAATAGGAAGAGGCATAAATAACCCTTGAGGTAGTAAATGACCCTTAGCCTTTTGGCATATCAAGCACCTCTTAATCAAAAACTCCACATTTCTTGCCAATCTAGGCCAAAAGAAATACTCACTCACAAGCATAACAGTCTTTTCTATCCCAACTCCTTGACTAAGGACACTCTCATACTGTGCCTTGGAATACAAAGGCGATTTCCTTTACAAAGAAACCCCTTTAAGAGGTAATAATCACCACTTGGACGATTATGGCATTTTTCAAACAATACTCCAAAGTCCTTGTCCTCTACATAGCATTCTTTCAATAGCTCAAGCCCCATCACCTTAGGGCTTAAGGTAGAAAGCAATAGGTACCTCCTAGATAGGGCATCAACACCTTTGTTCATCTTCCCTGCTTTATGCTTAATAGTAAAATGGAATGTTTGAAGGTATTCCACCCATTTAGCATGTCTAGGTTGCAATTTCTGTTGGCTTTGAAGGTACTTAAGCGCCTCATGATCAGAATGGAGAATGAACTCCTTTGCAATGAGGTAGTGTCTCCAATGGTCCAAGGCACGAACCAAAGCATAAATTCTTTGTCATAGGTCGAGTACTTCCTCTTTGCTTCATTCAGTTTCTCACTAAAGTAGGCCAAAGGCCTTCCATTTTGAGACAACACAGCTCTAATTCCCACGCCAGATGCATCACATTCAACCTCAAAAACTTCGTTAAAGTTAGGTAAAGCTAAAATAGGAGCAATAATCAATTGAGCTTTTACCTCCTCAAACGCTTTGTTGGCTTGTTTACTCCACTCAAACTTCTTTAACTTTGTGATTTCTGTAATTGGAGTCATAATAGCACTGAAATTTCGAACAAACCTCCTATAAAAGGAAGCTAGTCCATGAAAGCTTCGAACTTGTTGTATTGAGGTAGGAGTAGGCCACTCCTTGATTGCTTGGACCTTCTTCTCATCAGCCTTGATCCCTTCTTTAGAGATGATGAAACCTAGAAACACAACTTGGCTAGAAAAGAAGAGACATTTCTCTAAATTACCATACAAGCATTCGGCCCTCAACACACTAAACACTTGCTCTAAGTGTTTTGCATGCTCAAATTCATTCATGCTATAGACAAGTATATCATCAAAGTAAACTACTACAAATCTGCCCAAAAAAGGCTTCATAGTTTGATTCATTAAGCGGATGAAAGTACTTGGAGCATTAGACAATCCAAATGGCATAACAAGCCACTCATACTAACCCTCCTTTGTCTTAAAGGCAGTCTTCCATTCATCCCCTTCACAAATTCGAATCTGATGGTATCCACTTCTCAAATCAATCTTAGAGAACACATTAGAGCCATTAAGATCATCTAATAAGTCATTCAATCTTGGAATTGGAAACTTGTACTTAATAGTGATCTTATTGATAGCCCTACTATCCACACACATGCGCCACTCACCATTCTTCTTTGGCACTAAGAGAGTTTGAACTGCACAAGGACTCAAACACTCTCTAATCATGCCTTTAGACAACAATTCATTCACTTGCCTCCTTATTTCTTCAGTTTCTTTAGGGTTGGTTCTATAGGCAGGCTTATTAGGCAACATGGCTCCGGGAATTAGGTCAATTTTGTGTTGGATGTCTCTTTTAGGGGGTAGGCCATGGGGTATTTCATGTGGGAAGACATCTTTGTAGTTTTCAAGCAATGGGACAAGTAAAGGGTGATCTAGATTACTATCAACTTGTTCCTTTTGATCTATATTTAACAATAACTCACGAAAAGGACTAAGTTCATGATAATCAGATTTTAACAAGGTAGTGAGTGAATGATATTTTTCTTTTGTGGAATGTTGTTTAGACGAGGGAATAGACATGATAGGGGTTTGGGTTACTTTCTTTCCATCTTTAGTGAATGAATATGTGTTCTTGTAACCATCATGTATGACTCTCCTATCAAACAACCATGGACGCCCTAATAGTACATGACAAGCATCCATAGGAATAATATCACACCAAATCTCCTCTTTATAGTTACTACCAATACTGAAAGACAATAGCAAACAGTTAGTAACTTGGATACCTTTACCTTGATTAAGCCATTGAATCACATATGGCTTAGGGTGAGGAGTATTTGAAAGCTTCAACTTATCCACCATAGTTTGGGACGCCACATTGGTACAACTCCCTCCATCAATAATCAAGGTGCACACCTTGTTCTCAATAGTACATCTAGTATGGAATATGGCCTCTCTTTGTTGTGATTTCTCCTCATCTACCACGCCACTCAAGGCTCTCCTAACAACCAAGCATTCACCCTCATCAGGACCAACAACTTCTTCTCCATACTCCTCCTCTTCACATGCCTCCATAACTACATCATCCGCCTCCTCTAGGGTTTCATACTCTACTAGGGTTACAATTCTTTTGTTGGGACATTCAGAAGCAATATGTCCTCTTCCTTGACACCTAAAACATTTCCTAGAAGATTTATTTGGAGTGAAAGTATTGGGGGTGAAAGTATTTGGGGTGTTTGGGGATTTCTGGATCGAACTTGGGGTAGTTTTAGAAAAGTTTATGTTTGGCTTAGAGTAGGTGTTAGGTTTAGGGTAAGAACGAGCCACTTCAGTCTTTCCTTTGCTCTTTTGTTGCTTTTCCACCTTGTGAGCCAAGATGATCAAGTCCTCCAAACTAGAAAAAGGATGCAATTCAACTATGTTAGCAATCTTAACATCCAAACCACCAAGAAATCTTACCAGAGTTTGAGGTTCATCCTCTTGTACTTCACACTTCATGAGATATGACACGAATTCCCTTGCATAGGTCTCCACTGAATTCGAACCTTGTTGTAGGTGATGGAACTTGGAAAAGTTCTCTTGAACATAGTAGGTAGGAAGAAACTTCTGTTTGAGTAGCTTCTTCATCTTCGTCCAATCTCTAAGCTTTTCCTTCCCTTCTCTTTCTCTCTTGCTACACTTACTAGCCCACCATGTTGATGCATATTTTCGAAGCTTGAGAGCAACAAGCTTGACCTTCCTATCCTCCGGAATTTGTTTATAGTCAAAGACTTTTTCAACAGTCCTTAACCATTCTACAAATTCATCTGCATCTAACTTTCCATCATACTCAGGAAGATCCACCTTAAAGTCATTGAAATTTCTTTGACCATTTTGGATGGATGGAACCCTAGATGAATCGTCACTATCTCCATCAGAACCCTCAAAGGGTTCGTCTCCCCTTTGTCTTCTCAATCTCAAAGACAAATTCCTCACTTGATCTTGAAGTAAGGTCATTCTGGCCTCACTTGCACGCCTCTCTTCCTCCATCATTGTGATCCTTTCTTGTAACTGTTCGTTGGTTTGGCTAGTTCCTGACATTGTGTTTAGGGTTGTGTTTGGACGAATTTAGGCTAGGATTTATGTTGGCTCTGATACCAAGATGTTATATTCTGGCTATGCTCTAGGCAGAATAGGTTTGTTTATGAATTAAAGAACGGATAGTTAAGCTTTACTTAAGATAACTTAGATACAGATGCACCACTAAGTCAAATTAAGGTCCTAAGAACACCACTTGATTCAAGCTTAAAATCAAGCTAGCATAGGCGCCTAGATTAACTGTGAATTAATCAAAGCAAAATAAAACTCGAAAGTTTAAGGTATAAAAACGTCTAATAATGTTTATTAATGACTTGTGCCCTTTAAATACATGTCCTTGACTCTCTAAAAGATAATTGCTGAAAATAAAAATAATAATTAAACTAATTAAGCTAAAAACCTATCCTAACTAGGGTTGAGGCCGTCCCTTGCTTAGCTTCCTTCATTTTGGACGCTCAAAGCTTATCTTTTCCCTTGTTGTTATCATTTTCCCTTCAAAGTAGGAAACCAAACCCAAAATGATAGAGTTAGGCGCCTAAGATAGAGTTTAGAGAGAAAATGATTCTGTTTCCTTGATTCTTTGTGCTTGACCGCCCATTTTATGGTTAAGATAGATGTTTTCCTATCTTTTCTCATGACTGATCTTTATCTTGAATTCTAGGCGCCATTTTCCTTGCTAGGCGCCATTTTCCTTGCTCCTCAAGTCTTCACTCGTCCATACTTCATGAAACAACCCTAGTTGACTTTCTAATTACTAAAAATGAAAATACAACTCAACTAAGACTTTCCTAGTTAATATAATATAACATTAAATTAACTAAGAGTACATATTATTAATTAGACTCCCTATTAAAGCAATAAAAGATAGTTCACTTAGTCAATAATTAATTAACTAAGCTAAGGACACTTTCAAAGGACTTAAAGGACTCAATAGTCTTTAGGGAATTCAGCACATCCCTAAGCACACAAGCAACCATGTTCTTGGTCTTGGAATTTATGGAATCAATGGAGCTAGATGGACCTCCATCAGCGCGGCCCCCCAATATACTTATGTTGTCGATTGGACTATATTACTTGTCGTTTATTTAGTCGTTCCTACTTCCTACGTTGTATAAATATTCTTTATTGAAGATAGCAAATATAATATGTAAGAATTTATCCAGTAGATATTACATAGCTAGAGTAATATTTATGTAATATCTAAGGCCTTTGTTCAGTTCACCTTGTTTTTATTGAACTGAACTTATTTTTGCTTAACTAAACTTATTTTTACTAAATTGGACTTATTTTTGCTGAACTGAACTTATTTTTACTAAACTGAACTTATTTTTGCTGAACTGAACTTATCTTTACTAAACTGTCTGAACTGAACTTATTTTTACTGAAATGAACTAAACTTATTTTTGTTATACTGAATTTATTTTTATCGAACTGAACTTATTTTTACTGATGATTATTATTTTAAGATGAACTGAACAAGGGCTAAGTTAAATTAGAAAGACCAAATTATCTGAACACAAATGATATTTTATGTTGTAAACAATAATGGCTAGTCACTGTAGTTACAAAAGCCTAAATTGAATCATAGTAATTTTTCTTTTTGTTCATGAGAACCAAATTTCGAGATTCAAAACATCTTCGCGGGATATGTTTGCATTCTCTTGATGACCTAGCATTTAATTTTACTATAATAGCATACTCTATATTATAAAAGTGACATAGATTTATAATATACATGATTAAAGTTGTATATTAATAAGTAAGAGTATAATAGAGCACTAAAGGGGAAAAAGGATCTAGGTTTAGGGTTGAAGATCATAATAGGAATTTGATAGTATAGGCTAGTGATTTCATTGTGAGGCATTTGTACAAATTAACATCATATTCATAGAAAAGTGGTGCAAACTATACCATAGATAAACTATAATATAGCTACTAAATCCTTCAAAAATACATAAATGTTAAGCCTGTGGCGTGCAGTTCTGATGACATTACATTAAACATAAAGGCAAGAGTAATAGTCCAAAAGTAGCCGACTCTCTAAGCATAGCCAACAATGAACCTCACTAACCAACTATATACATACACTAAAGTAAGCAGACATAGCTTTTTTTCCACTCCTTCATGAAATACATGGTCTAAGAAGGTGCAAAGCCCACTGTTTTTTATTCCCTCCGTCCCAATTTAACTGCAACATTTGACCAAAAAATTAGAGTACTTATTTGGTCAAAATATCAAATGTTGCAGTTAAATTGGGATAAATGGAGTAAAAGATATAAATCAAAGGTGTAGTTTTATTAAGGAGCTATGACTGTTTCGTAACCAAAAACATAGAGCGCTCTAATACTATTATTCGAGGAAAATGGAACGGATTGTCCATTTCAGCATCTGGCTTGTTGATAGTCTAATAGTGGGGACTCACCTATAACAACATTTATTTGGTCAACGTTTCGCACACCTCTTTTAGGAAGTCCTCTGATTTTTCCTGTTATTTAGAGAAAAGAAACTATTAGGGAACTATGCTGGATACTCCTATTTTGAACAACAATACCTATGAAATTCTATGAGTAAGGTAGACTTGCAAGGCTAAATGATCCAAAAGGAAATTCTATGTGTAATTGGTAGTAATAGTAAATTGTGAGGGGGATATCCATGTACTTCAAATTAGGATATACATTTTTCTCTATGATTAGTTTAAAATTAACTTATCCAAGACTCTTGAATTAAATACAAATTTAAAAGCAAGTTAAGGAAGTAAAAATTTCTGTAATAGAATACTCACTAAAACGACCACAAATTGGTTTCTTGCTAGCATTCATATCATGATGCTGCATGCCTCCACCTTCCAGCATATAACATAGTTCCAACATATCTTAGATAGCATCACACTCAGTTGAAGTTAACCATCATCTGGCTGGCCATTACAAGTTAGCGACAATGAAATTTCTAAACTGCATCACATATCACATATTTTTGGACTACTTGCTTCAAGTTTGATGATTATATAAATGTCTAGCAATCGGCACAAGTTCAACCAATATTTTATACACATCTAAAGAAATATTTTGAAACTTCACTTAACCCAAACATTAAAGTGAAATTCCGTGCAAAATTGACATAATTTGAATCATATTAAAACCATATCAACAAGGATAAAGATCAAAAAGAAAGAGTGATGAAGAAATTCAGCAAAAACTGGATTTGTGCGGCAACCTGAGCTTATTTGAAACATATAAAAATCAAATGGCAATTCTAAGAAGAAAGATACCAACACGTAAAGCTTGTTGAGGCTTGAATCGGGTATGCAAAGCTTTGGCTCTGGCAGCTGAACAACACGTGCATAATAGATAGGGAGAGCAATGACTAAATCAAGAATTCCAGAAAATCACACAAAAATAAACTTTCTCAAGAGGCATGTTATGAATGAATCTATCAAATACATTTGCTCAGAACCTTTTGCGAATAACAAACCCTGCTGGTTCCACTCTACCTCAAAACCTCATCGCCTAGGGCTATGTAATCAGATAACAAACTATTCATTAAAAAGCAATTATAAATGAATAATAAAATTAATTAATTAGAATTAGTTAAGGAAACAGGTAAAAGCATGAAGAAATCACATTGGAAATTGAGATAATTCCAAGTCCCCTAGGTGAAAAACCTTCTTCAATCATGGCTAATAAATCTGCATTCTTGCCCTTCATCCAGTTACAGCAAAATCGTCAACCGAAAGTGAAAATTTAAAAACTTAAAGGTAAAGCATGCAACAAAAATGAACGAAAAATATGAGAGATACTTGAATATCATAGAAAGGTGTGGTGATAGGATGAGCAGTTTGATTATGAGATTAAGAAGAAAGCATCACCAACAAACTCTTGGAAGCAAATAAATTCTAACTGCAATGTCTTTGAGTTAGATTTAAGGCATATCACTTTCACCTAGACAACCACGCGAATATCCAGAAATAGTCACCAAAAAGGGTGCTTGTTCATTGATTTTCATAGCAGATTTCGAACTTTCAACCCAGAAAAATTTAACTACAAATGCTAAATGTTAACCTATACAAATACTTACCCAACAAAAATGTGTAAATTGTATGTACATATATTGATCTTCATCTAATGCCGTGGCCTTAACTGTGAATGGTTCCGTGATCTGATGAGAAGGAAATCAAAAGAAACTTAAAAAACGAAAAGAGGAGATTAGAAAGGGAGAAAGAGAGAAGAAAAAAAAATACATGAAAACAGAAAGGGGGCTGAAGATGTCATAACCAAGCTTAAGCTTAACATTAGAACATTTCATTTTGGACAATTATCAACTATTTGTGACAGGCAGGTGAGCCATAACTTATTTCTCACAAGATCATAGATCCATAGTAGTCATGACCCCTTCTTGTTTCGCACTCATGTTCGAGACAATTAACTAATTAAATCCCACAATTTTGCACACTCATGTTCGAGCCAATTAGCTAATCAAATCCCACATTTTTTTAATCAAATAAGACCACTCAGCTTGAACATTGTAGAAATAAACTTCTTCGACATTAGAAAAACAGAGTTAGTACTGACATAGGACACAAAGCACCTAATCTTCTTCTAGAGAATAAAGCTGATAGAATAAGCAAGGGTGTGAGCAATGTAAAATTTTAGGTTTTACATAATCCAGACTTAACATTGATGAACAAAAGGAAAAAAAAACTCCAGATTCATAACCCTAAAAACTTGAACAAAAAAGCAGAAAAAAGAAAAGCATATATTAGAGAGAAAATTTCATGCTTAACACAAACAGAGTTGGAGGAGGTGGATTAGAGATGGTCCCTACTCTCTTGGTCTTGGTCAGTGGGAAACCCAGGTGAGGGTTTGGGGCTATACGAGGGTATGTGGTCACTTTGTAGTAGGATATTTTTTTCAAGGAGGGTAGGGTGGGAGAAGGGTCTTTCAAAGATTGAGTAGGTTGGGTCTCCATTTCTCATCTGCAGGTGAGCCTTTTTTTTAATTCTCTTTCAGATCTTTCAGTTATTTCGTAAGTTACTTTCAATGATCAGGATCAGCCTTTAAGGGCCAGTATCTCATCGATCATTTCGAACTCTTCATTTGATAAATTTCAGACCTAAACATTAATCCTCTAAAGTACATGAATTTATGGCTAATCACTACATCCGCTATGAGAGCCAGAGTTTACCATCACTTTAGGTAACTAAACACGTGTAAAAATATGACTTTTCACATCATTTTAGGCGATAACTCACGTTTGTGAAGGCCAGATAGTCAGATTCTTCTGCTTAGGTAACTTGAAGTTCCTCAGGGTTAAGGATGATGTACTTGAGAGATTCGGTCAGCGGCTTGAACACCTTAAAGGTTGGGTGAAGCATTATTATGTATATATGACTAATCACTATTGTATGCAAAATGTCGTGTAAAAGTGCCACTTGGGAGTCTTTACTATAATGTAAGATTAATATATGCTTAAAAGCTAGAAACGTTGATAGTTAGAAAAGGGTGACATTGGTGATAGAACTTTGATCATTACTTAACTGGACCCTTAGGAAAATATATAAGATTCAATTATTAATTCAGTCAGATAAAATTACACAACAAATCCACTATGAAATTGACTCATCCTCTCTGCTACCATCGTACTCTGTATGAGATAGAAAGGAGTCCAATATCTCAATAACACCCTTCTCTAAAAACTCGAGTGAAACATACACTCGAAAATTTACAGTTTGTTCTAAACCATTGCCAATATGTACTACCGCATATATATGTGATTACATGAGTTATAAGATGATACATTTTCCGCAAGCTTGTGGCAACAAGAGTAAACACTCCAAAAACAGCACTAAGAATCGGTATGTTTCCACAAAAGTTTTTCCGTTGTAAATCCGAAACATCCTATACAAAAACGAGACAGAACATTCAATCAATTACAAATTAGGTCAAACAAAATTAGTTGCCAAAATCAAAGCAGTTTTCATAGAGTGACATTGAGTCGATTCGCTAGCCATCAATATCAAAATTGGCTGAAATGGTGAGTTATAAAGCAAGAAATTGGCGAAACTCAGAGTTAAGTACGATTGAGAATGTAAGGAGTGATAACCATGGGAAATGGATGAATTAAAAACAGAAAAGAAAAACAAATGACAGCATCGGATAGATGAAGGGATAATGTCCTGTGCATTCGACGAACATATTTATTTTTTTAATATGTTATCCTAATTCGGATTTTATAAACCCAATTCGAGTTTTATGAAGTCTTAACTAAAAACTAGGTAACACCCAAAGAAAAATATGTCGCATATTACTAAATTATTTTTTGTAGTTATGCCCCTTTTCGGATGGGGCATAATTTTAGTTTTAGCACGGGGCCCCCAAAATCAATGGAACGGCCCTAAAGCAACTAATATAGTTTACATGGATTTTGAATAAATTAATAAACTTGGATTGTTGGAGAAATGATGTTGCATTTTGGTGCTAATTGGCCGTGTACTTGGACAGAAAAAGTGATTGGTTTTGCTTGTTTTCTTGCCTAAATTTATGAAGATGTTTGTTAATTATATCATGATATAGCTATACTACTCAAGTTTTCATGAATTTGTTGCATGTTTACGGTCCATTTATGTATAAGAGATATTATATATCTCTTGATATATATCTTTCATTATTATGTAGATATTATTATGTCTTAGTATATTATCTTGATTCTAATTCTAATTCATGTGTATCTTTTCTAAATCATAAAGATTGTATAACTCTATCTTTGTAACACTATATATAGTTGTACCTTTTCATGAATATAATCAAGCTTTCTCATTCTATCGTAACCTTATCATGGTATCATGAGCCTTGATCTTTTTAGTGTCCATGACTTCCGCTGCCCAACCACTCCTCCTCTATTTTCCATCAATGGCATGGTTGTGAAACTATCACCACCAAACAAGACAAACGTTCCTACTTCTCCATCAATGGTATGGTTGTATGAACTACCACCACCAAATATGCCAAACTAGAGAAAGCTTCAAACCCAAAATTATTACTATCCTCTCGGCACTCCGTAGTTTATCTACCATGGCTTGCCAAATTTGACCTTCTCTCCCAAACACTTATTTACAAACACAATCACCATCCAACCTACTATATATCACCATTGTGATCTCCTCTTTCAATGATGGTATACTTCTCTAATACGAGCTAGAAACAAACTAGCACATTAGTCTTCTCTTTTCCAGTTCTCAAGTAATTGTTTTTTTCTTTGAACAAAAAAAAAAGACTCATTAAGCCAAATCCTTTCTTCTTTTTCTTCTTTCTTTTTTAATAAAAAAAAAACAATATTCTCTCCATTAAAAAAAATCCATCCTCCTCCATACCCATCCCATGGCTCTTCCCATTAAAACAACGTCCCTCCTCCTTCCCTACCCAAAGCAAAAAAAATAAAAAATAAATTCCTTCTCTTTAGATTACTAAAAAGAACCTTCTAATTATTTTCTCTTTAGTATGTGCAAAGTGCAAGTCGCACACAACATTGCCTAATTGCCTACATGCCGTCTTGTTTTTCCCTCTTTACCCCTCTTCACCCTCTTGAAGAACTAATTCTTTTTATATAAAATTTTTTTAAAAAAAAAAAGATATATTGTCATGATCAACATCGTCTCGCAGCAACTCAAGCAATGACCGTTTTTCATCTTCAAGATTGGACTTTGCCTTCGGTTGTCCATCTTGTGGGGGCATATAAGAGATATCATATATCTCTTGATATATATCTTTCATTATTATATAGATATTATTATGTCTTAGTATATTATCTTGATACTAATTCTGATTCATGTGTATCTTTTCTAAATCATAAAGATTGTATAACTCTGTCTTTGTAGCACTATATATAGTTGTACCTTTTCATGAATATAATCAAGCTTTCTCATTCTATCATAACCTTATCATTATGAACCTCTCAAAGTATGAACTAAATCTGAAATTTTTGTGTATGTATGTTCATGTGGCAACAACGATAAATGACTTTAAATATTATATTTTGATGGATTTGATATGTATTTGTTGATTAACAACATGCATTTTGATTTATGGACTATGTATAATCTAATTTGAAAGTTGTATGATTTAATTCAAAGTATGAAGTCGTGAGCATAATTTTTTTTTTTTTGAAGTTGAGCAGTTTGCTAGTGTTGGGATCAGTAACAATCTCGTGAGTTGCGACCAATATAGCGACCCGTGAAGCAGTCTGGTCCACGAAAAGATTGGACAACCTATTTTCAACTGGTCATATCTCGCTCGTTTGTTATCGAAATTGAGCTTGTGACAAGTCAATGAAAAGCTAACGAGCTAAATCTTGATGTGCCACTGAAATTTTATAAAATATTATCGGCACTGTGAGTTATGCCAGTTCGAAGTTGTTGCTTGTATCAAAACTCTTTTCTAAGGTAATACTTTATTTTATTGAATCAAGAATTCATGAATTTTGAAGTTTTTCATTGCGTCTTAGAATGTTAGTTAATTTTATGAACTTTAAGCATGTTCAAGTATGTTTTAAAGTTATATTTTTACGTATAATGCCACGTAGTTGTATTGTATGATCTTTGTTGTATTTGTGAAGTTGGTTTGATGAGTTATTGAATTGTACTTTTGAGTTATTGACGTCGTATTGCTTGCGGGAGAATAATAAGCCCTTGGTACTACTTCGCCAAAAGTTATGTACGGAGGGTATTATAGTTTTGTTGTAATTAGCTTCGTACCCAAACTCAGATAACGCATTTATCAAAGGCCATATTTGTTTTGTCGAATTTGTGTTTTATTCTAGTACTCGATATTTGAAGTTGAGAAATGGTATTGTTAATATTTTTGAAGTATTATATTTTGGGTTATGCTATTTGCAATTGAAGACATGAAATTATTATTATTGTGAACTATATTACAATTTGAGGAGGAAATTTATGTTTTAAAATTATATTGTTGCTGTTTGCAAAACCATTATTTTGGAAGTATATTTTATTTTGAAGTACAAAATTATTTGAAGCATTTAGTAAACGTTTGAGTTTTTAAGATTTGTGATGTATATCACATTTTATGTTATGAAGTGTTCTAATTGAATAATTTATTTTGAAGTTTAATGTTTGAAGTTTGAAGATTAATATTTGAGTTGAGTTAGCCTAAGGTACGGTATCCCGAAGGTGATGAACATACTGAGGGGTGAGGGGACACTGAGCAGGGTGTTACCCTACATTGGAGAAACCTAGAATAATGTTGTCGTTCGAGGGGTCGGGAAATACTAAGCAGGGTATTATCCCGCATCAAGAGTTAGACACAAACGGTAGGGATCATAACCCGTAGGCCATTCTGGAGGTCTCGATCTGACACTTTTATAGGAAGTGGGCCGCGGATTCAGTAGCGTTTAACTCTGTCAATATTGTTTGATGTATTTGATTATTGAAGTATTACTTTTGAAGTGTTACTACACCATGATTTATTGATGTATTTCTGAAGTTATCCATATGAATTTGATGTTGCTAGTATGTGTTGTTTCCTATTATTATTTTTTTTGTCATGTTGAAGTATATTTTGCCTGTTGTAACATTTGTTCTAACTGTTCTATCAACTGCTATTCGAATCTTATATTGGAATGGTAGAGCTGTTAGTTACTCCCCATTGATTGTGGATTATTGTTGTTATATTTTGCATATGTGGAATTAGAGTTATAATCGTATGGATTGGGGTTGTGAGATCCGACCGTGTGAGTAAGGATGTAGTGCTTGTCATTGTAGACGAGCAATACGATATTTGTAAGGATTAAGATCTCTTTCTTGTTAGGTCTTAAGTAGATGTTTGAGTAACTTTGACTAGTACCTTAAAGGTTATTTTGGATAATGATTTTAGAATTATTTTGAGATGAGGCTATGGGAAGTGAGGACCCCATCCCCATGTATATATTTCGAGGTTTAATATATTATTGATCTTGTTCTTTATTAATGATCGTAGTTTTTATTTATAGAGTAGCATTTCTGTCTTTGTGGTATTTTCGCTACCACTGATTTATTTGTGTATTTATTTATTCTAAGTAAAAGACGGGATGTTACATTAAACAAAAGAGGTTTTCATGGATTAATTTACTGATGTGGCATCTTCTTGTCGCTATTATTTCTTATCGAATAGCAGCAAAAATTTCCCTGTGGTTGTTTATTCTTTAGCGTATAACAATAAGAAATGTTTTATTTGCTCCCCTCTAATTGCTTCATGATAAAAGTGTTCATCAAATGACTTAAAGTATGAAGCAGTAAATAGATGTTCTTTTACTAGTATGAGTTTTACTTGTCACTAAATAAATTAAAAATTGTGGATGATAAATATTTTAAATTGATCACGAAATGAATTAAAGTAGTCACTATATATCCGCTATCTAATACTCCTATCTTCTTGATATTGAGTTATACGATTATGTGAATGCTAATCATAAATTTTAAAGTAGTATTGGGTTTCCAAGTTTGTGGACAACTGTAAGTCCAGGTCACAAAATTGGGCCATCACTATAGGTTAGGGCGATTTGGACTTCGTCCAGTATTTGCAGGCCGTGAATTGATCATTGTTCATGTGATCCATTATTAATCCCACACGCCCTTCATGAACGATCTTGAGATGCTAGAGAATGGGTTATGGAATGCCCTTCATGGGCTTTTTAAAAGTTTGTCAAAAAAAATTTAAGGGAATAATTTACCTTTATTAGATGTTTACAAAATCTCATCATATATACATTTTGTTTTTTTTGGTAAAAAGTGGTCCGAACCCCACTCGAGTTCTAATAGCACTTGACAGTAGGGGGCAGGTAAAGGCCTAAAAGAAATCCCTACCCTTAAAGTGCCCCTAGTGGGGATTGAACCTTTAACTTTGAGGTTCGAAGGAGTGCTCTCTCCTTACCACTAGACCAAGTACTACTTGGTAGTTTTCATATATACATATAACTAGCTATATATGTACGTGATATAAGAATTGGGGTTGGCTCAAGTAGAGAGCTTTTCCATCTTCTCTAGCTTTGTCTAGTGATAAATTCTTACCCCAAGCATTAACTTGGGATTTGGGGGGAGGGGGTTGGGGGTTATGGCTTGTAATGAGCCTCTAGGTAGCGGCCCTGTGTGAGGGCAGCCAAAGGATTATTCTTTTTACCTTAATATAATCTCATACTTATATATGAGATTATATTTTAAAAAAATGTACGTAATACGTGCCTCGTATGAAAGATTAATACGTAAGAATTTGAGAGAAACTACAATGTGATTTCTTCAATGAAGTACATACATATTTTCATTTTTTTAAAAAAAATAATCATTAAGTTTTAGTAATTCTTTTTTTTAGAGGGTGTAATTGTAATCTCAAAAGAGTTTAGATAGTGAAATAATTTAAATACATAAAAAAGTGTAATAAATATTAGAGAGTAGATTAGCAATAGTGATTTAAAGATAAAACTAGTATTTAGACCCAGGCGATGCTTTGGAATTTACGTGCTTTACACTTTAGTATTTTAAGACAACTAAAATTTGGTGTGTATAAAGATGTTATTAAAAAGTTATAAATTAGTAGTTTTATTCAAAAATGTAATTAAATTGTTATAAATTAATTATTATTTTTTATTAAAAACATATAATATCATTATTAGTATTGATAAAAGGAGCAACAACAATGTAGTGGCAACATGGTTAGAGCTTTATCTTTCATACTCGAGGTCGCGAGTTCGAAACTTCGCATAGACAATTTGCACTTTTTAATGAGAATAACGTTGATAAATTAATTGTTTTTCATTGAAAACATATAATATCATTATTAGTATTGATAAAACGAGCAACAACAATGTAGTGCCACAATGGTTAGAGCTTTATCTTTCATACTCGAGGTCGCGAGTTCGAAAATTCGCATAGACAATTTGCACTTTTTAATGAGAATAATGTTGATAAATTAATTATTGTTTTTCATTGAAAACATATAATATCATTATTAGTATTGATAAAAGGAGCAACAACAATGTAGTGCCACAATGGTCAGAGCTTTATCTTTCATACTCGAGGTCGCGAGTTCGAAGCTTTGCATAGACAATTTGCACTTTTTAATGAGAATAACGTTGATAAATATTATTGAAAAGAAGAAAGTGTGACACGTGGAAGATTGCAATTCGTGCTTACGCTTTTTAATATATATAGATAGATGACTCTTTTGAACATATATTTTAGTTTGAAGTTTTAAATATTTGTGCTAAAAATATGATGGCTAATTTTAGAAATAAAATTTAATTATTTAATAACTTCCTCTATTTATTTTATTTGTTTTTCTTTTTGTAATTTTGGCGTCCACCCCGTCTTCTCTTCTAGTATAAAGTTTGGTAACAATTCCACATTTGAAATAGATTTGCTCAAAATGAGTCTTTTGAACATGTGACCTATTTGATTGGCTAAAAGATAATTGACTTTTATTTTCTTATAAAAGACTTTTTTCGTTTCTTAATCGGTGGATCTTGACTTTTTACACTAATTAGAGATTAAATTTTTACCATGTCTAACCACCAACTTATAGAGATAAATTATATTTTTTTAAAATTGGTATTATATGTGTTAATATCAATGTATATTTTGTGTAGGGTTACTTAGGTAGGAGGTGGTGAAGGCTGAGTTAAGAATAACTGTTCTTCTTGCCCAACCTCATTCCTAAACGGTGGCTCAAGGGGAAAGGGGTGCGAGTAAGGGATAGAGTGGGGATGCTTTAAGTTATATACTTCCTTCGCTTTTATTTAAATGTGACATTTTTAGATTCACAGACTCCTAGGTAATTTTTGAGAAGGAAAGAGATAGAGGGAGAAAAAATAAGGGGACTCATGTGAGAGGAGAGAGATATTAACAAATGAACTCCCTCAGTTTCATTTAATTTGGACCGTTTGACATTTGTTAATTGTTAATATCCATGATTTACTCTTTGACCACCTTGTTTAACTATACGTGAGAAAAAAAAACATAATCATGTGGGATCTTGTTTGATTCATCTTGATGTGTATATAATTAATATCAACTTTTCATAATTTTTACTCTTGTGCAATTAGAGATATCCGTTCTCAGAAATTTGCATTGGCAAGCGTAAAAAGTACAAATGTTCCTATTAAAATTTTGAAACTTCCAAAAATAGAAAGTGTCACATTTTAAAAAAGAGAGAAAGTAACAATTTTGGGTTTACTCAAGATTTTAGGTTTGAAAATAGAATTAATTAGTTGTTAATTACGTAACTAGGATAGTTTACCTAGACTTGTAGGTCACCAATAGGTAAAAACCCTTTTTGATCAAATATATTTCAAATGTGGAATTACTCCGGAATATCAAAAGGTGGGAATATGGGATCAATTTGGAAAGACTATGCAAAATTGGGAAGTCCCATTAATTTTTCCTATCTTGTTCTAAGGCCTGTTGATTTGGTTGGTAAAATCTTTTTAGAAAATGGTACCTACAACTATTGATCAATTAATCAAAAGTCAAAATAATACTCTCTTCTTTCCCATTTGGAATATAGGGGAAACCCAATACAAAGTAAGGTGGATAATAATCTTTTTAATTATATATTATATAAAGTGTACTTTGCTATTTTTTGTTTTTGAAAAAGTAAGAGAGAGAAAGAAAATGGGTGATTGAGAAATAAAAGATTATAAAGTGGGTCCATGTGTAAGATAAAAAGTAAAAAAATGTAGTAAATATTTGGTTGTTGAAGGGTAAGGTGGGAAAATAATAGTTCTTAAAATGGAAAAGATTCAAAGTGGGAAGAACTTTAAGAAACATCCCAAAAAGAAAAATGGGAACATCAAATGAGAACGGAGGGAGTACCTTTTAAATGATATTTAATTTACTTACACAAAATTTAGAGTCCGTTCTTTTTTACTTAGTATCATATATTAACAAGAAAAAAATTGGCAATAAGTACTTAGGTTTAACATCGTTTATGAATAAATACCTAGGTTCTTTTTTTATTTTATATACATAACATACTTGCTTCATTTTTTTTGAAATCAATACCAAGTGATGATTTTCCCCAAAAACTTATTGCAATTTGACCCAATTTAACTGAAATTGTGAAAAAATAAAATTTTTATAAATGAAATTTTTTATAAACACTATCAATTTGGAACACAAAAAAATAAGAATAAATTTTATAGCATGAGATGGAGGGAGTATAAAACTAGTAGTTAGTAGAATTATTAAGGATTTCCAACCCAGTAATTAAGACTCAGAGGTCGTTTGATTTGAGCTCAATTCCCTTGGAAATACAAATTTCTAGGAATTAGCTAAATGAGTTTGTGTATGGTTAACAATTAAAGATGGAAGCATGAAAATTAGAACTTTTAAGGAAAATTGTATTTTCTATGAGACATGAGAATTAACTTAATAAAGAGGGGGTTGATGAGTTGAAATTCTCATGTCATTTCTTAGGAAACAATTTCCAGTAGACTAACCAAAAACATTATGACAATTTCCTATGAAATTGAAAAGAGAAATAATTTCCCATGAAATACAACTTCCCACGAGAATTTATTTCCCGTGCGAATCGGAACGGGCTCTCAAAATCCTTTATTTGAAACTTGAATTTCTTTATTTTAGACTCGGAACGGGAAATCTAAGACTAAAACCTATTATTCTGAGACTTGTTACACCGATTCCGCTAGAGTAACCGTCTCAACCAACACTTAACTTCATCTATTATCGATTGAAAAGAGATAAATATAAATGGACATTCTCTACACCTACCTAGGGGTGTAAACGAGCCGAGCTGAGCTCGAGCTCGACCAAGCTCGGCTCGGCTCGAACTCACTTTGATCGAGCTCGAGCTCGGCTCGAAGCTCGACGAGCTCGCCTACATGAGGCTCGAGCTCGGCTCTTTTCCAAATGTTCGAGCTCGAGCTCGGCTCGGGCTCGGCTCGTTTTTCTTTTTACCCGTCTAATGGTTACGACTCTTCCTTAAATAAAGTAAAATATGCAAAATTTTACCAGACACAAATTTAATGCAATCAAGGTCTTTCATAAGATAACAAACAACTTAATACAATAGACTAGTTAAGGTTCAAAATATAGGAATAACAAAGTAGTCCACTAAATAACTCCAAAACGAGCCCGAGCCGAGCTCAAACGAGCCGAGCTTTGCTGGGGTCGGGCTCGAGCTCGAATGACTAAAGTATAGCTCGGGCTCGGCTCGAGCTCGAAGTTGACCGAGCTCGAGCCGAGCTTTGACCGAGCCGAGCTCGAGGGCTCTACGAGCCGACTCGGCTCAGTTACACCCCTATACCCCTCCAATACCATCCATATAAGCCCAAAGTCCTCATATAGAAGTCTTTTTCTTTCCATGACTCGGCCTCAGTCTTTATGATGACATAAAAGCTTACAAGAGGATGAAGGAGGATGCACCCCTTAACGAAGACATCGTCTAGAAGACAAAATGTGTAGGTGGATAAAGACATACACATACTCCTCGTCCAACGGATCTTATCCTTATGACCCCACTAATGTACCATAACCCTACCCTGATTCAATTATTAGCCCACCATATTTACTCTCTCTGCCCATTACTCTATATTACCGCTGGCTCATATTTATCTTATAGTATAGTTTTTATCTTATAAATACAACCTTGTTTCACTCTAATCAAAACACTTCCACTTCACTTCCTTCAGTTTGTATAACAAAAACACACAAAACCCACTTCAAAAGTCTTTGTATTTTGTTACAAACAAAAAAAAAATGTTGGCAATATTTCACAAGGCATTTGCTCATCCACCAGAGGAGCTGAATAGTCCAGCTTCACATAGAGGACCTAAAAAACCCAAATTACCTGAAGAAACACTCACTGATTTCATATCCACTCATGACCCTAATAACACTTTCTCTATGAGCTTTGGTCAAGCTGCTGTTCTTGCTTATGTTCGCCCTTGCCCGGCTAATCCACTCCATCAACTGTAAGTTAAACTTATTAGACCTGTTTGGACCTGATCGCGCTCATTTCACCTTATCGTCACACTTGATTAGACTTTATCATACAAGAATAATTATTGTTATTGGTGTTAATGGGTGCAGGTTATTTAGTGGATATGATGATATATATTGCTTGTTTAAAGGGAGCTTGGACAATTTGTGTGTGTTGTTAAAGCAATATGGGTTATCAAAGAGTACAAATGAAGCTATGTTGGTAATTGAGGCTTATAGAACACTAAGGGATCGTGGGCCCTACCCTGCTGATCAAGTCATTAAGGATCTTGAAGGCAGATTTGGGTTTGTTATCTATGATAGCAAGTCTGGAACTGTTTTCACTGCTCTGGTAATTTTTAACTCTTTGTTCTTGAAAGATTTTAATCTCTAATATTAACTTGTATGCATATTACATAATTGTATTAATTGATCATGATCCTACTTATTTATTAGTAGCAATATTTGGTATGTTCTTACATAATTTGTGATCTTGACTTATTACAAGATGATACCAGAACTATTCTTGTATGAGGTTAGAAATATTTGTTTTAGTAATTAGGATGTTGATTGGTGCTGGAAAATTTTATTTGTGAAGGGTTTAGTTTATTGACAAATAATAATCAACTGAAATTAGTAAAAGGGTCTACTAATTAATCCGGTAAAATTATATGATTGCTAAAACTAACTATGAAACTGGCAATCGTTATTTTGTACTGATTCAACTACCTTTTTCTTGTAGAAGAAAACCTAGTGTATAAATCAAGCAACAAAGTGTTCATTATTAGATAAGTTTGTTTCAAGTAACTTGAACTTTTTTCCTACTTGTTTATCCAATATGATGAAGTTATCCTATTTTACCATAATCATTTTCCGAACTTATGATACTTTATTGGAACTTTTTAAAAAGGTTTAAGATTCAACTAGCTTTTGTAATATTTTTTTTATTTTATTTTTTATTTTATTTTTATGAGCTTTTCTAAATTTGTCAATTTTTTTGGTTCTCCGAGAATCCATAAGAATAAGTTGAACATAAACAAATCTAAAACAAATTAGTAAAAATTGTTTGAAAGTAAAATACTACCTCTGTTCTATATGTATTGCAACATAGGGAGTTTTACGCCTCCCAATGCACTACTTTAGACTCTAATATCTCTAATTTTATTTAAGTAAAAATTATAAAAAGTTGATATTAATTAAGCATATATCAAGACGAATCTAACAAGATCCACATGGCTATATATATCCTTGTGTATAAATCACAAAAGAAGGTCAAAGGGTAGTGTATGAATAGTATAAAATGTCAAAGGTTGCGATACATATGGAACGGAGGTAGTATATACCCATTATCATCGGTAAAAAAATCAGTAATAGCTTATTAATCTTTGTTTCATCTAGCCAAAATTATATGCTAAATACTGCGCCCTATATCATCATAGGAGTACAAAATTTGTAACATCCATACCTTACTACTTTGTAAGGTTAACCATCATTATATCATGGTATGATTTATTTCGTTTTATGCCTATATTATTAATTTGGTTGGTTATATTATGGTTATGAAAAGGGTTCGGATGGGGGAGTGAAGCTATACTGGGGAATTGCTTTGGATGGCTCAGTGGTAATTTCGGACGATTTAGAGGTTATTAAGGCTGGTTGTGCTAAATCATTTGCTCCATTTCCAACAGGTAAGATATTTCCAAATTTTAGATAATGTGATTATGACAGTACTACGTTGTTTACATTAATTACGTGTGTTGTTTTCTGAAAACCCTGATTTTTTCCCCACCGCTTTCGGCCAAACGTTATCTTCTGTCTTTTCTTTTCTGTGCATAAAGCTTACCAGATAAGGTACGGGAAAGTTTTCGGAGATATTTTATAGTTCCTTTGAATCTAATTAACTGACACACTATCCTAATATGAATGAGTGATACTAAATTTTAAATAGGACATTTTAAATGATAAAATTATTTGATTAATTTTAGTCAAACGATATATATTTAATTGTTTATTTAGTTAAAGTACCGTTTTTTTAATTGATTTCCAACTTTTTCTCTAACCTCCTTGGTTTCCCCCACTTTCACTTTGTGTTCCACTTATTTAGAAACGGAAGAGGTAAAATAGTTGTTCCTTTGGTTATTCTAAAAGTTAAAACACTTAAAAAAAATTGATCTAACATCATCAGACTTTATCTTAAATGTTTGACCAGTAAATACTAGATCAAGAAAATGAGTTAGTTGAGGCCTGATCAGATAGCTCCCCTACGTTCGCAAATACTGGACCAAAATACTGAGCTAGTTAAGGTTGGTTGGGTGCAAGTTACAATTTTTTTTTGTCGGTGTAAACATAATTAGTTCAAGTGCGGCTAGTATTATGCTAATTTACCAAAATATCATATGAAGTTAAATAAAATTTACAAACCAAAATTGAAAACAAATCGTGATACCCAAGAGGCATTAAAGTTTTATGTGAGTATTCAAGTGCTATTAATTGTTTTTTTTTTTGGTGAACTGTGCCCTTTATTGTTAGTGTGCCTCTTCCACCCCTAAAACGTAAAATTACTGCAAATAAGTTGATATTGCTAACGTAGATTTCATTATTTGGTCACGAATGGACAGGGTTTATGTTCCATAGCGAGGGAGGATTGATGAGTTTCGAGCATCCGATGAACAAGGTGAAGGCAATGCCAAGAGTGGACAGCCAAGGGGTGATTTGCGGTGCCAATTTTAACGTCGACAAGTTCACTCGTATCAATAGCATGCCTCGTACTGGCAGCGCCACTAATTGGTCTCAGTGGGATACGCATATGAACGAAGCTGCTTAATGAACTGTACTACATACATCTCCAATAAAACTCGGAATGCAGAACCATGCAACAGTCACGAGTTCTGCTCATATCTTTTAACTTCAAAACTTACCTACTTCATAAGATATGGACTATGTCAGAATGTTGTACATATTGTTTAGTACCACTCTTTACGCCTACCTTTGTTTTTGTTTTCCTATTTTCTGCTCTTGGAACAAGTGGATGGATGAGGATGACATGAAGTTGGTTGTTTCTGCTGACTTTATGAGTAGATTAGTTGTGTTTACTTGTGTAGTTGTTAGTTGCTTTCTGGTCAGCTCTGTTAGTTTCTGTAGGTTTGAAGATTTATCACATGCAAGCATTAGAAAATTCTAGGTGGTTATTTGGTTTATGTAGACATGAATTTGCAATTCATAAGAACCAAACTTCTACATCAAATTCATGGGAGGGATTTTGGGTAAATTGTTCGGTTGATAATGAGAAATTAAATTCCTATAGGAATTTGTATTTACCTAGGTATTAGGTAAGTAAATTCTCCATTTTATAGGAACTCGGAATTTCTAGAAATTTCTAATTTCTCCAATTTGTTGTTTTGTTGTTAACTAAATAACTCACTCAATTTGCAATTTGTAAAAATATCTATTTCTCATGATTTCTCATATTAACCAAACAACCATTAAGATAACGGCTTGGTAACATGAAGGGTGTTACGTTGCATTGTAAAAATGTGATGCATTTTGGAAAAAGGTTTGGTTGGCCCAATGTAAATAAGTGGAACATGAAATAAATCTAGGGATTAAAATATGAAGAAAATCTTATACAAGTATATAAGCAATTGCCGTATGCTAGAGAGATCTCTACCTACAATCGTAATGATGTCCTATCGCAATGTAAAGTGGTCCAAAATACTTGGGAGGTGATTCAATCTATTAAATGTCATCGTCCTTGAAAATAAGCGATCCTTGCTAATTCAATAGACACAACTACTAGTAGCTAAAATAGAATGTAATGATAATACAGAAAAATAATGAAGAAGTAGAAAGATATTTAGAAACTGATTATATCATTGATCTATGTATCATTTTTCAGTCTATACAAATTTGGATTGAACAAAAAGTAACATACAAGCTTAATTGAAGGAGAAGGAGAGGTAAACTGTCATCTTTCTTGTGCTCGATGAAAGCAACAAAGGATATGCTAAAACATGAAATGTTCAGTCTAAGTAATTAACTATGCTAAGAGATTCCAAGTAGGATAAGTTTGATTAGATTAATTAATGAAGAATGAGAGGTGTCCTGTCATCTTTCTTGCGCTTAATGAAAGAAACAAAGGATATGCTAATATAGGCTAAGAAATTCCAAGAAGGATAAGTTTGATTGATTTAATTTATTGTGTGTCCTCAATGCTTCGTGAAGTCCTCCTCTTATAGATGAGTTTGATGGCGGTTATCAGTAGGATTAATTGATTGTTGTAATCTTCAGTATTTTAAATAACTCCTAAAGCGCAGGGTAACTCCCAGGATCATGGGGAGAGCAATTCTGCAACTCCTCACGTCCTTCGAAACTTCTAGATTTCTCTAGGTTCTAAATTTTGGGGCTTTAGTCTCGCGTGTCTTTGGGCTTTTATGAATTGTCCTTCATTAGTTGTTCACTAGACTTTGACTTTGGTCAATATTGGATCAAGTTTGACACTATTGGACACGGACTTTAACCTTTATCTTTGTTTGGGCCCAAAATTAAAAATTGTAATATCAAATGCCCATCTAATTTGTGAGGTTGACTAACTAGAAACCTTGGAAATTAAGACTTTTGGTTGGACAAATTGCACAATAATAAGATATAGCAAACAAAGTTAATTTACGATGGGTAACAAAATTTGGGATTACATTTCTTTGATGTCAGGAATATAAAAGCTATATTTAGACTTAAACTAGAAACGAATAACAGGTTACAACAACCTTCCTTTACTTGAGATTCTGAGAATCTCAATTTTGATGTTGAGACTCTGAGATCCTTCTCTCTTTGAAGACTCTGGGAATATCATTCCCATCCAGTAGGAGGTGGGATTCCCAGGATTAAGATCAGTTAGATACTTGAGAATGTGCTTCTGGTGCTTCCAATCTATGGAGATACCAAATTTATACAAGTGACCACCATTTGTAATGTATTGAGGTAGCGATGCACTCCTGTAATGACATCCCAGACTCTCGCACCTACACTAACACATAAACCTGATGATTAAATCGGGATCTCCTAGAAAATCATCTTCCTAGGAGATGCTCATATGAGATGGAGCAAATTGGTGCTCTAATAGTTTGCTGTCCCTCCATTCAATATTGGGTGCTTGTAACCTTCCACTATCAGTTTCCACGTCCTCTGCAAACTATTATGTCTTTTACCTAATTGGGTGATCTAGCTTTGAGAACATCATTGTGGTTAGTAAGTATTGATTGGATACTAACTTGAAACCAGGAGTTTCAATGAGAAATTCTGATACAATCCTAGGCCTTCTTGAGATATGTCTATTGATAGATCTTTTCCATAGTTTTGTTTCCAGATCATCAAATTCTTCCTTACCCCTTTCTAATAGAAAGTCTTCAAAATGCAGATGTTGGTTTGGGCTATTATGGCCATTGGGTTAGCCTAGTATTTTCTTATGCTTCTTTGCATTTTTGCATTTTTGTTTATGGGATATGTGTTGCTCATGGAAACTTGCTTCCCTTTTTATAGATTGAACTCTGTGAAGAACACTGAGACGTGGTTAGGTTCCATTCTCATGCACTTGTACATCTACTTCAGTTAACAAAACCATCCACTAACTAGTTTTCCTTATTTGTGGGAAAATGGTTTAGTTGGTAAATAACGTGGGAGTTTATCCCCATTTTCTGTAAATTATCTTTTTATCAATTTTGATTTAATTTGTTTATTTCAATTTCTCCATATACCATGTTGAAACCTAGTTTGGATTATGACAAAGAAACAAAGATTCAAACTACGTTGTAAAACTAACAAATTATTGAGTGAACAGAACTATGCAAGGCATCATAAGTTCAGCAAAGAGAATACCAAATCCGAGTGAAGAAATCAAGTAAAGATGCTACACTTTGAAAACTAAGTGACGATACTCAAGAACAAATACCAGGGACTACATTGAAGCAAAGGAACAAGCAAGACATAGTTATTTAGTTTCTATATTAGGAACGAGTAAAACAGGTCACAAACTTGAAGTTGAAATAAGAGAATGTTGTTTGTTCCTGTTATAGGAACAGAAATGTTGGTACCACTAGAATAAAGCAAAGCAACAATATAAGTGCAACAACCCAAACTAACCGATCATACGTTTTTATTAATTAAATAGTAATGGAGTACATAAATTTAGAAAGATTTTAGGAAATGCATGTTTTTGACGTAGAAAATCGGTTTTAAAGAAGATATTTTTGGTTAAGAAAAGATTTTAGTTGGTTTTAAAATTAAATCTTTTATATTGACATAATATCTTTTTAGATATCATTTGTTGAAAAAGATTTAAAATCAGATTTTTTTAGACATTTTCTAGTAACTGACTTTGTCAAAGATTATGCTTACCAAATTGATTGGAAGCAGGAAATGGTTGAGTTAGTTGCAACTTTCACATTGAACGTGCAATTAGTGAAGTTAGTGTTGCTTGTTCCTTAAGCTTAGGAACAGAGGTTGCCTAACACCATTGTTCCACTACCACATATTTTTATCCTACGTTTATTTTATTGACTGCTATAAAGAGCATGATTAATTAACTTCCAAATTGAGACTGACTAAGTAGTGATTCAGTGAGCTTAAGTAATTCAAGTGTCAGTGCCTACATTCTCTTATTAAACCAACAATTAACCTGCTTATTCCATTCTGGATTAAGAGGATTTTGAGTGGAATCTTGTATACGAGAAGATTTGAGGGAAGCAAGTGAAAAGAAAGATATTCGTGTGAAGTTTAGAAGAACAACTATTAAGGGAACAACTGTTCAGGAACATGAGTTTAGGAAGTTAAGTTGCGGCCTTGAGTAAAGTTAGGTTTAAAATCTCTTGTGGTCAAGGTCGTTTATTCTTGTTGGCTGGGCTCAGGATTGTTTTCCTTGTTAAATCTCTCTTCGTCCTTTAGCATACTTTTCTGTTATTTAAAATTTATAATTCTGCAAAAATTACTCTCATTTTCATGCATACAATTCACCTCCCTCTTTTAGTGTTCCTAATAAATAATTCCTCCGTTCCAAGTGTATTGCAACCTTTACCTTATTTGGCAATTTCATATTAATTGCAACATTTCTATTTTAATCACCAAAAAGATCACATGTTCAACCTTTCTCTCTCTTCATTACTTATCAATCACATGATGCAAGTAGGGAAGATGGCCTACTTTTTTGCTCTTCTTAATAAATGTGCCAACCCCCTATGGTTCAATAAAGTTGGAACGGAGGTAGTAACATATATAAAAAATCAAGATAAAAGACAATTAAGACAACAAACAGTTTTTCATTAACCATTTCGAATTTACATCAACCTTTACATTGACATTGATAATTAAAAACCCTAACAAAAACTACATTAGATCACATCCTTATTTTCTTAATGCCCTTCGTGAAATAAAAGAAATAATAAAAAAGACAAAGGACAGGAAGAAAGCTAAGAAAGATGAGAAGAAGGCCAATAAGGACCAAGAAAAAGAAAAGGCAGAAAGCTAAGAATCAGAGAAAGATCTCGGAGATTTTGAGCCCTAATCCGACCCCCAATAGTTGGGACTGCGACCAAACATATTGTTGTCCTCGTAATAATGGGTGCGGAAGAATCAGAGGAAGGGTTCTATGGCGAACCCTCCTCTAACGAAGAAGAAAAGAAAAAGGAGAGGTTAGAGACAAGAGATGGAGGAGGAATGGACCCCCCACCATCAAACCCTTCAGAATTTTGAAGAGTCAGATTCTGAAGATGAAGATGAAGATCCACACTCTTCATCTTCTTACTCCTCTTGAAGATGGTCGAAGAAAGGGTCAACAAGCCTACACTCCTCTTCCTCATTCCACACCACTAGTGGTGGTGCATCTGGAAGCACCTCTGGTGGCGGCGTTGGCACTTTCGAAACAGGTGCATGATCAGGAGACAGAGGTGGAGCTTGTGGTGGTCCTAGTGGACTTGAAGGTCCAGCTTGAATACTACTCTCTCCTTTTGTAATTCTCCGCTTTTTAGCTGGTGGTCTGGTCATTAAAACCATTCTTGATTCTTAGGAAGGAGATGAAGAGAGGAACAAGAGGGAAAGATGATAAATCTCCTAGAAGAGGTGCCCTATGTTTATTTTTGTTGAACCGAATGTTGATTCTATGTGCCCTTGTTCATTTCTTGGAACCAGGTGTTTTTTGCGTGTCCATTTGTTCATTACTTTTGACCAGATGATCATTCCAAGTATATTTGTTTAATGAAGCGGTGTTTTATTTTTTCTTTGTTGTGTTTTGAAACGTGCACATTATAAGCACCATGAGTCCGTGTATAGGATATAATTTGCTATATATATATAAAGAAGGTATTATTCGGGATCATTCGACGCGCTACGTAGGACTTCCATGTCACAAAATATATTTAATATTATATTCTTAAACTTTTTAAAAAGATAATTTGTAATTCTGAAAAATAATAGATATAGTATGAGTCTCAATAAACTGCAAAGATTATCATAATGTATAAACTAATTTTTGTACCTTTGTATTCAACTAGAAATATACTTTAAAATAAGACCCATTTTGATGTGCTTATCTTATTATTACGTGGGGGTACTCCAAATAGACTCGGTGACTCAATGCACAAAAAAAAAAGCTATGTGCAAAATCCAGTCATAAATGCTATAAAATCTAACATATTGAATAAGGGTATGTAGTCCCCACTTTTTTAAAGTTCATCAATTTCGTTTAGGTCACAATACTTTCACAGTTACTCACATATTTTCACTATTTCTTTCAATTCACTTTAATTTTTTTCAGTTCACTTTAGCTCATTCAATTGTTTTTGACTGAAGAGAACATGCCCTAACTCCTTTATAATATTTTCTATTAAAAACAAAAAACATAGGGCATTTTTTCCCCTGCCTATTTTCAGTCGAGTTTAGTTCAGTTCGGCTCTGCACAATACTTCTACTTTCACATTTCAGTTCAGTTTGATTCAGTGCTTTTCAACCTAAGAGAACATGCTCTAACTCATTTCTAATGTTTATTTAGAAAAAACCTTAGGGTCTTATATCCCCATCTTGTTTTCAGTCCAGTTCACCTCTATACGATGCTTTTACTTTCACATTTTAATGTACATTTCATACAAGTTCGTTTATTTTCAATTCACTTCAATGAAATTATTTTCAGTTTAGTTGTTTTCAGCGAATAGAACATACTCTTATTATGCTAATAACAAATAAGATCTTTTCTGACAATATTTCTTCATTAAAATTATGTTTTCATATTTAATGATGTAAGAAAATATGTATATATACATATATTCTCTCTATTGTATAAGAGTTTGCATATTTTGGTATGAGATTCTACTTAAAGCTTATGTTATTTTGTGAACTCATCATATAGAATTTGTGTTGTGCACCCGTAACTATATTCGTGTGTGTTGTTTCGCACACCCACCACATAGAGTTCGTGCTATACATTGCACCTTCCTTAGTTTATGATGTTTTGTGTAGTAAATATATATTTGTTGTTGGTGGCGCCAATTTTTTCATATTTTAATCTTTATTCTATAAGTGAAGAGATTGGGGACACCAAAAATCCATATTATTCTTTTCTTAATTCCTAATTAAACGAAACAAATCTCTCTCTATAACTAACTTTTTCATTTTGAAAAATACATCTTAAATAAATTATCGTCATTTTAAATGCTTTCGCACGCATCGCGTGCGTTTAATACTAGTAACATTATAACGTCGGGAGTGGACTCCAACTGCGATATGAATTTAGAGCTCTTCCTCCTGCAAGTCCCATTCTGAAATTCACACGAATATTAGAAAGTAGAAAGCCAGTATGCAAAAAATGGAAAAGCAAGCATGCAGGATGAACCACCTGTCCTTTCTTTGTCTCCATTACTCCGAAGAATCGTCATTCTTTTGATTCCCTTCTTCCTCCCCTTTAATACCGCACCGATCATATATCCCTCACCAATCACCTTTTTACCATAACATAAACCCAAAAAGCCATAGCAGTTTCAGTTTTTCAGAAGGGAGAAACTTGAAGAAAAGACAACAATGGCTGACCGTTTCTTTTCCAATGAAATGCCTGACTACATCCCAGAATCCCCACTCATCACTTCATCATCTGTTGAAGCTGGGGATTCCTTCACCAAGCTTCTTAATCTCCCCTACAAATCCGTTTGTGAAACTCTCAAGACTGCAGCTTTGGAACTCAAAGACTCTGTAGTTTTATTTCTTTCCTTTTTTGGTTTCTGTTTTTTGATTGTTTTTGGGTTCAAATTGTTGTTTTTATATATGGGTTTTAGACTTTTAGTTTATATGCTCTAAACCTTAGGGTTCTTTTGACTAAATTGTCAATTAATTCAGTCGGGTTCAGTTCAGCTCAACTCAGTCCAGTTCCGTATACTTCAGTCATGATGATATTGTGAACTAAGATTGTGTATGATCATTTGTGATAGGTGGTGAGAGAAACGTGGGCAAAGAGTGGGAAACGTGTACAAGATTATAGCCTATACACAGGTGCTTTAGGAACAGCTTTGTTGTTGTTCAAAGCTTATCAAGTCACTGATGATAAGGCTGATCTTGCTTTGTCTTCTCAAATCATTAAGGCTTGTGATTCTGCTTCTCGTGGTTCCAAGTATTCTTTTTTTCTTTCTCTTGTTTGTTTTTTTTTATTACGTTTTGTTGGATTTTATGCTTTAAAACCATAAATTTGATTAAGCTTTTGCACTTTTGTTTGTTTGTTTGAGCTTATTTAAGTGATCAAGTACACTCAAACTCGTTTATTATTGGCATCATATATGTGGGGAGGAAGTAGGTTGAGCTTGTAATGCTTCTGAAAACATTATTTCCATTGACTAAGTCGAGATTATGGGTCATTTTCTGGGTTTAGATTGGTGCTTATGTTAAGAAAATGGACCACCCAAGGGCCAAACATAATAAACTATTCTGTGTTGGCTAGATTGCTATGTCCTTTTCAGGCTCCTTTTTTTAATTTGCTTTTGATCATGGACGGATTGTGCTGCTACTGATCGCGCCAGCCGGAACCTGTAAACCCGTTACACCCTTAGAATCACAGGACCCAAAGAGGACTTGTGTGGCCCACAACAGGCAACGGGGCATAGCCCGTTGTTCGCCCAACAGGAACCTGCGGCTAGTAATGCCACAATGAATTGATCTATGGGAGTTAGAAATCCCAATTATGCTAATGCCACAATGACAGTCAATGCCATGCTATTTTGAGGTTTTGACAGAGTTAACATGGTGACTAACTTGTTTGACATGGCCGCTTCATTTCTGCTTAGTATTACTCATCACTCATATCGTACTCTACGTTTCGATATGGGTGTGGACACCTTAACATAAAACATTGAGCCAATGTATGTAAAATTTTCAGATGTAGTAGCTAATTACATGTCAGAGTTAGCAACAAATTCTTATTTCTTATTTATGTAGATGATTCCCGTATAATTGGCGTTCTCTTCTGCGTGATTTCATTCATGACAATGGAATGAAATATCTGTTCATAGCTGCATCAGTGTGAAATTGGTTGCTCTTATGATGTTATATTACTAGGCAATACCTATTGGAATATAGAAGCTGTGCTATCCTTGGCAGAGCTCTTGGACAATGTTTTTTTTGCCCCCTGAAACCCCAAAAACTTCTCTATACATACGTTTAGTTGGCAATTGAAATTTCTAGTCCTTGCCTAAATTTGTGTAAATTTATCAGATTCGTACGAACTTATGAAACCAAAACTTATTTTCGTAATATGTCAATGGGATAGCGAATGGCGCCCCATCTATCGGTCATTATATCAAATCTTGCTCCTTGTCGCAGATCTGATATTCTTCATAGAAGATGCTACCTTCATAATAAGTGTGATAGAAATATGAAGCCTCTTGTCATGCTTTCATTTGCGAATTACTGTTAAGTGAACTTGTTAATGTTGGGGCATTGTACATAAGAGCAAGCAGAATATACATTAACTTTAGCTGGTTTTTTGACAATCTGATCTCAGAAATGTTACTTTCATTTGTGGGCGTTCTGGCGTCTGTGCTCTCGGTGCTGTTGTTTCAAAACACGCTGGTGATGAACATTTACTGGATCACTACCTGACTGAGTTCAAACAGGTAGCTTTCACAATAAATAGACACATCTTTGAAGTAGACATTTGGATCATTTAGAACTGTTTTCTGTTCTGAGCAGATAAAGCTTCCTAGTGACCTTCCATATGAGTTGCTCTATGGAAGAGCGGGGTTTCTATGGTCGTGCTTTTTCCTAAACAAGCATATTGGCGAAGGCACCATATCACATTCTGCTATGGTACATCCCGCTTTATTGTGCTTTTGATCTTCTTTCCTCATAGATTTCCTTTGACATGTTTAGATGGTAATACACTGATATGAATGACCTATTATCCAGAGGGAAACTGTTTCAGACATCATGAAAGCGGGCAAGAAATCTGGAAAGGGGAGATGCCCATTAATGTATGAGTGGCATGGAAAAAAGTACTGGGGTGCTGCCCATGGCTTGGCTGGCATCTTGCACGTCTTGATGAATATGGAGCTGACACTAGATGAGCAAGATGATGTAAAAGCTGTGCTTCGCCATATGATTAGAGGCCGTTTCCCTGGTGGGAATTATCCTTCAAGTGAAGGAAGTGAATCAGATCGTCTTGTCCATTGGTGCCACGGTGCCCCTGGGGTAGCCCTTACCCTAGCAAAAGCATCTGAGGTAACATCGGTTCAGTATTTTTTTTTGGTTTGTTTATGTGTGTGTGACCATGGTGATTACAGGCCTCTTTGCATCTCCTTTCATGAATGTTGGTTCTCGTGTGATAGTATCTATACTAAGGTAACCTGAATGCATAGGTTTTTGGAGATAAGGAATTGCTACAAGCTGCCGTAGATGCTGCAGAGGTAGTGTGGAACCGAGGTCTACTTAAAAGAGTTGGGATTTGCCATGGTATCAGCGGAAACACCTACGTGTTCCTTGCACTCTATCGTTTAACCGGCAACCCTGAGTATTTGTATAGAGCTAAAGCATTTGCCAGCTTTCTGCATGATAGAGCTCAAAGGCTCATCGCTGAGGGGTTAATGCATGGAGGTGACCGGCCTTACTCATTGTTTGAAGGGCTCGGAGGAATGGCTTATCTCTTCTTGGATATGAATGAACCAGCTGAAGCAAGGTTCCCTGCTTATGAGCTGTAGCTTCTTTTCCAATAAAAGGTTATGTATATGGCTGTACTTTTGTAGAAAAATACACAAACCATAGAGAAAGCTTTGCAAGAAAGGAAATAGCTGAAGTTTTACTAATACATATATAACACCACAGTTTGTAGGTAATCAAAAAAAGAAAAGAGCCGGTGGTTGTACTACGACGGTTTAGTATGTAATCTCGCGTCTCTCATATTTATCTACTAATGCCGTGTTTTCATCATTTGATGTGGTCCTATTCTAACTTAATTCTAGCCGGAAAAAAAATTCTAAGAAACGGTGTTTTCATCAAATAAGAAGTACTAAAATTCATAATTAAGTGGATCAGAAGTATTTGCCAAAGGGGATTAGTAGGTTTTATTACGAATTGCAATCAAGTGAAGTAGTTACAAACCAAAAGTTTTTCTTACAAAATGCTCAGAATCTTAAACTTTCTATACCTAATCTGAAATTCTGGAAATTTGATGCTACGATCCCTCCCATTTGCACAAAGTCAGCAAAGAACATTATGACATCTGCTTGACTTACTAAGCCAAACCAACTAATTTCTCACTAATCTCCCAGACTTTCCTTGCCTTCTCAGGATCACTGGCTTCTTGAGACAGTTGATTCTCGAATGACGCCGAAGCCTTGTTCCAGCTCCAGTATACACCTGATTTTGTCAGACTTGGGTCACTTACAACCTGTATCACAAATCAGACAACCAGAAGTTAACTTTGTGGTGAAATTTCTCCATGTTATGCTAACATATTATTGCTACTCTGTTGTCTAAGATATTGTACAAATCAGTCTTAACCGTTAAATTCAAGTAAGAAATGTCACTTTTTTATCATTAAAGTTGTTTTCAATAAGTAATATTAGTTTTAATCAATAAAAATCAGTTTCGTCCTTGGTTACCTGAAGGTCTAATGATAGTAAGTATAATCCGATGAAGGGTCTAATGATGTTACCTGAGCAAGTCTTTTTCCAGCATCTTCTTCGGATACAAAGCCCTTGGTGATGAACTTTTGGAATGGAGGGAATAGAACTCTAAACAAGGGAATATGTTCCCTGAACAAGCCTGTTGTTGCAATACACCCTGGGTATAGAGAAGCGAAGGTGATCCCAGTGTCTTCATGATAACGACGGTGGAATTCCTGCATGCAGAGCATGTTGCAGACTTTGCTGTCTTTGTATGCCTTGGCACCATCAAATTCTCCACCGTCTATCATAGCCGAGCTATTTAATCCGTTTAATCCACCGGCGAGCCCCCTCATGTCCCCTAGGTTGGCCTTTGGAGGCACATTTCCAGCCAATGTGTTTGTATTACCTAAGAAAAAAAGGATATAAGGAAACATCACGATGTGACTTCTTAACATTTTGATCCTTGGTATGCTAATTCACATCAAACATGACTCGGCTTTTCTTCATGGCCCAAAGTAGTCATGGAACAAAATAGCTGACTGGGACACTTAGACACACATATACCCGTGTCGAAACTAGTACTTGTGTCTGTGTAAAATGGTATCTACATATACATGTAAGAGGGTATGAGTTACCTGTTATAGATCCAACTATGATGAGCCTTCTGGAAGGATAATCCGACTTGTTCAAGTCCTCAAGCAACAACCTCGAGAGCAAGAAATGGCCAAGATGGTTGGTCCCAACACTAAGCTCAAACCCTTCAGCACTGAAGCTAGGTTCCCGGGCAGTCGGTTGGTAAACAGCTGCATTGCAGACCAACACATCAAGGGGCCTTCCTGATTGCCTAAAGTTGTTCACAAACTGTCTCACACTAACAAGAGAAGCCAGATCAAGGTGCATTATGGTGTAGTTCTCCTTTGCCATTCCAGCAGATTTAGCCGCTCTTTCGGCCTTCAGGAAGTCCCTGCATGCCATGATTACATGCCATTTGCCTGTCTCGGCTAGTGCCTTTGCTGATGCGAGTCCCAGACCGGACGATGCACCAGTGACTATGACACTTCCCTTTCTTAACGTTTTCTTTTGCTCTGACGTTGATCGGGTCACTCCTGGTGTTGCCACTGCTGAGGTTTGAGCTCTGATTGGTCCTACTGTCGGTCTTGTTGCATTGCTTTCTCTCTGACATTGGTATAGAAAAAATCAGTGAATGCCTTTTTATTTTAAAACAATCATACAGAGATCCTTGATTAAAAGAGTAGATTAGTTAATGAATTTGTGCACCATTATACAACATGTTTCCTCTAAAGTTCATTCAGTAGATGCAATTCTGGAGAATTTTCTGAAGAACTAACTAGTGACTTTAGAACTGATATCAGTTGCTAAGTACAAATGTACAATTCACAAGCTCGTTCTAAATTATTCATTACCACTCTTTAGTGATGAATAAGGCTCAATAAAAAACGATCATATATCTTATTCCCTGGTGAAGTTGTTCTCAATTTAGCGCTTTCTCTCCTAATGATTAGGAATACGTCTCAAAGCTAGAGTTTCTTTAAGGCAAAGAAATCAATAAAGGAGACCAACATATAAGGCATATTGATAAACTTGATAGAAATTCTACCTTGCACCTCAAAGAAGATGAGCTGAAGTCAGCTTTCACGTAATCTGAGAGAGAGACACCAAACAAGCTTGAGTCCTTGAGGGAAGCATTCGATTTTCCCTACACAAGTTATGCATTTATAAATCATCATAATCATAAAAACACTACCATGATATAAAATTATGGTATGAAATTAAACAAATTAAACTCATTTATCTTCTAACCAAATGAAACGTTAGACATGCATGTGACTATTATAAATAAGATATCATATTTCCAAAAATATATCCTGTCGTGTATTGAACTTCTTTGTTCGAGAAAAAAATTGTTACTCTATCCGATTTTCTAAAATACCAATCAAGCAAACTATTGAATAAAAAGACTATGATTCATAAGCAATGTAGTGCTTATGCTTTGCAAAATGTACCTCATGGCATACTACTAAATAGTGTAATAAGTTGGATGACCATAGAAAGAAATAAATATTACTACCTCTTTAGGGATGGAAAAAGCAGATGGCAGCAAAGATGTAGCCTGGAGAGCCATTGGTGGTTATATAATATCAACTTCACTTAACTGGTAGCTTTTATATTTGTGATCAATGTTATAAGTTTGAGTAAAATGCAGAGTTGCAATAAGTGAATATTTAAGATAGTTGTGGCGTCGCCAAATATTTATAGGAAAGTGCTGGACAAACAAGAAAAAAGAAAAAAGAAAAAAGAAAAAGAAAAAAGGGGTTGAAGATATGTGTGGATAAGATAATTTACAGGAATATATCTCCATTTTTATAGTCATTGGCCAATCAAAATAGGAGCTTTAGATTTCCTTCATCACATGTTTTGTATAGCAAAAGGGAAAGATTATAAAGAGTGGAAGGTCCACTTGGTGTTTGAGCTCAGAGCCCTAGACGAGCCACTCTTAGTATGGGCTGCTCATGCAATTTACAGGATATAATCAATAATGAATGGGATGCCAAATTATGGGAAGAAAAATGACAAAATGTAATGCAGAATATCAAAAATATGACCAAGTCAATTTTATTTAGTTTGAAATTTTAGTAGTGGTTGTATTTGTGCTGCAGTATATGGGGCCTATGGGCTAGGCCAGTAGTTAAGCTCTACCATTTTAGTTCTTAACAGTGTAATCTGTTTATATATTTTGGGATATTTGTCCTCTGTTTTGGACGAATTTAATATGGACGGGCAATTCGTCGAGATGATTTTGTAAGGCCAACAATTCAATAACCTCGGTTTAAATAATATAAGAACGATAAGCAAGAGCGTATGATAATGTAAAGCAGTGAGTTGATAATAGCAAAAATGCCGTGCGTCATACAATGAGATCAGCTAAGTATTTATACTAAATACACAAGTGCGTCGTGGCCGTCAATCGACCTAACTAGATCCTTCAATGGATAGAATTCTACCCTAACGACCTCCTAAATATTAGGCGTCCAGTATCTCCCCAAGCTTGGACTTGGTCTTCAGTTCTTCACACGTCCTGAATCACGTGCCTTCAACGTGCCATTGGTCCGTTATTTTAATAAGAATCTGCAGCATGCTCTTTGTCAAGTGAGGGCAAATTTTAGCCCACAACAATTGCCCCCAATTTCCCTCTCTTAGCAACAGTTGAGAAAATAAAAAGAGGAGGGAAATTTGAAGTCTTGGGAACCGCACCACTTGAATGTCAGCAGTTGGAGTGTTTAAATGGAAGAAATCAAAGAGACATCAAATCACTCTTCATCCTCCTCACCCGCTGGTCCAGGTACTCTCTCTCTTCTTCTCTTTGCTTTTCCTTTGTTGTTTCCGTCCGTCCATTTCTCTTCTTCTCTGTAATAACACCTGAAAAACTGGCTGCAAGAAGAATTAGGTATAAAATGAGCCGGCCTAAAGCAAGTAAATCAACGGTGTATTCTTCGTCGGATGACGACGAACCAGAGTTCGCCCCTCGAGGGATTCTGAAGAAAAGAACTCACGGCCCTGTAACATGAGTGACTTAGATTTACTTCACTTAGCGAAAAACCACGGCTTTCCTCTTACGGTAAATATGCGTTTGCCCCAGCCTGATCATCGGTCGAATTTTTTCTGTAAAGGGTGGTTTACTCTTTACGAGTACCCCTTCAATCTAGGGTACAGGTTCCCTTTCTCTTCTTTAGTCCGTTCTTTCTTAGAAGCGGTGCCGGTGGCCGTCTGTCAGATGATGCCACAAGTCTGGCGCATCTTAAGGTCTTTAGAAATCTTATCAATGAAAACCGAAATTGACTTCCTGGTACAAGATCTGGCCTACTCTTACTCTGTAAAGACGGTGGGTAAGGGTAGGATTAATTTGAGACTGAGGAAAGGTCGCACCGCCCTTGTCACCAAAATAGACGCCAATGACAGGGGTTGGATGGAAAGGTTTTTCTTTGTAGAAAGGAAAAGTTTGGGCGAAGAAGGGAAGGTTTTTAGATCTGAGTGGATCGTGAAAGGTACTTGCTAATCTTTTGTGCGATTTCTGGGTTTTCTTGTTTTGTTAACGTTCTCACTTTTGTGAATCTGCAGATTTTGAGTCGGAGTTGTTTGTTCCTCGTCCGAAGTCGCAAGACGTGACCGAAAGGCTCTTGCAGTTGCCGGAGGCAGAAAGGACTTTTCCTATTAACATAGAGGAAGAAGACGACTAGGACGACATCCAGATACTGGTACCTACTCCCGCTGCTGCGACCCCGTCGACTGAAGTCAAGAAGACCGATCCAGTACCGGAATCGCCAATGTCCAGTGGTAAGTTCTGGTTTTAGTTCGTCTTTTCTGTTTCTTGGAAATTGGTTGTATACTTTGACGGAATGATTTTTGGTGACAGGGACCAGTAGGACCACCAGGTCCGTCGCGGCCAACTTATCGGCTCAGGAGTTGCTCGCTCGTCGTCGCTCTCGTAACCCTGTCGGAGGAAGTCCTTTCGTTGTGCCGACGCCTCGATCTCCCAATGTTCCTCCACCTATACCGTTGACCCCGTCGTCGTCTTCGACGGGAAAAAGGAAGTACTCAATGGAACTCCCCGCTGATTTTGGATCGCCATTGAAGAGGGCGACACTTCCTGACGTTCAGAAGCTCCTGTTCCCTGCTGCTCAGGCAGGATGGGATACTGCCTCGCTGTCCGACGTTCTTGCGGACGAGGATGTTTGTTTGTTTAGGGTACGTATCGTTCAGCTTTGTTTATTGATTGCTCTATGTATGCCTGTTCTAACAACATCCCTCGTGTAACAGGGTCTTCAGGCCAGCTTGGCGGGCATCCAGAAGGCTGCACGCTTAGAGGTTGAAATGAAACGTCTGGCGGACGTGGAGAAATCTCTAAAGCTGCGGCTTCAGATTTCCACAGAGCAGACACAGTTTGAGCGAGCTAAGTCTAAAGATTTGGAGGAGGAGGTGGAGAGGCTGAAGATTGAGGTGGAGGATGCGGCTGGATTCCATACGTGGAAGACGAGGGCTGAGCTAATGAAGGAATTTAAGGAAGGACGTCACGTCGAGTGGAAGCCCGACGAGGACATAGAGACGTTCGAAAAGGACTTTGCTGGCGCTGCTCATGGGATGGATGCAGAGGAAATCTTGGCGGACGAAGGGGCCGTCCACTCAGCTCCGGCGACGGAAGCACCGGCAGCGGAGCAGGTTGAAGAGGTGGCGCCTGGGGTCCTTGAGAAAACTGCAGAGAGTTAGGTATTTTGGTTGGTTTGCTTTGGATTTTCGATAATGCTTTTTTGCGGCTGCGTCCGCATAGTTGGTTGGGATAATGGTATTACTTCTCCAAATTAGTTTGGTGTTTGCTTGATAATGGTTTCTTTGCGTAGGTTTTTGGATGGTAGTTTTTGCGTAGGTGTTTGACAAACTGTTGGTGCTTTGGTACATTATGCATGTCGTATGTAGCTGTGTTTTTACATGTTCATATCCCTGTATGTTTATGTGTATCTCGTATGTCGTTCATACGTTCGTATGTGCTGCGCAGCCTGTCGTAGTTTGTATGTTTCCTTTCCCTGCTGGGGGAAGAGGTTCGTTGTTTGTACGCTTTGTACTGCGTTGTAGCAGTTGCTGTGTGTTTTGCTATTCCTGTTTTAACAGAAGTTATCAAGAAAAATGGGGGGACTAAGCCGTTGGACAAGCCAACGGCTCTCCGACGCCTAAGTTAGTAATGGTCGTTTTATGAAAAGTAATTCACAAAGGATATGAAAGGCGTACCAGGGAGTCAGTCGATGGACTAACCACTTCAACGTCATAGTTTGTCGTCCAGGTTGTTGGGTCCTGCAGGGTTGGTCGTAAAAAGAACGGGCTGGCCGTTGGTTTTTCGACCAACGGCCCTCCGACGCTCAAGTCAGTTGGCGTTCGTAAGAAACATGAGCACAAGTTGTGTTAAGGTTGAGTCAACATACCTGGGGCTCAATTTCACTTACGTGGATGCCGTCCGTCGTAGAGCGACGTTTCATTGATAGCCTGTTCGTCCCTGTCGAACCGTCAACAGACGGGCTGGCCATTGGTTTTTCGACCAACGGCCCTCCGACGCTCAAGCCAGTATGTGTCAAAAATACCAAAAGGAAAGGCATAACAATAAGTAAAAGACGAAGTACGGAAATTAAGAAAGAATTAAACAAAGAGAGGGTGTTCAGAAATGGTACAGTTTGAGATTATGGGCATTCCAACTTCGCGGAACAGGGCGACTTCGCTCGTCTATGAGCGGATATGCCCCCTGGCCTACTATCTTACTGATCTGATACGGCCCTTCCCAGTTTGGCACGAGTTTCCCGTCGTTTGGATCTTTGGTGTTAGGAAATACTTTGCGCAAGACCCAATCTCCTAGTTGGAACGTCCTTAACCTGACGTTCTGGTTGTAACTTCTTGCTACCCTTTGTTGATAGGCAGCCATCCTTACCTTGGCTATGTCGCGTATTTCGTTGACGGTAACTAGATCGTGGCTCAGTGCCTGGTCATTACAGTCAGACGTCATTAAACCATATCGAGCTGTCGGGATACTTACCTCAGGGGGTATGACGGCCTCGCAACCGTATACTAGACAAAAGGGGGTCTGTCCAGTGGCTTTTTTGTTGTCGTCCTGTCTGACCATAGGATCAAGGGCAGTTCCTCGGCCCACTTCCCTTTTGCTTTTTCCAGTCGTTTCTTCAAGTTGTTGACGACAATCTTGTTGCTTGACTCTGCCTGTCCGTTTGATTGAGGGTACCTTGGGGTCGACTTGTATAGCTTGATATTCCACTGGTCGCAGAACCTTTGCGTCTTCTTACTTATGAGCTGGGACCCGTTGTCACATATGATCTCACTTGGGATTCCAAACCTGCACAGAATGTTACGGTTGATAAAAGAAATTACCTCCCTGTCTTTGACGGTTCTGAACGGCTCTGCTTCGACCCATTTGGAGAAGTAATCGGTCATGGCCAGCATGAAGACTCGTTGTCCTGGTGCTTGGGGTAGCTTGCCTACTATGTCCATCCCCTACTTCATGAATGGCCATGGCGAGAGAACGGGATGCAGTACTTCTGATGGCTGATGTATGATGGCGGCGTGTATTTGGCATGCTTTGCATCGCTTGGCGTACTCCATCGAATCTTGTTTCATCGTCGGCCAGTAGTATCCAAGGCGTCGGGCTTTGAGAGATAGGCTCCTTCCCCCAGAATGATTTTTGCACACGCCATCGTGTATATCCTTCAGCACTTGTTGGGCTTAGTTTGGCTCGAGGCAACGTAGGTAGGGTCCTAAAACAGACGCTTTAAAAAAAACACCGTCAATTACAAAAAAGCGAGACGCCTTTACCTTGAAGGCTTTTGCCTCTTTCTTGTCGGTTGACAGGATGTCATGTAGCAACCAGTCTTTGTAAGGTTTGGTCCAGCTGTTTGGATTGTCGCCGTCGGTTGTTAGCTCGTCGATGGGGAAGACGCCTCTCTCTATGGCTGGGTGCAATAGGTGGATAATGGGTATGCTGGCTATGCCTGGATCTTTGATCACTGCCCCCAATCCGGCTAAGGCGTCGGCGTGCGAGTTCTGTTCGCGAGGTACTTGTTGGAATTGGCATTTGTCGAAGTACTTTGTTAGTCGTTGGACGACTTCCAGGTATGCCGTCATCTTTGGGTCTTTAGCTGCATAGGAACCGTTAATTTGGCATATTATCAATAAGGAGTCACTATTTACCTCGAGGTCTTTCACTCCCATGTCTTTGGCCGTCGTCAGCCCCACGATTAGTGCTTCGTACTCAGCTTCATTGTTAGTTGCTTGGAACTCACACCTAACTGAGTGGGAGATGACGTCCCCTTGGGGAGATGTCAGGACGATGCCCAGACCTGTTCCTAGCATGTTGGATGCACCGTCGGTGAACAAGGTCCACTTTTCGTCCGTCAGCGCACAGTCTAGCTTTTTTACTTCATTGATCGCTTCTAGTTCGAGCTGTGGGCAGAAGTCTACGACGAAATCAGCTAGGGCCTGCGATTTGATGGCGGTTCTGGGTTCGTAAGATATGTCATAGCCACTTCGTTGCATGAACCATTTAGTCATCCTTCCTGCGAGGTCAGGTTTCCTCATGATAGTTCTCATGGGATAGTTAGTACGTACAACAATTTTATGACACTCGAAATAAGGACGTAACTTAGTAGAAGCTACTATAAGTGCTAGAACCAGTTTTTCGAGTTGAGAATACCTCGTTTCAGCATTCAGTAGTGATTTGCTTACATAATAAACGGGGTGCTGTGCTCCATCTTCCTCCCTGGCCAAGACGGCACTAACCGCTGTGTCCGTGACGGCTAGGTAAAGGTACAACTGCTCGCGGTCGACAGGCTTGACTAACAGAGGGGGTTGCATCAACTACTTCTTCAATTTTGCCAATGCGTCTTCGTGCTTATCTGTCCATTCAAAATGTTTATTTTTGCGTAGAATGTCATAAAACAACTTACATTTGTCCGACGACTGGGAAATGAATCTGTTGAGCGCAGCAACTCGTCCCGTCAGCTTTTGGACGTCTTTGACGGATCTGGGGGACTAGAGGTTGACGATGGCTTTGATCTGGTCTGGCTCGCCTCGATTCCCCTTTGCGTTATGACGTGGCCTAGGAACTTCCCGGAGGATACTCCGAAGGAGCATTTGGAGGGGTTTAGCTTCATGTTGTGTTTCCTCAATACGTCGAAAGATTGCTGGAGGTGCTCGATATGGTCTGTGGCTTTGGTCGACTTAACCAGCATATCATCTATGTAAACCTCCATTGTCTTGCCTAATTGTCTTTCGAACATCTTGTTGACCAACCTTTGGTACGTCGCTCCTGCGTTTTTTAGTCCAAAAGGCATAACCTTATAACAGAAAGTACCTCGACTGGTGACGAAGGCTGTCTTTTCTTAGTCTTGCGGTTGCATCAGTATTTGATTGTAACCACTGAAGGCGTCCATGAATGAGAGCATCTCATGTCCGGCTGTTGCGTCTACCATCGCGTCGATGTGTGGCAGGGGGAACGGATCTTTGGGGCACGCCCTGTTAAGGTGAGTAAAATCAATGCAAACACGCCACTTACCGTTCTTCTTGCTAACCACCACGACGTTGGCTAGCCAATCGGGGTACTGGACCTCTCGTATTTTCCCTGTTTCGAGGAGCTTTTGGACCTCGTCGTCGATTATTTTGTTCCGTTCAGGGGCGAAATTCCGACGTTTCTGTTTGACAGGTTTGCAAGTAGGGTCAACATTTAACTTATGCGTAATGACTTCCGGAGAAATACCTGGCATGTCGTCGTGCGTCCACGCAAAACAGTATGCGTTTTCCCTTAGGAAATCTATCAATTCTTTTCTGACGTCCTCTGGTATGTCAGCTCCAATATGAACCACCTGCTCAGGTTTGACAGGGTCCAAGACGACTTCGTCTAATTTTTCGGGCTCTGGTTCCTTGTAACCGTCGTCTCGTTGGCCATCCTGTAATTGTTATGCAACCTGTCCGTCGGCCTTAGAAGGCTTCAGCGTCGCTTTGTAACATTTCTTAGCTATCTTTTGGTCGCGTTTGATCTCTTGCATCCGCCATTTTGTCGGGAATTTGATCGTCTGGTGGTAGGTTGAGGGAACAGCTCGCATGTCGTGTATCCAAGGCCTGCCCAAGATCACGTTATAAGACGATTTACAGTCAATTACGAGGAACCTTACCTGGAGGTTGACTCCTTGAGCGTATGTGGGCAAGGCGATTTCGCCAACTGTGCTTTTCGACTCTCCGCTGAATCCCACAAGGACTGTGGACTTTTTGGTGATGTCGTCCAGGCCTAGACCCATTTTTATTAGGGTGTCCAGGGTGATGATGTTGGCGGAGCTCCCGTTGTCGACGAGGATCCTCTTGAGCAAGCTGTTCCCTATGGTCATAGAGATCACCAGTCCGTCGTGGTGGACGTCTGAAACGTCGTCCGCGTCTGATTCATCGAACGTGATTGGCTGGTCGTCATATGTCGCCTTTCTGGGCCTGAGGATTGGCTTTTCCATGCTGCATTCCTTGGCGTGTCGTTTCGCTGCAGAATATGTTAAACCACAAACATCAGATCCACCAGTTATTACATTAACAGTTTTAATAGGAACAGGAGGGGGAGGAGGTTTGAGTTTAGAGGAATTTGTTCTCTTGTCATCGTGTTCTTGGCTTTGTCAGATATGACGTCTTTGAGATGTCCTGCGCGTAGCAGGTAGGCTACTTCTCTTCTCAGGGCGACGCATTCATCGGTCAGGTGGCCGATGTCTTGATGATAGTCACACCATTTCGTTGGATCTTTTTTGTCTCCTGGTTTGCTAGATTTCCGGGCCACCTGACGGCTTCTCCCATGTTCATCAGGTACTTGACTAGACCGGACGTGTCGACGTAGAAGTTGTACTCTTGGATCTTTGGTGGCAAGTCTGGGCTCTCCTTCCAGTTGTCGCTCTCGCCGTCGAGCAGGGCCACCTGTGCTTTGTTATTGGCACGTCCATAGGGCTTGTATCTGGTATCGGGCCGTTTGTTGAAGGCGGCTTTCCGGTTGGATCTGTCGTAGCTTGAGAATTCCTTCCTCGAGTCGAGGTCTTCTTCTAACCTGATCTGAGCTAGAGTTTTTTCCTACACATCTTCAAAAGTAGAACAAGGATATTTCGTTAGATCTCTGTAAAGGTCGCTATAGTCGAATAGTCCTTGTCGGAATGCTTCTATGGCAGTGGCTATGTCACATCGCGGGATGGACACCTTCTCCCTGTTAAACCTGTTCAGGTACTCTCTGAGCGTCTCATTCTGCTTCTGGACGACTCGGTACAAGTCGCTGGTCTGCTTCTCCAGGCTGCGACTGCTGGCGAACTGTTGATTGAACATATTGACGAGCTCAGCAAAACTGGAAATACTCCCGTTAGGAAGGGTGATTAGCCATTGAAGGGCGGGGCCAGATAGAGTGGAACCGAAGCCTTTGCAGAGACAAGCTTCTCTCATTTCTCGCGGGACGGGAATGGTCATCATTCTTTGTTTGTATTGGGCGATGTGCTCGTCTGGATCCGTCGTTCCGTCATAGAGCTTCATATTGGGGGTGGAGAACCTTTTGGGGATGTCCACGACGTCGATGCATTCTGAATACGGCGAATCTGCATAGCTGTTGGGCAAGGCTTCCTTCATCGGGGTCGGGACGCCTGGAATTTTGTTGATGAGGGACTGCAGCATCTGGACCTTCTGCTCAAGATGTTGGTACGCCTCTGGGACGAGGGGTGTCGCTGGCGAAAGGCTGGTAGAGACGTTTTGATTGGGCGTCCTGAAAGTGACGGAACGCCCGGGCGTGTTGCTGACCAGCATGTCTCTGTTGGAATTGAGTCTTCTGGGTGCCGACGGAGGAGTCGTTGCTGGACGGAATACCGGAGACGACCTGATTGGGGTGGTCGTCATCACGTCTGAAACCTCAAAGGTGACAGCAGGGGCCATGAGAGGCGCTGGCTCGGCCCTAGTAACGGTTGGCCGCAGAGGTGGTAGGTCCGCCACCTGTTCCAGTATGGGCGAGCCGGCTGACATTAGGCGTAGTCGTCAGGAATAGTAGTAATCAAATGATGAGGTGGGGTGATGGAAGGCGTTCCTCCAGGCTGAGGCGACGGGACACTTCACTGGTATCACGTCGATAGACGGATTTCGAATTCGAGGCGATGGACGCCACAGATTGGATTTGAGAGCGCAGGGCGTCGTTCTCGCGTTGCAGGATCGACATCTTTTCTTTCAGGGAATCCATTTCAGAGACGCGTGCTTTCAGGGCGTCCATTTCAGCCAGTCGTCCGGCCATCATGTCAAACCTCTGGTTAATTTCAGCAAGGCTGGTAGCTTGGGTTTCCATGGGAATTTGTTTTGTGAAAGTGGTGATTATGCGGTTTATTTGAGGCTATTTCAGAATCGTAGGCCCCACGGTGGGCGCCAAATTGTTTTGGACGAATTTAATATGGACGGGCAATTCGTCGAGATGATTTTGTAAGGCCAACAATTCAATAACCTCGGTTTAAATAATATAAGAACGATAAGCAAGAGCGTATGATAATGTAAAGCAGTGAGGTTATAATAGCAAAAATGTCGTGCGTCATACAATGAGATCAGCTAAGTATTTATACTAATTACACAAGTGCGTCGTGGCTGTCAATCGACCTAACTAGATCCTTCAACGGATAGAATTCTACCCTAACTACCTCCTAAATATTAGGCGTCCAGTATCTCCCCAAGCTTGGACTTGGTCTTCAGTTCTTCACACGTCCTGAATCACGTGCCTTCAACGTGCCATTGGTCCGTTATTTTAATAAGAATCTGCAGCATGCTCTTTGTCATGTGAGGGCGAATTTTAGCCCACAACATCCTCTATTATCATTGTATGGTTACTGGTTAGTTTTGATTTGTGAACAAATATATGAACTACTACCACATTACACTTTCGTAAGATTGTAGATGATAGATATTATGTTTTTTACAAATTATATCATTGAAAAACTAATAAAGATCCCATCATCTATTAAAATCATAAGCACAACGAGTTAAGTTGTCCTTAGAATAAAGATTGTAAGCATGAGTATACAAATGGTTTTGAATATTTGGTGTACTTAAAGAACATTTGGATTTTGTATGTGATCGGCAATGGGTCCGTCCTTTTCAACTTAATAGCACTATTCAAATCTTATTCGTGAGCGGGTCAAACCTTATTAGTAATTATTATAATTTATTTGGACTTATATGGACTTATATGAAATTGTCATAACTTGTTAGTACTTATTTGAACTTATCCGAACTTATTTTTTGTGACAAGAACTGAATATAATGAGTTGAAAAGAACATAGCATACATTAGGATTAGTTTATCATTATAGTTAGGGGTGTACACAACCGAGCTTAGCCACAGACTACCTTATTCATGTTCCAGCTTTGTTTAAATCCAAATGAGTCTAGGGTTGAGCTTGAGATTTCTACCGAGTTTAAAAATTTGTTGAAGCTCAGCTCGTTTGAGAATTATCATGTTCGAGATTGACTCGTTTATTAATCAATCCGAAATAATAAACGAGCTTTTGTTTATAAATGCATATATGAACATTTTTTCATTAGCGTCTAAACGAGTATTTGTTCATATACTCCTAGACGGGTTTTCACCTACATGAGTATTTATATGAATATAAACGAGCTTTTTATCGAACATTAAACGAGAAACAAACGAGATTTTTAGTGAATATATACGAGCGTGTTTATGAAATATAAAACTAGTTGTTCATGAGCATGAATAAATGAGTTGTTGATTTGTTCATGTTCAAGCTCGTTTGTGAATCGAGTTCCAAATTGTTCAAGATTGATTCAATTATTAAATAAACAAACAAAAACGACTTTAAACCGATCTCGAGCACGATCTTTTTACTGAAAGTCTCGATTCTTATACACCCCTAGTTATAGCCTGTCGTGTTCTTGGATTTAAACAATATCTTCTAATTGAAAACAAAGACGAACTTAGAAATGACATGAATAACATAACAATTTTGTACCCTCTGCTTTCTCCAATTGGTCTTCACCTTTATAAATCTTCCACTGCTTCGCTTGTTTAACACAAAGTTACGCATTAGGGCGGGCGCCCCGACACCCGCCATTCTACCTCGGGCTATGGTGTTTATTTTGGAGATGATTTAATTTCTTGTTCTAAAAATGTCAACCCACAATCTCTTTCTCCATAGTCGAGTCCAAGTATAGAGGTATCGCCAATGTAGTTGTAGAATATTGTTGGTTACGCAATATCTTATTGGAGCTTCATTGTCCTCTTCATGAGGCCATTGGTGTACTACGGAAATGTTTGTTAGATTTACCTCTCCACAAATAAAGTCGAGCCCCAACACACTAAACATATAAAGTTGGATATACATATGCATAAAGTAGCACGAGGCCACGTCCGAGTCCTCCATGTACCCCCATGCTACCAAATTGCAGATATCTTCCTCAAAGGTCTGCCATGTGTTCTCTTTGAAGAATTTGGAGTCAATCTTAACATATGTGATCCTCCCGCTTCGATTGTGGTTTTTTTTTTGGTATAAGCCCATTTGTAAATAAGCCTAGCTTGTGTTGGATTACTAAGCCCTTTCTTACTTTAAGTTGTATATATAAATACTCTTGATGTAATTAATGTTAATCAAGGTTCATCATTTTATGTTTGTTTTGAGCATTAACCCTACAAGTTATGTTTTCGAGTCCACTACTACGTATCGACGTGTTCCCCAACATTCTATTAGTTGCCTTCCTCTTCAGTTGTTGTGCAAGTTTAGACATTTCATTGGTGCTATCATTCACTCTTTTGTATGTAGTCTTATATTCATCATCACTAGTATATGCCTCCTCTCCAGGCCAGATACACTCCTCAAGCTCATTCTAGTAAGGAATCTCATATTTTCCGCACCATCAACTTCACCGTAATCCTCACCCTCGTGTAAATCCTAACTTTCAGTTCATATTCAAGTTTAGTTAGAGCTTCTGAACTCTCTTTCCCACCAATTAGATCCCATTGTCTCATTGAACTATTTGTTCTACAATCGTCCCATCCATATCCTTTTGGGACATAGTGGTGAAGAAATTTTGCTTGACTTTGTTTTCGACTAACATGGTTAAACACTGGGTATAACTACTTTAGGTTAAAATTAGAAACGTTGATATTTTGAAAATATATAGTGAGACGAATCTAGCAAGAACTCATTGTGTTTTTCCTTACGAAAAAACTCCAAAAGATAGTGAAAGGATAGTAGATTATTAGTGTACAAATATATATGCTGCAACAGAAAAAGAACAGAGAAAGTATTTTTAAGTGGAATTGGCTCTATTAGGTTTTGTCGTGGTGAAACTGTGGTTCAAACTTCAAAGGAAATTCTCTAAGACAGGTTCTTATGAGTGACTTTAAGAGGTTATGGCAGCCTCTTCAATATCTGACAACTAAGGATGATAATTGATAATGGGTCTTGGATCCACCCATTTATAAAGACCCAACGGGTCCAAGTCGGGTTTGGGTGTTGGAGAACGTGGGTCAAGGTCTAAATATTCAGACCCAGATCGACCCACATGAATTATTTTAAAATTTTGTTAAGACAATACTTTTTTAATAACGGTGTAAGTTGTAACATTTTAATTTTTTTAAGTTATTTTATAAAATTTTGTTCAGACATGAGGTACGAACCTATGAATTAAGGCAAAACAATTTATTAGATCGAAAAACGCGATTAAAACTTAAAATGAGGAATGACCCATTATAGGCCCGGTAAGGAGCCACAAACTTGGTGGATTTGGGTTTGGGTCTGAAAATTTTAAACTCATCATGGTCTTCGAAAATTTGACGGGTCTGGGTCTAGGTGGACCACACCCTGACCCAGACCCAGACCCGACCAATTGCCATCTCTACTAGCAACTAATTTTTTATGTAGTACATGAAGGACTTTTTTAAAGTATATCACATTTGTTTTTTTTAAAATGTATTACTCCTTCCGTCCTATATTAATTGCAACACTTTCTTTATACGGTTGTCCCATATCAATTGCAACACTTCTTTTGGACATGGACTCACTAATATTTTATCATATATCACCTAACTAATATACCTCACTTATCTATTGATTTTGAAAAACAATAAAATATTACTCCAATATGCAAATATTACTACCACATCACTTTTTATCACATCAACATTTGCAATAAACTAATACAACTTACACCCTCTATTAACTTTCTAAAATTATGTGCACAAGCTAGTGTTGCAATTAACATGAGACGAAGGAAATGAGATTTATGACCTCCACTAAACAAAATAGAAGTTGGGTTGAGTATCATCTTAGGACTAAGCTACCTTCTTGACTATCTATTGTATCCACAAGCATTAGCCCGTCAAAAGATGAAAGAGGCATATAACAAGGCTGGTGTAGAATAAGCGATGTGCTTGCTCCTCTTTCTCTTAAGCAGAAGAATGGCTATAGCATAATCAGTTTCTAGAAGTGGGATCATATTCATATTTGTGAAATCTTGTCTCCTACATAGAGCGGCGATCACCCCTGAAAGTGGAACGAGTATAAACGAGAATACATAGTAGCATATTTTACGCAGTTGATCTCACATGCTATCTGAAATTCTTCTTAGTCTTCGACTATTGTAGTCGAGGATACTGAAATTCTTATACAGAATACATGTTTCAACCTCGACTATAATGACTATTGGTTGTTTGTTTTCTTTTTTGAAGTTAATAAGATATCATTTGTTGATTTTTAATCCTTTCTTTTAAAATAGGTGCTTCTTCAAAATAAGCCTACTTAGCTCAATGCGCTAATGAAATTCTCTAGTCATCAAACATTAAGATTAAGATTAACTTTTTGAAAAGGCGAACCTCTGTTATGCTCCCAACCCGCTAATACTTGTCAAAAAGCTAAAAACCAAAAAAAGACCCTATTTCCCTCCACCTCTCACCTCACCAGTCACCACATAGCCATCTCCCTCATGGACCTCGTTCTGCTCTACAACATTTGTATTCCAACTCTAACAAGGACCTCCGCTCATTCCACAAATACACCATCTTCGACAAGAACCTCCATTTGTTCTACATATCCCAGCTTCCTGTACTAGTTGAGGTACAGATTTAGAGACTTACTAGAGTACGGTTTTAAAATAAGTACTTTTTAAAAATATATACTACCTCCGTTCTTTTTTAATTGCAATGGTTTCCTAAAACGGAATTTTCCCAAAGGTTACAATGTTTCTTTTTCTTTCCTTATTTAGTAAAGAAAAACCCTATAAAATTACTATATTACCCTTACTAAATATAATTAACATCACTTACTAAAACATAATGATACTACTAACAATTAATCTTAACTCAATCAACCTAATCACCCCCACCAAATTAACCTAACCCCCACCCCCACCCATTCATTTCTCTGTCATCTTCATCTTCAACCTTTCCTCCCCTTCTCTCATCCTTCCTATGTAAAACCATCGCCACGGCGCCACCACCACCAACCACCGCCTTCTTCTTCATTTATAAAACCACCGCCGTCACCATTCACCATCAACATCTTCATCTTCAACCTCTTTCCCCTTCTCTCAACCTACCATTTCACCATTTTTTTTTCGCAGAAAACCCTAGCCGCTTCTTCCACCATTTCCTCAATTTGCTTATTCCGCACCTTTGGAGCCTTTAAACAAGCAAAATCGATTCCAAACATTGAATTTTTTGATAAAACTCACTAAATCAAAGTATCAAACCAACTTAAGAAAGAGATCGAGAAGCTCCTTTTTGAGCTTATCAATGGTGTTCCATACTGATGATGCCATCTTTGATGTGTTTGGTTATGAAAATCGAAAACCCGTTTCTCAGATTGAAAATATGGCTTTTTTTTTGGGAAAATTTGAGCAAGATTTGGCGAATTTTTGGGAAATATTGTTAGGGTTTAAGGTGTCATTTAGGTTCCCATTTCTATTCATTTTTGTTTTTGTGTTGTTTTGTTGAATTTCTTGTCACTGATGTTTGCTTTGTCATTGATGTTTTTACTTCCATTCATTGTTATTTTTGTTTTTGTTTTTGTTGGTTGATTTGGTGGTTGCAATGAAGGTGGTTGGTTCTGGTGGGGTGGTGTTCTGGTGGCGGTTATGGTGAGGTGGTGTTTTGGTGGCGATGAAGGTGGTGAGTGATGGTGTTCTTCAAACTTAATTACATAGCAATGGTCCCCACTCCCCTTAATTATATACCCAAACAATTACCTAATACCATATTAAATTTTTGCATTGGTTTCTGTTTTTTTAGAAACATTGCAACTAAATAAAACGGAGGTAGTATATAAATGAGTCTGTGTCTAATATATTTGGACCCCACGCCCAACCCATATCCTCTGGGACCCAAACCCATTGGGTCCAAAAAAGATGGAACTAGACCTTCATAAATGGGTCGGGTCTAGGACGGGTCCAAGATCTGTTACCATCCCTACTTAATACCAATGGCAAGTACTCTTTCTTGTGTGAGCAAACGAGCCCATGTTATAAAACACGTCAACCATTCCTAATTTGCAACAAGAGCATAAAAATATACTAATTAAAAAATGTAGCAAATCTCATAAGACAATCTAATATGCAGAGCCCACGTTTCAGACAGATTTGAGGACTTGTGTTGCCAAGTCTTCTTTAAAACTCATCTTGTCAATCATTTAGTAATTAAGCATTAAACACGAATCCATTAGTTGTCGTTCACTGAGTCACAAATTAGAATTGGCCCATCAAGTTAGTTGGGGGGCGCCAAAGTACATAAAAAAGAAGGGATGAAACAGACTAACAGACTAACAGAGCACCAGCACCAGCACAAGCAGAGAGGGGTTGAATTTCCTCCCAGCTACATAAAAATGATTACTGACATTTTGCACAAATAATGATGATTACAGGATGTCATTTCACATGATAACAATCTGACATTTGCCAATATTATATTTATGAATATAAAAGTACTGTTGAGGCACATGGAATTGATACTAACACAGGGATACTGATACTGATGCTGTATGAATGAATTTTGTGAAAGAATTCATTTAACTTAATAAGCTTTGTGGCATAACTCTACAATTTTGGCTTACATAAAAATATCCATCACCTTCTCTAAACTCACGGTGTAAAACTTGTTTTTCCTCTCTTTTTTTTAACTCTTTTTCCCCCCAATAAATCTGTACTTCCTCAATGCTCACAAATCACAAGCAAGCAAGAATTGGAACTCATAAATATAACAAATCTCTCGCTATACATGGATATGGTAATAAAAGCGAACAAAAAACATACCTATATCCGAACTGGCAATCCAAAGTTCTGGAAAGTTCTGATTTCCCCTCGGAGGCCAGCGGTTACAATTACTATTCCCAAAGCGGGCCTGTTCTGGAGCATTCTATTGGAGAAGTCCAAACTAGCACGAGGGCTCCGATTCTTGGTGGCTAGAAGAAGCTTTTCTTCTGGCCATGTTGATGATATTCTATCAAAGAAATAACTGTTGGGTGCACTAGATATCGTACCACGTAATGGACTGTTGCTGCAACCAGATGCAGAAGGAGAGCTGTCGTTACCATTGAACTCCTCCACTGGTGTTGGAGGGTGGTTGGCTGTCGAGACTTCATCGAAATGATGGTGGGACCCATTTTGCTCTTCAGAGCGTAGCTCTTGCGCTACCCATGATTCACCCTTTCCGGGCCACGGGATGGCCACAGATACATCTTGACAGTGAAAATGCTCATAAGATCGTGTGACTGTGACTCCTTTGCTTCGACTAGGCCTCGACTCAGCTTCGTGCTTCCACACATAAACATGAGAATCTTCACTCGCACACACCACGTACTTGCCATTGGTAGTAAGGGAAGCTGAAATTTGACTGTTTGTGTTGCGAAACCCTATTTTAGAGAAGAAAAAAAATTACAACTTACAAAATACAGGCGGCTTAAGACACCACATAAAAACGAGATACTCCATGACCTTACTGCAAAGCAGGAATTGTTAAATGCCTGTCATAACAAATCCTTGAGTAGTAGTGGAGAATCACCTGCCCGAAAGCTAAAGCTCCAAACACAAGCAAGATCAAGGGCTTTACTTAGTCCACAAAGGATGTTGCTTCATAAACTAATTTGCATCTTATAAGGATGGTATATCAAAGATAAAGCGGAATCTCTAGACTTCAATCTAGATAGCCACAGACTTAAGATCCCTGACTTTTTTTGTTGTAGTTAATAGAGATAATCGATTCTTTCAGCATAATCAGAGTCTCTCAACCTTCCTAACCAAGGATTGCTTCAACCTTGTAAATACTTACTCCCTCCGTCTTTCTTTTAATTGCTACATTTTCCATAAGTGGACGTCTCTTTTTACTTGCAGAATTCCTTGATTTGGTAAGCATGACCCACATAAAAGTTTCCATATTACTTTTGTCTTCTTTCTACTTTTTCCCTCCCTTATTTGTAATCTTATGATAAAGTTATGGTCCATCACACTTTTTCTCCTCTCCTAAATACTTGTGCCCTCATAAATGTACCAAGTAAATAAAGACTGAGGGAGTATGCGCTAACAAGACAAGGTAATTCTACCTAGATTCTTATATATAGATATGCAAGAACAGTCATCATAAACACTGAATAAATCCGTTACATCTTGCAAGTTCTGATGTAGTGTTTGAAGTCAACGGGTTCTACCACAGCAATGAGTCAGGCAGCACTAACGGACACCCTTAGACCTTAATAGTACTATGGTGAATATTCAAATAAATCCCTCAAGATTACAATAAATCCCAATGCTTGAGAAAACCAAATACTTTCAGTGAAAGAAACATCACCAGAATGTACTGTTTAAAACACATTAGAACCCTCTATTAAACAATGGTATTTAATGCAGCTCTCCAATTAGAACATGATAAGTTATAAACTACAACTAAAGAGACCATAAAAGTAGGTTTACTAGTTATAATGTAGTGCTGCAAGATTGATCAATCATATTGTAGATCTTTAACCAAAAGCAAAAAATATGCATGAATCAATTTGAGCTAGTCGAGGCTATATTAAGCTTAGGAACAGAAGGAAGATTGTCAAGAAGCAACTTGCATTATGCAACTTCAACAATTTGTGGCAAACAGCGCCATCCTTCCCAATAGCACAATCTAAACAAAACCCAGTTTTTTAAATCTAACCATAACTAGGAAGATATGCAAGGTACATTACATCATGAGTTGTCCACCAAATGATGACAAAATAAGACCAAGATATTGACTCTTCAACATATAACCTTTGTTTGTAAAATCATTTCATTCAAGAATAAAGATACCCCATAAATGGGTAAGGTACAAAAAGCTCCAGACAGCACTTGATGTATCACTTTGCCCTTTTTATCAGACGGCCCACCTTAGTACCATGAAGCTCACTAGCCAAATCTACCTCATATAGCTCCGCCATTACATTTGCTCGTTACAAAGCAATGTCGGTCAATCACTAGACACCCAAACGCAACGTAACTTTTGTCAAATGGTACAACATTTGTCCATCCACACCTTATTCGTCGAATATAAGACGGCGAAGAACACAATCCCACCTAACAATCAAGACCATCATCACACTAACTTGCACAATTAAGTGATTCAGTGCTCGTACACAATTTAACACAGCAAGCGCAAAGCCAGCATCTAAACTAGAAATTGATGCAACATGCAAGCAATGTATGATGACTTGAACTTACAAACGGACAATGAATACGACTATATACAGTAACTAAGAAAAGAGAGGGAAAAATACAAAGGCTTATGAGAGTGCAATAACCCTACATGGAGTCTATCTCATGTTCGGAGACCATGTAGAGGCCCTTAATTCGAGTGGATTCGATTACCCGGACCAAAAAATGCTATTCAAAATGAATTACCATCAAACCAAGTTATTTATTGGGTTTTGATCCTTATTTTCCTAATGTATTGGTTTCAAGTTCGAATGTTCTAAGTTTTCTCAAAATAAAAATAATATCCATATCCCAGCATCGATATCCTAAATTTTAAGAATTAGCAAGCCCAAACCCGGGTGGCCGATTCTAAGTAACAGAGGATGCAAGAAAACAGACCACATTACAACGGCACCTCACAGCCAACCTTGACCATGGAAACAAATATGAATCCCCCATTAGCATAATTTATTATCAATTTTCAGCAAACACAAGGATTCAACACCATTAATTGCAAGAAAGGAAAACCATTGTATAAAGTACCTTTAAACTTGTGAACCAGATCCACACCATCAACGACCCGCACTCGTGAATCTGCAGATGTAATCAGAACTTCCGAAGAACTCCCTGGTGCAAACTGCTCAATGAAGGGAAGAAGCAAAGTTTAGCAGATGAGTGAGAAGTAGGTATAAGGCTACACTTAAAAACACACTTATATTATAAGCAAAGGGCTACATCTTTCAATCACAAAGAATAATGGTTATCATCAACTCCTCACCTGAAAACCAGTAATTTTTTTAAGGTGGGATTTTTTCTTCTTGTTTTGCAGGTTGATTTGACACTTCTGTTGCAGCTTGTTTTCTGGAACCACAGTAAAAATTAAGTGGAAATCTTACATCCAAGTCATATAAAGCACATGAGAGACTGCACCATACTATACCAGATGTGTTGTATAGGCGGCAGCTCCCTTTGTATGAACCAACCAATGCAGCCTTCAAGAAATAAACAAAAAATTGAAAACCTTGAGCCTTAGTATCCCACAAACAACAAAATGATCACTAAGGCTGTAAGGCATCAGAATCAATTTCATTCATATTCCAATATACCTGACCATCAGGAGTATAACAGGCAGCAGTGACCATCTCATGCAGATCATTCCAGTCGACAACTTGACGATCAGGAATGCTCCATATACGAACCTTAGAATCAAGTGATCCACTGATGAAATATTTATCATCAACTGGATTGAACTGGATGCAAGTTACTGTGCAAAGAAAATGTACATGCATAAGAATACAAGAAGACACTAATTAGCTAGCCATAAGGAAGAAAATTATCAGCAACAAACGCCTGCTCTGAGTAGCATATCAAGGGATAGAAAAAAATTTGTTCAATTACACACAAAGAATTGAGCAGCGCTCTCTCTTAAGAAAGGATACTTACCGTAGTCACTGTGGGAAAATATTTTCAGACAAGTCTTGCTAGACAAACTCCACAGGCGCACTGTCTTATCCATTGAGGATGAAAGCAAAAGCTGAAAAGGGATACACAGTTGGAGAATCAGATAACTGAACAGCACAGCATGCACTTTCTATATACATGTAGTGACTCCTCAAACTTCATGTAGAAAAGGGGAATTTTCAGGGGACTGACATCAAATTTGCATATTCCCACTTTGAATACTTAGATTTATAAACTAGTTCCACGTACCTCACTCTTAACCTAACCACAGTAACTAATATTTTTTTCACAAGGTAGTATGGTAATACAGTTTACACCACCACAAATTATTTCTTATATAGTCTTTAAATGTTCAATCTCCCGAAAAGTAGTTGGATTTTTCCGATAGTTATAGAAATTATATTTTTGGGTCTCGAATTTTGAAGAATCTTTTGAGCTTTTTAAGGAGAGATTTGGGTTTTCTAAAGAAAAAATAATCAAGATGTAGTAGAGTAAGCAAAATAGCAAATCCAATCATACCCATTGGATATTTGTGTTTTAGTTTGGTGCACTAGATTCTTCTTTCAAATTGCAAAGCAATCAAAATTATGGTAGTGTGTTCCACTACACAAAAATATCATCTTGTTAAGCTGCGTAACCAAAATGGAACAAGTTGGTATCCTGCAGATACCCATAGAAACCAAGACTAGAGGTACCTAAAATCCAAATTTACAAAAACCGAGGTATCCAACATGGCACGTTATGAAACCTTGGTCTGCAAAACCACCATTAGAACTATGTGATGCATTCCCATTTTCCAAGGCTTCAAGACTAGGCTCTTAGCCCATTGCAAAGTCAAATTCAATTATTCATACACCAAAGCAAGTTATAAGCAAAAAAGGAACATCCTTTAGCCAATTATAGACATTGACAAGATTTTGTAGAAAAATTTGAGAATAAACAATCGGCCAATCTCCCAATAAAATCCCTGCTAGACATATTCCCAAAATAATACAAAGTACGAGGGATCTCTCCTGAAAGTCAACCTCTGTCAACAGCATTATATTTGCCGTTAAAACCCGATTATTACATTAATGGAGAAGTGAGGGGATGGTACTTGTTTTCTCTTTGTTATTTTGAGAAATAAAGGGAAGTAGTAAGATAAATAATAATCCTCTGTAATAAAAGAAAATTGAGAAAAAAGAAAAGATGTAAGATGTGTGCTTTGACTGCATTTCTGGAGTTAGATCAGTTAAATTTCAATTGGAATCATTATTCGACGATAGCCAAAACTTCAGCTTTTCCATTTGAGATATCCTAACATCAAGACTCACAGAATAAGGAATAACCAAGAAAGCTCTAATATCGACAACTGTAAATAACAAAACTTATTCAAACTGTCGCCATATAAAGAAACAAGAGTTTAGTACTTGGGCAAGTAATAATTTCAGTAGGTATAGTATAGCACCATTAAATGCTTGAAAAAATGTTTAAACTCATCAGCGAGAAGATACACTAAGCTAGATAATAATTCTATCAGAAATTCTACATAAATGATCAAAAATCATTGACAAGGAGATACCAACAATTGAAACCCCATGCCAAAAGAAGTTTTCACCTTCTAAAGAAACTAACAAGACATATATAGAAGATTGCCACATTTAAAGCTAAAATTGGTCACTTGCGAACCTATGCTCACTAGAGCAAAACATATGCAACATGGTGAGCGACAAAATGGCATCATCACTAACCTGAGATTTGGACCATGAGAGGTCAAGCACGTCATCTGAATGCCCCTGAAATGAACAGATTGGTTTCTCAGACAGTCCAAAAACAGTCTCTGGAATCTTAATATGGTCCAAGCTGACAGATTTCCGGCTGATAGATGGCCTGCCCCTCCTTTTTTTCTCTAACGGATTGTCCAAACTTGAGGAAACTGAAATTCGTTCAGGTGACCCATTTGTCAAGAAAAAAGACTTGAACTTGCATCATCAGGTCTATCCATCAAAAGCTCACCCTTCCTTTCCGAGTCCACTACTTGCCAGACATGAATTACACAATCTTCGCCAGCACTTGCCAGGAACCTCCCATCTAGACTAAACTTAATAGTCCAGATGGACCCATTATGAGCCTGAATTTCCTGGCTCTTGTACAATCCTGTAAACTCCTTAACCGACTTCCCATATTGCCGAACCCGAACCCTCTCTGGCCCATGGAACGATGTATCCTGACTATCATCTGTGGCAGAGCTAGATCTGCGTCCACCTTTCTCCGACGAGGTATCCCTATCATCGCTGCTACGCCTATCCTTGTACCCGGCAACACTACTGGCAACATTCTTAATACTTCTAAACCAGCTAACCTTCTTCTTAGACTTGGATCCACTATCACAATTCCCATTGGACTCCCCATTATCCCTGTTATTATTAAGCTGATCCTCGACATTCTGTCGTCTCATCAACTCCTGGACAATAGGGGAATGCCCAACAGACATCTCAAACTCCTCCATGGTCAAATGCCTCCCAGTCCCAACCTCCTTAAGCTTGTTCCACATCCCATCTTCTCTAACCTCTTTCACCACAAACTCTTTCCCAGTATCAAGATTCTTAATTGTACACACTTTCTCACCCTCAATCTCATCAACCCCACTTCTACAACCCTTCCCATCACCGAATTCTCCCTCATCAATCCGTTCCTCGCTACCACATCCTCCCTCAGCCCACTTATTCGAACCAAACAAACCCGAAACTGAAACAGACCCAATACACCCATTACTCACCAAATTATCAACAACCCCATTACTATTATCATCACCATTCATAACATTATTATTATCATGATCATTACCAACATCAATATTGTACTTCTTATTGTTGCATTTACTATCTCTATATACAGTATCAGAAACAGAACGAATAGAAAGAATTGAAGAACAAGAATTAGAAACAACATTACATTGATCCGATTTAGACCGGTTCACACCAGCAGAAACATCATCCTGAGGTGATTTAGCAGGTGGGTCAGAAGAAGAGCCAACAAGATGATGATCAAAGGACACGGATCGGACAGTGGAGCTTCGACGACGCGATAGAGAAGGGTCAGAGGACAATCCAAGAGCTCGAAGGAGGCGATCACGACGTTGTTCAAGAGAAGAAACCGAAAAGGAGTCGGAAGAGATCCAAACATCATAGTTTTGAACCGACATTGGGAATTTGGGGACAAAAGAGTTAGACTTTGTGTAGGGCCCATGATTATGGTGGTGGGTTCGGTGTCGGCGAGGGGATAAAACGGTGTCGTTATCGTCTTCAGAATTGGAAGTAGAAGAGTTAGAGGAAGATAGGATCCGATCAAGTGATTCGTAGAATCTTTCTTCTTCTTGTTGCTCTTGTTGTTGCTCGTGTTGCTCGTGTTGTTGTTGTTGTTGTTGTTGTTGTTGTTGGGGAGTTATGCTCATGGTAAGGGCATTTCCGAAGGAAAAGGAGAAATGCCCACGTAGAGAGAGAAAGAGAAGGAAAATGGGTTTCAGTTCTCTTTCCCTCTCATTCCCAAAAACTATCTCTTTTTTCTTGGTTGTTCTACAACAGTGTAGTATTATAGTGTGTTGTTTGGGGTGTGGAATTGGTAGGTTATATAGATTTCGATGGGATCAAAGAAGGGGGGAAAGAGAGAGATCGGCGGAAGAGGAAATTGAGGGAACACAAAAGGATGATGGATTTGGTGAAATTGCAGATCCAATGAAAGAGAGAGAGAGAGAGAGAGGGAAGGATGGGGGGGAACGAAGACCTATGCAGTTCGTGCAAAATTACAGGTTGGGTTTGGGGGGAGAGCTAAGCAATTAAGGTGGTGTGGTGGACTGGTGTGTGGTTTTAGGGGGTGAGTTGAGGTGGTGGTTCTTTTTTTTGCTTGTTTTTCTCTCTTTGGGGTTTGCTCTCCGGCTATGTTGGATGTTTCTTGAAACTTTTTATTTGTTGGGTTAAGTGGAAGAAGTACTATCGGAGAAGTACTTGACCATGTCTAGATGACACCATTGATTTTTGACAAGAAAACTAGTTGTTGGGACCGAGTCATGTCTAGTTTATGTTATAGTGCTATATGAAAGTATTGGGTCAGACCGTCTAATCTAATTTTATTGTCAGACGGAGTCCCGCTACCCCTTTTCGAACCCTTCCCAGCCATCCCCATACCTTTTCGAACTTTCTCCAGCCAATTAAAAAGCACACCAGAAGAATTAACTAGACAAATGAAACTTATCCGACGAGATTGCATACACAAATCTTCCAAATATTTGACATGCTTGATGCAAGGGATTTGTTAGTGTACTGAAGTTGCTTTTTAGTAATTTTCTATGATGTAGTTCACAAAATTCGATCTTCCACAAATTTGGGGTAAAATTCAGAACTGGAGAAGTCGAGGAAGACGCCTACAAGCCATTGCTTGTGCTCTTTATATGGTTTGTGCTTTGATAATTTGTAATTTATATTGTTTTTATTTTATTGTGTGTTTGAATTTCAGTTCATTGATTTATTGTTTCAGTTCATTGGTCTATTCTTTCAGTTGGTTGGTTTATTCTTTCAGTTGGTCACTTTATTCTTTCAGTTGGTTACTTTATTCTTTCAGTTGGTTAATTTATTCTTTCAGCTGGTTTTTCTTTCAGTTAGTTCCTTTTTTCTTGCAGTTGGTTCTTTTATTCTTTCAGTTGGTTACAATCAAAATACATGCAACTGAATGAATAGAAGGTCCAATTGAAAGAATAGAAGGTCCAACTAAAAGAATAGAAGGTCCAACTAAAAGAATAGAAGGTCCAACTGAAAGAATAGAAAGTCCAACTGAGAGAATAGAAGGTCCAACTGAACTTATCCACTAAACAACTAAAATCAAAATACATCCAATTGAAAAAACTGAAACCAACTAAAGTGGTCTGACAAACGCTTACTGTCAGACGCGTCTGACACAATACGTTCTCCAATGTTATGGTGTGGAAAATCTTGGTTTATGAAGGTCATGTCTTTTTGCAGTGAATGAAGCTAAACTGAAAACTGTGGTTCAGCACGAGATGGACTAAACTTAACTGAAGTGGACATAAGTAAATTGAACCACGCTGAAACAAATTAGAGTCCTTCAACACGAGCTGCACTAAACTTAACTGATGTGGACAAAACTGGACTGCACCAGACTGAAACAAACTAGAATCCTTCAGCACGAGCTAAACTGAACTAGATCGAAGTCGATTGAACTGATCCAAACATAAATCAATTTACATTAATACATTCCAAAATAACAGACCCGAAATATAGAGAAGATCAGCAATTAATAAATCCAAAATGTTGATGGTAGATAAGTTAGTTGGTAAGTCTTGTGGATGTTGTAGTCACGATCGACTTGGATCCCGCCTATGCTACTGCGCTTTTTTGCTCTCTATGCAACCAAAATAGTCCAAAACTTTCTGATCAATATGTGTTTCTGATAGGATTTAGTCGTATCACCTAATCAAAAATAAACCTACAGACCTCTAACTAGGTAGTCAGTGGAAGCAGGGTCGAATCCACAGGGAGACAGAGTTTCTAAATTAATATTCAACCAATTCAGCTACTCCAGATGAAATCAGGGAAGAAATAATTAAACTAAAGAATAGACTACAAAAGACGGAATAAATTGAGGATTAAACTATGGAATAAAAGTCTAGGGTATTAGGTCGGTCCACCATGCTTATACCAATCAAATAGGGTCAACTACTACCAAAACCTAAGTCAAGAGTCGGGGTATTAGAGCCTATGTTGAGCTATGGTTAAGACTCAACGCTCATAGTTCAACATACGCCGCATGTTCACTAACGTAATCAGAACTACTGACGTGTCCTAGGCCTCTAGTCGTAAGACGGATCTGTGCAAACAACTATTAACCACAAGCAACCAACGAAACTGCGCAATAACGTTAATTACTCAATAAAGAACAAACCACATCACAATCACCCTAATCAAGCCCTAGAAATCAATAAGAGTCTAAATCACAATCATGGTATAAACATGGCTTTCCTATTTAACACCCTAGAAAGAGACTACTCAGACATGATCGAATTAATAACGACAAAACTAATATGAAACCCTAACAATTGCATCATGAACGATTAAATAAATAAACTAAGCAATCAAAGTAATTAAAGAGATAAAGAGTAGAGAAGAGTACCAATTGCCGGAAAGCAGGAACTTTTATTGAAATCGAAATAGGTTTGATCACCTCTAAATTAATCTAAAGTGTTTGAATTGAACTAAGAGCAATGAAGAATAAAACTAAGATGAATAAAAGATGTCTCTAAATAATGAGGAAAACGGTATTTATAATACCCCTCAAGTCTAATTAAAAACGGGAAACGAAAGTCGAAATCTGCGTATAAATGTACCAGACCCGATCGGGCCCGTGGCACCCACCCGATCGGGTCAAATACCAAAAATCTTCTTTTGCTTCTCGTGGTCCACGCAGCAGCCCAGCAAGCTGAGGGTGAAAATGCGGCTCACCCGATCGGGCCTTGGGCATCCACCCGATCGGGCCAAGCGACGACATGTACCAGCACGCTCCCCTAATCTGCAGCATCATGATGAGATGTAGCAGCCCCCAGCCCGATCGGGTCGGGCACACTACGCCCGATCGGGTCTGGTGCATTGATGTTCCGCCCGATCTGATCGGGCACGCCTTGCCCGATCGGGTCCGCAACTTTCATACCCGATCATAAATATTTCGCCCGATCGGGCCATTTCTGCCCGATCAGTGCACGGAAACCTCCTTTGACTCCTTGGCTCTCTAATCTTCACGTTTAGGGGTCTTGGGACCTCCTAAACTATCCATAAAGCTCGTGAGCCATCCTACGTGCCTCATAACATCTCGTAAAGTCGTGGTTGCTTCCAAAAGGCTCGGGAATAAGGAGAAAACTCCATAAAACCTGCAATTCAATACTAAAACACGAAACCACAACTACATACGATAGTTAGCACAAAATAGCTCCCAAGAGCTCCAATGACGCACAAATTAGCTTGTAAATAAGGGAGAAAACTCTATATAAATACGTGATATCAGTTTCAGGGTACTCAGTTAATCCTAATTCTTTGATGTGTGATTACCTGATTGGTATGTTTTTAATATTAGAAAAATCTAAGTTTCTATGACCTGTGATTTATTAGTGGAGACACACTTTTTGAGTATTTTGTACTTCTTCCGTTTTTTTATTGGCTACACTTCTCATTTCACGGACTCCTAGGCAAAACTTTGATGAGTGAGTAAAAGTGTGTAAGAAAAAGTGATAGGAGAGAGATAGATAGAAAAAGTTACTAATAAGGGGAAAAAGGAGAAGTGTAGCCATTAATTTTAAACTTTCTAGAAAGGAAAGTGTAGTCAATAAAAAAACGGATGAAGTATGCTAAATCCGTGTTGTGATTGAAAATAGGGACGGAAAAATGATCGGATGGGTGCGGGGATCCCTCCCCGGCCCCATACCTATATACACCTGAAATTCTCTATTTGGTTGTTGTTTTGTATTGAATTGTACGTTTCACAGAGTTATTTCCTTACTTTCTACTTTTCTGTGATTGCGACACTAGATTAGAGGAGTTTAGAGGCACATGTACTGAGCTATGAAGGCCCAAAATCATGTCCTACAGGCCTTGGGAGAATTTTGATTAAAGATTTGGCTTGAAAAGCCAAGAATAAGGAGAGCAATAGCCCCGCCCAATGGCATCGGGTGAGTTGTTACAATGGTTCATGTGTTGCTGAAGAAACGGACAAATTGGGACCTGTTGAGTTGACTAAAGACCCGCCCGGTAGGGCAATTTGGCCCCACCCGATCGGGCGGATGTACATCTTGTGAGCAGCAGCAATTTTAAGAAGGAAGATTGCTCGATTCCATCGGACGAATTTCACCCGGATCAGGCATGACTTCGGAGGCATATTTGGCGGCGTGTTTTTGGTCGAACTTAGTCTCTCTTCTACCCTAATTAGGTTTTATTTTAAATAGTTAACTTAGAATATTTCAAAGAAATCTTTTATTCATTGTTAATTTCCAAAAAAACTTAGCTCTTAGTTTTTAGTGCTTGCTCTTGTGATCGAAGATTTGAAATTCTCTTATTGCTTTCAATAATGTTTGTTTAGACTTCAATCTGGTAAATTTTTTCTCTATAGTTTTCATTGTTCTTTCTTAAGATTGATTTCAATTCTCTATTGTTATCCTCGTAGTCATGACTAAGTAGTTGTATTTCTAAGGTTGTGGGGATCTATATATGAAATGGGGGATTGATATATTAATTTGGTTGCCCATTATTTCAATTGCTTCCTTTGATTGCATCATTCATGCTAGATTTATGAAGAGGACCCGATATGTATTTCCATTATCGCAATACTCACTCTACTTTGAGAGGAGAGGTACCGTATAGGCTTTTAATCATTAGGCAAAGTGGCCCTTGACCATTCAAGAGTGGCTGGGTAATAATCTTTATGGTAGGCAATATTCGAGAGAAATTGCATGTGTCCTAAGTAAATTGACTTATCAGGTAGTTATCATTCAACCATGATTTCCCGAATTGTATGCATAGTGATCCAAAGTTCTGGGTCTTTATTAATTATTTTAACTCTTGATATTTAATTCTGCCAGTAGTTTAATTTCTTTATAAAAACTGTGATTTTACGCTTACTATATAGTAGAATAGCGTCTGATAAGGGTCATGATGATAATGATGGTGGTCACAATGATGGTGGAGGTGATGATGATGTTGCAACTGGCGGCTAGTTTGGCTATGGTGATGATACTTACATGGGTGACTTGTTATATTCTGGCTATATGCTAGGAAGAATAGGTTCAATTAAGGTTCAATGAAGATTTACTTAATTCAACTTAGATACAGATGCACCACTAAGTTAAGTTAAGGTTCCTAAGATCACCACTTGATTCAAGCTCAAAATCAAGCTAGCATAGGCGCCTAGATTAATTAGGAATTAATCAAAGCAAAGTAAAACTCGAAAGTTTCAAATGTATAAACGTCCAATTGATCTTATTGAAAATGAAATGTGCCCTTTAAATACATGTCCTTGACTCTCTAGAAAAGATAAATACTGAAATTAAAATAATTAAACTAATTAAGCTAAAAACTTATCCTAACTAGGGTTGAAGTTCGATCCTTGCTTAGCTCCACCATTTTGGACGCTCCTCTCTTATCATTTTCCTTAATGTAATCACTTATCCCTTCAAAGTAGGAAACCAAACCCTAAATGATAGAGTTAGGCGCCTAAGATAGGTTTTGGAGGGAAAATGATTCCATTTGCTTGATTCCTTATGCTTGGCCGCCCATTTTATGTAAAAGATAGATGCTCTTCCTATCTTCTCTCTTAGTTGATCTTATCTTGAGTTTAGGCGCCATTTTCCTTGCTTCTTAAGTCTTCACTCGTCCAACCTTCATCATGCAACCCTAAGAGTAATGATGTTTGTAAATAACTACCATATGTTTTAAAAAGCAACATAATAACCAAATTTCTTGAAATTTTTTTGGTATCACTTTCTTATTAGGTTTTCCATCCACAAATTTAACAGTCTATGTTAAGATTTGACTAATTAGGAGTAAACGGCTTAACCTTCATTGAATAATCAGGTGCCTAATACTCCTCCCAAGTTGGGGTCTACTGAACTGTCGTCTGCTAAGCACCTTGGTGAGAGAATCAGCTAACTCTTCTAATCAAGCACCTAATAGTCTACGTTACAGGGACCACATCTTTTTCCTTCCCTCCAGATATAAATAGGTTATATGTGGGTCCTTGTAACGCAAACTGTTAAATTTATGGACTAAAAACCTAATAAGGCAGTAACTTCAAAAACATTTTTCAAGAAAATTGGTAGTTTTGTTGCATTTTTTAAAACACCATAGTTATTTTCAAAATTGGCTAAAAGATAGAAATTAATTAGAAGATTAATAATCAAAATGTTTAAATAAACAATTTTGTGCTCCTTTTTAGCAAGAGAAGGTAACTAGAAGATTGTTGATTAGCATATCTCAATCATGCATATCGAATACATATCCTCATTTGTTTACCTAAGCTCATCATTGTTGTGTTCTAATATTATATGCCTTAAATTTAGCTTATTTAGATTTTCTATTTGTAATTATTTTCAAATTTTTAGTTTTAGGCTAATTTGGTAATATTAGTTGATAGTTATCTAAATTATTTTATCTTGGGGATCCGACTTAACATATCATTGCTTACTCTAGTCCTGTAAGATGAAACCTCATTTGCCTTATTATCTATGTAGAAGAACCTCGTAAGAGTTCATTTTGGTATGCTCGACTATAGTTAGTCATAACCCCCTATCTTTTTAAATTCAACATGTGCTCTCAAATTTAACTTTTTTAATGTACTTTTACCTTGTCGTTAACTCGACGTCGTCAATTTTTTGAATTTTATATAATATAATCTAATACTATACCTATTTTATGTACTGGTGAATTGAACAATTACCTAAAAGTTTAGAGCTCCCTTAGCTTATAATATAACGTCTAGCCAACCATGAGGCCTTTTCCATTTAAAAAAGTTGGAATTCACTAGGTTATACCTTTGCGTATCTTTGATTTCTAATCTAATTAGTAATCAGCAGGAAATACATAATCACTTAGTTAAAGGATTTTAGTAACCAACAGGACATGCAATAAATGAGATTACAATAGAATTACAACAATTGACTTCTCTCATTGTTTAGAGTAGCCATGATAGCTTATTATCGGATCATCGTAATCATTCTCTTGATTGAGACGGTGTTAATCAAGCCATTTCTTTTCTATATTATACCCCAATATATTTAAAGTTTGAAATTACCTTTTTGAATCTATCAGTCACTTGGCGTCTTGATAGGGTTTTAGTCGTATCACCTATTCAAAGATAAACCTACGGACCTCTAACTAAGGTAGTCAGTGGAAGCAGGGTCGAATCCATAGGGAGACAGAGTTTCTAAATTAATATTCAATCAAATCAGCTACTTCAGACGAAATCAGATAAGAATTAACTGAACTAAAGATTAAACTACAGAAGGCGGAAAAGATCGAGGAATTAACTATGGACTAAAAACCTAGGGTATTAGGTCGGTCCACCATGCTTATACCAATCAGATAGGGTCAACTACTATCAAAACCCTAGTCAAGAGTCGGGGGATTAGAGCCTATGTTGAGCTATGGTTAAGACTCAACGCTCATAGTTCAACATACGCCGCATGTTCACTAACGTAATCAGAACTACTGACGTGTCCTAGGCCTCTAGTCGTAAGACGGATCTGTGCAAACAACTATTAACCACAATCAATCAATGAAATTGTACACTGACATTAATTACTCAATAAAGAACAAACCACATCACAATCACCCTAATCAAACCCTAGAAATTGATAGAAATCTAAATCACAATCATGGTATAAACATGGCTTTCCTATCTAACACCCTAGAAAGAGAACTACTCCCTCATAATCGAATTAACAACAACAAAACTAATATGAAACCCTAATAATTGCATCATGAATCATTGAATAAATAGACTAAGCAATTGAGAATAATATAAGAGATTAGGGTAAGAAAGAATACCAATTGACAGAAAGCAGGAACTTTTATTTAAATCCGAATAGGTTCAATCACCTTTAATCTAATCTAAAGTGTTTGAATTAAACTAAGAACAATGAGAAATAAACTAGAGTCTAAAGCAGTAAAAAGATGTCTCTCAAATAATGAGGAAAAAGGTATTTATAATCCCCCCTCAAGTTAACTAAAACCGGAAATAAAAGGTGAAAAGTCGCGATAAAATGCCCAGGACCCGATCGGGCCGACTACCACCCGATCGGGCCAAATACTAAATCAGCCTATTTGTCTTCTCTTGGCCCAGCGCAGCAACACAGCCCAAAAGAGCTGAACTTAGCGTCCACCCGATCGGGCCTGGAGACAATTAGGCCCAGCAGCTCTCTTATACGTAACAACAGCAGCAGCAACTTAATTGGAGGGGACCCGATCGGGTCGGGCAGCGGGTGCCCGATCGGGTCTGGGGACATGGCTCCTCGCCCGATCGGGTCGGGCAACGCTTTCCCGATCGGGTCCGCAACTTCTATACCCGATCAATATATCTTCGCCCGATCGGGCCATTTTTGCCCGATCAGAGCACGGAAACCTCCTTTTCTCCCAAACTACCCATAAAACTCTTGAGCCATCCTACGTGCCCCGTAACATCTCGTAAAGCCGTGGTTGCTTCCAAATGGCTCGGGAATAAGGAGAAAACTCCCCTAAAACCTGCAATTCAACACTAAAACACGAAACCACAACTATATACGATAGTTAGCACAAAATAGCTCCCAAGAGCTCCAATGACGTACAAATTAGCTTGTAACTAAGAGAGAAAACTCTATATAAATACGTGATATCACATCTTCACCAAAGGCACGCAAAAATAAACAAACTTACATTCAATGTGTAGAATAGTTTGTCGTTTCTGACATTTTCGGAGCCCTAGGCGCAAAATCAAAAAATGGGCCCCAAAATATATTTTTTTTTTCATATATCTATTTTAGATATTAATTTTTGAAGTTGTATCTCGAAACTATGCAAAATCAAATATAACATTTGTCTTTTAGACATATAGTAGTATTAGTACGCTTTAGTTTATTTCTTCAATAACTTCTTTTTCTTAGAAGAATTGCGTAAGTATTGAACTCCATCATCATTGAATAATCTAAAAGTCTTTCTCATGGTAAGGTCATCATTTATCACCAAAAAGAGAAAACTATATATATCCATAAAAAATACGCAAACACCCATATGAAAAAAAAGAATTTGGAAAGGAAGAAAATTGTTCAAAAAAATAAAAATATTGGAAAAAAAATAGAACGTGTAAAGATATTATTATGAAACAACGACATTTAAAAATAAAATCAAGAAGATATCAAATATCAAAATTAATACACACTTATATTATATTTGACAGTCTATCCATGAGTACATCGTTAGACCGTATGATGTTTAAATTAAAATGGTAAGGTTTGAACATAAAGGTTCAAAGTTTTAAAATTTTAACACTTTTGCTTTTAAGTAAAAACCTTAACGATTATAAGATTATGAGCTAAAACCTTTTTACTTTAAATTAAAACCTTTTGGTCTTAATGGTCTATCCCAAGACTTACTCAGTATAGATAATAGTTCTTCAATTGATTTTCAAAGCTTTTTGATGAGAATATTTTTTAGTAAAATTGTTTTAGATGATTGAAACTCATATGAATTGGAGTGTGGCAGCGTACAAATTATAAATGATAATTCTTTATCACTATTCAATGGGAACATTGAACAAAAATTTGCTATTAATTGTTGAACCTTTTGGGGAAAATAATGTTTTATGTACGAGTATTGGAATAATTGGCTGACCTGTTTAGGTTGCCTGACACTTTATATATATAGAGGAATAAAACCGTCTATGAATAATACAGACTAAGAGTCTAATTAATAAATAATCAACTACCCTAATACACCCCCTCAATCTTTACGGGGAGGAATCACGGATAGATTGGAGCGATGTTTACAAAACAACTCAGAGGAAAGACCCTTTAGTACAAATATCAGCAACCTGTAACTGTGTCGGAACGTGCTTGACCTGAAGACCAACTTTAGCAACCATCTCACGAACAAAATGATAATCAACATCAATGTGCTTACTACGATCATGATGAACAGGATTGGCAGTAAGATACATAGCAGAAACACTGTCACAATAGAGAATGGTAGGCTGGCGATGAAAATACCCTAAATCAGCCAACAATTGACGAATCTAAATTGTTTCGGCCGTAGTGTACGCAACAACACGATACTCAGCTTCAGTGGAAGACTTAGAAACAGTAGGTTGCTTCTTGGAGCGCCAGGAGATCAAATTCTTCCCTATGAAGACAGCATAACCAGTAGTAGAACGCCAAGTGTCAGGACACCCGACCCAATTAGCATCTGAATAGGCAACGGTCACAGTAGGGGAGCCAGTACTATGAAGAAACAGCCCATAATCAGAAGTTCCTTGCGAATACCTGAAAATTCTTTTCACAGCATGAAGGTGAGTAGTACGAGGCGCATGCATAAATTGAGAAATCGAATTAACAGCATAGGCAATATCAGGACCAGTCATAGTTAAATATTCTAATGCACCAACCATACTACGATAATCTGTGGGATCAGCAAGAAGTTCACCATCTACGAGAGAGAGAGTAACACGAGAGACAACACGAGCACGTACGGGTTTGACAGTAATATGAAGTTTGTGAAGAAGATCAACTACATATTTGTACTATTGAGACAACATCAAATCCTGAGGAGTACGTAAAACCTGAATGCCTAAGAAATGATGCAAATCACCCAAATCCTTCATAGCAAACTGAGAACACTGATAAATTTCTGAAGCAAAGATGGACTACTACATGTAAGAACAATATCATCAACATATAGCAAGAGAATAATAATATGACCACTATGTCGGAGAGTGAACACGGAGGTGTCACAACTACTGCACTTGAGACCAATAGAGAGTAGAAAGTTACTGAAACAAGAGAACCAAGCTCGAGGAGCTTGTTTCAAACTATAAATGGATTTTCGTAACTGACAAACATGATAAGGTTTAGAAGGATTTCAAAACCGGGAGGCTGACGCATATAGACTTCCTCATTGAGGAAACCGTGAAGGAAAGCATTTTTAACATCGAGTTGACGAATAGGCCATTTAAAGGTAGCAGCAATGGTTAGAACCAAGCGAACTGTAGTAGGCTTAATAACAGGACTAAAGGTTTCAAAGTAGTCAATACCTGTCTGCTGATGATTACCAAAAACAACAAGTTTGGCCTTAAACCGCTCCATAGTACCGTCAGAATTATATTTAATCTTGTACACCCACTTACAACAAAGAGTGTTTCTATTGTTGTTGCGAGGCACATGTTCCCATGTATCGTTCTTAATTAATATCGTATACTCATCGCGCATGGCTTGTTGCCAGCGAGAATCTTTAGAAGCTTGTTTAAAAATAGACAGTTCAGACCCAACAACATCGGTTTTTAAATTCATTAAAGTCCTAGTTGACACTATTCCATCGTTTAAACGAGTAGTCATAGTATGGACATTAGTAGGATTGACACACCTAGACGACTTACGAGGACGACGAGGTGGGGGGACGATGGGAGACGGGGACGACACGAGGAGGACATCAAGTGGAACGACCAAGGACGAGGAAGCGGAAGAGGAACTAGCAAGATGTGCTTGCGGATAGCCACACATGGCTGCGGGCGCAGGCTCAATGGCCTCCGGGCTGCTAGACGGCAGCGTGAGAGGGGCACGCAAACCTACGGGCGCGGCCAAGGCCTACGGGCAGGCAGCATGTAGCGTGGGGGAGCAGGGGATGGCTGCGGGTGCGGGTGAGCGAGGCTGCGGGGAAGGAGACATGTCCCTCAAACCTGCGCGCACGTGAAACTGTCGCGGGCTGGCAGATTCATGTGTGGGGGGCAGCATGGAGGCTGCGGGCGCGGGTGGGCGCGGAGATGGGGGAATGGCACTAGACGCACTAGGAGAGACAGTAGACGGACTAAAGCTCGGAAACAAAGCCAAGGGATCAAGAAACTCGTCGGAAGACGAGGCAATGGATTTGCTAGCCGCGATAGTATGATAAGGAAATTTCCGTTCACTAAACAAGACATGACGACTCGTGTAAACTTTGCTAGAAAGAGGATCAAGACATCGATAACGCTTATAATGTGATGCTTAGCCAATGAAAACGCATTGAATCGACTTAGCCTGTAATTTATTGATTTTAGGATCTAAAAACAGAGGAAAACAGGCACAACCAAAACATTTCAAAAACTCATAGGAAGGGGGACGGTGAAAAAGCTTGGAAAACGGGGATGAACCCTACAATGCCGAACTCGGAATACGATTAACAAATTCTCAACAAGTTTTTAAAAAGGTAAGAAAGTCGGATAAACATCGAATTTCAGTTTAAGTGGATAAAGGCAAGAAAATATGAATAATCATCAACAAAAACCACATAATACTGAAAATATTGATTCGATTTAATTGGCGATTGCCAAAGATCACTATGTATCAAATATAAGGGATAGGGGGCACGATGAGTCACAGACTCAAAGGGAAAAAGATGGATCTTTCCTACTTTGCAATGAACACAATCGTCATGAAACTTAGAATTACATGAAATTAAATTCTGTGAACGTAAATTTCCTAAAACTCTAGCATAGGTATGACCAAGGCGAGCATGCCAAACATCTCCAGACTCCTTGGTTGCCATGAGAGCAGGGACTGACGACTCTGAGCAGACTCGGGAAGACTCTGAACCGACTGGGGAAGACGGCTTTGACTCAAGAATGTGAGGCTGTAGAGGGTAGACACCATTCCTACTGATTCCCCGCAACAGAACCGCCCCCGTGGTCTTGTCCTTAACACAAACAGAAGACTCGTCAAAACAAACTATGCAAGAATTATCCTAACATAACTTTTGAACAGACAGCAGATTATGTTTCAACTAGGGAACATGACACACTTTCGTGAGGCGAAGGGGGTGACTAGGGGAAGACAGAGTTAAATTTCCAAGTTTCGTAATGGACAGTCTTGTGCCATCACCAAAAACAATAGAACTCGAACCAGTGTAAGGAAGAGCATTAGATAGCTTACCATCCTGTGAGATCATGTGAGATGCGGCTCCAGAATCTGGATACCAAACGGAGTCATTCGTTTTACCACCAACATACAGTGCAGCTAGGGCACGTGTGACACCATCAAGAGAGGAAGGCACAATGTTGTGACTGAAACGCTGGGGACAATAGGCTGCTTGGTGACCTGGATACCAACAAAGACCACAAGTATCAGAGGAAGGAGTATTGGCTAAATTACCGTTAGAAGGGTACTTCCTGCTGAAGACAAATCATTAGCAATAGAGTTAGCATAAGAATAATCAACATATGAAACATTATGAAAATTACGCATACCATTACTTCGGCCTGCATTGCCACGACCACCCTGTCCTCCATTGTCGCGTCCTCCATTGCCACGGCCACCTTTGTTACGATTGTTCATGTTCTTTCCACCCCCTTGACCTTTAGAGTTCGAACCACCCGAAGGAGATGATTGAGAACCCGAAGATCCAGATTGAACGGCGACTGAAGCCTGGTGAGCATGAGATGTATTATCATATGAACACTTAGCCTTAATGCATTGCTTATGCTGAAGTAGCTTGGGGCGAAGATCGTCAAAAGTCAAGGACGTTTGAAATTGTAACAAAGTAGTGACAAGGGCATCATAATCACGATCTTGATCCAAGGCAGTCAAAGTATATTGAACAAGATCATACTGAGAGACAGGACACTGAATGGCAGCTAAAGAATCTATCAACAATGATTTTGATTTCACGTAGAAAAGCTTCCATAGTCTGCTGTTCAGGCTTTTTCATATGACTCAATCGACCTTTCAGTTCCATAGACCTAGCCATACTAGCATGTAAAAATCTAGACATCAAACGATTCCAAATCTCAACAGAAGTATGTAACTCATGCACATCAAGCATAACATCACGTGATAACGTAGCATACAACCACAATTTACTTTGTTGATCTAAACGTAAATACTCGTAGAATTTAGGTGTGGAATTGCCAAGATGATCAACACAAGTAGAAGGTATAGAAACAGTATCGTTAATAACACCAAGTAACTGATGTGTAAACAGAAAACATGTAACGTGAGTCTTCCAGACGAGAAAATCCTCAGGAGTAGTTAACTTAATGGTTACAAACCGTGTGATGTCGTGATTATTAAATTGGTGTGCAATCGATGTCTGAGGAGGAACCAAGGAGGCAGGATGAGTGAAAGAAGAAGGCTGAAACATGGCAGACGTCGTATGCGAAGGAGACACATAGGAGGTGGACGGCGCGCAAAAACCGGGTGGAAAACGAGGTTGTGCGATCGTTGAGGGTGATCCACCAAGAAGCGGGCTGAAGGGGGCCATCAAGGGCTATTGGGCTTGCGCTTGGGTGTAGGCGGAGGGCTGGTGATTCAGCCATGAAGCGCCACCAAGACCGGTGGCCGCTGTGATGCCGGCAGTGGGCAGGCGGGGCTGCACATGGTTGTGCGCCTGCGGTGTGGAAGCAGTGAAAAGCAGAGGCTGCTGCGGCGGCGCCACCCGTGGTGGATGCACCGGCGTGGTGGGGCTGTTGTGGCCGGCGTTGACAGATGACGTGGCAGGGGGTCCGGTGGCCATGTTGTGGTGCCGGAACCTTGTGTTTAGGTTTAGGGTTAGGTTAGAGAATTGAGCGGAAGAGAGAAAAAAATTTTAACCTAGGCTCGTGATACCATTTACGAGTATTGGGATAATTGGCTGACCTATTTAGGTTGTCTTGCACTTTATATATATAGAGGAATAAAACCGTCTCTGAATAAGACAGATTAAGAGTTTAATTAATAAATAATCAACTACCCTAATATTTTACATTTGAATTAAAGGTGGAATGATTGAGAATATACGAAGAAGTTCATGAGATTGGCAAAGTATTAGAATTAGGAAGTGAAAGTTTAGGAAAAAAGAAAGTAATAAAGGTCCCCAAAATATTCTCTTTCTTCTTTTCTTGTTCGGTATTCTCCGAGTATCCCCGCACAGAAGCAAATTTTTTTTTTTGGGCCCCTTGAAGAGTTGGGCCCTAGGCGGTCGCATTCGAGGCCTACCCTCAGAACCAGCCCTAATAGTTGGTATCTAATGCGTAATGGCATGCATTATACACGCTATGAGTGTGACATTAACCCTTTGACTCTTAACAAAACATGGATGTTTGAAGATGTCAAATTTAAGGGTATTGTTACTACTAGTCTACTGCCACAAGCTTAGGATCTCTGTGATGGACGAAAGCATAGTGTGTAGAAGAAAAAAGAAGCTAGTGCGACAGAAATCTAGTTTGATGATTATTGCTGTAGAAATAAAGAAAGCCCACTAACACTATAATAAGTGGACCCTAATGTTAATTATGGGAAACTATAATCTGACCAAAAAAGAAAAATAGGGACAATACCAAGGTTTAGGTTGTTATATGTTTATGCTTGCATGTGCTTATTGTACTAGGGTTTGATTAAATTAGGCATATGAGCCAGATTAAGAAACATCAATGAAACATCATTATGTTGCACCAATTACCCTTTTTCACAATGGAGGATAACATTATTACTCATTATAAAAAGAAGAAGAAGGAAAGCGACTTACGTTTTATATGCTCTTCGAAGTCGAGTCTTTTGCTCCACATGATAAAAGTGCCAATCATGTAAATATGTAATTTTAGGTTATTTCTTTTGTAAAGTAAATAACATCATCATCTACTTATAAAACTAATAATGGGCTTGGTGCGATACATAATATATATAGGATTTTTTGGTCAAAAACTATAATGCACTTTGTAGGTTTAAATACCTTTATGTAATTTTGTTCGATTAAACTAAAGTACCTACTATTTGCAATACTAGTAACCTTCATAACTAAGTGGTGATTTTTGGCCGGATAACCATTCTTTTTTTGTCGAAAAACCAGTAATGGGTAGTAAAAACTACTGACATTACATATAAGTATAAGGTAGTTAAAATGAATATCAATTATGTAATGGTGTCTTTCGGAACATGGATTTCAGTTTCAAATTCTTACTTGGTCCAAATGAAGAGTATAAGATGTTGTGGAATTTGAATTGAAATTGGCCCGATTTCCGATTCCAGTCATATTATTAATAGCCCAAATGTAAAATTTTAAAATTCCAACCCAAGAACTGTCTTGTGTAATTTCAATGTCCCCCAAGTTTTATTTTTCTTTCTCCCGTCTTTTGACCTCTTCGACGCTCCATAGCTCTACAGACATTTTGTTTGCAGCTACGATGTTATTACTGCAGTGGTAACATCGACACGCTTCGACGAGTATGTACACTCTCTAATCTTTTTCTCACTACCTCAAGTGAAAGAATAAAGATACACGATGACCACATCACTTCTTCTGCTTCTCCATCGTACGCGGAGACCACCGCCTCTCAAACCACCGTTGAAGAATCTGGGGCAAATATCCACTGTGGTTATGGAGACCTACGTTTTTGAATAAGTGAATTTGAAATTATGCATTTGAAATTCTTGATTTTTTCCAAACTGATCATTTGGAATTGAATATGGGGATTTGAAATTAAAGTCATGTTCCCAAACACAACCTAAGGTAATTAATCATACGAGATACGTTATAGTAGGTAGTTTTTGACAAAAATAATTTATACTATACATTGGATAAACCAGGTCAGGTCCAACCAATATCAAACTAATATAGGAACTTTGTGATGCCAATCAAGGTGGCTCATTAGTATTGCTTCTATTTTTTAAATCTAAACAGTTTGACTTTCACACTTGCAAATACCTAACTTTGATCATTAATTTTTCTAATTACAAACTAGTAAAAGTTATAAAATTTGATATTTGGAAAACATATGTTGAGACGACTTTAACAACATACTACGTGACTCTGTTTTCCCCTATGTATAAACTATAAAGGATTGTCAAAGTAAACTGTGAATAATATGAAAGCACAAAAAGTATACATCAAAAAGGAATGCACCGAATAATTATTATTTTCTTACTCAACCTTTGTTTCTAGAATATTAGATGTTTAGTGTCCCGAGATTTGCCCTAATCCATATTTAGTGTCCCGATTCAGATTCTAACTTTAGTGCCCTATGGTTTACAATATTAACCAACTTTAAGGACTCGCGGGCTAATAGTGCTAAATTTCCATAAGGATCACATCCATCATTTAATACTTAATGTTTAGTATAGTCTGTTTTCGGTGCTCTGTGCTCCGGGACGACGTCGCCATCTCCGGCACTGACGTCATCTCCGGCGCACAGACACGGAGCACAGAAAATAAAAAAAACAGAAGAGCGAAACAGAGAAAGAGCATGGAGACATGAATGACAGAACATATCATGAACAGAGCATACACTTGAGCTTAAAAGAACAAACAAATAAACTTAACAATAAATAACAAACGAATGTATTTTTAAAAACGAAAATCTTATTTAAAGAAGAAATAATTAAAATGATAAAAATATTATAATTAATATAATAAAAAAACAACTTATAAAAAATATGAAAATAGGTAAAATAAAATTAAAAAAAACAAAATAAAAAAAAAGTGCAAATATTGAAAGAGCATAATGCATTAAATACAAGAACATAAAAGCGAAACTGGCAAACCTTATTTTGAAAAGAGCATGTAATTATTACCAAAAGAGCATTTGGATAGTTTTTAAGAAAAGACCGTTAACCTTTAATTCACTTCATATGAATACACATTTTACTCCTCTTTTTTACCATTTTACCATCTTCTTCACCAAGAGAGAGAGAGAGAGCAAAACAACAAAATCACTCCCTCCATAACCATTTTCATCAGAAAAACCGTTCAACTACTTCACAAACCACAATTCAGAGATCGAACACTCCAAACAAACAATCATAATCAGACATTCATCATGAGGACCAAAAATTTGGCAAAACATTTGCCAAATGAAGAAGATATGCATCTGGATACAACAAAGACAACACCACGAAAACCTAGGTATTTTTTTACAAATCAACAAATGAAAATTTCATATATGAATGTCATTGAAGTTGCATCACACACTCAAACTTACTGATTTTATGCTTGCATTTGGCAAAAAACCTTCATATCCAAAGGAAAAGGAGGCACCAACTCCTGAAGTGCAACAGAGACATAAACCAGTACAAAGGTAATTTCATTTCTTCAATGTCTCCTTTGTAGATTAGAATCATGGATGAAATTTCACAAAATAAGGTCTGGAATTGCCAAATCGAGAGGAAAATTAGTTAGGGTTCTAGAGAGAGAAATGAAAAAAAGAGGGAAATGGAAGTGAGAGGGAAAATTGAAATCAGAAAACATAATGTTTGGCTTTTATAGAAAATGACAAGTAGAGTAATAAATTGCTTTAAAAGTAATGGTGGACCAGATGCATTTGAAACTCTGAAAAATGTTTAAACAAAACAAGGAACACAGATCTCACTGTTCCTCTATGCACCTTGTTTAACAAATATGCTCCATGAAACACAACAGAATGCTCTATGAATTGTCAACAAAAATGTTTCATAAACTTTTGCTAATTGTTCTTGAGTATACTAAACAATACAAAATGTTACTCTCAACAGAAAACATGTAAAATTCAACTTTCAAATAAAATATTGAAAAGGACTACTTATCTAAAACTTTTGTATACAGTTATTATTCCATTAAACATGATAATTTAGTAATTGTTCTCCTACATTGAGTGAATGAATGTTATGGATAATGGAAATGGGGAACTTGAAACTTAATTAGTTGTTCATAATTAACTAAGAAACATATTAAATAGAGAAGAGTAAGTTGCAAAAAAAGCTTGCTCTTTGATATGACTGTATATGACCTCTTACTAAACAGATTAATGTTATGCTAAGGATTACAATATGTTATGCAAATCAAATGACATATATGTTGTTTTGACACTTCAGCCCATGTGTCTTTCCCTTTAATTATGATATGTTCTAGTAACAATACTTTCATGCTCTTTTAATTATAGATACTTGACTTTTATAAAATGAAGAATAGAATATGTCCCATTTGAGTAAACCTAATGCTCTATAGTTCTTTGTAATGTTGTTCTTTTTTACTTCAGTTAATGCTCTAACAAAAGAAGAAATCACAATTTTTCTTTTGTTATAGTTAATTGAATTATGCTGTACTAGAAATTTTTCATAAATAATGAGATGTTCTAGTAACAATACCTTCATGCTCTTTTAATCATAGACACTTGAATTGTATAAAATGAAGAATAGAATATGTCCCATTTGAGTAAACCTAATGCTCTATATTGTCTTTGTATAAAAATATAGGTTCTTTGTAACTTTGCTTAATGCTCTTTCAATAACTGTTCTTTGTAACTGCAAAATGGAAAATGAATATGAACTTTTCATTAAGTTCCACCTTCCACAAATAATGTTCTTTCAGATAACATAATATGCTCTTTGGAAATGAATCATATCTTACAAAAATTGCAATAAATTGACACTTACAGGCGTAGATTCAAGACTGTTGCTCAAAAAGGAAAGAACAAAAACAATGAATATGAAGAATCTAGCGCTGCAAGTGAAGAGGAATCTGATGATCAAAGTGATGCGAAAACCGAGAAGAAAAAACCAGCCACAAGGAAGCGTAAGGCAGAACAGAGTACAAAACAGCAACCAAAACAGAAAAAAAAGACTGAAACTGACATTCAAGTTAGACAAGAAGAACAAGTGGATGAGAAACCTCCATTGCATACACTACATCCAGTACCGGAAGACAAACCAAGCACTAAAATCGGGTGGGATTCTTTGCTGACAAGAGTTCCAATCAACAACTTCATCATATTGGCAAAGGCCATAAAGCAAGACATCACAAAACTGCAAGCTGTCATAGACATAGGTTTCTGCGCTGTTTTAGACATAGAGAATGTCAATCGTCATGACAGCAGGTTTGCGGCCAAGCTAGTAAAGGCATTTGATCATAAAAGTTTGGCCATTTCAGTGAAGAATGGCAAAATTGACATCGATGAGAAAGATGTTCACCTTGTGTTTGGTCTACCATATGGAGGATATACAGTTTACTACAAAAAAAAAGAAGAAGACGACTGTGAAGAATCTGGACAGGCTTCTTATGATGAATGGAAAAGTTTTGAAGAAAAATGGAAGAATAAACATTTGAAAAACAAGTTAAACAACAAGGCTATTTGCGAAGACCTGGAAATCAGAAAGTTTGACGACTATTGGATTTGGGATTTCTTATTGGTGGCTGTGAACTCATTGCTTATATCAACATCAAATAAGCAATTGAAATTTAGTTTCTTGAGGTCTTGCATCGATACAACAAAGATAAAGGAACTTGATTGGTGTTCCTTTACCTTGAAATGCTTGGAGGACAGTACAGAATATTGGAAGGAAAAACCTGGAAGATACTTTTATGGACCATACAACTTCCTGATGGTAAGAAATCATATATCAAAACATAACATTTATGCAATCATGCTCTGTGTATTTATATAGTATGCTCTTTGAATATGTGAATAATGTTTTTCTATTTTCCAGCTTCTGTACTTTGACAGAACAAGAATGGGCTCAATGAGTCAAAAGAGGGATAAACCTCTAGTAAGCACATGGAGGTCCAAACAGCTGAATCAAAGATTAAAGCTGGAGAAAAATGAGTTCGGACAAGGAAATGTAATACCCGCCATCGAATTCAAACATTTGAAGAATGTTGCTCCTCAATGGGAAATTCTCAAAGATGAAGGAGAAAAACAAAAGGTTGAGCTCCCAAGACTGAAGGACAAAGAAACAGTCTTACCAACAACAACTAGGACACAAAACCAAGGACAATCGCAAGAGGGCAAAGAAGAAAATGAAATGCATCCACAACTCTATGTAAGCAATAATTGCACAAACTTAAACCTTGATTTTTTTTTTACAAATATACTGCTGTTGTATCAAATAAACTAGACTAAGTATTCAAACTTGTGCTGTACTTGAAAATTTTCATAAATAATAAGATGTTCTAGTAACAATACCTTCATGCTCTTTTAATTATAGATATGGACTTGTATAAAATGAAGAATAGAATATGTCCCAATTGACTAAACCTAATGTTCTATATTGTCTTTGGAACACAATTTGTATTGTTGTTCTTTTTTACTTCAGCTAATGCTCTAACAAAAGTAGAAATAACAGTTTTTTTTGTTATAGTTAATTGACTCATGCTGTACTAGTAATTTTCATAAATAGTAATATGTTCTAGTAACAATATCTTCATCCTCTTTTAATTATACATAATTAACTTGTATAAAATGAAGAATAAATTATGTCTCATTAGAGTAAACCTAATGTTCTATACTTTCTTTGTAATGTTGTTCTTTTTTACTTCAGTTAATGCTCTAACAAAAGAAGAAATCACAGTTTTTCTTTTGTTATAGTTAATTGAATTATGCTGTACTAGAAATTTTTCATAAATAATGATATGCTCTAGTAACAATACGTTCATGCTCTTTTAATTGTACAGAATTGTCTTTGGAATACAATTTGTATTCTTGTTCTTTTTTACTTCAGTTAATGCTCTAACAAAAGTAGAAATAACAGTTTTTTTGTTATATTTAATTGACTCATGCTGTACTAGTAAATTTTCATAAATAGTAATATGTTCTAGTAACAAAATCTTCATGCTATTTTAATTATACATAATAAACTTGTATAAAATCAAGAATAGAATATGTCTCATTTGAGTAAACCTAATGCTCTATATTGTCTTTGTATAAAATTATAGGTTCTTTGTAACTTTGCTTAATGCTCTTTCAATAACTGTTTAATGTACAATGAATCTATGTTTCAAAATCACACAGGAGTTCCTCAATGCATTATCATCAGCTTGCAGTAAGCTATCAGATTCCCTCATCTTATTTGAAGATTTAATGCACAAGGCAGAGGAGTTATTTGAAGGACAAGAAGTGGTTAAGTCCACAATTGAGAAACTTGTTCGTTCGATAATCTTCAACAAGAAGGGAAATGAGACTGAGGAAGTTGGACACAAGAACACAGAAGGAGAGGAAGATACAAATGAAAAGGAACATCAAGAAACAGAAGCCGAAAATCAGAAAAAAGAAGGTGAAGCAGGAGCTAGTTCAAGTCAGAACGCGGATCAAACGGACCGTAATATCCTAAGCCAAGACGATGAGTTCATGTCAAGCGAGGAGTTCTTGAGATTGTATAAAATTGCAGAAGATGCTGCAATAAAATATTTCAAAGAGAAAAAGAGGGAACAAAAGGAAAAACCGGTTCGAAGAAGGAGGACACCGCTGATTTTGGGGACCCCTACTTTCAGATTGATCAATAGCGAAAGCCCGCCAATTCCAAATGAGACCGAGTCCCCTGCACAACAATGCACCCCTAGCTTGGAAGAGGATAGTTTCATCCCATTGCTACAGAAAAAAGATAAAGGAAAAGCAAAAATGTATGAAGAGGATGAAACAAGAACAACTATTGAGAATGTGCTCGATGACTTGGAAAAGGAACAGAACCGGGTTGACACCCAGGAGCAGCTCGAACTGATGGAAGCAATTGAGCGTTCTAAGATAGAGATTAGGCAGCCTTCGACTGCAACTACGTCTTCTCGAGCTGTCCCACCTTCGATTATGTCACCAGAAACAGAACCCTTGGGATTAAACGACATCTTTGAAGTGGACCGACCATCATACACAATGGACGACATTTTCAAGGATGATCCAATTATGGATCAGGATGCTAAAATTGGTAAAATTCCAGTAGCAGATATAGCACTTCGCTACATCAAGCAAGCTTATATCAAAATGAATGCTAACAATAATGTTTTTGAAGGTGAAAAAGGTCAATCTTCAACAGATGAAATGAATGAAAGGTAAAATCTTTCAAATATAAAAACATGATGCATACTGTTTGATATATATAAATATGTCTTTTATAATATGTCCTTCCACTGATCATGAAATGTTCTTTGTGATCTTAAATAATGATCTGTGAAGGGTTGGGAGTCCAGAGCAGCAAGAAGAAATTGAAGGCCAACAAGAGTTGGATAGCAATTAGCAAAAGAATAAATATGATGAAGGGTATAATCTGTTCTTTGATTTATAATTAGTATTCTATATGCACAACTTAAATGTTTTGTTCAAAAAATTAAACGTTCATCATGACTTATAGTATTTTATAAAAAGTAATATATTAAAAAATTAAATTTGATTAAATTACAGTGAGGAACAGCATGAGGAGAATCAAAAAATGGATGAACAAAATGAAGGAACAGAAGAAAAAGCTCCTACAGAGGAGAAAGACAATCAAGAGTAAGATGCTCTTTTAAAATACATAAAATGTTCTTCAATATGCTTCAATATTGATCTTTTAAATTTACAGTAAAATGAATGATTACATGCATATTTTCTTCCTAATTATAGAGGATTTGATACAAGGGACCCCCTTTCCAATTCTGAATTGGAAACTAAGAATGATGAAGCTCACATTCCATCTGAAGAGAAACAGGATTATTTGGAGTAAGCTATTGTCTATTTATTTGCATAGGTTCAATATGTTCTTGTAATGCTTACTAAATGCTCTGTTAATTCTCTGTTAATGTTTTTTTAATTCATATTCATTATAGAGTTATGGATACAACTATAGATCAGTCCAATCCTGATATTGGATCAAAACAACAGATTACAGCTGAAACAACAAACATGGAATCCAGGTATGTTCTTTTTTTATTAATTATAGAAGCTTCAATATTGAAAATATCATGCTCTTGTAGAAAATGATCTTTTAATATTAAAGAAGTTAATTTATGTTCTTCTTTTCAGAAATGTTGAAATGATAGATGCTGAAGAAAAAGAATCAGAGAAAAAACTACAGCAGAGGTGATTGGTTCTTTCTTTACATATAATATGCTCTCTTAAATTGAGTTATATGTTCTGTAAGGTTTCTAATATGTCCTCTTTAAATTCCTATCTGTAAAAATGAAATGTAGCAGTGATGAAACAAGTGAAGGTACAAAAACTGAAGAAAAGCAAAAGGACAGCTGTAAGACAGCTGCTTGCATAACAGAGAAGAAAGATGATGATGACGAGAAGAAAGATGATGATTCCAACCATGAGAAAGAGGGCGCAACTCTGAAGAACGACAACAAACAGGCTAGCGCTGATGACTCAAACTGTGAAGATGGACAAAAGGACAGTGGAAAGAACCTTGGGTAAAAACTATCATGTTGTACTGAGAAAAACAAAAAACTGTTATTTTAGTAGAATCTTAAATGTTGTACTTTTTGTATGATGTCCTAAATTATTTTGTCATAAAGAAACATATGTTACATCTATAATACAACCTTCTTTTGTCTAGTAGCTCACTCTGCTATTTTTTTGAAAATTATATATTTAATATATGTACAAAATAGTGGAACTATACAAACGGAAGCGGATGCTACGACAGATCTTGGCTTCAAGATTCAGCAAGCAGACTTTCCACCAAAACAGGACAATACAAATGAGGAAAAGTAAGATAAAGCTACAAGTTTGTGAAAATTATAATATGTTCTTTTAAAATATACAACATGATCGTTTTCCAATCATGAAATGCTCTATAAAACTATAGTAATTGTTCTTTCAAAATATAATAGTTTTGAAATGGCAGAATGCTGCATATTATTTTCACAGAAGAAAATGATCTTTTAAAAATACTTACATGTTACTCCAGTTTTAGCATTTTGTTCCATGTAATATGATATTGCAAGTAACAAATATATCTTACAAATTTTTTATAGGGTTCTTGATACCAGGAATCTTCAAATGCTACGTGACACTGTTATTCACGATGTTCATAAAGAGGAGAGCTTAAAAGACCCGAAGGATGCAAGAGAAGAAAATGACAATGAAACGTAAGAAATCAAACTTGAGTGTTTTCATATTAAGGTATTCCTTTTGAGTTGGACTTTTGTTTACTATTTGGTTGAAAATTTTACAGATACATCATACAAACTGCAGAAGAGTACAAAAGGAGAGAAAGGCCTGTCCGAATACCCAAAAGCTTGCCAAATGCATTCAAGTCACCATTTATGTCAAAATACAATGACTTGTTCAAAACCTTAACAGAGGATACGAAGGCACTGGCTGATTATGCATTAAACAGTAAAATGAATGATGAGTAAGTTCAAATTCAATTATTCATATTGATGCTGTTTTAAAAATGTACAAGTATTAATCCTCAAACTTTATTTCAATGAATACAGTGAGATACTTTATGATGGAGAAGATCAAATACTAACCAGACAGGAAATGTTGGGATTCGAAGACAATGCAACCACAGAGAACAATGTTATTGATGTCTGGTCAAGAATTCTCAACTTCAGAAACACAAAAAGGGACAAGCAGAATTCGGTCAACAAATTTTTTTTCTCCACCATACCTTATGTAAGATATCTAACTAGTAATCACATATGTTTTATTATAAAAATAAGCATAACTAACTTTAAACAATTTGCAGCTACACACTACAGAAGAATATGCTCTTGAGTCAGACAGTGTTGACGACATAGTGAACAAGGTCACAAAAATCATAGACAAGGAAATGAAAAAATGGAAGAACTACGACATGGTTAGTACACTTACAGACATTCTGTCTGTGTTATGTTGTACAATTGTTTGTGCTCTTTCAAACGTAGTAACATGTTCCTTTCAATAACATATTGTGCTCTTTAAAAAATAATAACATGTTCTTCAGAAAGAAATTATTATATGCAGGCAGTTAAACATAAATGTTTCTTTCAACTCATTATGTTCTTGCAGTTTTTGATATATGCTCTTTTGTAATTTCCTAAATACTAATAAGAATTTGATCTTTCAACAACTAAAAAACAGATATTTGTACCAATGCCACATCCATCTCATCACTACGTACTAATCTTCAACCTCAAGAGACAAGTTATGGAAATCATCCAAAACAAGTCACTCAAACCAACACCGAAGGTCACAATATATCAAGACAAACATTTCCTCATGGTATGTTCACTTTAAACTAGTAATTATATATTTGTATTTTAAAACCATAAATATTCGAAAAAGCGATACTAAAATCCAATTTCAATTTCAGAGACAAGCATTGACTCATGTCTTGAAATCTAGAAAGAACAAGAAAGCACAAGACATTGAAATGTGCACATTAGAAGTCCCAACCTTAGGATGACAAACTCAAAATGACAAAAGAGATTGTGGCATATACATGATGAAGCATATGGAAGAGTACATGGGACAAGATACAACAAAATGGCAATGTCATCTAGATGATGTAATTTCTATTAATTTTCCTTGTTCAAAGATATTTCTAATTGTTCTTGTAAATCGAAAACTAAAATCTAACTTGTATTATTTGCTATCATGAAGGTGGATGAGATCAAAAGGATGCGTGTTCAGTATTGTGTTGACATTTCCTTGCATGAAACAAACAAGAAGACAGCTGAAATCTTGCAAAAGGCACGACACTATGCAACATTGGAGCACACAAAATGAAATGACAAAAAGAAGAGTGGATGCAATCATATACAAGAGCAAGACACATCATTTTACACATTAGCTATTCTACAAACTTATTTCAGTTACATAATCTACTTAATAGATTTGTTAGTTGTTAAGAATATTCTGTTATTGGGACCAAAGTATGTTTTTTTCTGATTAAACAACTTATATGTTCTGTTAAACATACTATAATGTTCTTTTTATATTAGACATATCATATAGTTTTTCAATGTTCTTTTCCACATAATACCATGTTATATTGATAATAGTCATATGATAGTTGAAAACTCTAATATGTTCTTTGTTAAATCATACTGTATATGTCTTTTTCATCTAAGATGTTGATATCACTTGGTTATATGTTCGTTTGATTAGATTTGTATGTGTTTTTAAAACATTAAATGTTCTTTTTTAAAATTGAAGTATGTTCTTTTAAATAATATAAAGTTATGAAAAGCAACACAAATAACGTTACATCAAAAGATAAACAATACGTTTAGAAAACAAAATACAAAATAAAAGTCGGAACAAAAACGAGGCATAATTCAATACCTGAGACATTTAGAAATAGAATTTCGTACAAATTAATATCCCAAAATAATGAAAAGATACATATTAACTAAAAATTCAATGTGTGTACTACATTATAATAAAAATGTAACTCAATCGTCACACAAAATCGAAACTCCAAAATAATCATCAGGAACGCAAACATCAAGGGCTGCATCGCTATCCATTGGATGAACAAAACTACCTCCAACCGGTAAATCATCAGGTAGCTGCAAAAAATAAAACAAACAATAAAAAACCATTAAACAAAAAAGCAAAATTTTCTCTTATTAAAAAAACATCATGCTCTTTCTAAATTCTAATAAGGTTCTTTCTGAAAATAAAAAATGTTCTTTAATTAAAGTGTAACATACATTTATTAAACTGATCATGTTATTTTGAAATTATACTAATGTTCTGTTTAACAAAGACAAATGTTATTCATCAAAACATAATATGTCCTTTGGTACACAACTTAATGCTCTTTCAAAATTATCAGAGATTATACCTGTAATGAAACTTGAGCTTGACTCTTCATTAGTGTGTTAGCTGCCTCTTTCTTCTTTTTCCATCCCTTCACTTTATTTCCTTTCTTCTCAATGATAGACTTGGGTCGTAAGTTGCTATCGCCTTTTGCCCTCTTAGACACAAGATCTTTCACATTCAACAAAGATTCTTTGGGAACATATGAAGGCTTCTCTACCTCAGTTGGAAGTTTGTAACTATCAACACTACCTATGTACTTTTCCACTTCCCTTTTCAAATCAGCATAAGCAACATCCACAAGGCTCCTAGCAACAACATCACCTTGGCCAGCATGAATCAAACGGATGAAGTCAGTAGACATCTGACTTCTCCAAACCGTCTTTGTACATATACTAGACCCAACTGAAATACTACTACCAGCACTCATCCGCCTACCCAAAGCATCTTTCCTCCATCTTGAAAGAATGTATCTCTCAGGAATCTCATTGACACAATTTAAATGAAAGACCCGTAGAGAATGAGAACAAAAAATACCCATATCGGTAATCATCTTACATGTGCATTCTATTCTTTTCTCATTCTCATAAAACCAAACCTGATGTTTTATTACACCACAATCTGTTCTCCATACTCTGTAATGCTTCAACAAGCTGTTATCTTCCAATAACTCATGATCACATGAAGTACCAGTAATAAATTCTTCCTCAAATAAACATGCTATAGTATTTGTATACACCTTCCTAGCATGCATAAGCAACTTCACTCTCTTAAAGGCCAAATATCGTTTTCCATGAGCAGATCTAAAATCACACTTGTTTTCCCTACTCCTCCATTCACCAATAACATCAACAAAACTAGAATAAAAATCAGATAACCCACTAGTTTTATTAAGCCTATGTAAAATACTCTTATTAGTAGTCTCACTACGTTGGGATGATATCACACCACCCGAGAAAACATCTTTGGAATATGTTGCGCACCATTTGTGTCTCAATTCATAAATCATGTTCAACCATTTATTATCAGCACACTTGTACACTACTAGCAGCCTATACAAAAAATAGCAGAAAATATAGCTTGAATTAACAGAACATAATAATTGAAACAAAAAGAACATAATTGCTAAACTGGTAGAACATTAACCTCTGATGATATAAATGACACAGACACCTCAAGTTTTTTTCAAACAGAAAATCTATTGCAATACAGAAAAGACATGAAGAGCTAATATAAAGAGCATCTAATGTAATTTAGCAAATCATTAAAAAAAAATAGAGAAGATATTTACCTGGACCAATAATGTTCAAATTCAGCTACAGTATCAGTATACTTTAGTGCGTAACTGAAAGCCTTTTGAAACCCATCCTTCAATCTCAATGATGAAATGTTCTTCTTAGAGTTCTCAGTAATGTGTCAAGTACAAAGACGATGACAAATATTAGGCCAAACAATTCCAATTGCCGCCGCCATAGAAGCACACTGATCAGTCATAATACATTTTGATTCCAACCCTCTCATAGACTTCGTAAAGGTCTTAAACAACCATACAAAGGACTCAATTCTTTCATTCAGTAAAAAGCCCATACCAAACAACACATTATTGGCATGATTGTTTATGCCAACAAATGGTCCACAAATCATATCGTATTTATTAGTACGGTAGGTCGTATCAAACCCCAATGAATCTCCAAAAACCTCAAAGTCCCTACGCATCCTACTATCTCGGAAAAAAAACTCACCAAATGCCCTCCACTATCAAGCTCCATATCATAGTAAAAATCACTTTGCTCAACTTGTCTTTGTGAAAACATGTTGAGCAAATTCCGTGTGTCACAACCATCAAAGGAAGCAGCCTTATCTCGAGCGAGGGCATTGTACACATCAGATTTTGTAAATCCTAGATTAGGGGAACCACCAGCTTCCTTACTCAATACCCTAATACAATCAGACACGCCAACCCCTCCACTCTTTAAGTCTTTAATACTACTCAATTGCTCCCGACCAACTTTCCGATGGGATCTAATAAGATGTCGTTGATCCAACGCAATCATGTCATGACTATGACACATCTCATGAAAACCCACAGTATGTCTACCTTCACAATCCACGTGGCAGCGAATCATAACCTTACATCCACACCTATAATCATACTTATTGTATGTATTCTTGCTTGCCAACACATCATTCTTAAAACCTTCAGATGAACAAACATACTCTCTACTACAAATGGAATTATTAACTCTTCTCCTAACCTTACCAACACGAACACCAAAACCATGGCTAAAAGCATACTTATTATAAGCATGATGAGCTTCTAACTGACTCATGTACACCACATTAACCAACACAGATAACTCAGCCTCCTTATACACAGTTACTGCAAACAGAATATGCAAAGAACAAAATCAATAAATTGAAAGAACATAATGACAGTATTCAAACATCATAATGAATAACTTAGCAGAACAACATGAATAACATGGCAGAACAAAATCAAGAAAAAACGAAAACATGATTCAGTGCAAACATATGACAAAACAACAAGCAATCATTAAGGACAACTTCCCAAAAAAACACAAATCAAAACAAATAACTTGCAACTACATACAACATTAATACAAAGAACATCATGTTCCAAAAACATCTTGCATAGCTGAAACTAAAATCAATAAAATTTGTAGAACATTATGCATAACTTCAGAAAACATCTGAACTAATTCGAACATCAGTAATGCAGACATACTAATATAAACGCAAATAATCAAAAAATGGCAAAATCAACAATCAAACATACATTGAAATTTAGTACAAAATCATAATTGAAAACAAATTTAAGCAAAAGTACCTGTCGATTTCGAACCTGCACTTGCAGAATCAGATGAATTCGACTCTCCAACTCCAATTGAAGCATCATGCATAGCTGAAACTACAATCAAAACAATCACAGCAAAAAGATGAACAAATTATATGGAAAAACCCTAAAACATAATCAATTATGAAAAAATGAAAAAATACCTCGAAATTGAACATCTTCACAGGTCGAAACATCTGTAACAACAAGATCCATTAGAGAATGACGAATTTTTTTGCTGATTTGAAGCTCTCACAAACGAGCAACAATGGCTGCAGCTGAAGAAAGTAGAGATAGAAGAGAGGGAGAGGAGAGAGACGGCCCAAATTTTGAGACACAGATTATGGCGCAAATTTTTGCTGATTTTAGGTCTTTTATAGTGCCACGTAGGCAGGAGCATGGAGCATGGTGCTCCTAGGAGTACAGAAAAATTTTCATGTTTAGTAATCATGAAATCATTGTATTTAATCAGTACAACACAGTAAAACAAAGTAATTAATAACGACTAATCCTAAGTAAATTATTTTTTCGGTATTAATTGTTCTTTTCAATGGCTATACACTTCTCATTAACCATGTTAGTTAACTCCAAAATTAGAGTTTGGTTCTAGGGAGGGTAAACGTTGTTGGTAAAAAGAATTAGAGTTAGGCTCTGTTCAGTTCACCTTAAAATAATAATATTCAATAAAATTAAGTTCAGTTCAGTAAAAATAAGTTCAGTTCAGTAAAAATAAGTTCAGTTCAGCAAAAATAAGTTTAGTTCAGTAAAAATAAGTTCAGTTCAGTAAAAATCAGTAGTGCAAAGAAGAAAAAACAACATGAAGCAGTAAAAATAAGTTCAGTTTAGTAAAAATAAGTTCAGTTCAGTAAAATAGGTTGAATTGAACGAGGCCTTAGTCGTTGTTAATTATCTTACTCCATGTATGATAATGATCTAAATCACTACTCACATGATTCTTAAACATTAAAATATTAAATTATACACGACACTAATTGAAATTTGGCATTATTAGCGCTAAGGTCACTAAAGTTTGATTATTTTGTAATCTCATATTACTAAAGCCCCGTGTATTTATTAGGTATATTAGCGCTAAGGTCATGAATCAAATCTCACCTAAGGTCCAAGTTTACATCTTGAGTAAACTTTTCCCCTCGAACAGAATCAAAGTCAGATCGGAGTCGAACTAAACTGCCCTGCATAATACTTCCATCATTTCTTGATATATACTAATATACATCATGTTGACTTTTTAGACTATTCATACATCAATCTTAACTATATTTTATTAATGTCTTGTACAAATAAATGACACGATTTTAATCGTGGATAAGAGACAACATATAACTTTTTGGAAAATTTGTCAGGAATAAGTCAACCTTTGCGTTGACCGCTTTTAACAAGTCTACCTTAATTTATTCCATTAACAAGTAAACCTTGTACACATTTTTGCTTTTAACAAGTTTTTTTACAGGTTACCTGTTACTAACTTCTTAGTTTGGGTCACTTGTCCACATGGCTTGTTGTAATTGGTTTAAAATAGTTAATTATTTTTATTTTTAATCCAAAAAAAAACATTTCCCACTTCCTATTCACCTGCCAGCGTGCACTCCCCTCCCCTACCTTTCACCTGCCAGCTAGCCATCAGAACAACCACTGCAATCCACCCGATCCCACCCACCAAACACCACGCCAACCCACCGCCTTTAGCGAAAAAGAACACAACTTCTCAAAGGAGGAAGCTGGACGAAGTGGTGGTTGGAGCAGTATACAAAAAACAAAACCCATATTAAGAATCTGGAGAGCAGCCATCACATTCAGCCATTCACAGTTGCTCCTCCTCCTCCTTTAATCTTAAAGTTGATTATTCTTTGTTGATTTTCACGACTTTCAACTTAATAGTTCAATTTGGTGTGTTTCTGGATCAAAAAGGCGAATCACATGATGAAATCGGTGCAATCAGTGATAATGAAGGTTTAGGCAAATCTTTGTTTTGGTTTTGGAGAACCTTGTTTTCTTTGGCAATCGTGATTGAGTTTGTAATAACTTGTTGCTTGTGAGTTTCAGTGCATGTAATTTACAATGTAATTGTAAGTGGTTGTCTGAAGTTCTCTGATCTAATTAAGTCAACTTTTTTTTGATTCAGTCATTCTGGCTTTTTAATTATAAGCGGCATGCCGACTTTTTGGTAGTTTAGGGATAATGATCGAATGTCGAGTTTCGGTTTTTATTACGAAGAAGGATGGATTTTTCTTATGAGTGAGCCATGGAGGGTTTCAAGGTTTCCTTGATTACCAAGGAGGGGCTGATTGAAAGTGTAGAAAGTTTGCCTAGAAAACAGGAAGATCATATTGCCGGAATGGGTGGGGGAGGGTAGGTGGTTGGCTGGTGAAGGGTGGTGGGAAATGTGGTATTTAGGAGGGTGGAGATAGATAGTAAAACATTTGGGGTGGGGGAGGAGGGATATGGGTTTTTTATTTTATTTTTTTTAATTATAAATTTTAAATTTAAAAATGCTCAATGAAAGAGTGACATGTGTCACTTTAACCTGTTAAAAAGGTTATAAGAGGTGTTAGCCGGTAAAAACTTGTTAAAAGCAAAAATGTGTACAAGGTTTACTTGTTAATGGAATAAATTAAGGTAGACTTGTTAAAAGCGGTCAACGCAAAGAATGACTTATTCTTGACAAATTTTCCTAACTTTTTTTATAGTTTATAACATATAATAAGAGATATTAGTGGTCAAAGTTGATATTAACAAGTGTATCAACTCAAAAATACATCTATTAAGGAACGGACAAAGTATTATGCATTAAATAAAACCACATTTTCTTTGGAAACCCACTAGATGAGCTAGTATATGTACACAAAGTCACAAACATACCTAAAAAGACTATCAGAATGCACATCATCAAAGAATGATATATCAAAATATGTACAATTGCATCTTCTATTTAACCCCCTCATCCCTACTCAAGACAGGGAGGGGCATAGGTGGGAGGTACAATACACCTAAAGCTACCAAGCAAGGTTTGGTTTGGTCTCATAACTTCAAGAGCCTGAGATCAAATCCCACTAGGGGCATCTAAGGGTAGGAAATTTCCCCTTTCGTTTCTCCCCTACTCCCAAATGTCTAACCTGCAAATACAGATCAAGAAACTGAGCTAGTTGAGATCTGGTCAAGGTCCTTCTCCATAGCAATGAAAAAAATACACCTGGAGCTTACAAGACCCAAAAAGAAACCCCTGTTCAGGGAAAGCACACCGGAACTTCAGAGATTCTCCCCTACTCCCAAATGTTGCCTGCATAAAAGGCATGGAGTACCTCAAAAGAGCCTACACCCTGTATAACCGCGTGACAAACATTTCAATCCTTCTCTGTACAACTGGAGATTTCAGCAGGAACAGCTGGTATCGAAGGGGAAGAGTTCTTGGCATGCTTTCTAGAATTCCTTGAAGGCGCGGAGAACAAATCTTTCTGAGAAATATCAGTTGTTTGTTCACTTGATAACGAACCTTTTGAGCACGGAATTGCCTTCTTACCATATCCATTAAGATGTGATGGAACTGGGTCTCCAGAACAACTTTCTGTCCTCTTGATTCTGGAAAGTGATTTGTAATGAGAACCATGAGAATTCAAACTTAACCAGGAACCCTTTGCGTGGCCTCTCCCTGGCCCTGCCGAACCCAACCTAGGATTTCTTCCTTTTCTTTGAGCCCCACTCCCTTCAGAAGCTCCAGATGCAGATGATTTTGAAAGCTGAGCCTGACTATCTATGCCCAAAGCAGCATTTGACTCCTCCTGCATCAAGAAAGTAAAATACTGAGAGTAAAGAAAAAGCTGCAGAAATACCAATTTTTGGTCACTCGTGGTTAGCCATCCTAGACAGGAAGTTGATACGAGTTAAAAGAAAATTTTAACACAACAGAGCAAGGTGCAGTCAGCCTCCAGCATGCAAAGATAATCTGCATTCACAATTATCTAAATCCTCTTATAAAGGAAGTGTTAACGAAGAATTTCAAATGCCCAACATGCATCACGTTCTTGCTGCTGATCACCATATTCTCTATCGTTGGGGTTGGGAGGTTCATGGGGGTTGTTTGGAAAGTCAGTGAGCCACAGCACTAAACGCAACAGTTAATAATATTATTCCCTCACATTGCAAGGGGTGAGATCCTATTTTCGTCGTGTACAAAAACCATTGGAGCCAGATGTAATTAAAAAATTGCAGGTACATTACAATAAGCTAACAAGGTCATGTAGCAAGGTGAAGGGTACAAGGACAAATTGTTCCAAACACCCATTCGCCGTTATGAAAAATAGCATAACAAATAAATGAAGTGCACATCTGCATGACACAAAGCAAGATCAAAGAGTTCTGAGCCCAAATTTCTGAACATACTGTTTCCATGTGGAAACAATACGGATGCTATTTCATGATGTCCACATAAAGCTTCCTCACTTCCCCTGTCTCTTTTTTTATTGAAGATGACACTTCCTAAGGGAACAATCTCACAGCTATTTCTCAAACCCTTCCCAATGTCATGCTCAAACACCCCCCCCCCCAACCAACCAACCAAACATGATGTAAGCAGCAAGCATGGGAACAATCTCACAGCTATTTCTCAACAGAGAAAGTATCTTCTGTTCGAAGACATAGTCGATGCGCAGAAGTAAGCGAGCCAGATAAAACCTACAGTAGATACAAACCTAGCACCTAACTAAAATAGACGAAACGCACAGCAAAGCAACAGTATGGCTGCAATGTGAAATGATGTTTCAGGTACAAAGAGATAAATCACCTTATTATGTGTGTTGACAACCTGTTCAGCATCTGATCCTTCTTCCCCGTCAGAATCTGCCATTTCTTCACACTCAAACTCGACATTCTCCATTTCATCATCAGAGTCGCTCAATTCTTCCTGTTCCATCACTATTTCTAAAAGAGCATGATCACCAACATTATCATTGATACATGCACTATTACTGCCATCAAGCTCATGTGGCAGTGCATCAGAATTGCCAGGACCAGATTTCTCCATATGCCCCCTAGCAACAAGATCTGCAGGCTGAAGCTCACCAAGCTGAGAAAATTCACCACTTCTTTCTGTTACACCTTCCACAACTCTTGTTCCACTTACTGATGCAAATGTTGGATTTATTTCAGTCCCTTCATTAATTGAAACTTTTCTCCTTTTAGATGCAGAGCTCAGGTGGATATCCAAGTCTAAATCATTTGAATCGGCTTTGGGACTCGTCGGACTAGTAGCATCAGCTATTTGAGCTGCAGTTTCCCCAGCTTCACAAACAATATCTTCCACAAATTGATCCCTAGAGAGCTCCAGGTCAGTATTCAGTACAGAGCAAGTCAAGCCTGCATCTGAAGAGTTAAATTCTTTTGCTCTTTGTAATAATGGATGAAAATCGAGACTAGAAGATCCTGGGGAAATTTCTTTCGATCTAAAAGGACTTAACCCAACGTCGGGGACAGAGGTGCAAGGATTTCGAAGGCCAGTCACATTCATTTGATGTTGCACAGGAGGAAAGAAACTAAAAGTAGGAATTGTCAAAGTGTTGTTAAGTGAGTAGCATGGTAAATGCCCCTTTTCAATGGTTCGAAATAGTAAAGGGTGCATATGAGGATCCATATCCGTGCCTTTTTCTTTCACGAGACATCCATTCTTCAAAATTAAATCCTTCTGAACAGGCAAACTTGCCAAATTGGAATTTGATATCTTATTTATGCTCTGTATAGGTCTTACTGGATTTGTAGAGAAGTCGAAAACAGCAGGATCACAAACAGACTTTTCAACCTCAGGAGGACCAGCAGCAGCAAACTCACTGGAGCTTCCAAGGTGGGAACTTCTTAGAGAAGCCTGAGATATAACACGGACTGCAGGAGGAAGTTTGACAGGGGGTAATTCTGGTGCTAATTTTACTAAATTGGAATTGCTAGGCTTTCCAGCCCTCTGTGGATGGAACAGCGAATCACCAAATGTTTTTGAGGTTGAAATAGGTGATGGATAGCAAGAAGTTCTGTAAGGATGCAAAGATTTGTCATTCATTAGATGACAATGTTCTGAAGCAGCTGAGACCTCCCGGGTAACAGCTCTTTCAGATTGAGATTCTATGTTCCCATGATTATCTGCCCCGATCTGGACATCACAGGATCTAGAAACTGGTAAATCTCCGAGCAAACATCCTGACTTAAGGTTTGCAGCAGATCTTTCGGAAGGCGTCAGACCAGAGGAAGTCGGTCTCCAGTCCGCCAAAAAAGCTTCATGAACATACGCTTCATTAGTATCCATGCAGTCCTCTCCGCTTTCGTTCTGGGAGCCAGAAATTTCATCATATTAGAAGTGGATTTATATAAAAGCAAATACAGTGCACAGCAAAACAAGCACAATGCACCAAAATTTATAACTGTTTGGATATCTTCTCAAAAAGAATCCTGCCAACAAGACTTCTACTAAACAATATTCTACGAGAAAAATAACTCCCAAGAGAATCAACTCAATGAAATTCAACCTTAAAGACAAAAATTTTACATAAGGACATAAAAGAAGGTACATCCAAACTGCATTGTTCAATACAGTAGATGCAACAACTATACTATGATCCAGTGTCATATAATTTGCGGAACGCTCCCCTAAGGTGAATTCGGTTTGATAGGTGAATTACTATTGAATCTTGCCTGCATCTCGAAACTTGCACACAAAAATTCCATACTTGGGACATAGAGCCAAAAAATAATAAGTGTTTCAATTTGAAAAAAAAACCTTGGGAGGTTAAATTATATAGCAAAGACTCACAAAGTCACAACACGTTTAGAAAAATGAATAACAAAGAACCTAGTGCTACGTTCATGTTTAGAAACTAAAAAGTAGAGGGGGAAACGTTACTCTTCAGTCACAATTCATCATTGGACGATGGGGGAGATGAGAAGGGAAGCAGATTAGCAGCCACCATAGAGTCATGAACAACAAGGCGGGCTGAGGTGGCACACTTTACTGGAAATCAAGCTATCATCTTGTTCAGTATCCGCATAGAACAAAAGCCCCAAGGCAATTTAAACTAGTTCTCCAAATTTCAGAAATAAGTCTCGATTTTAACGCTAATTTTGCTATTTTCATTTTACTTTCTTCGCTGTCCTCCCCTCTCCATCAACAAATTAAGAGAAATTCCGCTCCAAATTTCAGTTCTAGGTTTCAACTTAAGAGAAATCAATTCGCTAATTCACTTGTTCCAACTCGCAAATTACAATGAACTGCAAATGAAACAACCGACTTAATACATACAAGCAGGGGTACCCAGCGAACTATGTGACACTCGTGCCCTTCTGTGTGCTTGTGTGCTGAACATGGAAGTAAAACAAGGCTACCCCATTAAGTAAAGGCCATTCAGTAACAGATTTTGGACCCATGTTAAATACAACGGCGCATGATTTGATTTAGGGTACAAGATCAGAATTTCAGAATGGAATCTAAGGTGAATTTGGTTCGACTGGTTATATATATAGAGAAAGAGAGTCACAGTTAGATTCTGCTAAAAACCTATGCTTTGCTGAAAACTGAAAACTCCCAATAAAGGGTACATATAAGATTTACAAGAGTACATATTACGATTAAAGGGTACGCATGCTTCTAACATCAAATTTGTGCTGCTAACATCAAAGTTATATGTATTTACAAAAATGTCATTAATGAATACACGCGTATCCCTTTATCTTAACATGTACCCATTTTACTTGGTTTTTCACCGGATCCTATTCCTATATACATATATATAAGATCTACTGAGAAGTGGCCTTATGACAAGGAATCCGAACTTTTAGAATTATAGAACTTTTCATTTAGAGTTACATCACCTCTCACTAAGAGTTACACCATAAAAAAAAAATTGTGTCACCAAAAAAATTAGTACCTTGTTACAATAAATTTTATTTTTTTCCCCATTAGCTTAACATCACTTCTTGTTTAGAGTTATATCTCTTCTCACTTCCAACACGAAGAATCCTTCTCACGAACTTATTTTTATATACTTTCTCCGTTTTTATTAATCACTACATTTCCCTTCTATGGACGCTTAGTATTAATCACTACGTATCCACTTACCTTTTCTCTCTCACATACCTACGTTTTCACATGGTATTGGAGACCACCTTCCTATATATGTGTCTCTCTCTCACATATCAAGACAATGTGTCGCCTTGGACATTCTCCTCATCCAAAAAGCAAGAATTCCCTACTATTACTATCTCTTTCCTAATTACCACACGTGCCAAAAGCAAATGTTTAATCTACATTGAGAAAGGGAGTGTGTGTATTCATCGCATTAGAGTTAGAAGTTAGAAGTGACAAAGAGTTAGAGACACAACAGTTATCACGACATAAATGTATTTTTAATACTTTCTCTTTTTTTAGTAGACTGGTTTCTTTTATCACGTTCGCCAATACATAGCTTCAATCAATTATATATTGAATTATAAGTAAGCAAAAATTATAAAAATTTGATATTTTGAAATTATACAATAAGACGAATCTAACAAGATCTCACTTGACTATATTTTTCGCAAAGTATAAATCATAAAAGATAATTAAAGTGGGATATGTGAATAGTGTCAAAGCTCAAAACGAGTCAACTAATAAAAACCAATGAAATATTAGGTTCAAGTTATAGCATGTTTCCCGTGAAGAAGCCTTTGCATATAATGATAAATATATACTTCCTCCGTTTTTTTTTACTCGCATTGAATCAGTTTACGCAACCCAATGCACAATTTAGATGTTAAATATCTTTAATTATATATAATGAAAAATTATGCAAATTAAATTTTAATAATCTATACATTGAGACGAATCTAACAAGATCCCACATGACTATATTTTTTCTTACATATAAGTCACAATATTAATTTAAGTGGACACGTGTGAATAGTGTGAAAGAGGGAAATGGTGCGAGTATTAAAAAAACGGAGGAAGTATATATATACACTTCCGACGATGCTTCTTTTGTTCAAACAATTTAACTTTTTCACTATTCATAAGCTAACTTTAAGTACTTCCTCCGTTTTTTTATACTTGTATCACTGAGCATATGCGCATGAATTAAGGAGAGGAGAGAGATAGAGAAAGGGAAAAAATGGGACCCATGTGATTGGAGAGAGGGAGAGAGAAAGTATTTCCATAAAAGGAAATGATGCAATTAATTTTGCAACTTCCATAAATAGGAAATGATGCAAGTAAAAAAAAGCGGAGGAAGTATATTCTTTTTATTATTATGGGCAGTGTTGTTGAATTTCCAATAAGTATTTTCTTGATATCGTATATATATAACCGTATTTTTTTCAAATACTACATGTTAGACATGTGTATGCGTCGTGTCCAACTGTGTGACCAGTCTATTTCATGATTTTGGCCCAAATCAAGTGTCGTGTATTTACTCCCATGTCGGAGTGCCAAAGATTCTACACAGGTATAAGCACCCCGAGATAAAAAGAAGAGTTCAAGCACAAAACTAACATACTCCCTCCGTTTCTTTTTTTTAACTTTTGTCACTTTCGTAGTGTTCAAATACTTGTTTACGGTCATTTACAAGGTGACTCTACTCCATTAATTATATTAATGGCCAGCATTATCAAATACTTCCCCGCTTACGTTTTGGAATCAACCACCTATTACCTCTCACTAATTCTTCCTCTATCCTGATAATCAGAAATCACGTGAAACTATTCTGATCAATTACCGATAACAATTTTTCTTAAGCGCCCAAGAAAAGTGGAGTATTGTGAAGCTACAATGTGTTCCCATGACTATTTTCTAATATCACCTTTTTTTCTAATTTTTATTAACAGGTTGGAGACCATGACTATCAAAGTGTTTGCAATGAAATAAAGGAAGTATAAGAGTGTTACTAAATATAATCCAATGCCTATTAATCATCACCTGATCTGATTTTTACAAATTTACCAATAAGTTGGAGAGCATGAACGTCGGAGTAGACCACTTAAATGGATTACTATAATAAAGTTTGCATATAAGTAATGTTAAACCTAAACTTCTACATATATATATAGAATTAAGATCAAATGAGAAGATTCTTAAAATCACAAGGATCAGAAGGATTTTTTTGCATATTTTTGAACGGAATGTGCATAATTTTTTTAATTAGATGTGCAACTTTTTTATTATGTCCATTTTCTTGAACTCAATGTGCATCTAATCTTTCAAGAGCATCAACATATCGGTTGAAAGTGAAATATGCACGTACAATTCAAAACATATGCACATCGATCCTTCTCACCCTTCTCATTTTAAGATCCTTCTCATTGGATCACCGACTTTATGTATGTATGTATGTATAGATCACTGCCGCATAATTAACAGAACGATTCGAAACGAGCAACGAAATTCGCTACCCCTCGGTGAATTCGGTCCGATAGGTGAATTCACTACAATTTAGGTTCGATTACGGTTCGTATAGAGAATTTTTAGACTAATATTTTGAGTCCTTCAGTCTTCTATTTTTTATTATTTTTTCAATGCTGAAAGTGTAGATTAGTAAACAAAGTGGAGAAGATGAGTGACTTTTGTTTGTCTTCCCTAGAAAACCTTTCATGCATCTAGAAAATTAAATACATGCATTCAATTTGAAAAAATAAATAAATATTTCCTCCGCTTCACAATACCCGTAACGTTTCTTGTTTGCACAGTATCCAATGCAATATTTTGCACCTTAATATATCTAATTATTGATAAGTAAAAATTATAAAGAGTTGATATTATGATAGTATTCATTAAGACGAATCAAATAAGACTACACTTGACTATATTTTTTCTTATACACTTGAGAAAAAATATAACATAAGATTGATCAATGAATAGTAGTTACTCCCTCCGTCCCCAAAGGATTTCCCATTTTCCCATTTATGTTCGTCCCAATTACATTTCCCATTTCCTTATTTGGATATGGCCCACCTACTATAAAATTATTTTCCTTACAAAAACTATTTGACCTCACATTCTCTCTCTTAATAAACAATTCTAAAAAATACCAACTATCTTGCTATTCCATTATAATATGAAAACTAGGCCCCACATCAACATCACTCCTTAAACTTTGTGCCCAAAGGAAATGGGAAATACTTTGGGGGACGGAGGGAGTACTATTCTAATATTGCAAGTATTGAGAAACGGAAGAAGTAATAAATAAAATTAAGGACGTTCTATTAATAAGAAGGTTCTACACGTGACTTCACTAAAACCCTCTTTAGATTTAGGTTAACAAACTCAAAAAAAGAAATACAAAATAAAAAGAGAGGACCGTGACTGTTCTCATTCCATCTCCATCAGGCAGCTACCATGAGGCATGAAGAAGCAAAGCACTGCCACTGACGACGACGACGAACTCGCACGACCTCAATGGGACATTTCCCCCAGAGATGAAGGCATCGTCTTACATGAAATTGCTCGTAAAACAAAAGCCCTAAGGTAAATTTTACTAATTTAAACAAATTTCTATACTAAATTCATATCTAGGTCTCGAAATTTAACCCTAAATCACGATTTCTTTACATCTTCTTCGATCCTTCTCTCTCAATCAACGATGTAAGCAAATTCGCTAACCCTAAATTGCTCATAGGATAAAAACCCTAAGAGAATTCGCTAACCCACTCATTCCAAATCGCGGATTACAACAATTTGGTTCGAAAACGAACCACGAATTGGGACGAGCAACTTAATTCGAAATTCGCAAGGGTACCCAATGAATTATGTGACACTGGTACATATACAAGCTCTAAGTGAGAAGGATAAGTTAGGTGAGAAAGGAGAAAAGGATTTATATACCTTAAATCAAAAATTATGGATCTAAATATGATAGATCAAGCCACCTTCTCTTTCCTCCTTTGCTTCTATTTATTTTCTCCTAACATAATTGTCTTCCTCAACCCAAACTGATTTTGTGGGTCAAAGACTCAAAGGGAATAGGACAAACTCAACGTTACACTAATAATGCAATCATAAGATGGCGGGAAAAATCTCCTCGTGTCCAAATCCCTTCCTGGCCCCTCTTGTTCTAACACTGCATAGTCGATAAGTGTAGCCAGTGGTGCTTTAAGGAAGGTACGTTTGGTTGATCGAAAGCTTGGCAGCTACTATATGGAAGCCATGGTGGTTGCTTCATCAGAGCCTTGGTGAGTTGGTTCTATTTTTCATACAATGGAAGTTTCAGTTTGGTGTTAGAGAAAGAAGATTTATAGCAAACCGACGTCGATATTTCAGGCAAAATTAAGCAAGCCAAGGCTAAGTAGTTTTGAGTTCCTTATTCGATTTTTATCAGTTTTTCTGTATTTTGCAGAATAAAGACAGTTGGAGTTGTGAGTGGCGTGATGTATCTAGAATGATGTTTGATGTATTGGCAATGTTTACTTGATGTATAGGTAGTGGTTCGCTGCTGTATCTAGATTCTAGAGTAATTACTTTGATGTATCTAGATTCTAGAGTAATTACTTTGATGTATCTAGATTCTAGAGTAATTACTTTGATGTATCTAGATTCTAGAGTAATTACTTTGATGTAGCTATCCTGTTTGCCAGTTGTACTTGAAACAGTTGCTGATGTCCGCAATGGTTGTTTGATGTACCTGAAGGCTTCTCACCATACCCTTTTTATCCAATCCTAACCGTATATAAGACACACGCGTGCACAATGATATTTACATACATATGTATGCAGAAATAAGTTCATGTGAGAAAGGCTTCTTTGGGAGAGAAGTGTGAAGAGTTGTAAGTTGTAACCCTATCCGAAAATTCATTTTTAAAAAATAAAAGAATCCTTTTTTGTGACCCTCATACTTTTTTGTTGTGACTAAGTGAGAAGTGTTGTAACTCCAGGCAAGAAGCGTTGCGAGTTTGTGAGTCTAATCCTTTCTCGCTTCATAGTTCTCACTTCTCACCCAAGACCCCAATCTCACCCAATTACAAATGCATGTATATACTATATAGTCCCTGAAAGTTTATACGTGCACGTATCTAGTGCTGACACGTTGGAGAAATGAAAATTACCTCCTTCTCTGGTCCAGTATGAGCATGTTTCCTAATTGCTGCTTTTCTTCTCCTTTTTGACTCATATATTCGATGTCTCTCCCTCTTAGCTGAATCAACTTTGTACGATTTTTGAGTTCCCATTGCAATGCGCCACTGCCGAGGAAGCCGATTGGGATCCCTATATGGAACCATATTTATCCAAACCGATGTCCAGTCAAGTTTAAATGCCTTGAGTCCCTAGGGTTATTTGAAATTGCAAGCAACAGAACAAGACACCAACTATCAGTTGACAATCTTGATATTAAAAGGTAATTCATTACAAAACATGTGAGAGTCCAAGAAATAATAAATACCTCCTGAATACGAGCTTTCTCCTCCTCGGTGAGTGGAGAGCGTTTCATCTTCCATACACTCTGAAAGCCAACCAAAAAGGGGGAAATAAAAAAGAACACCAATCATTTTCAATTAAAGAAAAATTTGTTACTGAAATAACAAGATAAGAGGAGCCAGGAACAGCAATGTACCAAGTACTGAACAGTTTAATACTGCAGTTTTATGTCTTCCCAACTATTTTTAAGAACAGAAAAAAGGGGACACATCACATTATGACTACCAGATATCCAGGAATAAATAACATAGAAACATATTAATGACGGAGGACATAAAACTATGAGAATTTTTTTAACTCCGTTACAAATTGGCAAGATAAACTTGCTTCGCTATTAAAAACAGGAAATTTTGTCTGAAAAAAACTTTTAAAATGTCCACTTTGCAAAAATCAACCATATAATAGTTATTCTGTTACTTAGAACCTTTAACTTCAATTTCTTTGCAAAATGAGACTCTTTTCCAACGTTGACTACCACTTGTTGGAAGGCTGTAAATAAATTACAGATTTTGGATTAGGGATTTTAGGACTTTGATTTTGATTTATATAGAATTGAGAGACTTGTTGGATTGAAGAACTTAAAAGGGAATAGAAGTGCAAATAGGGGAGAAAAAGAAGAAAAGGTGGGTCAGCACCGGAAAGTGATCTGGGGTTTCATTTGACAAAAACAATGAAGTTGAAGGTTGTGAATAACAAGAAAGATTCTATAAGGTTGTTTTTCACAAAGTGGACATTTTATGAGGTTTTTTCTGAAAAAAAGTCCATTAAAATATAAAAACCACCAATCACAATGAACAGGGCACTACGAACATTCCAGGCTTCCAGCATATCACATAAACAATTTAAGATACATTTGTATAGCCTCCAGCGCAGCTGATAATTGACATCATTTATTTTTTGCCTTTCTAACGCCGTTACACTGGCCAATGGCGGAACGACTTTTTAAGTGACTTCAATTACCCCTATCATGTACTCGACATTTTCAACATAGGTATGGAGAATCATGTTCTAGCAAAAACAAGAAATTTTCTAAAATGGAGGGGTCCAAAACCTTGGCATGTGACAAAATCTTACACTTTTTTTAGCCAAGTACATGTAGAATCATGGTGTTAACAAGGCCGTTACGCTTTGGTTTGCCCGTATTGGAAGGAATTTTCAAGTTAATGAACCGATACCAGTTCAAACCTGCTTATTATTTTAATCTGAAATATCAAGCAATCCGACCACATGGAACCCGAATCCGTTGCAATGACCATCATAATTTCAGTAGAAATTCCCTTTGCCAGGGTCGATTTCCCTTGCTGGAAACTCTTCTAAAGTGATTGAAAGCTCAAAAGCAATCGATTTTTCATTCATGATATTTGGGTACAGCACCAGAAGGTCCGCCATAACGTATCCATTCCATCTTATGAGTGGACACTGAGATGGAGATAGCTTGAATTCATTGAAAGCAAATAACAGTATTGTTAGGAAAGTATATATAAACCACTTTCTATTAAAGAGGCTAGTCAATGCTAATAGTTTGTTAGAATTTTTAATGGACTGTCCCCCCATACCTACTCATCTCTACCTACCAGAACTACTGAAAAATTTACCCAGCCCAACTCAAACAAAAAACTGAGCAAGTAAACAGGTTGATCATATTAAGAGACAAAATACAGGAAGCATGTTTGTGAGCCACAAAAGAGAGAAATGTTATTGACGATAATAAAGAAAATAAAGGGGGCAAGAGATCAAGAGACATAGAATTCCTGCGCAGTGGTTGGCTGTGGCTCCCAAGTCCCAATGGCATAAAGATCGTCTCTTGAACTGCTTCAATTGACAATTTAAAGATAGTAGTATATGATACTTGTCCTTCAATTGATAGAAATTCTACCTCCCGAAGCCTTGATCAGAAAGCTTCCTTAGGTATAGGTATGGATTCTTCCATGGTTATCAATTTGTTAAAGTACAATACACATTTTGGAAAGTTAAGATATTAGTACTTCATGCATGCATTGCCCTTTCTATCTCTCCTTTCTCCTCTTTTTCTCCTTAGTAGCTTGCCCACATTGTGAAGGTTTCAACCCCAATTCCGTGCCCATAACCATGTTGCCTACTTGCCTTGTGTTGACAATACATGGATAGGTGAGATATTGTATTTGTACAAATCGCACAATCCCATCGCAAGAAGTATTCATATTTCATATACACATGAAAACTACAGCCTTGACCTCTTCCTTGTAAAACAGATCCAATCCAGGCTGCTACTTAGTAGGACTGCAAACCCAATTACTCCACCAATCACAAATCTAGAATAACCCATAGGCGCAAATGTCATGAGTTGTGATTCTCATATCAAAATCCCCTCCAGATTAATAAGGTCTCTACTTTAGGCCTTGTTCTTTGAGACTGGATGAAACTTAAAGGAACTGAATCTTTGACTCGACTGAACTAAAAACTAGAAAAAAAAAGTCCAAATGAACAGGGCCATAGCTGCCAGCACCTCAACGAAGCAATTCCTCCTGCTATTTATGCCAGAATTAGTTCCACCTGAATGATGGCTCTAAGTTTCATTGAACCTGCCTTTTAGAAACCCAATTGATCTTATAAGCACTAGCCGTCCATTGGCTATAGACCTTAACCTCAAAACCCAATTGAGGCACAAGGTTAAGGGTCCTTGCCAAACAAATGGAGGCCTGAACTTGAGCCAAGGATTCTTGACCAACTACCACTAAATGCCTCAGTAAAACGATTGAACACCGAAGCTTTCGGAGATCCACAGCATCTCTGACACTTTTACATCGAAATTCCCATAGCAAGATGCATTATCCTGGGAAGCAGAACCCTAGTCTACAACCACAGGTTGCATTAGATCCTCTTCTGTGTAGAGGAACATTGGAAAATAGACAGTCTTCTAACCTAATAATCACCAAGCGTGACACTCAACCCACTCCATCATCTTCTTGGTAGAAGAGATGAAAAACATTTGACTATGGATATGCTACTTCACGAAGGTCCAACTTCATGCTAAATTATTGACAACTCACAAGTGTCAACCAAAGATGAAAATGCAACTTAAAAGACGAGGAAAGAATAACATAACAAGAGCAAAAGTATAGAATGAGATAAATGGAAAGAATGCAAATATAGGAAACTAAACAACAACAGTGAAGAGGACAAGCAACATAGAGTTGTCTTTAGGCCTCAAACAACATACACCTGAAAGAGGCAGGAGAGAGGGGACTAGACTTCAGCAACATCGAGGCCGGAAAGGCAGGTCATAAATCACAACAATCACAATCTATATTGCTTCATACCTTAATTTCAACTACCGCTTCTTCTATAAAGGGGTTATTTTTTAAACATAAACTTTGTAATCAACTTATAATCCATTTTTTTTGTCTACGGCCAAAACCAGCAAGCAAATCAATCAAGTAGAGCTGATAGGTAAATTTAACAAGTCATTTTGTTTAAAGTCAATAAAGTATGTTGCCACTGCTTCAACTTTTGAAGCAGGCATAGCCTAAAGCTGCATCTCAGTATATTAGCTCGAGAGAGTATTTCGGGTCAGCAGTAGGCATCTGTGCATTTCTCACACCAAGGTTCATTTCAAGCATGCCTTGTAAACCAAGTGCAAAGAGCACTACTACCTTATCTGCTGAATGAAACTAGCACAAAAATTTAGCATCTCTAGAGGGGAGAAATTTAACAACAAATGTTCTGCAACATGTCTCTGTCATATCAAGATACCAACATGACACAGAAAAATAGGGTACAAAACTAACAAAGAAAAAAAAACACATAAAAAAGACAATAAGCAAAGAAATTTGGATACTAGAATAAATGTTTCCAAATAACAAACTGAATGGATACCTTTATAGGATTTTCAGGTGCCTTAGACGAGCTGCGATTTTTTTGCCTCACAAAAATCTGTGATATGAAGATAGGTGTCATGTGAAAGGTATAAAATAACTCTCAAGCATTGTACTCTAACCAAAATAGAAATAGCATTTTCGTTGAATATAAAATTAGATCTGATATAGGAAGTAAAATATAAAGCTAACAAGGAAGTAAACTCAACACAAAATAGTATATATTTGCCTGAAAGAAAACTTCCCACAAATCAAACGATTGGAAAGCACATCCAGACAAGAAGTCCTCTAGAAAGCTAATAAAAATTAAAAAATTGGCATAACAATCTCGCTGTACATCATTCATAGATAAAACCAGAAAGGCAGGACATAGCACCAGAGTAACACAGAAATGAAACAAAGGTTAACAACTATGTTCCATTAAAACTCGCGAATAGATACATGATAACTAATATATAGCTACACATAAATCTCGTATAGCAATTTAGATCCAATCACATTTCATAAAATTCTCACGCAAAGATTGAACAGATATACTGGCAAAAGTTGAGCTCACAAAAAAAATAGATGAAGACAAATGGAACAAATTAGATGACTTAGCAAACTGAACCATTGCGTGTCAGCTCACTACCCTCCCACCACAATGGTAATAACAGACAACAGCAACCAAATCCCTTTTGCTACAACATCAAGGACAACCAGAAACATATGGAAGTGCATGGCCACTGATCTCCAGAGAGTTCTCAGCTGTCCTTCCAAAAAAGGTTAACGTCAAAATAATGTAACAAGGAGGACCTTAAATTAAATTGTAGACGATCTTTGATTTACGGAAGATGAAGACAAGTACCTAGATGAAGGAGAATATTAACAGATTGGGAATAAAAAAAACCCTTAAAAGAACCAGAAGGACATTGATGATGTACTGGAAGGGAACAACCATCGTTGTCTCACACATAAACAGTGTCTAAGTTTCCCATACTGCCAGCCATCTTCAAAACGGACAGCAACATTGCTCTGTTCATTTCTCATATGTTCTTCTCGCAACTACTATCGACCAGCCATAAACAATTAGCCAAATCTTACCACAACCATCAACCTTCAAGAAAATATTTATTCAGGAGCATCTTAAAAGAAATCAGACAACAAAAAGGCTTGGCAAATATTCAGCGCGAAAAGTCCAAAAGTGTCACATAGATGCAATCAAAGGCAACCATACAGCTGCAGAAGCAAGGAAAAGTTTCCAACAGAAAGCCTTCTGCAACAAACAAATGCAGCTACAAAGAGGGGGAGGGGGTGAACCACATGCAAATTTGGCCAACTAGGATAGAATAAACCACGGGATGTGCAACGCACAGACCAACAAATTAATCCTCCGGAATTCTCATCGAGATAGAGCACATATCAGCATAAAAAGCTTCACGCATGGTAAAATGGCTGTAACTTTAACCATGGACAAGAATATACAACTATTGCACAAGATGTAGACCAAATATCCAGAAAGAAATAAATAAAGCAGTTACTGAGCATTAGCTAACAAGTTATTACCTGATTCTCTGATTTACAAGGCAAAAAACGCTGTTGAATAGCTTTCCAATCACTATTGTATTCCATTATTCCCATCGCAAGCAGCCTATAATCCAAAAAAATAAAAATAAAATCCACAATGAGCACCTTGATTTTCGTCAAGAGTTTGTGCAATAAAGATAGCCAAAAAATTTACAGGAAAGCGATCACCAAATTGTCGAACAGAGAATCCCAAAAATATAGATAAAGCAACTTTCGTTTAGTCAACTGACCAGCAAAAAAAACTTACACATCTTCCGCGTCCGTAAAGAGCACCCGATTAGCAACAGCTGAGGAGGGTGGCTTATAAGGGAATAGTGCTGGATTAAACAGAGAATAAAAGGGTTGCGCCAGTTTAGCAATTTGTGGGGAAACCAAGGCAATTGACTGTTTCTTAGTACTTTCAACAAGGGTAGCAGCCAATGTCTTCTTAGGCACTATATTTTTTGATGATACTGCATTGGTATTTAGAGATGGGTCATCTTCTTTAGAAACATTACAATCTACCTCAGGCGAAGAACAAATAGGAAGGGGGAAAAGAGGCTGTCTTTCCAAATAGATATTAGTCGTTTCCACACACCGCCGTTGATGCTCTCTTACAGCTGAAAAAAGAAAGGAGGGACAAAACCAAAATCAAAAGAGCTACAAACCGACAGAATAAGAGACAAAATCGGTATTCAACCAAGCATCAAACAAACTCTCTAGTTAATAGTCCCATAACATACCATTAGAAACATCATCAATATATCTTCCAACTAACTTAAGTGGCGCAACATCCAAAACCGATTGCACTGCATCACCTACAGTAGGCAGCCATCGCCAGCCCTGAACAAAGCAATCAAGGTCTCTTCATTGTGATTTCCATATTCTATCAAAAACAAAGGCTACAAACTTGACATATGCTACACTAGTTAGGGAAAAGTGTACCTGACCATCATTAGGTGATACACCCGAGTCCTCTTTTTTCTTATTTTCAACTGAAACGGATGGACCCATGTAAGAAGGATGAAAACACGAAGCGGGATAAGGTCCATTTCTCCAAGCTAATACTAGGTCACGTTTGTGAAGCAGCTCGGACATTAAACCCTTAATCTGAGCTCCAATATGCTGACGCGACGGTTCAAGGACACAAAGTGAATACACTTGAACAAGGAGCTGTACATGTTCATATAACAGACAATATAGTTGCCCAATTTGATGAGGCTGGAATCCATTCGATTGCCCACATGAAGGGAACTCCGAAGTAGTCCCGAATGCAGGATACTTGGGACCAACGCAGGGAACCGATACAACAGGCAATAGCGGACGTAAAGGGTTATTTCCCTGCTGTATAACCTTGTTTTTACTCTGCACATTGGTTCTTTGGCGTGCGTTTAGCCTAGTCTCCGGACGCCTACTAGGTCTTTCTAACCTCTCATCCTTATCAGGGATCACTACACAATCATCAACATCACTCTCAAGTGCTTCTTCGATCTCAATATCGAAATCCGCATCATTATCTTCATTGTCATCGTCATCATCCTCATTACCCTCTACATTCCCTATATCATTCCCATTCCCTCCATTCAAAACCGCAGCAAGAAACTTGTTATACTCTTCTTCCTCATCAACATTCTGAATATCATCATCACCATCACTTTCTTGTAAAAATGTCTCCAATTCATCAAGTGTAAAACTCGCAAGCGAATACCTAGCTCTAGTCCTTTTACAAATAGCATCTTCATCATCATCATCATCATCATCATCATCATCATCATCATCCAAATCAAAACCAATTGTTTGTTTACTATTCCTAAAACTAACATCATCTCTAATTTCATCCTCTACAACATCACTATTCGACCCGTTCTCCTTATCTAAAACCGACTCGTTCTTAACAACATCAGTTGAGACCATCAAGGCCGGATTTTCAGTGGGGGCCAGCCCAAAATAATCAAATTACAGCAAAATAATGAATATAGTTGCAGTTAGGAATAGGAATAGGAAGCTGAAAAAGTGATTGTTAGTGGTTTGTATTGAAACTTTGGCCTTAATATTATATAGTTGCAGTTAGGAATAGGAATAGGAAGCTGAAAAAGTGATTGTTAGTGGTTTGTATTGAAACTTTGGCCTTAATATTATATAGTTGCAGTTAGGAATAGGAATAGGAAGCTCAATTTTAGAAGCAGATATCTTTAACTGCAGAAATTGCATTGCGTTACACATTCATAAACCCAAACCAAACTTACCTTACCAGTTACCACTTCAGGCGAAACTCTGCCGGCGAAACTGAGGCGGTATTAGAGGCAGCAGGAGACCAAAGCTGAGGACTGAGGAGCGACTAGGCGAGGGTTTTGATTTCTGATTTCTGATTTCTGATTTCCTAAGGATGGGGAAGCTTTGTTTCTTTTCACACTAGATATGCATTTTGGAAGGGAGTTAAAACCTAACGTTTTTTTGGTTAAAATTCTCGTTTCAAACGGTATTCCCTTTTTTTCCCTTTTTTCGTTGTTGTCAGTTTTTTACGTTTTCTTATATGCACACTAGATTTCAATGCACGCGACGCGTGCGACAACAATTTTATTATGAAATTTCATAATCTACAGTAGATAATTTTATGGATAGTCACATCTTACCACCTAAACTTTTTACTCCCTCCGTTCCCAAATGTTGTTCCCATTTGGAATCGGGGAGAGAATTAAGAAAATGGAATCTTAAGATAAAATATTTAAAGTTACATGTTAAGTATTGGTTGTTTTATTTTACCAAAGCATAGGTAAATGTAAAAGAAGTATTTAATGTAAGGAAATTACAAAATACTATGCAAAATAAATGTGTTATTTTAGTATTACAACCAATGAAATTAAGAGTTATGTTGACTTTATATGAGTTAATATTAGAAAGATTCTAAATGGGAATAACTTAAAGGAACACCGATTCGGGAAATGGGAAGAACATTAGGGAACGGAGGGAGTATGTTTTTAGAAACTCCCACCTTAATGATTTTTTTAAAATTTCACCAACCATTTACAATTTTATTAAAAACTCTCACCACTTAACGGTTTTTGTCAAATTTCATTAACAAAACTGTTAAGTGGGTCCCACATATTCATTATGTTAACAAAATGGAACTTGAAATAGTTGCAATTCTTTGCAAATAGTTGTAATTTGTTCCAAATTTGTTGAGAATTTTCCCTTAAATTGATGAAATTGACTTTAAATTTAGGTGATTTTGAACAAAAAAAATCCTAATTTTATTCGCATACGATGTGTGTTTTGCCTACTGTAACATGGTAAAATGTGAAGGTACACAACATATTTTGTTTTCAAACTAAATTCATTTTGGCTCATTTTTCTTTGAAAACCTCCCTTATTCCCCACCATCAACTACAACTTTTGTTATATACTACCCGCTAAGGTATTTATTGCTCATTGTCCAAATGAGAAAAAATTCAAAAGTACTTGAAAATACTTTATCATATTTCTCACTCATGCTAAAATATTTTATCATGATCAATTTGATCAAATGTGCTTTCACTCGTGAACAATCAATTACTCATGTATTTCAAAATAAAAAATTTCAAAAGTATATAAAAGTATAGCAAAGTGGGTGTTTATCTATAGATCTCAAGAAAATATAATCGTTGATATTTTTTTTGATTGTTTTTAATTTGTAGGTTTTTAGATATTTTAGTTAGAAGTATTGAACATCTTTTATTAAAAATCTGATGGCCAAATTTGGAAATAAAACTTAATTACTTAATAAATTTATTTTATTTATTTTCCTTTTTTTCTTTTTGGTGTCCACCCCCACCTCTTCACTTATATAATAGAGATTGTACGCGAATCAACTAATTAAGCATAGTTTTAAGTAATTTAATTATTTCCTTTATTGATTACTACTTTGCTTTTCCACGAAATACTATTATAAAAATAAGTTGTTTAACATTTGTTTTTTTTTCTTGTAATATTGGTTAACTAAGGAATAATTGTAGTATTCATTTTAGTATTTAGACCCATGCAAAATACACTTGAAATTCTAATTGTTCGGGCAAATTAAAAGTCCACGTGATACAAAAAGTTATTGGATTTTTTAGAATAATCTTATCCCATAAAACTTAGTCAAGAGTGTTGTAACATGTCAAAAGAGGACATGTGGCCCAACTAAAGACTGCCACGTGGCCCAATGGATTGGTGACATGTGGATCATTCTCCCAATGACACTTGGCGGCATTACAAAGGGTGATTTGTGACCTCACCAAACTGAATAAAGAGGCCCATTTATTCCTTAAAAAGAGGGAATAATCAGCCCAAACTCCCATAAGAGGAAGAGAATGATTGGTTAAGAGGCTCAAAGCAATGAAACTGTGACAAATGTCGCCTTTTTATTGCTCAACCAATCACATCCTTCTATTTTAGGGTGCCCCTTTTCATTCACAAACACTATAAATAGTTCCTCAAAATCAGGTAAAAGGGGATCTCACCTACTCTTAAACTTACTCTGTTAAAATACATACTCAGATCTTATCTCTCTAGAATACTGACTTAAGCATCGGAGAGGGAATCAAAACCCAAACCTATGGGTTGGTTTCCCTTTTTGCAGGTTCGGGAACGGAGCTACATCTCTACACAATCCTCCCAAATTCATCAACCCTACATTTGTCCATCATCAGGAGAAACTTCGTTTACGAAAAGTTTGTAAACAACATTTGGCGCCGTCTGTGGGGAGGCGTGGAGATGACAGATTGCAACTCGTCCAACTGAGGACAAAGGTTGAGTCCTTATGTGCAAGTCAATGACACAGTCGATGATGAACGTCCACCAAGAGGACGAGATGGACCTCGTCAAAACGATCCAGTTGGGGCAGTTTTAGAGCCCAATCCTGCTCTTCCAGTCACTGCGGCTCATCTAGAGAATAAGCTAAACGAGTTCCAAGCCAAAATGGCTCAAGTAGTCCAGGAGCAGATTAAGAACAATATGTTGTTCTTCAGGGTAGGCCCCTCAGCCTGATTCCAGGCCTACACCTAGAAGAGGAGCCTCCCAGGAGAATGTAGCGGGACGCAGTGGGGTTCGACGACCAGAGGAAGCCCGAAGGTTGTCTAAGGGAAGGCAGCCTGCTTGTAGTGAACAACTTCGTCGCCTAGACTGGAATTTGGTGGTCACCAACCCGGTGAACAGACTAGTGGATGGTCGTCGGATGGAAACTGAAGCTCGTGAGTACTTGCAGACGAAAAGGGTAGCGGCCCAACAAAGGTCAGCTACTGGATCGACGCCTTACTTGCAGGATCCCACTCTGAGAATCAGGAGTCGCACTATGGAGCAGGGAAGAACCCCGTCCATTCATAAGCCTCGCCAAGAGAGGACGGTGATTCAGCCCAATGTCTACAGAAGGACCTCTCAGCAAAATGTTTATAGGCGAGGGTCTCAGGAGGTCAGTTCGTCCAACCCAGTTCTCAGAGAATGCAGGCGGAATGAAGTACCAGTCGACACACGTTTCAGGGAGCTCCGCATAGATTGGCCAACGCCTTTCTCGGCCAGAATCATGGAAGCCCCTCCTTACCCTAAAGTTAAGCTACCCACCATTGATCCGTTTGATGGCACAATCGATTCAGATGATCATCTTTCAGCATACAAACATCAGATGTACGTCCAGGCTGTGGACGATGCTACATGGTGTAAGAACTTCCCAGCTACCTGGAAAGGGGTTGCTCAGAAGTGGTTTCACAATTTACCAGCAAATTCCATTAACAATTTTACTGAGTTAAGTTACTCATTTACTAGTCATTTTGTAGCCAATCGGCAGGAACAGAAAACCAGTATTCATTTGGGGAAGATTGTCCAAGCCCCAAAAGAGTCTTTGAGAAGTTTTGTGAAGAGATTTAACCTTGAAGCTCTCTAGATCCACGATCTGAATGCTGGCGTAGCATTTGATGTATTCATTCGCGGAATTCATCCAGGAAGCTTTAAGTGCGACCTAGTTAAGAAAAAGGTAAGCACCTTAGCCGAAGCTCTCAGAGAGGCCGAAGCATTTATACATGCTACGGAGGTTTGTGCTGAAGCTAAACACTCAGAGTAGAAGCCTGAGGAGCCTGTTCAAAAACCTAAGAAGGCTGAGACCTGGGTAGTATCTTCAGGCACAACCCCGTCAAGAAGAGAGAAAAGAAAGGAAAGGGTTGTGTCAGTCGAGCCTATTGAGTTTAATAAGGATTAGTACTCTATCCTTATGGAAATCAAGGATCAGCATGAACTTAAAGCCCCAACAGAGATGAAGACGCCTTATAAGAATTGAGACAGAAGCAAGTATTGTCACTTCCACAAGGATTGTGGGCATGAAACCAATGAGTGTAAACATTTGAAGAGAGCATTGGAGCATCTTGCAAAGCAGGGAACGATGAACCAGTATGTGTCTCGCGAATGATGTTTTCAAAAGAAAGACTTTCGGCAAAGTAAGAAAAAGGAAAGTGCCAGCACTGATGAAGATGTAGTCTTGGTTATATCCGGCAGATTTGCAGCCGGGGGACCAACTTTGAGAGGACATAAGAATTATGTTAGAGAGCTCGGTCAGGTGTTGCTAACAGGAAAAACTAAGGTGGACCCGTTCCCCTTGGTGACGGTGAGTGAGGGTGATCGTGGTAAGATCAGAACCCCTCATGATGACCCTCTCGCCGTAGAGATGAAGATAGCAAACTTGAAAGTACGAAAGATCCTAAAGACACCGGCAGCTCGACTGATATCATTAGTGATGATTGCTTGTCACGAGTCAAATTTGATGAAAGAGACCTCCTTCCAGTCCATCATCTAATCATAGGATTTGGAGGATGAATCATTTATCCAGTAGGGACGGACGGTGTCGTTGCCCGTCAGAGTTGGAGAGAAGGATCGAAGTAGAACAATGTTCATAAAAATTTTGGTTGTCAAAGATTTAACTGCGTATAATGTTATTCTGGGACATCCCACTCTCAACAATATTAAGGCAGTCATTGTCACTCATCTGATGTTGATGAACTTTGAGTGCGACAATGGTCAGGTTAGTACCATCTATGGAGATCAGCGGGCTGCCAGAGAGTGCTACCTCACTACCTTAAAGCCCTCGTCTTGGAAGATGAATGAAGCCGAGCTATCCCCGCCCCCACCCCATTACCCATGGCGAGGATGGTTTTCATCCCCATCCTCGCCCCATCCTTGCGAAACCTTCCCTCATCCCCAACTAACTGGGGCGGGTGCGGGGTGGGTCTCCACAAAACCCGCCCCACTGACATCCCTAGTCATATTGAGTAATGAAAAAATCTTATTCAAATCGAGTTTATGTCGATTTTGTGTTTGATTTCGAATTGGCATAATTTAGATTTCGGGTAAGGATCGGTTTGGAACATCCCAAAAAGGAAAATGAGAACATCAAATTGAGACAGAGGGAGTATCAAATTCCATTTTTAATCGGGTCATATTGAGTAATGAAAAAATCTTATTCAAATCGAGTTATGTCGATAAAATTTGGGTTTGATTTCGATTTGGCATAATTTAGATTTCGGGTAAGAATTGGTTGGAGTTAATTTCGTTTGAGTTATTTGGATATTGCGTCGATTTTGGATCGAGTTAGTTTTTTAATCCGATTACATTTATCACGTATACAATTATTTAAATTATCTAAATCATTTGTTCTAAAACATTTGGCCCCCTCAACAAAAAATTTCAAGATTTGCCATTGGAGACCATAGATGGTTGATGAGCATCATCATGATCAACAGGATTGGCGTTTCCGTCTCGGTTGCTAATGACATCGATATCGAAACCTTCCGCTTCAGAGCTCAAGCTCGAAGAAGCTTCTTCAGAAAGGGTTTCCTTTAAAAAGGAAGGAAATCCACATCCTCGTCTTCGGACTCGTTTTCGTCTGTAGGTTGTTCCACTACAGTTGTTGTACTACCACTAACTAATACAGCGTTTTTAGGATCAGAATCAGCATCTTCCGTTAATTGCACATCATACTCCATAGCCATTTTAGAAGCAAAAGGAGGCACAACTAAGAATTTAATGTGAAATTGGGGAGGTATTTAATTGGTTCCATGAATGATAATAAGCAACAAAAACTGAAAATTTTCTAGTGAAAATTACCGAAAACTAGGTTTAACGAGAAATTCAGGAACTCCAATATCCGAATTTGAATAAATTTGTGAACTTTGCTTTGCTCTTCCTTTGTTGAGGCTAGGGTTTTCGAAATTTTCTGGGAAATCCTTCGAATTAGTGGAATTGACGAGATGAAATACAGACAATTGAGGGTACAATAATAAGGGATATTAATCCGAAGAAAGCTTATAGTGATGCAAGAGAAGGGAGGTTTTTCTTTCACCAGTTTTTCTTTTTCTTTTGCGATTAACACCTTCCTCGCAAAACAAAGAAACAAAAAACAAAATGGAAAAAGTAAAAGAAATATTGAAAATTTGTGAGAAATATTGTAATTGCTCTAGTTATTGCATTTTATATTCTCCACAAATATGGGGGATTTTATATTCATTCATTCATTATATTAATCTCAGTGTGATTCATCGTATTATTTTGGGCGGCAATATTTCTAATACATTCACATGATTATGGATGTCATTGAATATTTTACAACACTCCCCACAAATTCCTACATGCACATATCGTAGTAAAGACTGATTCTTAAAACCCCTATATTTGAAAACACTAATGGGAAAATATAAGGGGGAAAAGAGTATTGTTCTTAAGTTATTATACGTACATATTTTATGCTTCAATAAAAATCTTGCCAAGAAAAACACAGTGGGATAAAACTTGGACGAAGGAAAAGGAGTACATAACGTATAGGCTCCCCCTCAATTAGTGTAGGGCTCGAAGACAACGCATGCCATTCAAGTGCACGAGTTCTTGAAATTTTCTGGACGATATTTGTAAATAGATTGACTAGGTTATCACATGATTGGACGTGCTTAATATCGATTGTCCCTTCTTTCTCCAAATCATGGGTGAAAAATAATATAGGATCGGTGTGTTTCGTCCTAACACCTTTAGCATATCCTTCTTTGATTTGCGCAATACAAGCAATGTTGTCTTCGTGGATGACGCTGCGACCTTCTTTAGCCATGTTTATATCACTTTCATTCATTACATGTTGAGTTAATAATCGCAACAACAAACATTCTCTACTAGCTTCATAAAGTGCAATCAGCTCGGCATGGTTTGACGAAGTTTTTTGTTAGTGTTTGTTTTGTTGACTTCCAAGAAATTGTTGTACTACCATCTCAAAAAAATTTAGTAAGTCTGTGATTTTGCTTTGACTGGGTTCGACAAATAACTAACATCAACATAGATTTTCATTTTGTGCGTAAAATAGCCCCAGATTTGTTGTCCCGCATACATGACAAAGTAGGTGTTTTACTCCTTCTCAGGGTCAACTTGTAGGCTCAAAGCTATATCTTGCAAGCAAGTTGACTTAGAATGCAATATTTGGTGTAGTGTTGATGCCTAGATACATTAAAACTACAATCGAACTTAAATATGGTACTTGGGGACCAGGTACATCTTCTTCTTCATCTCGAGGGGCGAATATGATCTTCCTTAATATTTAGGATCCTAATATTTAAAGAACAAATAACCATGGGAGAGCTTAATGTGTGTGATTTATCCAAGAAGAATCATATAAATACTTTCTTAGCATATTTGGTTTTCTAATGGAGAATCATATTCTTTAGATATTCAAATTCCCTCATCATATATTCAGGCCCGTTGCTGGAGCAGGGCAGGCGGGGCGCGCGCCCCAGGCCCACGGAGAGGAGCCCATATTTGTTTATCAGACAAAAAGCTAGATAACATAGTAATATGCGTTAATTAGCCATCAAACTCAATGTAGCCCAGTGGTAATTGTTTGGTACTGTCTTGCAGGTAGTCGAGAGATCGAATCCTTTGTGGACGTTAAGTCGTTAAACTCTGCTTCATTTCCTTTACAATGAGTTTTGAGCTTCATTTTTCAATTTATTTTCATTTTGCTTAAACCTTTTTTTTTCTAGCCATTGACCAATTTGTTTCCATTTTCTCTCTTTTGAGTTTTTAGTTTTATTATCTATTTCCAATTTTCTTTTCTTGTTAATTTTTTTCCCACCCACAAATTGTTGATGCCTATTTTTGTTTGTGACATATGGAGTATAAATTTGTTTTTCTTATCAAATTTGATTGTATCCAAGAAGTGATAATTTAGTAAAAGATTAAGAATCAAAATATAATTTTAATTACATAAAGATTAATAATCATAATATTATAATAACTTGATTAATGTAACACATAAATGTTTTATACAAATGATATTATTAGTAACTCGTGTTATTCTAATTTTTTTAATATCAAATTGAAAATATATATTATGAAAAATATCGTTTGTTTAGCATAATAAAAATCACCCTTAATGTAATTTTTAAAAGCTCATATGGTTAAAGGGCCCTTTATTGTTACTTCGCCCTAGGCCTCTAAAACTTCATAAACGTCCCTGCATATATTTAACGGTTTCTTACAAAAAAATTCATGTTCTAATGGTGTTTAGATCTTAACATAGATCTCAATTATGATGAAACCTCTTTCGCTTTGTTTGATGAAGACGCGTTGGCAAAGTTGATCGTTCTTGTAACCCCTTTTAAGGAGGTATTCACTTAGGCAGTTGTACCACATTCTCCCGGATTGTTTTAAACTACAGAGTGATTTTCTCTATTTAATTCATTTTGGTTTATGGGGTTTGACCTTAAAGACTCGGGTGATTCGAGAACTTCGGGGATTCTCATATGGTTGCATTTGTCAAGCGATTCATAAAGATGTGCAGTCACTACATCCATCAAACGCATATGCAAATGTTTGTGTCCCGTTAAGCTAATGAGGAATCTTAGTTTTGTGGCATCCACCAGTGGTGAGTGTGTTTCCTGATAGTCAATTCCTGGTCTTTGAGAAAAACCTTGAACTACAAGTCTAGCTTTATATCTTATGATTTTATTTTCTCATTACGCTTTCGTACAAACATCCATATGTACCCAATAGGTTTCACCCCTTTTGGAGTTTGTGCTGCAAGACTGAAAAGTTCTCGTTTTGCAAGAGAATTTAAATTTGTCTATATGACTTCTTTCCACTTTGGCCAATCACTCCTTTTTCGACATTCATCAACGGACCTTGGTTTAGTGTCCTCAATACTGGTGATGTCAAGTATGCAAATATGTCATCAACAGGTGTTCTTATTCGATCGTGTTGCTTTCTATTGATATTTCATGATTATCAATATTTTCATTTTCACACTCCGCCTCAGATGTACCATCTGACCCTCTTGGTTTGTTTTGGGAGTAAATGACATTTTATGCATTGTGGGTTTATTTCGCTATTTTTGAATTATCATTTTTTGTTGCTTACTTTTACCTCTTTAGATTTTATTGGTTACACATATTTTGAATCAAGCGGTCTTGCTACCACGTCTTTTGCATGTCGTAGACTCATTTGGATGTGGATGTTTGGGCATGTATTTGGAAATTTCAACCCTTGTCGGGGTATTTGCAACTTGTATAAGAGACATTGTCCCCCTTTCAATGTAAGTAAATGCTTGTCGCAATTGATTATCAATGTTTTCCAAGTGTATAATATTTTGCACTTCTTCCCCACATACATTTTTTCTTGGATAAAGGTAGGACAAGCTTTGGGGTGTGTTTTAATAGTTTGGTTCTCCTTTTAATACTCTAGCCTGTCATGAAATCATAAATAAAATTGATATATTAATTTAAATGTTACGATATTATTTTTAAATTGTTTAACAAATTGTTGTTATATGGTATTGGAAACATGCTGGACCCTTTTAGGTTGACTGTTATTAAATGCTTTGTTTTCAGGTACAAGAGACGGAGAGGGCCATGAGTGAGGTTTTTTTTATTTGCGTGTAACACCCTGACCCCTACGGGCCGATGGGAGTCACCAAATAAGCATCTCGGACCAATAACTGGCCCCACAAACCAACACAAGTCCTTCCGGCACATTTTGTTCTCACTCATGCACACCCTGAGAAACTTCCCAGGAGGTCACCCATCCCAAGACTACTCCCAGCCAAGCACGCTTAACTGAGAATATCTTAGCAATATGAGATCCCTGAAAAGAAGATGCACCTTGTTGGTATGGGTAGTACAACTAAATCCTTTAAAGCAATCATGGGGAGTATTACACTAGCATTTTTATTTTTAGGAATACAATAGTAATATCCTGTAAACTTTATAATAATCTTTTAAAAATAAAGATGATGTAATATTTTGGTTCGAACATAGTCTTGTCACGTGTTATACGTAATTATTAAAATTACAGGGCGTTACAAGTACCAATTGGCCTTTTATTATGGTTGTTGGCAGGATTTGGTTATACTGCTTGGCAACCAAAAGAATAGAGATTAAATTGAAAATTTTCGTACAAGCTCTCTCATGATACTATTTATGTTGTCTCGACAGGACATACATTGTACATCTGGTTGATGGTCACGGATCCAGATTGCTGCACGCACTTGAGAATTCCCCACAAACTTCCTTTCCCATCCAACCTTGTCATGACCAACCATAACGACGTATCTTAATGTCGAGACTACCATTGGACTAAGGTCATGAGCCCCAACGACTCGGGGCCGGGCATTGCACCCACATGCACCATTGGTCTTCGACCTATTCTTCTTTCCAATTTCTTGAATTCCTAAACTATCTCATGATTTTTTGGTTCTAACTCCCTTGCCTTTTTAGGTCCGCATATGCCTCCTTCCAACAGCCCAAATTCACTAAAGCAACAACTCTTCTAAAACGAGACTTTACATTCTTTCAATCAACCCCCAATAGTAAGGAACAACAAAATAATGGCCTTATTCATTTAATTTAATTTAATTGCACACACAACAAGATTAAAATAAAGAGAGATAATTAGCTCTCGGAACAGAAGATTAGCATCACAATATTGAATATCTCCACAAACAACAGGTATGACAAAACACAAACTCTTGATAGCCTTAGGGTACTGGACAAAAGCATTATGAAAATCCTTTTGCTTTATAGAGTAAATTCCCTATTTCATTTAGTGAAATCACATAGGGACAAGTTCTTTTGAATTATCTAAATTTTGAAACAACTCCCTTATTTCTTCGTCACTGACTCACTGTCATCCAAATTATTCAAGTGGTGGAACACTATCGAAGCAAGACTAGACTCCCCTTCCATACTTGTAGCCAAAACCAAAAAATAAAGCACTAGAAAAACGGACCAAAAACTAGAACTAAGCAATCCCCACAAACTAGGGTGTTGTTTGGTTGGAAGCTACTTCCCTTGGAAATAGAAATTCCTAGAAAATACGATATGAGTGTTGTGTTTGGTTGGAGGGAAATGAGAGAAACATAGTAAATACAAATTCCAAGGGTAATATAATTTCCTGTGGAACATGGGAAATTACTCACCAAGAGGGCAATCACTCACCAAGCCCTCCTTGGTGAGTAATCTCCTAGGAAAATACCATTTCCTATGGTGTCAAGCAAATAATTTTGCTTAATTCTTGAGAAAAAAAAAACAAGGGCAAAAAATACCCATGAAATGATAATTCCCATGGGAAATTACTTCCTATGTGAACTAAACGAGGCCTAGAAAAGAGTAACCACTATTCTAATAGAACTTGTAAGCACGCGATGCGTGCCAAAAAGATCAAAGTTTTCGGTCTCAAACAAAATTTACTCCATCCGTTCCAGAAAACTCTATACTTTATTCTTTTGATTTGTCAACCATGACCCTACTCTGTAACATCCAAATAAAATAATACCCCACTAATATAACTCCTATCACATCTACCTTTTTAATAAAATACAGTTAATGACCAAATAATAACTTATCATCTAAAACTATGCGCCTGATCAAGTGTATAAAAGATTTCTGGGATGGAGGGAGTATAAATTAGTTCGCAATTTGTAATTTATTTGCACCTCCATTTTGAAAGTGAAATAACTACCCTCTTCTATCATTTTTATATCTTTCCAGGCAAGTCTGTAATTTTATATTTTTAAAAATTATTTTATAATTTACCCTATTCCCTTATAGAATACTAGTCTTATATGCACGCTATGCATGCGAAATTATGTAAAATTCTGCAAAAAAATATAACAGTTAGTTTGATGAGGGTGTTTTCTATTTTTTTTTAAAAAAATTAAAATATGAGAACAATGAATTATAGAGAGGGAATTGTGCCATCTAAATAGAATTTCTTTTTGAAAGATAAATATTGATTTTTGGTGTCCCTTCATCTTCCCTTATAATATAAGGAAGGAAAATGAATAATATCCAAACATATCATAATTGATGTAGCCACAAAGTTAACTTGACACTAAAATCATCAAACAATGAACTACCCATAAAAAAACACAGATGGAGTTATAGATGTGATTTTAGTCTATGAAAAGTTGGGGAAAAAAATCAGAACACAAAGAACGACATTGTTGTCATTAACCACCTCAGGGCTTAGAATTAGAGGTAACTGATGAATTTTTATAAAAAATATATATATTTGGTTGAGTTTCAAAATTCTCTTCGTTTCCGTCTTAACTAATGACATCCTCTTATATTCTCTTTATTATTACTTGCTACAACAACTTTGAACTTAACTAACAAACTCGAATCATTCCCAACATTAGAACTCTAAATGTTGCATTCGTAAAGTGTAAATTAAAACTATAACTTGAAATTTCCAAACTTGTAAATAATTAAACCCAATTATTAACTTACTTGAAATGAAATAAGAAAGATGATTAAACACTTTTACATACAACCTTCCGCGGGGAAATTGAATCAGAACATCAAATCCTCAGCATGCAACAACAAACGTAGAAAAGAGAATTAATCAATGAGAAAATTACATAAAGTAGAGAAAACACACAAAAAAGTTGCAAATAATTAAACTCAACTAATAACATACATACGAAAAAAGAAGAATAAGGAAGATAATATGGTTGCATTTTCTATGCATCCACGAACTTAGAAGGAGTTTTGACATTTTAGAGAAGTTAAAGACTAAAAGAACGTGCACCATGAAAATTAAAGTAGATTTATTGTTTTATAAAAAAAGCACGTAAAAGATTGAATTTGAGTAACCGTTTTTATTTTGGAAAAATTGTCAAGAATAAGTCAACCTTTGCATTGACCGCTTTTAACAAGTCTACTTTCGTTTATTCCAGTAACAAGTAAACCTTGTACATAGTTTTACTTTTAACAAGTTATTTAAAATGTTTACCTGTAATAGGAGGTTCCAACAGGTAAACAAAGATCCGTTAGGTGTATTGCAAAAAATCTTTATATTTTCCCCACCTGTTATGAAACCAACTAAACCCATTATTCTGCTTCTTCCTCTCTCTTTCATACTCTGCTTCTTCCTCTTGTTCGATTTTTTTCCTCCCAAGCAAATCCATGTCATCACGAAAACAAAGCTCCCGTGGTCTGAAAATTCTTCGAATTCAGCAAGGGTTTTGTACACAAAAGTGAAGCGCGAATGTGGAAATGATGCCGTGGACCGTGGTGAGAACGGTGAAGAATGTCTGCTATGAAGTCTAGGGGAGAAACCTCATTTTCAATTGCTAGTATGTTGTTTGTGAGCAGAATTTCGTCGGGGAGAATCTCTGAGAACATTTGTTAGCAAATACGAACACAAAAAGGCAAAACTTGCACCAAGAGAGGAGCTAAGCTAAGCAAAGCATTAGCAGCAACACTTTGACCTTCCTTCATCTTTCTCTCTCCTTATTTCCTCCATTAACACCCTCATCTCCAATTGACTCTTCACTTTCACAATACCCATTAACCCACAAACTCAATTTCATAGGGGGATCCATTTACCCATGAATCTCTCACTCTCATCAACCCATCTCTAAAACCCCACCCACAAAAAAAATCCATCTTTATTTTGCAATTTCGGGCACAGAAACAGCTCCAGCAGAGGAGCTATTGAAGAAGATCCAAGACCTAGAAGCAGGGCATGCTCATTTGCGTGAAGAACGAAGTGTCGAAATTAATGCTTGCAGATGGGGCCCGCCAAAGGAGAGCACATTCTGTGTCCCAATAACGCTTAAGGTTACCGGCCTCGGTACCGCCTCATCGGAGGAGGGACAGTGACTGGAAGAAAGGCTCATTTTGAGGGTCATCCATACCATTTACAAATCTTGTAACACTTTATGCACCTTTTCAATTCTCTATCACTAACTCTTTTTATCAATAAGCATTACTTATTCTCCATCAACCTCCACACTTTCTGAACATCTCATGCTCTCCTCTAAACCCAAACTCTTTAGTTGATAACCCAAGTCCCCTTCTTTTAAAAGCAGCAAGATCATGCACTAACGAAATTCCAAGTCAGATGCAATTGGTCAAATGCTCATTGCTCTCTAAACCAAATACAGTTCAAATGCTCCTGCTGATCTAGATTGCGGAAATGTTACAAAGAGAAATCTGATATTTTGTATTCCTGACTTTTTAATTCTGGGTTCTAACATTAGGATCAGAGAAAATTGGGCTTTATTTTCTCCACAGAGGTAGACCAAAATTTCTTTTCAGATATTTTTAAGTGGAAGTCATTAAGAGCTAGATCATGTAATTACTGTCATCAATATTGACGAGTCTTCAGGCAGTAATTACAGGAGAGAGAGAGTCTGGGTATACGAACATAGAGGAGATGAAATATGGAGGGGAAAATTTTCTGCCTAAGTCAACAAGTCAAAGGGAAATGTTAAGATAAAAATGAAAGTTTACAAGCTAACCAGGTTATAAGTTAAAAAACTTGTTAAAAGTAAAACTATGTACAAGGTTTACTTGTTACTGGAATAAACGAAGGTAGACTTGTTAAAAGCGGTCAACGCAAAGGTTGACTTATTCTTGACAATTTTTCCTTTTATTTTTGTGTTTTAATTATTATTATTTTTGGTATTCCTATACTTGAACGTGGTTAGTAGTAAGGATTTTATTTGTAATTTTTATATTTTCCCATTACTTTTCAATTTAAACAATTACCTTGATTATAGGAGTTGTTAGACGTACATAACTGAATGTGTTTTTTTATTATTATTTTGAACTTTTTCCTCCCACACATTATTTTTTAATTTTTTTTGTTCCCCTCTTCTATTCTGTTGTTGCAAACGTGAGGTATAGTATTTTTTCTCTTTTTGTATTTTTGATGCCCCTTAGTGTTCCTTTATATAATAGAGATAAATTTAGCAAAAAAAAGGGTAGAATTATAATTTCATGTGGACATCAACTCCTCTCCTTCCCTTATATTATAGAGATAATGTAGATTTCTCTTCTAATAATTGTCATATCTTTTTACCTTAGTTACTTTTATGAAAAAAGTATCCTCTTTCAATCCATATGTACACGATGTGTGTAAAAGTCACGATTTTGAAGAAATTGTATTGTAGTTTCTCCAATTAGTGTACATATGTATATATATATTCTTGTTTTTTAACAAATAATCGTTACATTTTAGTAATTTTATCTGATGCGTATCCAATTCACATCATGTTTTGGGTTCGTTTACTCGGTTTAGTTAAACTGAATTTAGTGCTTCTATTAGTTTAATCTTACTTATATTAGGTTAATTAAAATGATTAGCAACATTTTCAATAGTTACATTAAGTATAGGCTAGTTTGGGAGAGAAGACATTCACGTTCATTCGGATATTCCAACGCACTGAAATCGTTTTTGTGATTATGAGCAATCTATGTGGAACTTTTAATGGATTCTTTTTTGTTGGATTTCTAACATTTTGAAGTTGTACCCTACAAAGTTTCGTAAAATTTAATGAAGAAACAAAGTCACAACAGCCTTCAACTTTTGACGTGACTTTGGGAACAATTTTCCTGGTCTTGGAGTGATGATTTTAGATTGCTTAAAGGGGAAGCTTTTGAACATGATAAGCCAAAATACTTGAGCTCCTAGTCTCCATATTCAGCTGCTTGAGGTGTGTGCTTAATTTGGTCCAATACTAAGCTATTTTACCTAGGAAGGAAAGCTCTTTATTGGACCAACTTCTGGCTCCTGCTGAAAAACGTGTTTCAATACTCTTTTTGTTTGGTTTTGGGAAGCAACTTTTAGACATCTTTTTGTAGTGAAATTTTGTGAGATGTTACTCCTAGATGTTAAGGAAACCCTCCAATTGGTTTCATAGAAAAACAAGCAGCCAATTAAAATTGAGGGCTATTTTCGTAGAGGTGTGCAGCCAGAAAAATGCTGATTGTATTTTGTTAGTTTTTTTTATATGTTTCTCTCTTAGTTTGTAACCTATAAATATAACTTGTATTCCATTGATGAGAACATGTTGAATGAATGAAATTTTGATCTTTTAAGCTTGTTTAAACTTTGGAAGTATTTTATCCAAGTTTTCTTGTGTTTAAGGAGTGAACTTAAACATAAAAACCCTAATCCAAGTGAGTGAAACTTAGCTTAAGAGAGTTTAGATTAATTAGTGAGTGAAGCTAATCAAATCTATTCTCATATCCTTCCTAAATCATTAGTTTTAGGTGAGTGAAGCCTTAAACTTGATTTAGAACCCTTAGGCAATCTTAAGTGAGTGAAACTTAGGAGAACCTAAGAAGAATCCTTAACCGGATTCGCATCATTATCTCTTTCGATGGGTGTAATTATAATGTCAAAAGAATTTAAAGAGTGAAACAATATAAAAGTACATAAAAGAAAATGAGTAATAAATTTTAGAGAGTAGATTATAATAATATGATATTAAAACTCCAAAGAAAACAATAAAATTCTACCAAAAAACTAATGGATGATGTCATTTAGAGCGAGAATGAGAGATGGAGTAGAATAGGGAAAATATAACCATTATAAAAAAGGCGCTTAGTATTTTATCACCTAAAAGAAATTAATCTATCTATATCTATCTATTTTATCTATACTTATACTTACTTATTAATAAAACCAAATCATAGAAGCCACGTGTCATTCAATCCTTAAAAAATGGGCCACGTGTAGAACCGCTAGATAATAGTGTCATGTGTCATAATTATATGCATTTAACAATTTAAGGAAGATATTGTAAGATAATTTACTTTCCAATCTAAAATAACGGAAAATACTATATTATGAACAACTATATTTTAAAAATTAGAAAACAAAATTAATAAGGGAATAACCAATGAATCTATTTTTCCGAACTCTATCAAAAGAGACCCACTTCACTATATATCTGACAATAATTTTTTCATCCCATCCCAATTGGGATGATTCTTATGTAAAGATCATTATTAAGATAAAGTTTTAAGAAAAGATTATGGAATTACTTTAAGGAGAACTAAAGTGAGGAAAGAGAGGGTTTAAGATCATTGAAAATGATGTTCTTTCTACAATAGTCTTATTGATTAATTAAATTTAAGATTGGTTAATACTACCTCCATTTTTTTTAATATGCATGTTTGCTTTTGCGCGCGGACCAAGGAAAAAGTGCAAAAGTAGGAGAGAAGGTTAGTAAAAGTAAGAACAAAGTGAAAAAGGTAGAGAGAAGGAAAGAAAAAGTATGAGAGATGTTTAATAATTAGGTGGACCAACCTTCCATTTACGGGAAAAGGTAGAAATGTGCCAATGAAAAAAAAATCCCCAAAATGGAAATAAGTGATATTAAAAAAAACGGAGGGAGTAACATGTACTACCAGACATGTGCCTCAACATGTGAAAGGTCCATTGTTTGGTATATAAAGTCTTGCTTCGTAATAATCTTTCAACCACAACTATTACTTCTCTTGGCATTGAATATTCATTTTGATCTATAATATCAATAAATTCAAAAAACATTAGGAATAATGAAAAAGTGAAAGCCAATCTAAGCTAAACTTCAAAAAAGGTGAAAACAAGGAAAAAATGAAATAAATAAATAAAAAACTATTTTTTCTGTTCCATAATACTTGCAATTAGTCCATAATACAATACTTTAATGATTAATATCTCTAAATATATATTAGCAAAAATTATGAAAAAGTGATATTTAAAAAATTTCACATTGTGATGAATCTAACAACATTTCATAGGACTATATTATTTGCGTTGAATGTCGGAAATCAAGGTAAAATTTCTATACTTTGACCACAAAAGTATCTGTTACAATAATTTTAAAACAAATAACAAGAAAAATATGGGAAATAATATTGAAGATTATCAAGATGCTAATACATGTATCATACCAAAGTCAAAAATTTCTTTATGCAAATTTTCAAAGAAAATACACGGAAAGTATATGAAAAGGGAGATACTAATAAAATATTATATTAAAACTTTATTTTTATAACAAAATTTCAATAGAACAATGTGGGATATAAAATTTAATACAATATAAGATCTTCTCATATTTTTCAGTCACATAAATCAACTAATATTCTCATTAAGCTTAAAATTTTCAAATAATACATGAAAAACAATTTATTTTAAAGTAAAATTTTGACCCATGTAAATATGGGAAATATTATGGGAAGATACTAATAAAATATATAATTAAAAATAGAATATTTGTAAGATAAATTTTGGAAAAAATAATATAGGAAACAATATGGAAAATACTAATAAATCAATATTAACTATGAAAATCAGTTTATTTTCTTAAACAAAAAATTTTATAAATTGAATTACGGAAAGATGATGTGAAACAATATGAGAAGATACTAATAAAACATATTATGTGAAAATCATTTTTCTATCAACCACCATTGAAAAGATATTATATGGGGAAAACACAGGAATATTCTAATAGATTGTTCATGTTGTCCTATAATAAATTTCTCATTTCTTCAATGCACACATATTAATAAAGAAATTGTTGGTTACTCCTTTACGATTATTTATAAATAAACAATCATTCATATTAACTTTTGAAAGTATTTGAGGAACCTCAAGAATTGATCTTAATCATTATTGACCCCATCTAATAAGAGAAATAAAAAGTTATGTGGAACAACCATTTAGGGAGAAATGAGAAGTTTATATGAAATGAGGGTAGTATTTTTGCAAAACTCAAAAAAATTAGAATATGAGCAAAATACCAATGAAATCCTCCAAGTATGTTTGCTTTTCACACGGATAAATAAAATGAAAAAATAGGAAGAAGAGAAATAAACATAAGGAAAAAGTGAAAAAAATTAAAGGGATGAGTGATAATTAGGTAGGTCGACCTATCATATAGGAAATATTTTGGAATGATACTATATTAAAATATATTTTATGAAAACTAGATTATTATTTTTAAACAAAATTTTGAAAAACGAAAGATAGTATAAACTAATAAGAATCCTTTTAGAAAATGATTTATTTAATATAAAGAATATCTGATATACATCAACTAATTATCACATTGAACATTAACCTACAATCAAAAGCTTTTCCACCAAGCTTATTAGGATTGATAATAGAACTCTATGGAGCAATTGGATATATGCAAATTTACCCTTTTCAATTTACCTTGGTATTCCCCCTAGTAATAAATAGAAACCAAAAAAATGGAGAGAGGACGTTGCTTATGTTTACGATTTTTTTTGTTTTTCATTTAGGGTTGATTTTTTAAAATAATCCAAATTACATATATTTTAGGATAATTGTCTTAATTTTGAGGAAAAATTGGCAATAAATACCTAGCTTTAACCTTTTTTTAAAAATAAATACCTAGGTTATTTTTTATTTTAAATAAATATCTAACTTGCTACATTTTTTTTGAAATCAATACCAACTAACGGTTTTGACCTAAAACTTGACGGAATTGACCAAATCCTAACGGAGATTCCTTAGTTGGGTTTTTAGTGGGTTCCATAACATTACCCATATATACCTATCTACTACTCTGCTTCATTTCCTCATTTCCAAGTCCAGTAATCCTTCTTCCAATTTTCAAAGCTCAAAGATCAAAGATCAACTGGAAGAGAAGAAATTGATTCGAAAATTGAAGAACAAAAGATAAATCTTCTCCATTTATGGGTTTCGTTCATCATTTTGCCTTTATTAGGGTTTTTTATTCGTGTATTTAGGGTTTTGACAAATTGTTTGATTGGCAGATTTGTTCAAAGATATCATTTTGGTTGTGAAATTTGAAGTATGTAGGGTTTATCATTGCTGTAATTGAGTCTCAATTACATCGTGAGTGATTAAAGTTTGTCAATTTAATTTGTATATGATGGTTGTGAAATGTAAGTGTTGCATTCCAGCCAAATTGCTCAAGTCTGCTACAACTAATAACCCATGAAGGAGGTTATATTGTTGCAAATTTTTTAATGTTTACAGAGATAAGGAATGATGTGGCTTTTCAGCTGGTTTGATGAAAGTCAAGAGGAGTGGCAGATTTGCCATGAATGCCCTTTTTCTTTAATATTTTCGCAGCCACAACTCCTCTAATTACTGAGGATTTTCGAGAATTACAGTGAGAGAGACAAAAGAGAGAGAGAGGTGAGGAATTCAAGGGGTAAAGATGGTGAAATCAGACAATTTGGGAGAGGAAGAGTGCAGTGAATTGGGGTAATTAAGAAAGGAGAGAGAGTGTCTGATGTTGGAAGAAGAAGGGGGAAGAAAGTTAATTCATGTTTGGAGGGAAATAATGTTGTGGGACCCACCAAAAACCCAACTAAGGAATCTTCGTTAGAATTTGGTTAATTCCGTCAAGTTTTAGGTCAAAACCGTTAGTTGGTAGTAATTTCAAAAAAAATGCAGCAAGTTAGGTATTTATTTAAAATAAAAAATAACCTAGGTATTTATTTAAAATAAAAAATAACCTAGGTATTTATTTTTAAAAAGAGGTTGAACTTAGGTATTTATTGCCAATTTTTCCTAACTTTTATAATGAGGTTGAACATTGAAAACACAAGCTAGAATAATGTGCATGTGAGCGTCTAATGGTTAGTAATCAAATATTATTGGATAAACATTTTAGCCACGTTTTCTAACTTTTATGCAATTGCTTTAGCTAAAAAAAGAAATACTTCCCTTGTTTTTTTTACTTGCATTATTTCCCCTTTTATAAGTTGCAAATTACTTGCATCATTTCCTTTTATGGCAATATTTTCTCTCTACCTCTCTCCAATCACATGGGTCCCCTTTTCCACTCTCTCTATCTCTCTCCTCTCCTTAATTCTCGTGCCTAACCTCAATGATGCAAGTATAAAAAAATGGAGGAAGTAATAGAATAGAACAATATGTTTGGATTTCACGGGTTAATAGCATAAAATACAAAGGGTCGATGCTACACACGAATTCATGGTGAGCACCATGCGTACGATGAACCTCATCCAATGAATAATGAACATCACCCAATGAACATCACCCTGAACAATGAACGTCACGCAATGAACATCAGTTGGACATCACCCAATGAATATCAATGAACATCATCCAATGAATGTCATACAATGAACATCGATTTGTATTAAAAGACACACAAAGAACACTAATCAGTTCTCCAACGAACAAGACTCCAAAATTGATTCGACATGAAAATTTTCAAATTTTTGAAAATTTGAAAATGTTAACCAATGAACTTCAGTTTATGTTAAAAGAACACCGAGTTCACTCAAATGAACAATAAAGTAAATCAAAAAAACATTTACAATTTTTAAATATGATTCAAACTTTTGAAATTTCGAAAAAGCAATGTACATTAAGTTTAGTTAAAAGAACATTTATTTCAATTAAAAAAACATCTATTTCAATTAAAAGAACATCAAATCAAATCAAAAGAACATTCACAATTTTTAAATACGATTCAAACTTTTGAATTTCGAAATATATAACCTTAACGCAATGAACATCAAGTTCAGTTAAAAGAACATTTATTTCAATTAAAAGAACATCAAATCAAATCAAAAGAACATTTATATAATTTTTGGAAATTTGATAATTTTCATGTCAAATTTAAGAACGAACTGATGTTCTCTTGATTTAACTTATTGTTCTTTGTACACAAACTGATGTTCATTGGGTGACGTTTTTGAATTTTCAAAAATTTGAAACTTTTCATGTCAAATCAATTTTGGGTGATGTTCATTGGGTAATGTCCAACTGATGTTCATTGCGTGATGTTTATTGTTCATTGGCTGATGTTTATTGTGTGATGTTCATTGGGTAATGTTCATTGGGTGATGTTCATTGTTCATTGGCAGATGTTCATTGGAGATCCGTGCGCATAGTGCTCATCCTAAGTCCGTATGTAGTATAAAATTTGCGCATAAAATAGGTATTAATATAAGATTACTCCTATACTCTAGACAATTCCTTTAATTTAATACTAAAATTTCTCAAATAATTATAATTTGTTTTAGTCTTGATCAAATTTCAATTGGTTGAATTACTATTAAAAAAATTTAGTAACTTATGAATTGAATCTATTATATAGAACTTTTAGTACCTCGTACATTTTTACAAGAGTATAAAGCTAGTTTGAAATAAATGACTACAATTAAACATAAAAAAATATTTAAAAAAACTTAACTTAAATCTAAAATTTTTAACTTCCTTAATTTAATTTAATTTATTTTTTCTTTTCTTGTTTTTGTTTCCACCCCTCCCCTCAAATCCTCAAACTACCGGGTGGAAATGTTACACCTCAGAGCATTGCCACTCATGTATTTTTTGATCATGAAATATGATTGATGATAAAAAAATAAAAAAAAAACATGCTTCCCACTCATGCTCAAAAAAAATACATCTCATGTATTGTTGGTCATCAGCCAAGAAAAAATACATGGGATGATTTAAATCATCAAACAATTCATAAGCGTGGGCCCCACTGCCGTTTTGATCTCAGCCAAAAAAATTGACTTCTTCACTCTGACGCGTTATTTGCCCAACGAATGGAGCGCTGACACGCGACACTGACGCAGTGAAACACTGCAGTAAATCAGAACAACTCTTTCCCTTTTGCATCTATATTTTGTAACCCAATTTCTGTAAAATATAAAAAGTAAAAAAAAATCACCAATGGTCTAATTTTTTTTTGCTCTATAAAATGACATCCATTTTGATATAATTTGAGACACTTGAAAATTTTCATTTTCTCTAATAAATCTAAAATATAGAGTAATTGGGTGCATTTTATACAAATTTAATTAAAAAATTAATAATACAAAATTAATAAAAAATTTAAGGGATATTTCATGAGGTACCCCCGGGGTTAGGGCTAATTTCTCGGGTACCCCACTCATTTTCGAGCTAGCTCAAATGCCACCAGCGTCAGTGCCGTTAGCTTAAATGCCATTATCCGTTAACTATCATAATTATGCTTTAAATATGATTAAAAGTAAAAAAAACAATTTTTTTTTAACCCACCCCCACCCCTCCCACACTCTCTGTCTCTCTCCTCCCCCACCTCACTCTCTCTCCTCCCACCACCCCCTCCCACCACCCCCCCCTCTCTCTCTTCCCCCACCCCTCCCCTATTCGGCCACCAAAACCAACCACCCAAAAAACCCCAACCCACCCAGATTGACCACCCCAACCCACCAACATTAACCACCTTCAGCCACATCGACCCACCCAAGGCCTGCGACTTTTCGCAACCACCATTGCCCCTGAAAATCGACCACCACCCAACCACTCCTTCCCTTGCATAACTACGACACTACCGGCGTCGACTTAGGCACAAAACCTAATGTTCTCCCACCACGAAATCTCCCTACACCCACAAAATCCTCCACCACCATCGTACAAGGGTTCGTTTTTAGGTGGCGATTTCAGAGAGGCGATTTCAAGGGGCGATTTCAGGGGTGCAATATCAGGGGGTTCGTTTTCAGGGGGCGATTTCAGGGGGTTCGTTTTCAAGGGCGCGAATTCAGGGCTTGGGTGGGTGATTAGGCCGGTGGTTGGTCGCGGGTGGGGTTCGAAGGTGGTGTTGTGGTTGAGCAGTGGGAGAGGAGAGAGAGTGGGAGGGTGGGGGTTTGGTCGGTGCAGATTAGGGGGAGATAGAGTGAGGTGGGGGAGGAGAGAGAGTGGGAGGGGAGGAAGAGGAGAGAGAGTGGGAGGGGTTGGGTTTTTTTTTTAGTTTAGTCATAATTAGTGGAAATTTAGTCATAATTATGATAGTTAACTGAGTAGTTAACGGATAATGGCATTCAAGCTAATGGCACTGACGCTGGTGGCATTTGAGCTAGCTCGAAAACGAGAGGGATACCCGAGGAATTAGCATTAACCCCGGGGTACCTCAGGAAATATCCCAAAATTTAATAAACGAAATTTAATTAAAAATAATGTTTGCATTACTTACTTATATATAAATTAAATATTATATTATATAAATGTATGGAAGATAAGAGAGAGAAAGTTTGGTGGGGTATGGTAAAAAAAGTAAGAGAGAGCGAAATGTATAACTTTTTGTGTGTCATGAGCGGAAAATATTTTATATTTATGTCATGAATAATGATATTTTTTATGAAGATGAGGGATAAAGTGGTAAAGAGAGAGGGATGACAAGTATTTTTTGTTAATTAAGTAAGAGTTGATCCAATAGTAATGGGGACTGACTTTGGTAGGACAGACTCATGTTTGAATCCTCGCAACACCCAGGAATGAAACCTAACTACTCCGAACTTGGCCTCAATCCGGATGTAGCCCGAATGGTGAACCGGGTGCAAACACAAAAAAAACAAGTACTTATTTTTTGTTGATGAGTATGGTCTGATGGCTCATAGCCTCATACCCAACCAAGCAGTGGATTGCCGCGCGCCGAGCGTCGCCATGCCACAGCAGATGCAGATGTGTAAAAGAGGGGGAGGGGATTTGGTCCATTTTGTCGCCTCATAATATAATCAGAGTAGAAGAAACCAGCCATCAAATCAAATTCTGACCTTAGCATCCACTCTTTTCCTTTCTTACCATTCATAGTTCAGTTGACAGTTGTTGTGTTAATCTGTTGCTGAACCCTGATAATCCTAAAGCTGAAGCCACACCTGTTTTCTGTCATTATATTTTCGAAAAGGTATGCTGATCTTAATCTATACTCTAAACACCCTATCTTCTGCATCACTTTCAAGTCCTTTGTGCTTGCTTTAGTGCAATCTTTATGTTTCATGAATCTTTTGTTACTTCAATTCAAGGGTGCCCCTTTTTTTCATTCGTCCTAACAATTCACATGATATGATAAAAGGAATTCTTTCTAAGAGAGGGTTTGGTTAGTATTTTTGCATTCTTATTTTTGGTTTGTAGGATGGAAATAGTTATGCTCGTTCCATGGTATAATATGTTTAGGTAAGTTTAACTAGCATCTCTTTTTTTTATCAATGCCTTTTTGCTTTTTTGATTGTTCTTCTTACCAAAACATTTCTACTCTTTTTGGCGGATAACCATCACTGCCTCATTCTGCTTCAAATCCGACAAGTCCAGATTTCACAAGTATACTTAGGCCTGTTCTCCCAAGCTTATTTTCAGTTCAGTGCAATTCAGTTGAGTTCACTTCATTTATTTCCATTTCAATTATGTTATTTTCAATTCAGTTCAACTTCGGACAATACAAAGCTCTCACATTTTTCTACTCGTTTCAGTCCAGTTCAGCTCATTTATGCGGAAGAGAACAGGCCAACTATTCATATATTCTTTTATTTTTGAGCCATTTATTCCTTCTTTATTTCTCCTTTTCTGTTAGTGTCTGGATCTTGATTAGTATTGCCTCAGTTCTCCATGATATTATCACCTTTTTCTTGTATATTATCCAATGATCCGTTGTCTATGGAATATTGAATGGCTAATAACTTTGTTGTTGGATAATTTAGAGTATTTGGTTGATTAATCTTCATGTAACAATAACTTGAATTACTTGGTTACGGTGTCGTGGTTCAAGTTACGTTGATGTGCACATTGGTGTTTACGGTTAAGTGAACATGTAACTCGTAGGCATTGGAAGTAACGTAAGCCATAGCTTTTGTGCATTGGGCTTAACGTAGGCCAAAGGAAACTACCTCGCCCAGCAGCAAGGCAGCACCACCCAGCAGGGAAGCACTACCTCGCGACTCGCGACAAGTCGCGAGGTGCTTGTCGCGGCTCGCGACAGGCCACTGATTGTGCGTGCTTCGCTTTTGCGGTTTTGGCTTTTGGGCGGTTATTGTCCGTTTCTTTGCCTTTGACGTGCATATATGTGATGTTTTATCACAGATGAAGGGTAAGAAGTTTATTCACTCTCTCTCAAAAGCACTCTAAAAGGTTACTCTCTAATATTGATTATCAAAGCAATTCACATTGTTCTCATTTTGTGTTTCTCATACGAGCGTGATAATCACTGATTTCTTCTTTGTATCTCGGAGGTCAATTCCGTGCAACCCGTGCTTCGTATAGGGTTGATATAGGAAAAATTAGGTCGTTACTAATCCCCCTAAAATCAAACTAATACCTAACTAGACCACTAAACTAAGTAAAGTGGTAAGTAAGGGTCATTCTTCCACAAGGACTAAGGAACATTAATATGTGTTAATTTAACGATAAGCTAGGCCGAAAAGGAATCGAAAGGTGTCAACTACCAACTAAAGTCAATTAAACTAAAACTAAGTACCAAAGATCAAATAGGATTAGGGAAAGGGATCCAACACCAACCAATCATGATTTAGGGAATTTGATGGGTGAAACATGGAGGAAAGAAAACCAAGCAACTAATTGAGGTTATTGACTCTTAACTAGCTCTAAGCCCTCTCTTAAGGGTGCATAAAACTACCTAGATCACATAATTAAGCCACTCTCATGGTCTCAAACATGCAACCAAGGGATAATCACAATGTCAATCCACAAAACCCTCACTCAAATCTCACTCTCATGAGTAATTAAGCAAGATAATAGCATAAATGTCAACCTTAATCTCCTCTCTCGATTCGATTAAGGCATCAATAAAACAAACATCCAAGTGGCTAACTAGAATGCAAGCAAATAGTAATCATGCCATTAATCAATTAATAAGCCTAATTAAACTCCTAATTTCATATTCAAACACCCAAAATCAACCATAGTTGGGTTTTCACCCAAACCCTACCCAACAAACTACTCCATAAACACAAAAATGAGAGCTTTAGTGAAATTAACAACTAATATCATGATACTAAACATTAATCTAACATTAAACTAAACAAAATAGACCATAAATAATTAAACTAAGCATGAATAATTAATCTAAGAAAAACAATTAAGATAAAGCAATAAAAGAAGATAGATAGAGTAAGAAATGCTCATTGATAGATTGTTGAATCTTTCAATACAAGTTGTCACCCTTGAATCTCCCATCTTCAATCTCTCTTTGAGTTTTCTCACCTTTCTCTCTAAACTAAGCTATGGAGGCTAACCCTCCCTAAAACGAGGGTCTTCAAGGTTCCAAGTTTGAAAATCAGAAAATCCTCCCTAAGTTTAGGTAAAAAGAGTATTTATACAACCCCCAACTAAGGGCAAAAAGGGAAAAAGAAAATAAAATAGACGTTTTCTGCAAACCCGCAGTGATCGGGCGATCCATAATGGTGATCGCCCGATCACCATGAGGCAGGAACTCTGTGGAAATCCACAGCCGTGATCGGGCGATCACTATTGTGATCGGGTGATATATCGATATCTTATAGAGTTTTTCCCTTTCTTTACAAGCTAAATTATGCTATATTGATGCTCTTAGGAGCTATTTATGCTAACTATTTCGATATAGTTGTGGTTTGTGTGTTCTATATCATTTTTGCAGGTTTTAGGGAAAAACTCCCTATTTACTTGATGTTTTGAGCACCACGCTATAGCGGAAAGTTATGAGGCATCTTTGAGGTCTCAAGATGGTATTTGGACCCCATTATGAAGAAGTAAGTGTGCAAAGACTTGGCGTCTGAAGCCAAGCAAAGCAAGGCAAGAAGAAGACTCGCCCGATCGGGTCGGGCAACAACTGCCCGATCGGGTACGAGTGAAGAAGCTGAAGTTCAGGTTTCCCGCCCGATCGGGCGGCCTTGCCCGATGTGATCGGGCGGAGCAATACTTAGCCATTCTTGCTGTTTTTCTGAGAGCTGAAGAAGACATCCACCCGATGGCATCGGGTGGACTTGCCCGATCGGGTGCTGGGGTTGCGGCCCCGATCGGGTGGAATCTGCCCGATCCCATCGGGTGAAGCCTATTTTGTTGCTGCTGGAGAATTGTTCCCAGGCCCGATCGTGCGGCCTTTTGCCTGATCGGGTGGAGGACACCGCCTGATCGGGTGGAGGACACCGGGATGCGATTTTTGTTATTTTCCCCACTCTATCTTATTGTTTTCTTATGACCTATAAATACTTTTTTAGGTTATTTTTATTGGTATCTTTCATATTATTAAACACTTAGAGAGCTCTTAGCCTAGTTTATCATTGCTTTCGATTGTAGAAGAGATTCAAGTACAATTTCAATTCAATTAAAGTTTCCGCTTTCCGTCAATTTGGTAATCGTCTTGCTTATTGCTTTATTCCTTTCTCTCAATTACTTTAGTTCAATTGCTTATTTCTCAATTAGTTCATGATGCAATTCTTAGGGTTTTCAATTAGATTTGTTGTTGTCGATTTAATCATGTCTGAGTAGTTCTCTTTCTAGGGTGTTAGATAGGGAAGCCATGTTTATACCATGATTGTTACTTAGACTCCTATTGATTTCTAGGGCTTGATTAGAGTGATTGTGGTGTGGTTTGTTCTTAATTAGTGATTAATGTTAGTGGCCAATTTCATTGATTGCTTGTGGTCAATAGTTGTTTGCACAGATCCGTCTTACGACTAAAGGCCTAGGACACATCAGTAGTTCTGATTACGTTAGTGAACATGCGGCGTATGTTGAACTATGAGCTTTGAGTCTTAACCATAGCTCAACACATGCTCTAAACCCTCGACTCTTGACCTAGGTTTCGATAGTTGTTGACCTTGTTTGATTGGTATAAGCATGGTGGACCGACCTAATACCCTAGGCTTTTATTCCATAGTTAAATCCTCGACTTAATTCGTATTATTTAGCTTACTCATTAGTTCAGTTAATTCTCCATATTTTCATCTGAAGTAGTTAGTTAATTGAATATTAATATAGAAACTCTGTCTCCCTGCGGATTCGACCCTGCTACCACTGACTACCTTAGTTAGAGGACTGTAGGTTTATTTTTTAATAGGCGATACGACTTTAGCCTATCAAATTTTGGCGCCGTTGCCGGGGAGACGGCTAGTTCTCTAAGTTTTTATTTAATTATTTGGTCTACTTCTCTGTACCTCATTGGAACTTCATTGTTTCAATCGAGGTACCCTTTACTGCTGCTTTTTGTTTCTTTTGTATGCCCAGGTCCCAAAGACACGGTTCCCCCATTCCAGCGGACCCCGATCTTGATAGGACAATCAGGCGGATCCGAAAGATAAAGCAGAAAGAAAAGCAGTCTGTTCAGCTGAACATCTCTGGAACAGACACCTTGAGTTCAGTTATGTCAAAATCACTGAAGTCATATGGGGTGCCCAACCCAGATGGTCTCTCCACTGCACCTACCATGCCCACCATTGCCGCGGCAAATTTTGAGATTAAGCCTGGACTCATCAGCATGGTCCAGCAAAATCAGTTTGGTGGGCATCCTACTGAAGATCCGGCAAATCATCTGCAACGGTTTCAACAACTTTGTTGAACCGTTAAACATGCCGGCGTCACTCCAGATCAACTTAAAGTCATGTTATTCGAGTTTTCATTGAGAGATAGAGCCCAAAAATGGTTGAACGATGTGAAAGAAACCGAGTGGAGTGAGATTTCTGCTGCATTTCTGAGAGAGTATTACCCACCCACTAAAACAGCAGAAATCAGAAATAAACTGGCCACGTTTTCCCAAGAGCCTGATGAAACATTACGGGAAGCGTGGGCTAGGTTTAGAGATCTACAGAGAGAGTGTCCACACCATAATATGGACAAATGGTTCTTGACGCAGACATTCAATAATGGTCTGCAGCCTCAGACGAAGTGTATTGTTGATTCGTCTGCAGGAGGAGTGTTTTTAGACAAGGCAGTTGATGAGGGTTATGAATTCATATCAAATCTTGCAGCCAATGACCATTCATCATCTAGGAGTTTGAATAAGAAGGTACTTGAAGTTGACGCTATTTCATTGCTTACATCTCAGATGGCGCAACTAACTCAGCAGCTAATGAAGTCTTCTAGTCCGACACCTCCACCCATGAGTATCAATGCTATGTCTGCAGTAGCATCCATTACCTCATCTTACTGCGAGGTATGTGGTGTTCAGGTTCACTTTGGGCATGACTGTCAGTTCAGTCAATTTCAGATGGAGCAGGCAAACGCCTTTCAACAAAGGCCACAAACCTTCCCCCCTCCACATAACTACCAAAATCCACAAAACTATCAACCTCCACCTCCACAAAACTATCCTAAACCCTCATACCATCAAGCCCCACAAAACTTTCAAATACCCTCTTCACAAAACTTCCACAACCACAATAATTTCCAAACCCCACAAAATTTTCCCACCCCACCTCCACAAAACAACAACCCACAAGAGCCTAGCAATTCTGAACTGATGAAACTGATATTATCTATGCAAAAGGCAAATGAGGAAACACGGAGGGCCCAAGAGGAAGCACGGAGGAACCAAGAGAAGCATATCAAACTTCTCGAGGCTCAAGTTGCCCAGTTGGCAGAAACTAATGCACAGAGGCAGCAGGGACAATTGCCAGGGCAACCCGTTCAGAGAGAACATGTGAATGACATCACTCTTCGTAGTGGCATTGCATATGATGCCCCTCCAGTGCCCATTGATGAGGTTACCCCGACTGCAGGGAAGAAGAGGGTGGTAGAGGAAGGGAAAAGGAAGAATTCGACGTCTGAAGTCGATTTGTCTGCAGAAGCTGAACAGACAGGGAAGAAAAAGGAGAAGGTTTCTGAAACGCCTTTTACACCAAGGCTACCTTTTCCTCACAGGATGCAACAATCCAAGGTCGATCAGCAGTTTGGTAAGTTCTTGGCTATGGTCAAGAACCTTGAGGTAACAATTCCATTCACAGATTTAATTACCCAAGTGCCTGTTTATACCAAATTTCTGAAAGACATGATCACTAAGAAAAGAGACTTTGGTGGGGTAGAACGTGTCGCTCTTACTGAAGAGTGTAGTGCTTTTATTCAAAATAAAACCCCACCAAAGTTAAAAGATCCTGGTAGTTTTTCTATACCCTGCCATCTTGGACCTATTTTTATTGATAAGGCTTTGTGTGATTTAGGTACTTATGTTTCTGTTATGCCATTGTCTGTTTATAAGAAACTAAACATGGGAGCCCTTAAATGCACACAAATCACTTTACAGATGGCGGATCGTTCTATAAAATACCCTCTAGGTGTTTTAGAGGACGTTCCTGTTAGGGTAGGGAAATTCTATATTCCTGTTGATTTTGTGGTGTTAGATATGGATGAGGATGCCCAGATTCCTATTATCTTGGGTAGGCCGTTTTTGTGTACTGCTGGTGCTGTCATTGATGTCAAGTCTGGGTCTTTAACTCTAAGTGTTGGTGACGATAAAGTGATTTTTAAACTAACCAATGCTTTTAAGGCACCTATGCTTGAACAATCTTGTTGCAGGGATGAGGTTCTGGATGAAGTAGGTGTGGAGAAGGTTCCAATTCCACCTAAGGTTGCCTCGCCGTCTGGAGGCATTATCAAGAAGATTTGGAGGAGAAAGATGTTTGATGAGGGTGGCACTCATTGCCAAGCCCTTCTATGTGAGAGAGGGAGGATTATGGTCGTGCGGGACCTTTATAAACCAGCGCTGTGCGAGAGGCAACTCGTATTATTCTTTCCCTTTTTTCCTTTTCTTTTCATTTTTTTTAATTCTTTTTATTTTTCTTCTTTTTGTGCGCGAGAATGAGGGCACTAACATTGTTTTTCCTCTTAGCATAGTCCTTATCACCTTTTGGCATTGAGGACACTGCCAAGTTCAGCTTGGGGGAGGAGTTCTGTTTGTAATCCCTATCTCTTCTACTGCTTTCTAGGATAGATTTACTGCTTTCAAAAATACTGAAAAAAATCAAAAAAATATGGTTCCCATGACTGGTTTTGTTGCCTCCCTGTGCCCCTTGCTGTGCTCTATTTGAAAACGACTTGACTTTGTTTTCTGGATAGCTGGGCATTTGTGATCTTAAGGCTATGATTTGATGTTTGATTGCTATGATTTCGAGCATTTTTGGATTATATTAGACCACTTTGTGCTGCATACCTGAATTGGTTAGACTGTGAGGCCTCTTTATAGCCTATTGGATTCATATTATTATCCAGTCTATTCTTGTGTGTTAGTTCCTCTTTAGTGGATTGATCTTGACTTTGGCTTCGTACTTGTCTGATTTTAGATGACTTATAGCATGTGCTATGATAGAGGCGTTCTTTTGTCTTATTCTTGAGCTTCAGAGTGAGTTTTTGATATACTTTTATCCTCCTTAGCCCCGCTGAGCCTAATGACTTGTTTCGTGTTACTTAAACCCCTATTATGAGCCAAAAGCCTTCAGTTGATATTATTCCAAGCCTAGCTTGGGGGAGCTTTTGTATGGGTTGAGTTTGAGATTGGTTTGTTGGTTTAGTTTGGTTTTTGAGGAATTTGAAAGTGTATTTGCTGTGGTTTGAGAGTGAGAAAGAGAAAAGAAAAAGCAAGTTTAGAGTTGCGTGAATGAAGTTCAGAAAAATGAAAGAAAAATGAAATGAAAATTCAAAAGAATTCTAGTTCTTTCATTCACGTACGTTCATAAAGGAATATTTGCTCCATTGCTAGAAAATTGGGTTTGTTATGAGCTTTTCATTGATTTATGAGAGTTGGGTTACTTTACATGGTTTTATGGTGATTGTTGGGAGTTGTGTAGGCCATCTTAGGCCTTGTTTGAATGATTTATGCTCCCCCTTTCTTGGTTTTTCCACCACATTACCCAAAAGTATCCCCTACCTCTCGCCTAAACCCCATTACAACCCTATAAAGTCCTCTTGAGCTTATGTCTGCATTGTTCATTTGATTGATTTCGAGTCAGTTTGTCAAAGCTAGGGAGTATTTCTGCTAATTGAGTCGACTTGACTAGGTTGAGCATCATTGAACCTTCTTAAACACATGAGAGTGTGAGTGGGAAGGGTACTTATGGTCGGGTTGGTGAGTGTTCGGGCATATTCTTTGCCTGCCACAAAATAGAGAGGAGTGACACCCTTGTGAGAGCCTTTTCAGGATTTGTATGCCTTGTGGATGCTTGAGTTTGATATATTGCTTGAATGAGTGGTGGTTGGATGGATTTGATTAGCCAAACTTGAATTATGCCTGCTTGAACGATTCTTAGTCTTGAAAATGTTTTGAGCTTTGATTTGTTTTTATCTATGCGGTGAGGCAATCTATTCCATGTTCATGTTCTGTTTGCTTGAGGACAAGCAAAGGTTTAGCTTGGGGGAGTTTGATATCACGTTTTTATATAGAGTTTTCTCCCTTATTTACAAGCTAATTTGTGCGTCATTGGAGCTCTTGGGAGCTATTTTGTGCTAACTATCGTATATAGTTGTGGTTTTGTATTTTAGTGTTGAATTGCAGGTTTTAGGAAGTTTTCTCCTTATTCCCGAGCCATTTGGAAGCAACCACGACTTTACGAGATGTTACGAGGCACGTAGGATGGCTCACGAGCTTTATGGGTAGTTTAGGAGGTCCCAAGACCCCTAAACGTGAAGATTAGGAAGCCAAAGAGTCAAAAAAGAGGTTTTCGTGCACCGATCGGGCAGAAATGGCCCGATCGGGCGAAGATTTATTGATCGGGTATGAAAGTTGCGGACCCGATCGGGCGAGGAAGCATGTCCCTAGACCCGATCGGGTGCCAACCGCCCGATCCGATCCGGTCCTTTGCATTTTATGGTTGCTGCTGCTGCTACGCCACAAGACGCCAAACGACAAGCTTGTTGGGCACCCGATCCACGACCCGATCGGGTGGAGGCCCAGTTGGCCTGTCGCTGCTGCGCTGCTGTTATATCAAAGCCCAAACAAAGTTTGCTGAAATGGGTGTGGACCCGATCGGGTACTGTGCTCGAGCCCGATCGGGTCTGGTGCATTTGTCGCGAATTTCGTCTTTTGCTTCCTATTTTTAATTAGAATTGAGGGGTATTATAAATATCGTTTTTCTCATTATTTAGAGACATCTTTTATTCATCTTTCATTAGCTTTAGACTAGTTTTATCCTTCATTGTTCTTTGTTCAATTCAAACACTTTAGATTAATTTAGAGGTGATCAAACCTATTTCGATTTCAATAAAAGTTCCTGCTTTCCGTTAATTGGTATTCTTTCTTACCCTAATCTCTTTTGTTATTCTCAATTGCTTAGTTTATTTATTTAATCGTTCATGATGCAATTGTTAGGGTTTCACATTAGTTTTGTTGTTGTTAATTCGATTATTAGTGAGTAGTTCTCTTTCTAGGGTGTTAGATAGGAAAGCCATGTTTATACCATGATTGTGATTTAGACTCTTATTGATTTCTAGGGCTTGATTAGGGTGATTGTGATGTGATTTGTTCTTTATTGAGTAATTAATGTTATTGTGCAGTTTCGTTGGTTGCTTGTGGTTAATAGTTGTTTGCACAGATCCGTCTTACGACTAGAGGCCTAGGACACGTCAGTAGTTCTGATTACGTTAGTGAACATGCGGCGTATGTTGAACTATGAGCGTTGAGTCTTAACCATAGCTCAACATAGGCTCTAATCCCCCGACTCTTGACTTAGGTTTTGATAGTTGTTGACCTTGTTTGATTGGTATAAGCATGGTGGACCGACCTAATACCCTAGGTTTTTATTCCATAGTTAAATCCTTTGTTTAATTCGTCTTTCTTAGCTTAATCATTAGTTTAATTAATTCCTTCCTGATTTACTCTAGAGTAGCTGAATTGGTTGAATATTTATTTAGAAACTCTGTCTCCCTGTGGATTCGACCCTGCTTCCACTGACTACCTAGTTAGAGGTCTGTAGGTTTATTTTTGATTAGGTGATACGACTAAAACCTATCAAGGCATCAATAAAACAAACATCCAAGTGGCTAACTAGATTGCAAGCAAATAGTAATCATGCCATTAATCAATTAACAAGCCTAATTAAACAACTAATTTCATATTCAAACACCCAAAATCAACCATAGTTGGGTTTTCACCCAAACCCTACCCAACAAACTATCGCCCGATCACCATGAGGCAGGAACTCTGTGGAAATCCACAGCCGTGATCGGGCGATCACTATTGTGATCGGGTGATATATCGATATCTTATAGAGTTTTTCCCTTTCTTTACAAGCTAAATTATGCTATATTGATGCTCTTAGGAGCTATTTATGCTAACTATTTCGATATAGTTGTGGTTTGTGTGTTCTATATCATTTTTGCAGGTTTTAGGGAAAAACTCCCTATTTACTTGATGTTTTGAGCACCACGCTATAGCGGGAAGTTATGAGGCATCTTTGAGGTCTCAAGATGGTATTTGGACCCCATTATGAAGAAGTAAGTGCGCAAAGACTTGGCGTCTGAAGCCAAGCAAAGCAAGGCAAGAAGAAGACTCGCCCGATCGGGTCGGGCAACAACTGCCCGATCGGGTCGGGCAACAACTGCCCGATCGGGTACGAGTGAAGAAGCTGAAGTTCAGGTTTCCCGCCCGATCGGGCGGCCTTGCCCGATGTGATCGGGCGGAGCAATACTTAGCCATTCTTGCTGTTTTTCTGAGAGCTGAAGAAGACATCCACCCGATGGCATCGGGTGGACTTGCCCGATCGGGTGCTGGGGTTGCGGCCCCGATCGGGTGGAATCTGCCCGATCCCATCGGGTGAAGCCTATTTTGTTGCTGCTGGAGACTTGTTCCCAGGCCCGATCGTGCGGCCTTTTGCCTGATCGGGTGGAGGACACCGCCTGATCGGGTGGAGGACACCGGGATGCGATTTTTGTTATTTTCCCCACTCTATCTTATTGTTTTCTTATGACCTATAAATACTTTTTTAGGTTATTTTTATTGGTATCTTTCATATTATTAAACACTTAGAGAGCTCTTAGCCTAGTTTATCATTGCTTTCGATTGTAGAAGAGATTCAAGTACAATTTCAATTCAATTAAAGTTTCCGCTTTCCGTCAATTTGGTAATCGTCTTGCTTATTGCTTTATTCCTTTCTCTCAATTACTTTAGTTCAATTGCTTATTTCTCAATTAGTTCATGATGCAATTCTTAGGGTTTTCAATTAGATTTGTTGTTGTCGATTTAATCATGTCTGAGTAGTTCTCTTTCTAGGGTGTTAGATAGGGAAGCCATGTTTATACCATGATTGTTACTTAGACTCCTATTGATTTCTAGGGCTTGATTAGAGTGATTGTGGTGTGGTTTGTTCTTAATTAGTGATTAATGTTAGTGGCCAATTTCATTGATTGCTTGTGGATAATAGTTGTTTGCACAGATCCGTCTTACGACTAAAGGCCTAGGACACATCAGTAGTTCTGATTACGTTAGTGAACATGCGGCGTATGTTGAACTATGAGCGTTGAGTCTTAACCATAGCTCAACACATGCTCTAACCCCTCGACTCTTGACCTAGGTTTCGATAGTTGTTGACCTTGTTTGATTGGTATAAGCATGGTGGACCGACCTAATACCCTAGGCTTTTATTCCATAGTTAAATCCTCGACTTAATTCGTATTATTTAGCTTACTCATTAGTTCAGTTAATTCTCCATATTTTCATCTGAAGTAGTTAGTTAATTGAATATTAATATAGAAACTCTGTCTCCCTGCGGATTCGACCCTGCTACCACTGACTACCTTAGTTAGAGGACCGTAGGTTTATTTTTGATTAGGTGACACGATTAAAACCTATCATCGGGCGATCACTTTTGTGAGCGGGCGATCCAAAGGTGGATCGGGCGATCCACCTGCCCGTCAGCACAGGACAGTTGAACTTGTAAAGGTCATAACTCCTTCGTTTCTTGTCGGAATCAAGCGTGTGAACTCTTGTTGGAAAGCTATTGAGATGAACTTCAATGTCCAACTTTAATCACTACCAAATGATGTTTAGTTTTTGAGATATGATCTTTTGAAGTCAACCATTGTGCAAAACATGAAGGAAACTTGGTAGATTTTGCTTCCTTAACCTCCTTTTGCCTTTCTTTATTCATTACTCATGCTCTAAACCTTGAATATGCATTCTTGGGGCTTTTGTAGGTAAATCAAATGGTTACTTTGATAGTACCTACATACAACACGAATGAAATGGCATAAAAAGGTCATAGAAAATGAGCGAAAAGGCTAAAAATCTACAAAAGAGCTACAATCACTAACAAAACGTGAATTGAGCAAAATGAAACTATAAATTGCAAGATAATTAAGAAAAATGATTCAAATCAAAGGAAAATAAGAGGTTTAGAGTGATATAAATATCACTCATCAAACTCCCCCAAACTTGATTCTTTGCTTGTCCTCAAGCAAGTCAACATGCATAACAAGGGGATGCAACAAGGTGACTCAACAAAACTAAACAAAAATGAGATCACCAAATAGTGAAAGAAAAAGGAAAAAGAAAAACTAACTCACTTTCGTAGGAATCACGGTTGTATTTAGCTTATGCAACAAGCCCTTTAAACTAGGGGTGTGCAAAAAAATCCGATCCGAAATATCCGATATCCGACCAATAATTTCGGATATCCGATCCGGTTTTAAAAATTCGGATCGGATATCCGGTTTTAAAATCGGATATTCGGATCAGATACGGATACGTGTTTTGAAAATCCGGATAATCCGAATATCCGGATTTAAAAAAAAAAACCATTTTTGGTTTTTTAGTTTCTACTTTGACCTAACTCTTCACTCATCAGACACTCATCTTCCTTCATTGCCTCACTAGCCTCACGCTAAACACTCATCTTCCTTCATTGCCTCACTAGCCTCACGCTCATTTTCCCTCACTCATCTTCGCCGACGCCATCACTCAACTGACAGTCGCCGGATTTTTCGCTCACTTCTAAGTCGCCGACGCCGTCACTCACCTTCGCTCCGTCGCCGGATTTTGTCGCCGTCCCTTTCCTTCGCTCACTCACCTTCAATCACTCATCTTTACTTTTGATTATTGTATGTTTTGTTTGCAGTTTCGCACCCATATGTAACTCTCCACATTGCAATCAAAGAAGAAATCTTTGCTTTCATCAAATAGAAGTAATGAAGTAGATTCAGAGTAAAAAATGTTGGCCATTTAATAAATTTAAACAAAAACCCAGATTGATTTTAAACTTATCAAATTTGGGTTTCATAGTTTGGTGTTTGGAAGTTGGAAGTTGGAAGGTTGAAGATGGCAGGAACTTATATTGGACTTACATTGTAAAAAAATATGGCAGTCTTGGAAAATGGCAGGAACTTTTTTAAAAAAAACAAGCAATTTTATAAATCCGGATTATCCGATCCGGAAATTCGGATATCCGGAAATACGGATAACTGGATCATCCGGAACGGATCCGGAATTCATTTCTTTGTATCCGGAAATCCGAATATCCGAATTTCCGGATCGGATCTGATCCGGTATCCGGTTTTGAACACCCCTACTTTAAACCCCTAGGATGACCCTAGTGGACGAGGATGGTCTCGTGGGGGTTTTCAGAAGGCATACCCACAAAGCCAAAACACCAACTCAAACATGCAACAACGCAAGAATGAAAACATCACCAAGGTGTGAGAGATGGAATCAAGAGTGGACCACAAGCAAGCATATATGAGAATGTTTTCTTTCAATTCCAACACAACACATGAGTAGAAAAGGAGGTTATGAGATGAGCTAAATTAAGGTGTAAGTTCAACAAATTCTCTAACTCTTCCACTACTTTCAACGCCATTGCTCCAAGGGTCATTTAGTTCACAAACTCATGTATAGGATGAGAAAACCGACTCAAGTAACTCTAGTCCTCAATGTGCGGAATATTTTCCCCCAAACATAGCATTTTCATTATTATGGAGATGAAGATATGGAAATAGTGATGCAACTACTAAGGAGTGCGGGGTTTAGTCTTCGCCCTCTTTGTGCGGTCCGTCCACCCACGAAGCAGACATGTTTCTCAGGCACGGCACCAAGTACTCGGTCGGAGACGCACTAGGAGGAAAAACATTCATACTCAAGCCGCAACGATCCCGTCGCCACTAGGGAGTTCTATTTCACTTTTTCGAACCCCCACTTGAGCATTGGAATGCGCTAGAACCTTGGTTACTAACCACCCTTTCGCAACTCTTATTGAAAATATGCATTTTTTTTCTTTTTGTTTCTTTTCATTTTATTTAGGCTACTAGCCTTTTTCATAAAACCAAATTTTTTTCTTTTTTATAGGGTGGTGAAAATGCCAAGCTATTTGGGGTAGATTATCAAATGCACTAGGGGACCCAAGTTATGAGAACCAAGTAAGGACTTCATATATCATGAAGCTTAGAACTAAGTGACTTATTTAAGGAGAATTTTGTTGTTTTTGTTTATGAGTTATTTGACTTGATGGCAAAACAACAAAGTTTAAGTCATCCCAAAACTCCCTAATCTACACATGTTCCAATATTAGGTCACACAATTCCATTCTCATTTCCGCTTGCTTTGTTCATCATAAACTCTTTCAAATAGAAACGATCTTGGGTATTTATTTTTTCTTGAGTTCTATTTATTCTAATTTTTTGTATTTTGATTTTTCTAAAAAAGGTTCTCTTGAAAGGAAAAAAAAAGAAAGAAAGAAAAATAAAATATTTTTGGGTTTTGAAATTTATTGAATATATAAAGAAAAAAAAGTATATACATCTCCCCTAAGCTAGAGAATAGCTATAACTCCCCCAAACTTGAATGAAGCATTGTCCTCAATGCTTAAAAAAATGGAATCAATGGAGGGAGGGGAGAAAAAACATTCAACAAATAAACATATGTTCCACAAAACATAAATCATTAGAAAAAGAGAGAAGGAATGATGCTACCGTATAATAGGTGGGTGTAAATACCCGCAAATGACCCAATCGTTCCCTTGCTAATCAATCTTCTTCAAAACCATGTTTGTTTTCCATATGATATGGAGAATGAATCTTGCTAAAAATATGTACCTAAATCAATATTAAAGGAAAAAAAAGTAAAAATAAAAGCAATAAAACACGGGTTACTTCCCGAGAAAGGCTTGTTTAAGGTCCTAAGCACGACCTTTCTAATAAATATCCCAACAAAGATCGCAAAAGTTTGTCATAAGCACTCGTACACATTTCAATTATTATTAAGTATGCAATGAGAAAACAAAGAGTGTCTATGAAGTGTAATGAAACTCCATGCCAATGAGTAGAGCAATGCCGAAAAGAAGAAGGGTCAAAAGGGAAGATAAGAAAATAAGAAGAGGAATCAAAACAAGAAGACAAAGAAGAATAAAGTGGCAAACTCTCCTCAAGAAACTCATTTTTGTTGGCAATCTCACTTCTTCCTCTAAGAACGACCGAATGGGGCACTTGAAAGTAAAATGAAGCAAGAGGCTCATCTAGTGGAGACATTTTAAGAAAATAATGTAATGAGATGGGAGGGGAAGGAAGTAGGTCGAGCTTTCGTGAAAAGGGGATATGAGGTGAAGGAATAGAAACTAAGGTTTCACAAATGACTTCACCTATATCGCAAGTCTTTGGATCACACACTCTTTCAACCAATGACTCCCTACAAACATCTTTGCCATTGTCTAAAACCTCAAAAACATCATTAATCACCAAATGAGGTATTTCACTCTCAAATTGACCAAGGTCTTCACTCGACAAGGAAGGGATTGGATAACATGAGTTTTCAAGATTGGATACCGCATGATCCTCAACATTATTCTCACTCTCAACAAAACTCACATCATCATCATTCCTAATCAAACTCTCATAAATTAACCGCGCCCTTAACAATATTAGGTCCATTTCAATTTGTCGTGAAGGGTCATCAATGGATTGACGGTCGGATTTAGGAAAGGGCTCTAAATTGCCATTTTCTTTCCCATCCCTATCATCTAGTTTTGGTTCTTCATTCAAAGGTAGAGTGAGGATTTGGGATGGGGGTAGAGAGGGTGAGGTCAAGACTTTTTGAAAGAGAGTTCAACTTGGTTCTATTTGTTTTAACCTCTTCAAAATCGTCATCATCATACACAAAACCTTGAGAATCCTTAAACTCATGCAACAATGATGATAATTTAGCCTCTATATCACCCTTTCTCCTCCACTCTTCCTTAATAGCCTCATTCAACATGCTATTTATTTTCATTTGGCTCTTCATAAATTCTAAAATTTGTGCCTCAAACGGATTCAAATTAGAACTTATCTCACAAGTCATTTCTCCATTAACAAGTTGATCAAGAAGAAGCTCAAAGCTAGATTTTGATGGTTCGGATTGCAAATGAAAACCAATTTGAGGAGAAGGATCATAATCAAGCAAATGAGGATTAATCATAGGGTCATGAGGCACATCATTGAAATTCATGCCAAAATTAAAAGAATATTGAGAAGTAGCATGGATATCATTCACGTTAGAGTGTACCTCGTTACAATGAGCATACAAAAGAGGTGGACTAGAATCATGCATATTAGGCTCGCTAGGATGAACATTTGGCACATCAAGGGACCTCATGCAAGAATTGGTAGAATCATGACAATTTACATAAACTTCCCAATCATAGGTATCCCTAGCAAACCACATGTAGAAATTCCAAGCTTCATCCAAAGATATAGTTCGAAATTCACCATTAAACATATTCTCAATCACTTCTCTAGTATACTCATTTAACCCCCAATAAGTTATCTCACAAGCCTCCTAAATATTATACCCATGGTAATTGAGAAAGTCCTCAAGTCTATTGAAGAACTTCCAAAATGGTTCATTTTCAAATTGAGGAAAAGAAGTGCTTGCCATTTTCTTTGTTTTTCTTTTTTTAAAAGAAAGGAAAAAACTATGCACAATGACCTAGACTCATCTAATCAACACAAGTCAATGAAAGCCGAAGTCCCCGGCAACGGTGCCATTTTGATATAGGGAAAATTAGGTCGTTACTAATCCCCCTAAAATCAAACTAATACCTAACTAGACCACTAAACTAAGTAAAATGGTAAGTAAGGGTCATTCTTCCACAAGGACTAAGGAACATTAATATGTGTTAATTTAACGATAAGCTAGGCCGAAAAGGAATCGAAAGGTGTCAACTACCAACTAAAGTCAATTAAACTAAAACTAAGTACCAAAGATCAAATAGGATTAGGGAAAGGGATCCAACACCAACCAATCATGATTTAGGGAATTTGATGGGTGAAACATGGAGGAAAGAAAACCAAGCAACTAATTGAGGTTATTGACTCTTAACTAGCTCTAAGCCCTCTCTCAAGGGTGCATAAAACTACCTAGATCACATAATTAAGCCACTCTCATGGTCTCAAACATGCAATCAAGGGATAATCACAATGTCAATCCATAAAACCCTCACTCAAATCTCACTCTCATGAGTAATTAAGCAAGATAATAGCATAAATGTCAACCTTAATCTCCTCTCTCGATTCGATTAAGGCATCAATAAAACAAACATCCAAGTGGCTAACTAGAATGCAAGCAAATAGTAATCATGCCATTAATCAATTAATAAGCCTAATTAAACTCCTAATTTCATATTCAAACACCCAAAATCAACCATAGTTGGGTTTTCACCCAAACCCTACCCAACAAACTACTCCATAAACACAAAAATGAGAGCTTTAGTGAAATTAACAACTAATATCATGATACTAAACATTAATCTAACATTAAACTAAACAAAATAGACCATAAATAATTAAACTAAGCATGAATAATTAATCTAAGAAAAACAATTAAGATAAAGCAATAAAAGAAGATAGATAGAGTAAGAAATGCTCATTGATAGATTGTTGAATCTTTCAATACAAGTTGTCACCCTTGAATCTCCCATCTTCAATCTCTCTTTGAGTTTTCTCACCTTTCTCTCTAAACTAAGCTATGGAGACTAACCCTCCCTAAAACTAGGGTCTTCAAGGTTCCAAGTTTGAAAATCAGAAAATCCTCCCTAAGTTTAGCTAAAAAGAGTATATACAACCCCCAACTAAGGGCAAAAAGGGAAAAAGAAAATAAAATAAACGTTTTCCGCAAACCCGCAGTGATCGGGCGATCCATAATGGTGATCGCCCGATCACCATGAGGCAAATCTACAGCCGTGATCGGGCGATCACTATTGTGATCGGGCGATCCACCTGCCCGTCAGCACAGGACAGTTGAACTTGTAAAGGTCATAACTCCTTCGCTTTTTGTCGGAATCAAGCGTGTGAACTCTTGTTGGAAAGATATTGAGATGAAATTCAATCTCCAACTTGAATCACTACCAAATGACGTTTAGTTTGTGAGATATGAGCATTTGAAGTCAACCATTGTGCAAAACATGAAGGAAACTTGGTAGATTTTGCTTCCTTAACCTCCTTTTGCCTTTATTTCTTCATTACTCATGCTCTAAACCTTGAATATGCATTCTTGGGATTTTGTAGGTAAATCAAATGGTTAATTTGATAGTACCTACATACAACACGAATGAAATGGCATAAAAAGGTCATAGAAAATGAGCGAAAAGGCTAAAAATCTACAAAAGAGCTACAATCACTAACAAAACGTGAATTGAGCAAAATGAAACTATAAATTGCAAGATAACTAAGAAAAATGATTCAAATCAAAGAAAAATAAGAGGTTTAGAGTGATATAAATATCACTCATCAAGGGTCGGAATATCGCTTTTGGGAAAGTGTTCCCATACACGCCTAGAGGATCGATTCTTTCGTTGTTGTCATTTGTGTGATCATCTTGTGTTTCCCGGTTACGAGTTCTAACATTTGTTCCCTATAAATTGATTTGATATGAGATCTTGGACCATAAACTGCACATTTCCTATCGATTTAGTAAGTTATAAGTTTTTCATCAACAGGAAAGAAATCATGAATCTTTAATGTAGTTACATAATACGCTTAGTTTCTGTCATAACAGCTACGCCTACTTTGCAAGAAACGTCTATTACTATATCGCGTTAAAGTAGCCAAAAGATATGGTAGAAATTTTTTATGAGGCTAGGTTAATTTTTTAACTTGTAATACCATCTGCTGTATAATTCATGTTCATTTATGTATGATGTTGGAAATAAATAGTGTTTCTTTTAGTCTGCTAAAAGTAGTACCAAAATCTAGTTTGACACTCTTCTTCTATGTTGGATCACTTCCAGATGAATTGGGTACAGAATTGCCTATCCAGTGTTATAGACCGGATTTGATGGACAAGGTAGATGATAATGTAAGGGAAGGATTAGTGATTTTAATGGTGATTTGAGAACTTAGAAATGGAACTTGGATTGATAGGATGAATATATTACATAAACCCTAAGAATAATACAAGCTAAGTACTACACTACAAAAGATTCATTCTCTCATTAATTTTCATGATGACTACTCTCTCTCTACTTAGCTCTATTTATAGATAAGTTAACCCTAAAACTTCTAATCCCTAAATTATTATAAACTACCTAAAATAGCCTTATCCTAGTAATATCCATTCATTACATCCAGCAACTCTTCTGTGGAACAAAAGATCAGAACACTCAAGGATAAAATGAGCTCTCTGGAAGCTAGAGATTGTGATGTCCGCACGGAGCTTGAGCATACAGAGATTCAGCTAGGAAAGAAGAGGAGAAGCGATGGTCCAGGTCAAAGAGCTTCTTCCAATGCCAGCCTCACAGCTTTCATAGGCAAATTCATTGAAGAAATTGATGAACTTATTCAATGAGGCGAATTTTCTTATGGGCTTGTGTTGTCTAATCAAGAAAACACAAGATTACCATTATTGTTGGGGGTAAAACCTGTTGGAATAATTTCCAACAGAATTATGAAAGGATTCTAGGATGGCTACGAAACTAGGAACACCACATCATTAGCGTGTACGGGATGGGAAGTGTAGGGAAAACTACAGTCTTGATGCAGATACACAATAAGCTGTTGCAGGGTTCTAACCTTTATGTGCGTGATTACTGGTTAACTGTCTCACAAAACTGGAGTGTGCACAAATTGCAAGAAGACATTGCCAAATTACTTGACATGGATAGACTTATTGAAGATGATGAGAGGAAGAGAGCAGCTATGTTATACAATAAGATTAGCTGCTAATGGCTCAAGTGTACTCATCTTAGATGACATGTGGAAACCATTTTCAGAAAAATGATGTTGGAATCTCTCTTGAAGGAAGTAATTGCAAAATCGTTCTAAGAACTCTCTCGCTAGAAGTGCGTCGGAGGGTATGCAAAGACTTTGTCATCAAGGCTGAAATTCTCCAAGAAGGTGAAGCTTGGGACTTGTTTGTTGCCAAGCTCGGGAACTATGACACACTCAAGGTGGAAGCACGACAAATAACAAGGTCTGTTGCTGAGGAGTGTGGTGGTTTACCACTTGCAATTACTATAATGACTCCCTGTATGAATGGGATAGCTGACATATATGAGTGGCAAATGCTTTAAATGAGCTAAGACATCCTGCCACGGGAAAATTGAAATGGAAGATGATGTGTTCTGCTTATTGCAATTAACTTATGATCGCTTGAATGACAAGATGCTCCAGAACTACTTCTTAAGCTGCATTCTATATCCTGAAGACGAGGATATAAAGAGAGCAACATTTAGATCTTTGGATTAATGCGGGACTGTTAGATGAAATAGAGGGAAGGGAAGAGCGCGTAGTGAAAGGACATGACTATAATGATGACAAAATAATCTCCTTGCTTATGGCATAATCAGGATTTTCAGGACTAATGCTGAGTGAAATGCCAGAAGAGAAGAAGTGGAACAAGGATCTAAAGAAGGTCTGATTGAGTTATAACCAAATAACAGAAATCTCATATGGCTTGGCACATGTGACCTTACAACTTGCAGTTCTGATGCTTTCTCGTAATTATTTTCTTAAGCAACTCCCAGAATCATTCTTTTACGCACATGAGATCCCTCTTTGTTCTTGATTTGTCTTACGCTGCGATCGAGAGTCTACAGGATAGTATTTGTAATTTGGAAAATCTAAGAGCACTCTTACTTGAAGGACATGAAGACTTTCAACAAGTACCTTCAGTAGCAAAGCTTACAAACCTTAGGGTTTTGAGGCTTCCTTCGCATGCCGAATTCGAGCATTTTCCTATACCAACCGAGGGGATTAAAAGCTTGAAGCATATGGAGGAGCTAACCTTGGTGTTGGACAATGTTAGATGGTGTGAGTAGTTGAATAGAGTTATAAAATCTTGGCTGGAAGAAATTTTGGCTCAAGGGGACGTTTGAGCCTGACTATCAGTTGAATCACGAAAAGTTTATATTAGAATAGTGACTAGTGAGGATAACATCTATGAAATTCGATAGTGAGTGCAAAGAGGGACCAATAATACCTAGCACAACCAAAGCGCTGGAGGTGACAAATATTAGTGCATTTAAGTATCAAAGTTTGGGAAAACTGTTGCCCTCATCGGTTGGTGGAAAAGAGTTGAAGAAGTTGGTATTGGGCTGTAAGGGATTAGAGTACTTATCAACATCAGCAGTAGAGCTGCTAGTCTCCATCATAGTTCCCTCTCTTGACACACTTAAATTATTAGCGGTGGTGGATATGACTGATTTGAGAGGGTTAACAGTCTGCTTCCATTTGGAAAGACTCAAAAGTGCACGACTGCAAGAAGTTGGAAGCAATATTGGGCAATTGCTCATCATCATCATCTCCACATGGGGTGACCAGGACACTAGTTTCTGATTCAATGAATGCTTGCTATCCAAACTACAACCCAATTTTTCCAATACCTAAACTAAGGGTGTTAAAGTTGGCAGAACGACTAAATTTAGGGCAATTGGTGTCCATGGTACAACCTACTTTTGTCTCCCTAAGTTGTGGGTTTTACATTTACAGGTTCTACCAACATGGAGCAGCATGCACACGGTTCTACTCTCCTCTACTTATCAGGAAGTACTTAAAGAACCCAGATCCATGCTTGCCAGGGAAACAAAACTCGGCCGTTACGTAACGTAACGGCCGTTATGTAACGGATTTTGAACTTGCCCTTACGCGAAATGCCGTTACGTAACGCCGTGATGAAACAAAACTGCAGGGAAGAAGATCACATCACTTTATCAGTATTTGAGGCCTCAAAACTTCGGTTGGTTTGCTGCAGTATTGGTTCATACAAGATACTGAAATTTAGTAGTTGTTGTAGCACATTATGTTGGCCTGTTGGTAATGAACGTATTAGGATAGAACTACTTATTATAGAGAGGCAGGTCCAGTCTTGTCAAGTTGGTGACATTTTGTGATGCTGGTTTGTCTAACCAACCAATTTTATGTAATTTGTTTCACCATTTTGCTACTCCTAATTAATATTACTTATATGAAGTTATTGCATTCTGAATTCTGATATCTCAAACAATCCTGAGTTGATCATGTCGAAAGCACACATTGTCGCATTCACATATTACCATTCTTTAGTATTCGTAAAAAACTTGTCGTGTTTCCTAGTACAGGAATAAATTATAGTTAGTTTTCTAAACAAACCAATTTTTCTTTCTTTAAGGGCAAAGAAAAAAAAATTTTAAGTGCTTTAAGTTAATGCATATCTATCTATATTTCAGGAGCTCATTTCCCTGTCCATGAATTGGCGGGCTTATTTGTATTATGAGTAGCCTGGTCAGAAACGACGTGAATCTTGGAATTCAGAGTTGGTACATTAATCCTAAACCCCTTGTTTTTTCTATTTATATGTACTTAGCTTTTGCAGGTTCAATGAAACAAGGGGGAAAAAGTGACATCTAACTTGGATAGACTAATTTCCATTCAAAATCTATATGCCTAAAAAAGGTTCTAACAGCTTCTTTTTTCTGACTCAACTCAGGTTTTGTGACTTCCTCTCCATTTGCCTCCCTTTCACACAGGCAAAGTTTGTGCTTCAGTTGGATTTTGGGCCCCTTTAAGTGGTATATCATCTAACGCATTGTGTCTTGTGTGTGCCATATTAGATTAAAATACTAATATAGGGGAACTGCGTCGAATTTGATCTATTGCTCTCTCACTCTTTTTTTATTCTCCCCATGGTATATCATCTGATCCATGTTTACGTATCTTGGCTGGTTTTCATTTGAGATTTATAACAATTTGGTCTGCATTGGCTTACTAAAGTATTAAGTTAGATTCTGCTTAGTTTAATGCTTGAAGAATTGGAGATTGTTAAAATAGATGCAAGAAAGATAAAAGACACAATTTGCACGTGGTTTACTAACAATCTGTTAAGTGTTAACTAAATCAACCAGAAAAAGGGCGGAGGTTTTAATGATGTTGAGAATCATGTATTGCGGAGTTTAAATACTTAGTTTCTCATATAAATATACGACGAGACCTAAAACATAACCTAAACATAAGTTAGATCCCATGTTGGGGTGTTCGAAATTAAATGCCAGAAGATTCAAGGCATTCCAACAGGGATAATCTAGGAATGAAATTCACTATAATGTTTATACCATTAATCTGCCAAAAAGTGAGAAGCAGGCCACAAAAATTTCCTCTTTCCTTTTAGCTTTTTAGGATTGCTTTTCACTATCTACTTTTTGACTATTGCATACACCCATGAAGCTTCATGGTGAATTATATATGTTTATGCGTTTTAACAGCAACTTAGTGTTAGTGTGTAAAGTATATGTTTTAGTGGACAACTAATTAATTGACAAATATTTAGCAAGAGACTTTCTTATCCCCACATATATAAATGCACTCTAGTTGGTTTACCAATGCTCTTACATTCGTGGATATTCTCCAAAATAAAATCAGAGTAAGTTCTCCTACTCCTTTTAGCTTGCATATAGCTATTTTCAACTTCCCTTGGGTTCAGACAGTAGTTTTTGTCTCTTCATTTAACACTTGGAATGTCTGTGATTCAGTTGGGTGTCTTAGCTGGCTGGTTGTTGGTCCTACTCAACAAGGTTTTAGAAAACACCAATAAAAGGTATTAATCTCATTTTGCAAATCTGGATCTGCTACTGTTGCACTAGTGGTGTCCTTTTTCCCATTATTCAATTGCTTGCAGTAAATATTTTGTGCATAATTAGATTATTATATACTGTTAACCATGATTATATGTAGCAAATATTGGTGAGCCAATTTGCTCAAGATCCGAAGAACGACATCCTGAAACAATCCTTTCTTTCTAAGGGGGTTAATGATCAATATAGTTTTCTTTGGCTCTTACAAGAGCTTCTGATATCATTTGATTTCATGTTGATCTTGTTCACTGAGACGTAACACATATTTTTTTCACGATTGCATTTGGACAAAGTTGTAGAGGTTCACTTCTGCGTATAGAAAGAATACACACTAACAGAATGACAGATTAAATGATTATTTGGTTGACATAAAAAATCATGGAAGTATTAGGAAGTAGAAGAATATAGAGTTGTTTGGTTGATTAAATCATGGAAATTTACACTTCCTAAGAAGTTCTAGTTCCCACAAAATGAAGGAAGCTACATACTAGGTCCCCCCTGGATAAGTAGAACTTCCTATGGAAGTCTTACTTCCGAGGAAATTCAATTACATGGGAACAACCTCGTAAGTAGTATGACGTCCTAAGTTCCAATATATATTAACCACTTGCAGCTTTTTCCGTTCCACTTTTCAGTGGTTTAGAATTACTACTGATCATGGTGGATTTAAAAAGCCCGATATTTTGGCCGTTTCGACCGTATCACCCGTGACAACAAGGGTTCGCCGCGTTTTTTCCGCTACAAAAAGTCACTTTGCAAGTTTTTTGCATTTTTTTTATAGAGATTTCTTATCTTTACTTATATAGTTGTACCGGTCTACTTCCAATAATGACTCAAAGACAAGAGAAAAGAAATTGAAGAGGTACCACCGCACAACTGAACCCTATATAACTCCACTAAGATCGAAGATTAATTGAAGCAAAAAGACCAAAAAAAAGTCTAAAACTAAATTCTTGCGGCGACAACTGCAACGCGGTCCGCGACCAACATATCCGTTCCGTTACCCCGTAACTGCAACCGTTCCCGTTTCCGAAACCTAAACCATATTTTCGAATCATGATCCAAACCCCTGGAATTCGGGATTCTCGGTCCTTTTTTGGCTTGTTTTTTTATATTAGGAAGATTGTTGACAATTGCTAGAACGCGTCATGGTTCAAAGATGTGGATTTGGTTGCGGCCACGTAAAGAGTCGCGATCTCACGAGAATGGAACGGATACGTTGCTTGCGGACTGTCGCGGTTGTGGCGACATGCATTGTCATGTATAATCTCTTGCTAAATGGGTGTACCTAAATATCTTGAATGAATAATCCATAACTTTGAGCTTTCTAGCACTATAGATGAATCTCTAGCAAGGAAAAATGACCACTGAGAGAGCAGTTTCGCCTAAAAATGACTAATATAGCGTTAATGTTCGATGCTGTTGCATCGGCCGTTATCTCGGACTAAAATAATACTCCGGTATGACCACTCCGTATCGGTTTTCCAACTCGAATATCCTTCAAAATACCGGAGAATCGAACCATAACGACCTTGTTTTAACATCTTTTTGAAAACAATTACTTGATATGTGCCACTTTTTAGGGCCAACTGCCGATTATCTATTAGTATAAACTTTTTTCTAGAGTACCACTACATTTTCCTTTTGCTGTTTTAGGGCATGAAAAGCCAATTTGCCAAGAGTAGCTATCTTACAGCTAAGTTGTAAATTGTATCTTACGTCAAAAACTTGTCAACTGGGATATAGTCTTCAGAGTTTTAGAGGCAAGCATCAAGCATGCAGTATATCCTTATGAGATGAACTTTTTACTTTCTTCAGGTGTTACCACTGAAAATGAAACAAATCTTTGGAAAATGGTGGAATGTGAGCTTAGATGAGTTGAAGGTTTTAAGAACTAAAGTGAACCATCTCATTGCTCTAGAATCAGATAACCTCACAGATGTGGAGAATGCAGAGATTCAACCAGGAAAGAAGCGAAAATGCGAACTTGAGAAGTTAGTCTGTGGTTAACAAATGTAAACGAAAAGAAATTACAATTTCAACAGATAGAAGCTGAATTTAGAGATGAAGGCCCCAGCAGGAGCATTAAGAATCGCATTGAAAAAGAAAAGAAGGAAGTAGAAAAACTTATTCAGGAAGGGAAATTTCCTAAAGGAGTTGTACTAGATGATCATGCCAGTAAGAGAGTGCCAATGGTGACGACAAAGTTAGTAGGGAGAAGTTGGACAGATAATATTGAATTGATCTCCAAGTGGTTAAAAGGTGATGGTGTTTCTGTAATTGGAATACATGGCATGGGCGGGGTTGGGAAGACGGCCTTATTAAAGCAAATCCACAACTGCCTCTTAACAGAACCCGACATTGCAGGACAAGTTTATTGGGTGACTGCTTCACAAGATTGTAGCCTTTCAAAGCTGCAAGCTGATATTGGGAAGGCTTTGGAACTTGATCTTTCAAGGGAAAATGATGAGAGGAGGAAGAGTTTATTGTTTCAGAGATGCTCTAAGTTGGGTAAATTTGTTCTCATTCTAGATGATTTGTGGACGCATTATCGATTAGAGCAACTTGGCATTCTCCTTGAATCGCATGGTTGCAAGATTGTCATAACTACGCGCTCATTGGATGTGTGTCGAAGAATGGGTTGCCAAGAAATCATCAAAATTGCTCCCCTTCCTGAACCGGATGCTTGGAAATTGTTTATTCAATATTCTGGGGCGATACCAAGTGATATAGATCCAATTGCAGAGAAGATTGTTGAAGAATGTGGAGGGTTGCCTCTGGCATTGATAACTATAGGATGCTGTATGAGAGGCACTGTTAATGTTCACGACTGGGAAAATGCTCTACATGAACTCAGGAAGCCTGTTACTAGGCAAGATGTCATGGAAGATGAGGTTTTTCGGCTCTTGAAATTCAGTTTTGAAAGCTTAAAAGATAAGATGGTACAATATTGTTTCTTAAGCTTGTGTTATTTCCAGAGGATTACCAAGTATGCCGAGATGAACTGGTGGATCTTTGGATTAACGAGGGGCTGTTGGATGACTTAGAGAGTCCAAGAGACAAAGTAAACAAAGGGCACACTATCTTGAACAGACTACTAAACTCATGCTTATTGGAATCAACCAACGGATGGGGTGTAACAATGCATGATTTGATAAGGGACATGGCGGTTATCATCACACAAACTAGTCCTCGATTCATGGCAAATTCTAGAGTACAGTTAGAGAAAGTCCCAGAAGAGGAGCACTGGAGCAAGGATTTGGTAAAGATCTCGTTAAGCTGGAACTATATCAAGGAGATTCCTAATGGTATGGCTCCTATGACCTCAAATCTTGCAGTATTACTCCTAAATGAAAATCCTTTCGAAAAAATCCCTCCGTCATTCTTTGTGCACATGATTCTTGGTTTGTCACACACCTGTATAGAGAGGATACCCGATAGTGTTTCAAATTTGGAAAATCTGAGGGCACTCTTACTTTCAAATTGTAAGGAGCTAAGATATGTCCCGTCGTTGGCAAAGCTTACAAAACTCAGAGTGCTTGATCTCGAATTTAATGACGAGTTTCTGGAAGCCCCTAAGGGAATAGAAACATTGAAGTGTCTAGAGAAGCTACCTTATTGGTCTTGGGATCTATCTAATGTGACTAGCTTCAATATGCTTATACAATCTTCTCCGTTATTAAGTTACGACAGTTTTTGGCTTCATGACAGGAAATCCGAATCACTATGATTTTGATATGTATTTTCATACAAATGGACTGTATGATTATTTTTGGGAGCATGGAAATAGAGTGTGGATAACAGGAGCAGAATTTCGAGAAGACAAGGTGGCTCTTTTGCTTCCTCCAACAAACAAAGTGCTAGTAATCCATAAAAGTGAAATGATGAAAGGAACAACATTGGAAGATGTTTTCCCCACCTTAAGTGGATCAACAGAGTTGAGGGAGATATTGATAAATGAATGTAAAGGGTTGGAATACATATCTTCATGTCCTCAGCTTCATAAACTCAAACTGTTTGAGTTGTTTGATTTAAAAAGGATAATCAAATTTGGGTGCTGTACTTTTTCCTACCTTCGCGAGTTATCTATACAACGGTGTCCAAAACTAAAGGTGGTCTTTCCCTCTTCCAAGCAGCTTCATCTCCCAAATCTGACAGAAATTCGTGTGGAAGAATGTGAGGAAGTAGAGCAGATATTCGAATCAAAAACTGAATTCAACCCTGTTCTTGGTCTTCCTAGTTTAAGTAGATTACATTTGATGAGCCTACCAAAGCTGGGAAGTATATACAGGGGAATAGTTCTATGTCTATCTTTGTCAAATTTTAGCATAGGTGAATGTCCGAAGCTGAAGTTGTTACCACTATCACGCGGTCTAATTTGCAATGCATCATCGTCCACATTAGATTCCATCTCTAGTGACTCAGAGCTTCATGGTCAAGTTCAACCGTCGCTTCCCCCTCCTGACAATGATGACAACGATGATAAAAGTAAATGGGGTATATATCCTTATCCCTCTCTCCGTTAGTTTTGAAGTATGTAGACTTGGTAATTGAGATTTTTACAGTCTCTTGTAATTAGTCTTTACCTGAATAGCTTAGTTGTATACTCATATACTAATAGTCTATATTCAAATATCTCTATGGATATTTTTAGGGCCTGTTTGGTTCACTAAACTGGAATGGAATGGTATGGATGTCCATACCAGGATGGTATGGATACAGATTCCCATACCAGTCTCAAACTGTTTGGTTCAATCCTGTAATGGATGCAATGTCCATTTCTGCTGTTTGGTTCACTTTTGGAATGGATTCTGCATCCAGTTTTAAGGTTTATTCTTACAAAGCATCCATGACATCATAATATTCAAGGAGCTTTACAACTTGCATCCAAGTAGCCATATCCATATAGTGTCCAAAATCCCTAAATCATGCTCAAATTCAATACATCAAAGCTCTACAAGAGCATTTAAACATCAATATAAAGTGTCCAAACCAAGATAAAAACACCACAAAATATAATAGTCCAACATAGTTGTAAATATCCAACATTAAATCTAAACAAGGGTTAAACCAAGCATCCATGTGTCTTCATATTCCCAAGTTAGGATGAATGAGATTAACAATAAAATCTTTTCTCCATTCATCATCTGGGCATTGGTAGAAGAGAGATAATTCACTTGAATTAGAGGCCAATCTTTTGGAAGCTTCCATTACTTCAATTCTTGTAAGCCCTGAAATGCTAAACAATTCATTTATCAAATTACTCTTTTGATTTTCTTCAACTTGTTCACGAGCCATTACTTCAATTATTTTGGTATCAGGAACCTTTTTTGAGACTATGGATAGTCCCACATAAGCATGCCATGCAGACTTGTACATAATAAATTTTATAAATAATTTTTTGGACAAGGTAAAACTTCTTAATTCGATCTATTAAAACTATAAACGCTGGGAACCACCTTAAAACTGTAGTTACTGTCTTACTGTTGGTAAGTACTTCATTTCATGCTGCCTTTTTTACACAATATGACTTCATTTTTCATCCTCATAAATAGAGGATGGAAATACTAGAAAATGTTTCCATTTAGAACCACCAACAATGTTTTGAGACTGAGCATCTCCTAGTCTTGTTCTGCAGGGTAATCAGAATTTTAGATCCTAAGGCCTTTTTTGGTGGCATTAGTTGGAGTTTTAGCATTTTCTATCATTGAATGAACGAAAACATTTGATACCAAAGCATTGAGAGAAAGAGAATTATGTAGCCAGTGTAGCCAAAGAACTAAAACACTTAATCACATAAATGTCTTAAGTCCTAAAACAAAGATTTTAGTAACGCCAGAAATTTGTGTACTATCAAAAATAACCACAAAAGGTCATGTTGTACAGTAATTTTGCCCTGGCATATTAACGCGCCGTGTTTATCTATGTAACCCAGGCTCTAGGTCAGTCCCTTGCCTTACAGTAGGTAACATAGTAGAATTCTGAGAAAATGGTGGTGAGGAAGGTAAAAGCAGCTCCAGCTGCAAAGACTCCTTTCCTTAGCGTCTCACAAGATGGTGCACGGCCTCCATAGAAGGTCCTATATTTTGTGTGGTACGCATTCCTTACAGACCCCGCCAACAGGCATACCTCAGCAATGATAAAAGTCAGCCTGAAATGGAACGTTAAAATAAATTTACGGGATTGTAAACATAAATTTAGGTAGTACAGAAGCTGAATATGAGTTTTCAGGACTAAAAATACCAGCAGAAGATGAAAAGAGTGATGGCGCAAGCCCTTGATCCTCCAGGGTTGAGACCCTTCCCACAGCATAAGCATCGGCTGGCAGCCATGATAACTATTTGACTGCCCAAAAGACAGAAAAATGCACCAAGCCCATATCCTGTTGCAACATTGTCTGAATCATACCGGCAGTACTTGTAGTTCAACTCTCGGTCTGCTATTACTTGGGCCTGCGATCAAGAAACCAGTCATTTCTATATAACTCAAGTATTTTTATGTCCAAGCACTCAATTTTGCTATTTTCTGTAAAATTCAATGACCAATAAAAGTAACAGGTATAATGTTGAGATCTGAGTGATCCTATATCTGATAACATCTAATCTAATGCAACTAGTTGTGAAGAACATCTAACTGCTAAAAACAATGTCACTCTTAAAAGCATTGAAAACAACCCACATTTTTTAAGCATATAATATATGAGTTTTAAAGTCACAAATCTTTAACAAAAATATGGAAGCTTGATACATTTGGTTCAACTATAGAAATTGAAGTCTTAAAAATCAAACGTGACAAACATAACAATGATTTAAACTTAAAAGTCAACATTCAGCAGATCATAAGATCAATACTCAAAGATCTGGTTTTCTTCTGCTTAACAATGAAAAGAAAGATGAACTTACAGTGTTCCGTCTTCGCTCAGCATTGACAGCAAGCCCAAAAGCGATGACATTGAGGATCAAAACCACAATTATAACAAGTTTTGAAGCCATAGTTTGAGAGCTTTAAAGCTTGTAAACAAGATCTTCAGATGAGTTTTTCTTTCTTTAACTCTAGAATACAGAAAGAGGAGAATAACATGACTTATTAATCACAGATGAGTTAAAGCTGGCAATGGCATCTGCATGAATATTTTAAAGAATGCTTTAGAAGTAAAAAATATTTTGACCCTTTCATTCATGCCTAAGTTATTTCTGACACTTTTGCACAGGTTTAGTTTCTCTTCATTAACAAAGTCAACCAAATAGAAATCTAAAAGTTTCCTTCATTAAGTCAGAATCAAGGAAAACTTTTCCAAGAGGTTTTTGTTGACTTGCATTATTTCTTGGCTTTGTATTTTTATGTGATCTACTTCGCTGGATTCGATAGCTATCTTTTATTCACAGGTTTTATCCCAAATGCCAAATTGTGGAGTTGGAACAGTGCTCGGACGAGCTATGAAGTGCTCGGACAAGCAGCTTTGCAAGAAGAAGCTTGCGCACTGTGGTCTGAGCCCGGACGGGCATCTATCTGCTCGGATGGGAACGTTGGAGTTTGGACGATACCTATTATGATAAACATGCTACTGTGATAAAGCATAAACAAGAGACCTATTATGATAAACATCCTCTTTACCACAGAATACAAGAACTTCACCTCGGATGTATAAGTAAGTTCTTAAATCATCAAATAAGAAAATTAATTTTATTGAACTCAAGAAATGTCTTATTGGGCATTAAGTTAAGATTTCCTCATTTGCGATCATCGAGGGGCACTAATCACAAAACGATTGTAATCCTTTTTTTATCGTATCTCTAGTCGAGGCCTTAGTAAAACATGGTTTTTACATAGCAACAACAATGACACTGACTTTGATAAGTCTTTTGATGTAGCTATGCGCACACCAAAATCCCTTGACTTACCATTATATACTTATGAGCTCTTGCCAAAGTTGCATCATTATCACAGTGTATCACTATGGGTGATATTACTTTTGACAACAAAGGGATATATGGACTCCGATGTCATGGAGGAGTTCTCTATGTAAGTTTGTTTTTTGGATGCCTAAGAAATCGTACCTACCCCAAGCAGATTTGAAGAATAATCTTCTCTATTAGAGTTCCAATTTGCATCCGAATAACCTTTTAAAAGCGAAGGATAGCCACTGTAGGACAAACCATAATCCATGGTTTTCCCCCAAATAAATTATACACGCTTGACAATGTTTCATACTAGGGTTACAAGTATACCTCCTTAGTTTACCTACCGCAAAGGCGATACCTGGCCTAGTACTCATCGTAGCATACATCAAACATCCTATAACCCTCGTGTACTCAAGTTGAGACACGACACCACCATCATTAGGTAATAATTTCTACTTAAGTCCATAGGTGTTGAAATAAAAGAGAATTCACCAACAGTAAATTGCTTAAGCACTTCCTCATTGAAGTGAGATTGTGAGAAGATCGAGTTTCCATTACTTCTTTTGATTTTTGTTCCTATATAGTGTGTTTGGGGGAAAAAGGGGGAAGGAAAAGAAGGGAAGGGAAGAGGAGGGAAGAGAAAGGGAGGGAAGGGAAGAAGAATGAATTTTCCTTCCAAATCTCTTCATTGTTGGAGGGAGGAATTTCCAACATATTGATCCTTCCATTTCCTCTCTTCTAAATCACTTACCCTCTCACTTAGTATCCAAACACTGAATTTCGACCATCTCCCTTCCCCTCCCCTCCTATCTTCGCTATCCAAATTAAACAAGCTGAAAATGACATCCGCTTCCCCCAATCTTTCACGGAGAACTTTGATAATTGAAAAGATTTAGTCTATTAAACTTGTGATAAATAAATTCCAAAAATCAACAAGTCATCTACATATAGAATAATCATTATACCATGAGCATTTTCATCAAACTTGCTATATACACATTTGTTCGAGTTATTGAAAGGCGTGAAAACTAGGTCGTTGAACTACTAGAAATCACGACTCGCAACAAATAACCTAAACTATCAACTATAACTAGTATAGTGATGAGCAAAGGTCGAGTCCACAAGGATCGGTTAAAGCCAATGAGCAATTACTCTAAGAGCAAGAAAGCTAAGCCGAAGAAAGGTGAGGATACTTTCGTAATTTTTCTATTTTAGACTAAACAAACTACGACTATAACTAGAGAATTAAAATGAGCTGAGCAATGCCTAATCAATATCGGATATATGCATATATCCATCAGCTCACTTTTTTGGCAGTACATTACATGAAACTGGCTGTACATTCCATGAAAATGGTTGTACATTCCATGAGAAACGTTGTATATAAAAATCAATATTTTCAAAGCTATATAACTATATAATTTGTGTTTGGCATATAATCTTTCATTAAAAAATGTACTACCATATATATTAGAATATACTACCATACATATGAAATGTACTGCCATTTTCATGGAATGTACTGCCAAAAAAATGAGGCGATGGATATATGTATATATCCGATATTGATTAGGCAACCCTCAAATGAGCTAAAGGTAACAGAGATTATTCGATATGAGAAAATGCTAGGAGAGAAATTCACCTCAATTACCAATCTACGGCAGTCAAAAGTGAAAGTAAAGGGGAGACATGCAATTGGGAATCAAATAGAGAAAATTGATCCTGAGCCACATCTAAAACCTTGATTAGAGGGTTTAGAAGAGATTCTTAAATAAAATTAGAAAATCCATATCTCGGGGTGTCCTAATTCTAATTAAGATTAAGAACCATGACCAATCCTATACCCAATCAAACATACATTGAGCTTGCAATTAGTAAAGAAAGCTCATGAAAACATGAGTAAAAAAGTGTTTTTCTTAACCCAAGCTCAGGGTCAGCTTTTTACGGTAGAGTAAGCACCATAGTATAATTCAGAGAGAATGGTGTTTAAGAAGATAAAGATAGCTCCAATTGCAAAGACTCTTTTCCTTCGTGTCTCGCATGATGGTTCTTGGTCTTTATCAAAGGCCTTGTTTATCGTGTTGTACCCATTCCTTACAGACCCAACCAACAAGCATAGCTCAGCAGTGATGAATGTTACCCTGAAATGGATTAAAGTAATGTCAGAATTTTACAAGATAAATACTACCTCCGTTCCAAGTGTATTGCAACATAAGGGATTGGCATTTTTATTAAAAAAAGCAAAAAAGTGGGCTATCTTTCCCACTTGCATCATGTGATAATAAGTAATGAAGAGAGAGAAAAGTTGCACATGTGATCTTTTTGGTGATTAAAATAGAAAGGTTGTAATTAATATGAAATTGACTAATAAGGTAAATGTTGCAATACACTTGGAACGGAGGTAGTATATACTTATCCAGAAATATCTGAACAAAAAATTCTTAAAATTAATTACTCCTTTCGTCCCACAATGTTCTTCCCACTTCTTGAATATATGTGAGGTATAAAATAATAAAATAGGAAGAACATTGTGGGACGGAGGAAGTATATGAAATTAGACTCATTAAGCATGTGTCATAAGTTTGTAACATTATAATTACCAGCACATGATGAAAAGAGTGATCGTGTAAGTCCTTAATTGACCAGGGTTTAGACCCTTCCCGCAACATAAGCACTGAGTGACAGCCAAAACAACTACTTGGCTAGCCAAAAGACACGAAAAAGCACCAAGAGCATATCCGGTCGCATCATTGTCTGGATCATACCGACAATACTTGTAGTTCAAGTCTCTATCTGCTATTACTTTGGCCTGTGATTAAGAAAAGTCAACAACTTGTACATGGAATTCGGACTCAAATACTTGTGCTAGACATACCAGTAAAAAATTTAATGACCGGTAGAAGTAACATAAATTAATAACTACTCTCTCCGTCCTGTATTAGATGATCCACTTTCTATATTCGTCCGTCTCACATTAGATGATACACTTCTATAAATGGCATGGCCTCACAAAAATATAATTTTTTATCATAAATGGGTCCCAGCCCCTTTTATATTACCCCACCATGTACTTTATATACTTAAATAAATACCAATAACCAACTATTCACCATGAGCCGGGCTGGGCTGGGCCGGGTTTGTGGCAGGCTGGGCTGGCCATTTTTGAACCAGTGCGGACCGGGAAAACAGGTGGGTTGGGTGGTCGGTGGGCTGGGTTGGGGAGGCGACCCACAACCGGTTTGGGTGGGCCTGAAACGGTTAATTGGGCGGGTTGGGTGGGCTTAGTGGGTGGGTTGGGATGGTTAATGAATTGGGTGGGCTGGTTAATGGGTTGGGTGGGTTAATGGGCTGGGTGTGCTTAGTGGGTGGGCTGGGGTGGTTGTGTGGGTTGGGTTGGGTGGGCTTAGTGGGTTGGGCCGGAAAAATTGTGCAAGATTTCTTTTTATTTTCATATTCGGTCATGATTTCAGAAATTTGAGATAAGAATTTGTTGAATCTAATTTGAGTGAGTGAGTTGATCATTGGTTGGTGACAAAAGAATGAAAAGAAAGATAAATGTAAAATCCCCTAATTCCCCTCAATTTGTTTGGCTGGACAAGAAAAATACTTTAACGCTAAAATACAAAGAAGATTTCAGTGAGGGTTTAAGGTGGGTCGGGCGGGCTGGGCTGGGTGGGTGGTTTGTGCGGGTAACAGGTGGGCTGGGTGGTTCGGGCTTAATGGGCTGGGTGGTTGGGGTGGTTAGGGATGGGTGGGTTTGTGGGCTGGATGGTTTGGGTGGTTTGGGCTGGGTGGGTTGGGTGGGCTGGTGGGATGGGATGGGTGGGTTAGTGGGCGGTTAGATGCGGGTTGGTTGGGTGGTTACTAATGGGCTGGGTTACAACAAACGAGCCCGGTGCGGGTTTTCCTTTTTCATGGGTTGAATCGGGCTGGGTAACGGGCTAAACGGGCCTGGCCCACGAGGCCCCCGAGACGGGTTGGGTTGGGTGGCCTGGGCTAGCCCGACCCATATGCCATCTCTACATACCAAATAATGTTTAGGGGACTCTTAGCTCAAGTGTAAATATAATAGAGTATACAATAATATGTGAATGTGTTATACTTCTCCGTTTCGCAATACTCGCAACGTTTCTTGTTTGCACACTATCCAATGCAATACTTTGAACCTTAATATATCTAATTATTGATAAATAAAAATTATAAAAAGTTGATATTATGATAGCATGTATTAAGACGAATCAAATAAGACCCCATTTGACTACATTTTTTCTTATACACTTGTGAAAAATATAACATAAGATTGACAGATGAATAGTGGTTACTATGCTAATGTTGCGAGTATTGCGAAAGGGAAGAAGTATATGCTTATTTTTGGATACATAACTTGTGATCTTTGGTAACCACTTGTAATCTCTACTTTGTATTATCTTTACACTCTTACCATCGTGCCAGCAAACGAGAAATTTTGTTTCTTTAAACATTTGCTAATATATTTAAACTCCAAAACTATTTAAATTATACGTTTATTTAATGATTGCTTAAGAAGTTTGAGAAAATATAATACACTAAATCAAAAGGTTGATATCGTTTCAGCTAAAATCAAAGTATACAATATAGGAGTACAACTTATTTTAGTACATCATCTTTTCTTATATCATCATCAGCAAAAGTATACAGTATAGGAGTAATATTTTGAGACATAACAATATAATAATAATGTAATTTATGTGCACAAAAATTCTTCTCACTTTTCTCATTTTTAAATTTTTTTAATACTAATTTATAATATATAAGAAATTTTATTAGGTCTTATACTCTAGAACTCCTAAATAAATGAAGCTTCATATTTTGAAATTAGAGATGTCAATCAATAAAAAGTATTCTTCAACAAAAAAGCAAAATAACTACATTAACCAAAAAAAATTATGGTAACTTTTCGAGGAGAAGCATAGAAGTGGTCCAATTTTCACTTTAATCACTTCTCTTATATTTTAAGGCAAAAGCTGACAGACATTTCAGAACGTTGGATAAGATAACTAAAAGTGAAAATTTTAAATCAATATAAACAATAATTATATCGAACCATCCGTGATTTTAGAAATAAAATTGAGTGTTAATTAATCCCCAGTGGCATTTTTAGCAAGATCTTCTTTAAGGAAATTAGTTTTACGCCATTGAATTTTATCTTCCATGCCTCCACTTTTCACAACCTTTCATCTTCTGCTCTTATTTTGGTATATCCCGAAAGTTCCTAGTCTAAGGCTTTGTTTGGTTGAGTATAAAACAATTTCAATGTAAAACGATTTTGGTAGAAAACAATTTTAATGGAAAATGCAATTGCAAAATTAGTTTCTGTTGTTTGGTACCATGTAAGAAAGATGATGGAAAAACGAAAAATAAAAGAGAAAGTACGGAGATGGTGGGAGGAGTGTAAAAGGGAGGTAAGAAAAACGAAAAAAAAAAAATTTCCCTTCTTTTTGAAAGGAAAATAATTTTCTATCATTCAAAAAGCTATTTTACTCCAAGGAAAAATGGTTTTATACTGAAAATAGAGAAAAATAGTTTTCATGGAAAAAGGTTTACATCCTACCAAACGGAGCCTAAACCCAATAGAAATTTCACTCTGCTCTTGGAAATGTAACTCAAATTTCACATTCTTCTTCTTATTCTACCATATTTTCCCCCTTATCTAACTTTAATTTATTGCTATTAAAATACCTAAGAATATCTATTATCATTCCAAAAATTAGCCAATTTCAATCCAAGTGAAGAGTGTGTAAGTATCTATGTATACAATGCAAGTATCAAGAAGAACATCGACAATGATAAAAAAAAAAAACAAAACAATGTAACTCTCAGATGCATAACAGCATCTAAAACAACCCACAGATCATCAATACAAAAGGATCTGGTTTTACAATGAACAAGAGAGGGATTAACTTACAGCATTCCATTTTCGCTCAGCATTGACAGCAAGCCCGAAAGCAACGACATTAAGGACCAAAACCACAATTATAACGATCTTTGAAACCATAATTTGTGAACTTTACAGCTTCTAAATAAGATATTCAGAAATGAGTTTTTCTTTTGTCAACTCTGAAAAACACAGTATAGTAATCCTTCTATGACTGGTGTAACAACTAAGCTTATGCTGGCAATGACATTTGCATGAATACTTTACAAGAATACTTTCAAAGTCAAGCTGTTTTCATTCATGCCTAAATTTTGCAGACACTTGTGCACGTTTGGTTTCCCTTCATGAAACAGTCAATCAAGGAAAAACTATTAAGATTTTGCGGACTTGAATAATTTTCTGGTTTTGCATTTGTATATGATCTACTTCACTGAATTCTATAGCTAGCTTTTATTTACTGAAAACTCTAAGAAACAATTTATCCTGCTTTCTTTTCAATTAGAAGACCTTTGAACTTTTTTTGATCAAGTAAAAAGGGTTAGTCTAAGAGGTACCGTACTTTCTGATACAGTCGCTATTTACTATAGAAACCGGTTACAGGGTACATTTTTTTTTGGTATCATTAAACATTTACCAAGTAAGATACAACCTACACCAACTGTTGCCCAACAAAACAACAGCAGTACAACCTCTAACTGAGAACAAACTCAGTCCATCAACAAACACAACCAAACCTCTACATTATACAACTGCAAGCTGAAAACATAAATTATAAGAAAATCTAAAAGTTTCACAGCAGCAATGAACACAGCAGCAGCAGCACAACCATACTCCATGCTAGCAACCAAACACATATACCAGCAGGCAGCAGCACAATACAACAACAGCACAATACAGCAGCAGCACACCATCACCTGACACAGCAACAGCAAACCAGCAGCATCAGTTGTAGCACCAATGCAGTATCTACCAGAACACCAGCTTGCAATTAGCTGTCAGCACACAGAACTCTGCAGCAAACTTGATCGCAGCAAACTTGATCACAGCAGCTTAATCACAGGTAATCACAGCCCCTAACTCATTGTAGTAATCCTCTCAAGCCACTCAACTTCCTCTTGACTCCATTTTCCATTCACCAGTTGCCTCCTTCTATTACAAACAATATGTATAACAAAATTAACTATAACATCAGGCCTCTTAAGACTCTTCTCCCAGAATGCTAGATTCCTAGCTTGCCAAATATGATATACAAGAGCAGCCAAAGCAGCTATACAAATACCCCTCTTCCTCTTGCTTTTGTATTTTCTCAACCATTTCCTTCAACATCTATCAATCTGATCAATGGGAGAAGCTTTGATTTCCAACCATCTGCACATCTTCAAATAACATTGTTGATTGAATATGCATTTGAAAAATTAATGGTCAATGGTCTCCTCATGCATCCCACACATCACACACAGATTATCATTAGCTACACCAATCCTATATAAATGATATTTGGTTCTCAGTTTTCCCAGAGCCACCATCCAAGCAACCACAGAGTGCTTTGGTTCTCAGTTACAGGGTACATTTGAAGAATCATAATTCAACTAATTATATTCAATTCCGATTTCCCTATCCATACATCAACGATTATCGAGATAAGTTTATGGGTTGTACTCTATTCGGACTTCATACTTTTTCACATCAACTTTCAATATTTTTCACCCATATTCTAGTAGGAGACTCACCTATCATACTCCTTCAAACTTTATACGTTACCACGTTGAACCATCATAAAGTTACTTTTCTACTAAAAACATAATGATTTAACATTAAGCTTTCCGCGCCTTGAGCACAGATCTAGTTGTTGAGCAAAGTATGTGTAACGAGTCTATAATTGAGTCTTGAATTCCAAAGACCGTAAGCAAGATGTTACTCTCGGCTAGTTCTTAGGTCAAGACTCTCTCCAGATTGCCAATAAACTTAATCCTCACACGAATGTCAAATTAGTTGATAGCGTCTTGTAGGCGTGGTACATATACTACCAAAGACCTCTTTCTGAACTTTCTTTCAGTTACAATGAAATCTAGAGTGGATGTTGTTAGATTGAAGGAAAAGTCCATGACATAAAAAGCTATAGATGTACGTGTTCGAAACTGAAATCATAGACATTCTAAAGCAGTTGTAGTTATCAAGGATGAGACCTTTTATACAAGTCACAAAAGCCAAAGAGTAAAGGACATTACAGTGATAGATACTATCTGCCATTATTTGTTTTCTTTCTTACAACCCAACAAAAATCTAACAAAATACAGAACCAATGAAGGACATTGAATATGAGAGATCTGAGCCACATCAGAATTCCTAGAATTAAGGCTAATTTAAAAAGAGAAAAGGTCGTACAATGGTACTTAAAGAAGACCCCAAAATGTCACTGTATATTTTTCATCGTATTTGAGGCGGTAAATTGATCGATGTTTTGCACCTCAGGGTCGAAAGCTGTCCTTCGCCTTTGAGAAGCTTACATAGTAGAATTCAGAGATAATGGCGGTGAAGAAAGTGAAAGCAGCTCCAGCTGCAAACACTCCTTTCCTTAGCGTCTCACAAGATGGTGCACGGTCTTCATAGTAGGACCTGTATTTTGTGTGATACGCATTCCTTGCTGAACCCGCCAACAAGCATATCTCAGCAATGAAGAATGTCAGCCTGAAATGCATTTTATTCATAGGTTAACAAGATGGAGAAACTATTTTATGAGAGATAAGATGATGACAAGGCTCAATACAAGATCATTGAAATTTGAATCTTGAGACAGGAATTTTTTTACATTCGGAAAACTTGTGGGTTTGGACAAAGCTTTTTTTGTATATTGAATTTAGCACTCTCTAGAACCCAAAAACAGAGGAAAAAAGACAGAAACAAAAATTGAACATTTGGGTTAGCATGGGCTCCATTAAATGTGTAAATCTGCTAATTCGAAGATGTTAATCATGATTAAAGGAATAGAATATACATACCAGCAGATGATGAAAAGAATGACAGCACAAGCCCTTGATCCTCCAGGACCGAGAGCCTGACCACAGCAGAAGCATCGGCTTGCTGCCATGACAACTGCTTGGCTAGCCAGAAGGCAGAAAAATGCACCAAGCCCATATCCTGTTGCGATGTCTGAATCATACTGACAAAACTTGTAGTTTGCATCTGGGTCTGAAATAATGTGGGCCTGTCCAAAGAGTAATCACTCAGTTGCTAATCAAGCCGGAAATTGTCTGTTTCAAAACCTTGATCGTTTGATAGATAAGTGTTCACACATATATAAAATTGCATAGACGCAGGACAAGATCCCCCCCTCTCCCCCAAATCTTGTATGATTTGTGATCCAATCGATTATTTGTGCAAGTAATGAAATCTTAAAACTGTTGTATTTTCGTCTATATCACATTTCCGAATGCAGCCAAAATTCCATCAAAAACAGCAATGACCTATAAAAGATCCAACTTCAATGTGGAAAGTCCTAATTGTGGTAGAGCCTCAAACTATATGCGTAAGTCCAACATTAATACCAAACACGTATCCACTGCTCTCTTTTATTTCCCCCCGAAAGAACGGATCCATTCCTAACATACTTCTCACAAGGTCAATATTAATGCAGTTCTACAGCTAACAACTAACCGCAAAACAGAAACCTGCTGTAGCTTGATAAATTTAAGAGGAATAGTATAAACACACATTGGATCACCAAGTTTATTAAACAGAAATGCTGCTAATACTACTTGTAAGCTTTTGATCTGCTATGCTGTAGTACAATTCTATCAGATCCAGCAATGTTAATAAAGAAAATCTACAATAACCCCTTAAAATATGCACAAACACCACTCTAATTATATGGGTCAATCCCATTAAAATGGTGTCGGCCACATGACATAGCCAAACTTTTAATCTCCGGTGATCATCACATGGATCCAGCAATATTCCTATAAACCCATTATAATATGCATAATCACCATTCAAATTAAACATGAAACTTAATTAACAAAAAGAATCTAAGATGACCCATCAGCTAAATTGTACTCCAAATCATAAATGTGAAGTCTTGATTAAAATACCAGTAGTTAAGAACTAGAGGAGAGACTTACAGTGCTTCGTCTTTGTTCTGCGGCAACAGCAAGGCCGAAAGCAATGACATCAAGGATAATAATAGCAATCATAACAAGCTTAGAAGCCATAACTATGGAGCTTTAGAGCTTCTAATCAAACTGAGCAGATCAGGGATTCTATATTTCTGTGTTTGTGAGTCCCGCTCAGAAGGTGGGTAAGATAGATAAACAGAGGAAAAGGGAGGGAAATGAAGGAGTGAAGTGGACGCATGTAACTGATAACAACTGGAAGCCCAACTGTTAAAAGAGATACTCCAATGAATGCTACTCCCTACCAGCTTACTACAACCTGTCATTGCGCCAATAGGCTCTTTAACTCAACTAACTTATTGCCTGTGGCTGTGGCTTTTAATCTTTCGCAATCTACCCCATGTTTTCTCAACACAAATTCACAATACTTTCATGGGCCGTTTAGCATATGGGGATGAGACTTTTGGGATTAGAAAGGGGACGAGGAATGAGAATTGATGGGTGGAATTGGAATAAGAATAAAATTATGATCATTTCATGTTTAGCATGAGTTGAGAATTAATTGGGACTAAACTATAATTTTATTCAATTACTCTTACTAAAGCCCTGTTCAGTTCACCTTAAAATAATAATCTTCAGCAAAAAAAAGTTCAGTTCAGTAAAAATCAATAGTGCAAAGAAGAAGAAACAACATGAATCAGTAAAAATAAGTTTAGTTCAGTAGAAATAAGTTCACTTTAGTAAAAATAAGTTTAGTTCAGTAGAAATAAGTTCACTTTAGTAAAAATAAGTTCAGTTCAGCAAAAATAAGTTAAACTGAACGAGGCCTAACTTTTCTCTTTTCCTTTTCATTAAGGGTAAAAGTGTAACTTTGCTCCATATTCCTTATTTCACCCATAAGACCTGCCCCCTATGTATTATTTTGGTGGAATAAGGAGCAGCCCCCCAAGAGTCACTGTTTACTACGCTCCATAGAGGCAAGCGATGGAGGCACGTAAGTGAAGCTCAAGCAGCAAAAGCGGTTAAGCAGGGGTTTAATCCCATTCCTAACCCCACCTAGAATCCCATTTCTATCTCTCTCATACCACTTTTTCTTACACACTTTTACTCACTCATCAAAGTATTGCTTAGGAGTCCATAAAATGAGAAGTGTAGCCAATAAAAAAACGAAGGAAGTAATATTTTTTCAATGAAAAACAATAATGAAGTTACGATATTTTAATTGCATTTATGAACAACACTTCTACTTTATAACTTTTTACTAACATTTTTCTACACCTTTTCTAATATCCAATAATTATACAACCGATCAAATAGCCAGCATATAAAGCCATCAGCCAACAACCAATTGTTACATGCCCCCGTACATTTTTATTTCATTTATTTGTTTATGTTAATTGATTTATTGTTATTGCAATTTTTGAATGCTAAAGTCCCTCTCAGTTGGAATTAGTCTAGAATACCCCGTGGTTGACATTATTTTGAGCGGACCGAATATATCTAAAATATTCCTGTCAATTTTTTCAAACTTTTATAAAAAATTGATTTTGTTTTGAATTTTATGTATTTTACTTTATTTATTCTCTTCATGCTCTCATAGTTTGCTAATTAAAGCTCGTCTCCTAACATAACTAGTTATTTTTGATATCTTGATCATTTTGAGGAGACACTCAAGTTGGGATTATCCTAGAATCATCCCTAATTGGGATCTTTTTGAGAAAATTGGCCAAGTTCAGATTATTTTTATCAATTTTTCTTATAAAAAAATAGTACTCCCACGGTTTTTTAAGAGGGAAATTTTTACATTTAGGGGTGTATTTTTTTGGGACATTTCTTTCTTTTTCCTTATATGATAGGTAATTCCACCTAATTATTACATATTTCTCTTACTTTTTGTCTTTTTCTCTCGACCTTTTCTCTTACTTTTTGTGTTTTTCTCTCTAGCTTTTTCACGTTTTTCTAGGTCTGAATGAAAAACCAATAACCCCAATTAGAAAAAAGAGTAAGTACAACATTGTCAATGTGAAAGATTCAAACTCACAATCTCAATAGTAGAAGAAAGAGATATATTCATCCCTCTACCACATTATTATGACCTGTTTCATCAAAAAAAATTATGATTAAAACCAAGAGTTAAGCTATAATTATTATAAAATTCAATTTTAAATGAGATGAATTATTTTCTTCTTCATTTGATATCTTTTCACACCAAATGACACCAACAATTTTCAAATACTAAATTGCACTTCCTCAATTTTATTATTCTTGCAACACGTTTATATTAGATCTTATTAGATTCATTTCAAGGTTTAGTTTACAAAGATTAAATTTTTATAACTTTTTCTAATATATTGTTAGAAATTTTACTAATCAAAGTGAAACATAAAAACTTTGCAAATTAGGGTCCATTCTTTTTGTCTGGTCTAAATTCTTCTTATTTGAATCTTTCAGATTTGAATTTTTCTGATAAGATGTAAACTTATCATAGTTGTTTTTGTTCTTATTATTTTCTGATATGATCTGAATCTTTCTCATATATTTATTACTAGTATTAAATGCACGCGATGCGTGCAAAATCATATAAAATGGAAAATAAGAAGGAAAATTCGACAGTTTGTTTAAGATGTATTTTTCAAAATGAAAAAGTTAGTTATAGAAAGAGATTTGTTTCATTTAATTAGAAATTAAAAAAAAGAATAATATGGATTTTTGGTGTCCCCCATCTTTTCACTTTTAAAATAAAGATGGTTTTTTTTGTTCTTATTATTTTATGATATTATCTGAATTTTTATGATATGAATTTATCATAATTCTTTTTTGTTCTTATTACTTTTCTATGTTATCTGAACGTTGATCTGATTTTTTTGATTTGTTTTGATCTTAATTGAATTTTTCTAATCTAATCTGATATTTTCTAAAATAAATATTAAAATAATTAAATAAGTTGAAAAGATGTTATTAAATTATAACAATGGAGGAGGTAATAAAAAGTGAAAAACGCACTATGCGGTGAATGTACAACAACCGTTTAAAAAATATGGACATTAAAAGTGCAACAACTTGTCTATTTGTGTGTCGGTGAAGTTAATTTAACAAGGGGAAAAGCTCTTGGCCTGTTGCCTCGTCTGTCGGTCAGCATTCGTTGTCTTTGTGCGACAGGCAGATATACTATTCTTCATTTTGAAAAATGTACTGAAATAAACTAATCTGCTTTTGGTTATATTATTCCACTCCCACCAAATCAATCTGTAATTATTAAGCTCATTCATAAATCATTATAGCTCCATAAAGTGAATAAAGAGTATTCAAATGACACTTTAACTCATCTTGTGATAAAACGAAACACTTCACACAAAGCAACCATATTAACTCAGATCTTGCTTGAAGTTTGTGCTCCATAGAAGTGGGAGGAGTCAAGTTTTCAAAAAATTTCCCTACCCCAGCTCAATCCTATTTGACATTTACTCTTATATTAGTGTGAAAAGTTGATTATAATTTACATGGAAGCTGTTAATATTCTCTTACCTTAATTGATTGATAACAATAGATCCTGAATATTTTATGAATAATTTGTAAAGTCATATCAAATCCTTTATATGAGATTAGGAGGTAGGACAACCAATTATCTATGGCAGATTCAGAAAAATTATTCAATAAGGTCAAAACATTATTGTAAAATTTTATCGGAGTCAAATAGTCGATTTTATAAGATAATTTTCAAAAAAAAAAAAATTTAAAAAATTCCACAATTTTACCAAGTCAAGTAGGATCAAGTGACCCCCTTATCACATTAGATCCGTCACTGCTAGTTATGGATGTATCGAATATTAGTATTTTTATAAGTACATTGATGTTATTTGAGTTGTAGGTTGAGCTACTCTACAGGGACGAATGCAGATCCCCGGCATGAATTGATCAATGAAAATCTGTAAATGCATCTCCAGCAACCTCCGCTGCATAATTAGAAACAGGCATTTATGTTATATGTATTTCATTTAAATTGGATGTTGTTGGTTCTCTCTTTCATTCTCCCATTTTCGTTCAACAGGGACACGACAGTAGAGGTAGGTAACTGTTTTCGAGTCTACTTTTCCCGGCTTCAAGATTTGGTGAACTCTGAACTGTTGGAGCTAAATAAACTGCGAAGCAAATCCAGAGATTGGTACAGCAATGAGTTTGAAGCTAAAAATGCAGCATTCTCGTCAAGTCAGAGCTGAAGAGGACATTGTCTGCTGGTTCAATATCAGATGATGTGAAACTTGAACCTGATCAAAGACGGTATTAGCTATCTACCAAAAAATTACCAGCAGGTGAAATACAAAACTCAAACTGCTACTTGGCACTTCAGCCCTTTTTTTTCCCTATATATTTTATCCAGTTTCTGCTGTTATAGGTTTATAGGTGAAAAACAAAACTTCAAGGAAAAAGGTCAACCTTTTCTTTTCTTTTTTTTTTTGAAATAAGAAAAAAGAGTCAACTTCTGAATGATGAGAAAACACCACTGAAAAAGCCTAAGCATGCTGAAATGATGCAAATCTTATCAGTTGAGTTAATAAATGAAAAACGGAGGGATTCATCCAGCACTTTAGAGTTCAGACCATCCGCCTCGACAACCGAGATATTAGTTTTACCTTGCTCATTAACCTCACAATACATCCCCTAACTCCGCACTAGAAAAAGAAGATCAACTGCCTTTCTCCACTTCGTGGAATGCCACCGACTTCCATATGAACGCCATTTTAGGAGTTTTCTTTTTCATTCTAGGTTTATGATATTGGTAACCACAAACAGTTTGAAATTTAACAAGATGATGGTCCAAGAAATGAAAAGGCAGCATCAAAGATCCCAGAGAAGCCCAAGTATGGCTACACGTTAAAGAAGTCCAGCAATGGCTTCAATGAGTTGATCAACATGGAAGAAGTATCCTTGAGTAAATTAACAAAGCGCACACACCAAATTCAAGAGAAAGAAATTTGCATGTCAGAAATATCCTAGAAATGCCAATGCCACGGAGCTACTGCAATTATGACGCTGCTGCTCTATCTGCATTCTGAGGGTGTGGGGAGAAGAACACCAATTTGCTGTGACACACGTTTATCAGCCACTTCCTCAGGAACCTTCAAAGAAATGTGGCAAGCATACGCAATTTAAGAGATCTACGGTGGATTATGACAAATTCAAGATTCGAAGTAAAGCATTAAGCGATATGCATCAAAGTCATAATGTTGGGATGAAACAGCATATGCAGCTAACAGGAGAAAAGCATTAACAGCTTTCTTCGTAGGGGAGGGAAGAAACGATAATGACTTCCAATTAGGTCATGTTCATCCCAAGCTTCCACACTATGGAGAGCTAGAAGGTAAGTTCAAGCACCCAAGTTCTTTAGTAGGTAAAGATGGGAAAAACTAATTAGCTCATAAGTTGGCTTTTTTATTGCCTAAATTTGGCCAGAAATGGATGAACTTTATTGTACTGCATAACTCCTTAACTTCAGTTGGTACTGTTATTACTTTTCTATTAAAACAGCACGAAAGATAATACGAGTAGCAAAAATAAACAGACAACCAGCTAAATTAAACAAATTGCATTACAGAGGTATATAAGCAAGTACATACAGTGATATTAACCCAAAGAATACAAGCCACAAATATATTTTAAGAAAGAATCGAGTTGAATAATGTACTAGATCAAGAAATCATATGCACACACTATAGCCTAAAGTACTTGTACTGGATGACTCACAGCAGGATATTAAACAAGTGCTCTTCAATCTAAGCAGCGGGCATCAGACGTAGATAAATGGGACTGGTGATCCTTCTGCCATAATCCGAGTGAAAAATATTATGCAGCAAGGAACCCTTGCTCCCTTCTTTTATTATCTGCAGTATAAACATGAGAGCCATCAAATGCGGTGTATAAATTATCTTTGCTTTTGCTTTACAACTTATTGCAACGGGTTCTAATTCTTTCGACCAAACATGAGAAGCTTTCTGAACCCCTTGGCTGATTTTGGAGAGTTTTCAGCACCATCCCATTTCTTCCTGATTTGGATCGGATCTACGCTTGAAACATTAGTTGGTGGAGTTGATTCTTCTATCTCAGATATTTCTGTAAAGCCTGAACTACTCTCGAATTTATTAGCTTTCTCTTCCACAATCAAAGTAGAACCCAACTGTTTGGGAGGCGACTCCGGCAACGGGTGGATACTCAATTCTGGACCAGATTTATCAATATCATCAAAAACTTTTCCGTCGTTTGGAAATGAAAAAGAATCTTTACATATATTATCATTTTTTTCCTTGATTGAATCCAGTTTTGTAGGATGATCTTCAAGAGGGTTGCCTACCTTTTCATCTGAAGTATCCATCTGAGCAACTACTTTTACATCCTTATTTATGATTGATGATGTAATGTCCAACTCTTTAATGTCTTTTGGATCATCGACCTTATTGGAGGCGTCTTGTCCTTGCTTGGTGGGGAACTCCATTGCTGGTGTTGCAGCGTCAATTTTGTTAGTTCCTTTTACCTCCTTGACATCTGAAACTGCAGAACCTAACCCATTAGTAATTTCAACGACAGCTTGCTTTTCTGAAGGCTTGTTCTTATCGGCATTCAGCTTCTTGGCATCTGTACTGGTAGTCTTCCGCAATCCGCTGTTTGCATTAACACCTTTCACCTTAGGAGCTTCTTTCTTCGGTTGAGAGCTTGGTGTTTTTGGAGATGTCTTCGCGGCTGCAAGCCGATCGATGGTGGAACTCCTGAGGACAGGCTTGGGCTTTAACTTGTCAGTGCTAAGGGTAGCTGTAGTCGCTTTACTTCCACTTTGCAGTTTCCTGGGCGTCGCCAGGTTACCACCGCCATCAGAACTCCTTTCAGCAATTCGTTTTTGCCTTCGAATAAGTAACTCTTCCATTCTCTTCCTTCTTTCTTCCTCCTGTTTCTAGAAACCATCGATTAAGTACATCAATTGATCTATATAAAAGGAAACAACGGCAATAAAAGGACTTGACATGTAAGTTATACGAAGTACCCTACTTTGGCAGTCTGTCATAAATCAGATACATATATCGTCCAGAAGTCTCGAGTAAGAGCAATCCATTTTAGCAGGTAATAGAAGATTAATGTATTAGTGCTTAATGTATTTGTGATTAATATATTTACTGATGACGAAGTCTGTTGGTAGGACCATCTTGATTTATTCCATAATGTGTCCAGAATGTATTTTAAGCAATCTATAACTTGGAAATAATAGACTTTTTTCTGGAAATGATCGATACCTTCTCAAGTTGGCTCTTTGGAGTTGTAGTTTTACTCCCAAACGTGGACCTGGTAGTCCCTGGTGTAGCCTCAGGTTTAGCTTTCCTCAAAGGTCCACCCAAGGTTCTTGACCTAGGGTCCTTACTAGAAGGTTTCCCGCTCTTTTTTACCGTAGCACTTTTTTCATTGGATGTCAAGCTCATGTCTGGACATGCATCTACATCTGATTTCTTAACAGGAGTATTCACTGAAACAAAATTTTCATAATCTAGCTCAAGACTCCAAGATGGTACTGTTTGTTCTGCCACTGTATCATGATCACGAACCATGTAGAGCTCATCGGGTTCATAGAAACCAAGTGATTCAGATTTTTTCTCTGGTGTTGCTGCTCCGTTTTCAAAAAGAGTTGCCTCAACTACATCAGAAACAAGGCTAATATCCGTCTTCAGTTGGGATTCATGGTGGTCATCTGTTAGTCGCCCCTGAATCATGAGAGAATCATCAACAATAACATCTTTACTTTTCCTCTCATCTCTATCAGCTGAAGAGCTCACGTAATCTCCTTCAATGAACCTGACATGATTGTTTACTCCCCCATTTTCTGATTCATCTGATTGTTTACTGACAAACCAATCATCACTAGGCTGGCTTTTGAACACAGAGGAACGGACAACATCATTAGACAGTGGCATCCGTGTATAACTTTCTGGCTCTTCACTTCTTTGAGAAAAAAGAAACTCCTCCGACATGCTACCTCTTTTCATTACTGGACGAAGGCTCTCACTGGGGTCAAAGCATTGAGCTGAAATAATACCTGCATCATCACTGTTTCCTGCGCCCTTTTCAGTAACTAGAAAAGCATCATTAGCAATTGGTTTGTGCTTAAATCTCTCCTCTGATTCTGGTTTGAACGCACATGAATTTTGCTCATGAGATCTCTCTGTCGAAAAATATTTCTCTTCAACCGGCACTGAATGTGGCTCGGGATTGTTAGAGTCTGATTCTTCCCTCATCAATAGCTGCTGCAAAGCATCCCAATTTTCATTGCCCTTATTTCCATTCTTATTCTTCACAGAAATCGCTTCATCATTGTCCTGGTCAGCATTAACAGAACTCAGGTGCTTAGATCCGTTACGTTTTTTGTGATGACGAGAAGCTGACTTCTTGTGCTTCTCAAAGGACCCAACTGCATCCTCCAGCTGCTGCTTGAGGGAATCACCATTCAAATAATCACCCTCAACAGATGAATCGGTGGCGGAAGAACCATCCTTTTCTCCATCTCTTTTGGAAGAAATATAATTGATATTGCGTATAACGACTTTTCGTGAAGATTTTTTCCCATGCTTCTTCCTATGAGATCGCTGGGATGAAGAATCTGTCTCGGAACTAGATCCACTGGACTCACTGCGTTCTTCATGATCCTCCTTCTCTGACCCCCGTGCATTAGAAGACTTGCCCTTCCTCCTGGATGAAGATTTGTGATCACGACGATTATGTGATTCATAATCAGCAGAACCATTTACATCAGAAGGCCAAGGCATATTTGCAGGGTAATATTGAGGGGGAACCTGCATGCCAGTGAGGCCAAACCCTTGATACGGGGGCATTTGCTGATACATGGGTCCCTGAAAGTTATGTAGGTATGGAGAAAATTGTTGAGCCCATGGATTTGGCATTTGCGTCTTAGCACCAGTTGCCAGATTCTGAGAATCTACATTGCATCAAGAGAGAAAGAGAGCGAAAGTCAAAAGAATTATCCAAAATATGGTCAAAAAACAAAGCATGCCACAACTGATGGCTGTATCCGTAGCCAACCTAGTGCAAACAAATTTGTTGAATTTGGTAAAGGCAGAACCACAACAATAGTTGTGGGACTCCTGAACTAGTTTACTCATATGTTACAAGAAAAGTCAATCGAAAGAACAAAATACAGAAAAAAAAACCCACAGAAAGGTTGTCAAGGAAAGAATAGTAAGCAAGCACTTTGATACAAGTAACATAATACATGTGATTACATGTTTCCATCCCTTATTCTATCTGAATTTTGTGGAAATTTGCCTCGTTCATTAGGCAAATATCAGGTTCAGAGATTAGTATGCACCTTAATAAACTAGAATTTGTAGTTCGATGCAAGTAATATAGTACATGTGATTACATGTTCCCATCCATACTTTCACCTGTATTTATGGAGATATGCCTTGTTGAGTATGCAAATATCAGGTTCAGGAATTTGCATGAACTTTACAATAGAGAATATGATGATAGCATAGTTGTTTAGAAGGAAACAAGGAAAGATCTCATATGCACCTTGGTTTGCATCCGAACTTCCATGGCTAGTCATAGAATCAGACATTGACACATCTGTGCTACCATTATGCTTTCCAGCAGTCATGAAACTTTGGGAGGGATCATTTTCTTCACCAGCAACAATAATTCCAGATGTTCCCAAGTATGTCAATTCTGGCTGCACCATAGCCTGCATTGCAGCAATCTCATCCACCCAAAGTCTATCTTCATTTTTCTTCTTGCACAGATCCTTAAAATTTATGCAAGCTTCCCTTCATAGACCAAAATGTAGATGTCAGAATGCAATGAAGCCAAGTTACATAGTAATCTGCATATGTGAGACTGAAAACAGAGTCCAGCTTCTAACGTTAGAAAATTGCAACATTTGTATTTTTCTTGTATAGTAAGCATGAAAAGAGGGGATTCAACAGTCTGCTGGCCATAGTTAAGTTGTATGTACCTCAAGCGTGAAGCACCAAAAGCATCAGAAAACAAAAGGAGGTCATGCAGATTATCCATTTCAAATCCAGCAGCTAGAGCTCGAGCATAGACCATTGCTTGTTCTTTCCTGAGAACCGCTTTACGAGTTTGCAGAACGCGATGGAGATGGACTCTGTCAAATAAGAAGCAAAAGCAAACTTATTACTATACATGGAATCGTTGAAGTTCTGAGTTTCATATGGTGACAAATGAGAATTTTCTTACTTCGAATTTTCTTCCTGTGCATGATCACTTCCTTCATTAGTTTGACCATTTGACTGTAACACCAATTTAAGAAAGAAAATGTCAATATTGTATAGATGAAAATGACACACAGCTAGAACTTTTATAATTTAGATGTCATAAAACCGCTTCAGGACATCATACCTTGAAAGAAGAACCTGAATCTTTAGAATTTCCACTAATAGCAGTTGTATTCGCTGTCAATTCAGATTCAACAATAATCAGATGAGGAACAAAATTCTGGGATCAAATTTCCCATGAATCGATACCATTTTGTTAACTTGTGTTAAACTAAAGTCTTATTCTCCTAAAGGAAATAAATAATGAGATTTTCCCTAGTTCTTATATCTTTCCTTTTGGGACCAACAGATCAATGTGACATCTTATTTACCATTTCCAACATTATTATTAATTGTTCGAACATTCGAAATTATCCAATGTACAATACTACCATATGGTCCATACCCAAAGCAGTCAAAAGCAAAGAAAAGGAAAAGGCAAGTAAATCATCAAGATCAATTAAACACCATTAACAAAATAATAAAAATTTAGGGAAATGATTGCCCTTCACACTAAGGCCTTTAATAAAGTGATTGCACTATAGATCAAGCTTATTATGAAGTGAAACCAAAATCTAAAGTCTAAACAAATAATTAGCAAATCAATTGCATATTCCAATTAATGCAATCTAACCAAGCAAAATAATTCATAACCTTCTAATTCTGTATCGTAGTCTAAAGATATGATTAATATATGTAGGATATATTAGTATGTTATGATATATAATTATGTTAGGGATATAAATCAGCTTCATTCTCAGTTGTATATTAGTATGTTAGGATATATAATAATGTTAGCGAAACAAATCACCTTCATTCTCAGTAGCAACAGCGCCATCAGCAGCATTAGAAGCCTCATATGATTTGATCGAATTCTCCAACTGCGAAATTTCTCTCTCAATTGTGACAAACCTCTCCAAAACTTCAGGTGTACTTACAAACCTCACAAACCTAATCCAAACAATTTAACAAATCAAAAACTGATCAAAATCAATCAAACTTATATCAAATTGAAGCAGATATTCAAAATCTAACCTCAGTAGTGTTCCTTTAGTGAACCAGTGAGAATTCACAGAAGAAGGAGGACGAAGTGTGACAGAGTAGCCACCTTTAGAAATCTGATCTTTAGCAGATCGTAAATGCGCAATGAACGGCTCTAATAAACCGTACGCTAGCTTCTCGTTTAACTTACCAGCAAAGATAACAAGTTCACATCTAAGATCAAATCAAAAAAATGAAGAATCAATGGCGGATCACACAAATCAAAAAGATAATTGAAGTCCATAGATGAAGCTAAAATGGTGGAAATTTACCTGGTTCGAGTAGGAGTGAGCTGGAAGAGAACGTGATCAAGACGAGTGGTGGAGTCCATTGAAGAGTAGGTGAATTAAAGGAGAGAGAGAGAGAGAGAGAGAGAGAGAGAAAGGAAGGTCAGAAATCCATGGAGGTGATTAAGAGTAACAGAGACATTCAATGAACATTCTGTAACTGCAGAAAAATGAATGGAAAGAAGAGAGAGAGAGAGAGAGAGAGAGAGAGAGAATAATGGTAAATAGTATTAGTAGAGAGAGTTGAAATATTGAAGAATGACTGGGGAGTTGAGAGAGAGTTCACATGGAGTGATCAGAGAAGGTGGGATGGGAGAAGGGTGGAGACAGGAGACAGGAGACAGGAGACAGGAGAGAGAGAATAAAGATGACAGCAGGAGTTGATGAAGCGCTGCACATGGAATGGAAGTGAGCGAAGGATGGACGATAATCAATTACTTGAACTGAAATGAATATTAGCACTCATATACTTCGGGCCTCTTCATTTCAGCTTAATTTCAGTTCAGTTTAGTTCAGTACTAATCAGTTTAGTTCAGTTCAGTTCCAATCAGTTCAGTTCCAATCAGTTCAGTTCAGTTTTGCTCCATTCTTTTATAACCATTTTGTGAAATATTATTATATTGGTCTAATTTATTTTACTAATTGCTCTTATTATTATTATTATTATTATTATTATATTTTATATCATTATTATTATTAAGTATTATTATTATTTGTATATTATTTTGTTTACTATGGCTTTATTCATTATTATAATATTATTACTATTATCATTAGGGAGGAACATGATTTAGGTTTAAAGTACAAATAAACCCGCTTCAGCCCATAATCCAATCAAATCACGTCAAAACGATTTATGATGTAATTTTGCATGGTCCGACCCAATCATTATTTTATTACTAAATATTAATATATTATTAAATCAAATTTTAAAATAATAAAATTAATTTAATTCTTATATATTATTGTTATTATATAATCATCATAGACTATAGAATATTTTTTATTAATTATCATTAATCATCATTATTATTAATTTATAATTATTAATATTATTTATTTATAATTATCATTTAAAAATATCCAAAATACAATTATTAGTATTCATTATTATTACCTATCATAATAATTATTATTTAATATTCATATTATTATTGTTTAAATATTATTTATATATTTATTTGATTTAATTTAATTTAATTCAATTCAATTCAATTCAATTCAATTCAGTTCAGTTCAGCGCCAATCAGTTCAGTTCAGTTCAGCTGTTTTCAGTAAATCTAAACAGGCTCTTCCTTCATTTCATAATACTCGCAACTCGCAACGTTTCTTGTTTGCACATATTTAATAAAATACTTTGAATTATATTAATAAGTAAAAATTGAAAAGTAAATATTATAATTGTATACATTAAGAAGAATTAAATAAGACCCCATCTAACTATATTTTTTCTTATACATTCGGGAAAAAATAAAATATAAGATTGGTAGATGAATAGTAGTTACTATGCTAATATTGCAAGTACTGATAAACAGAGGAAGTATAAGAGTAAAAATATTGTCCATAATTGAACTAAATTGAATAAAAGTGTTGTCCATAATTGAACTGAACTGAAATGAAATAAAAATAAGATGGAGAGAACATGCATTAAGAGATGAAGACAATCATACTTCTTTTCAACTTATTTTCCGTCCTTGTCAGAAAAAATAAGTTTTATAATTCAAATAAGTTTAATAATGGAAGAAGGTCTCTAATAACGTCTAACGAAGTGGGAAAAGATCTAATATCATAAAGTCTAATAGGTTGAATATTGTGTAATAGGATCCAATACGTTTAAATAAATTAAGATAAGTTTAGAAAAACAAAAATAAATTGGTACAAAGAGGCGACAAAACCATTGACCTCTGATTGCGAAATAAGCGATCTTCTTCTTCTATAATTCACTTATACTTTAAAATGAAACCTTATTTATTGTGTCATTTGATTGAATGGTACAATGTTCAAGTTTCGACTTTAAGATTTGTGTTTATTCTTAGGTTTTGTTCTTTCTAATTTATTTGTTGGCGATCCAAACTTATAAAACTTTGTTCGACTTATTCGACCTTATTCGTACTATCTAATTCTGTTTACACTTTTAGTAGATTATGCATCATACACCAGACTGTATCATGAGCATGGTACACCCAAAACTATCCGAGGATTTTGGGTGTATAATATGAAAATGGTACACCCAAAATTATTTGAATAAAAAATTAACTTTTAATATACCATATTTATGGTATATCCGAGTATATAATAAAAATTGTAAACTCTTAGATATAAGGTATTAAGGCACAAAAAGTGTAATATAGACCGGAACTACACTAAATTTAGGTAGACTCAGTACAATGCCCAAAAGTTAAGATATGGTAATTAAAAGTTAAAATTTTGTAATTAAAAGTTAAAATTTTAACAATCAAAAGTTAAGATTATGTAATCAAAAGTTAATATTATTAAAGTAGGTGGGCCATATCCAAATAAGGAAATGGGAAATGTAATTGGGACATACAAAAATGGAAAAATGGAAAATCCTTTGGGGGACGGAGGGAGTATGAATGAAAAGTTAAAATTTATTTCAAAAGTTAACATTTTATAATTAAAAGTTAAGGTTTCAAAATAAAAAATAAAGTGGTCTACATTATTTTTAGTATGAACCACATCTTCTAAAGAGTTTCTCATGAAGGCAAGAGAATAGTCAATTACGGCTACCGGCAAAAAAATAAGTTTTGTTTGGAGAAAAAAGAGTTGGAGAGATTTTGTGGATCTTTGAGAAAAAAGTGGAACCCACTCTCTTTCTTACTCAAATAAATGCCGACAGCAAGTATTCATCCCCGAGGCCCCGACTTATCTTTGGTTTGTTCCTAATAATTGCATTTTTTACAGATGAGATGAGGTTAATAATCGGATAATAGAGCCACTCGAGGAGGAACAAACACCTCTCCTCATAAAAGAAAAAAGAAAAAAAAAAAGGAACAAACACCAAAGAACAGGTACGAGTATGGCCTTATGGGCTTTACCGCTTATGGTACCTTAAAATAAATCATGCATTTCGTTCATAATAGCTATTGCCAAAGATTTGTTTGGTAGGGAAAATTTTGTCCTTATCATATCAACATTAATACATGTGGAGCATTCATATATGCATCCATGATCAGATAAATGTTATGGGTCTAACAGTTAGATAATATTAAACATCTAACACAATTTTCATAAAAATACAACATATTATCATGTAAAAACAATATATCACCATCAAAAAGACAATATATTAATATGAGAAAGACAATATATTTTCATGTAAAAACCATGATAAATAAAAAAGTTTTTTATTGTCTTGAGTTTATCCTTTTGCATCTCATTTAATAAGTAAAAAGACTATTTTATCCCTTATTTAACATGTAAAATGACCGTTTTGTCCCTATTAGATGTTTTTATCTAACTGTTAGGGATCTAATAAACCTCCCACGACTATCCCCAATTCTCTGATAATGTTTAGATCTATTTGTATTTTGAAAATATTTAAATTTCTGCATTATATTTCAAATTCATGGTTGATGTTCGAAGTTACCAATAAAGTCATATTTTCAAAATTTATCTTCATTAGGAAATCTTGGTTCTACCTTCAAAAAAAAAAAAAACAGGTTTTGGCCTTGTTTGCTGATTAGAGTTTAGAGTTTAGATTTTAGAGGTTAGAGTTTAGAGTTTGTGGTTAGATGATTACTTTTTTGTTCAGAGGATTTGACTGCTGATTTAAATAATTGTTGTGTAAAGGTGTTTGGTAACACTTAGCTGATTGTTTAGAGTTCTGTAATTTATAGAGCATGTAAAATGACATTTATGGACACGTTTTTTTAAAAATACAAATTTTAGTTTTAATTATATGGACAAAATAGTCATTTAATTTTTTCTCTCTCCAAAACTCTGATGAAAAAGCTGCTCTACCCAGCTTTTTCTAAAGAGAGTTTTGCTGAGAATTTTTGGTACAAAACTCTCTTTAATCCCCTCTCTCACCAAACACCCAATTTAGAGATTTTATTGGTCAAAACTCTAAACTCTCCCCAAAACTCAATTAAGGAATAGACGTTGTTTAAAAAAATTGGCAGGAAATTAACAATTAGTAGCAATACTGTAATGTCTTTATGTGATTTTTTATGAAAAGCATCTCATGTTATTTCTATGATTAGAAACATAAGATCAATATTTTCTCCAAAAACTTTCATTATCACTTGTATTATATTTAAAAACATACTTGTATTGGATAATCTATTAACGACTGGTATGGTAGGTAATGATAAATTGTGGTAATGGTATTGACTTTTTCTTATTCCAATGTTCATGATAATGAGAACTCGTGCCAAATATGTGTGTTTTTTTAATATATTTGTATTACTATTTATTACTACTATAGATGTGGTATTAATTCCTTTCAAAAAAAGAAAGATGTGGTATTAATTAGGGATGTAAGTTAACTGTAAGGAAAATCACATGTTGGGTATAAGACTTCATTATCATGATATGATTACGGGTCTTTCTTCAGTTGTGTTACTTTCCTCTTAGAGTTATAGAAAAAAATTTAGTTCGGTTCATTTAATCCTAGAAGAACATGGTGTTAGTAGAGTTGATATTATTGTCATCACCGTCATTTAATATCATTTACCAAACGACTCATAAAAAGACATTGGATAATACAAAGAGCGAGTAATGAGAAAAACTTAGTAACCATCATCCCTCCTTTAAAAGTAAGACATTACACAAGATGGTGTGTAACTAATTTTTGGTGCACCCGGTAGTATAGAGCATGGTGTATCAACAATGAGCATAGCAAACAAGTAATTAGACGCAGCTTTAAAGCAAGACAATATAAAGAACGTACAGTTAACAATGAGAGAACAAAATGCGAAAATGAACATTTACTTGAAACAAAAATAGCAAAAGTAGAAATAATTTAGGATAAATAAAAAAACGTACTAAAAAACAAAAAGCAGACCACGTGGGAAATGGAAAATGACATTCGACAATACTTGAAAGAACATGAGGTTATTAAAGAAAGAACAAAGAAAATAAAAGATATACAACTTGTCATGGTAAAGATATATTTTAATGAATGAATTTTCCAATGAGTGGAACGCAACATTTGAAACTTGAAAAGTACAAAAAAACTTGGTGAATTCGAAAAGAACATAGGACATTTTTTTAAAAGATAAAAGAACGCTACTATAGATTGAAGAACATAACATAAGATAGCATTAGAATGAAAATACTACGCAGTTTGAAAGAACAAAGAATTTTTGTGTATCAAAATAAGATTTTACGATACTTGCAAGAATATGAAATTGGTAAAAAAAAAAAGGAACAAAGAAAATAAAAGAGACACCAATCGATCATATCGAAGCTATGCTTTAATGAAGGAAGTTTCAAATAACAAAATACTATATTTGATAGAACAAAATAACTTGTGTTTTCAAAAGAACATAGTGCATTTTTTTTGAAAGAACCAACATTAAAGGACACATGCGCAATACGAAAAGAACATCACATAAAATCCAAAAGAAAATACGCCATATAAATATTAAAAAATTGATAAACAGTAAAAATTGAACATTTTAATTCTAAATAAACTACAATTGTTCAAAATTGAACATGGAGAACAAAAAACCAAACTCGAATTGCTACAATTTTTCAATTTCTTTTGAAGATTTAACAACAACTACAAAAACCAACAACCCAATTAATAATTGTTCATTTTCAATCTTATGAGCTTGAAATTGCTTGAATTAAGTTGATGGTGAAATATGATAAAATGGAGAATTTAAAGTTGATTTTCTTGATTTAAATCTTTGCAACAACACATGATTTTGAAGTTGAAGAGTTTAAATTATTGTTTAATGGAGGAAAGACAAACAAATGGTTTCGAAAATCACACAGAGAGAGAGAGTAATAAGGAAGCATGGATGAGAGAGACAATCAGAGAAGACCATGGAGGGGGGAGAGAGCTAGAGAGTATAAATGGAGGAAAGAGAAAAAGTGAGAGAAAAATGGAGGGAGAGGAAGGTGAACGCAATGAACATGGAAAAGTCAAGGGGCAGCGCATAAGTGGATACACGAAGCATAGTATACGAGAAAGCATAGAATGTTTTTTAGTTCTGATAGCCCTAACATGAGGTAATAATTCCTCCACTCCTTCCTCATTTTACACAATTATTCTTCATCTTATCTACCACCTTCTCCATCTAAATTGTTTATCTTTATATATTTTTTTCTTTTAGTTCTTAATACATTGCCCCTCAATACAAGCATATCATAATGTGATAATGGATGATGATGAAAACTTGTCTTTAATATTTACGCGTAAACAAGCACCATAATAGTATAGAGACATTGTCGTAAGATTTCCTTACAAATTTTAAATTTTCATATAATTTCATTGCCGTCATTACCATAAGCATTTGCTATACAAGTATTAATAAGCATAAAAACATTTCTTGAAATGAAATTAAGTTATGGAACATATGAAAAAATTATGCAACACTTGGAGATATAAAATGTTCCCTAAATTACTCTAGGGAAAAAATGACCCAAATAATTATTCCAATTTTCAGTGATCTTCTACAAAAATTATTTTGACTTTTAAATGTTTAGTAGTAATCTTTTTTGGGGCACTCTCTTATATTAAGATAAAGTGTTATTTTTCATATGTAATTTTAAGATTGTTTTAAGAATGTGCACAAAAATTAAAAGTATCCTTAATTTTTCCTTTTTTAGATTATGAGAAATTTAAATAATAAAGGCAATATTAATCGATATCCAAAAAAAGCTAAGGAAAACAATGGAAGATTAGGTGAGTTGAGAAGTCATTTCAATTCAAGTAATAGTAATTACTATGGAAGCTTATAATTGAAGAGAACATCAAAAATAGCTGGCCCTATTTCCACTCTTCCTCTTTAGTCAGTTTGAGAGTGATGGTGTTGGGTGTGGCCGTGTGGGGTTAAGAGTGAGTGGAAGGGCAAGGAATATGAATCCTAAAAGGTAAAAAGGGTGCCTTTTAAGAAGAATATATATGAGTGTGCATACTACATTGTTCATCTCCTTTTACTTTTATCTTCTTGTCTGAAGGAGCCCAATTCATACCATGATTGTTTAACAAACAACTCTTACCAGCTGAGTGCATCATCCAAATTTCACCAGGAGATTAGTTATGTTAGATGAGTACATTTTTTTATATTATAGTAGCCAAATAGTAGTTAGGTTTAGACCTAATAAATATTTTTTAATGATATAAGAATATCTTAGCGGGCTATTATCTCAACAATGAACCCTAGATTGTCTAAAATAATTGCATAAGAAGTCCTCCGTCTTTTTGTTATATCCAAACGTCTTAACACATTTGTCAACGCACAACTTCAAACACTTATATTTACAATTGTGTACCTGTAAAAGTTATAAAAGGCTCATAAACAGAAACTACATACCAAGACGAATATAACTAGAACCCACTTGACTATATTTTTAGTGGAGATTATGAATAGGATCATAAGTAACTAAAAACGAGTGACACATATCTGGTGGTTTCGTGGGTGGGGGAGGGAAGGAGAAGGGATACAGCGATTTTGGGGGGTGGGGGGTTGGTGCATGGGTGGGGTGGTTTGTTTTATGGGTGCGGGAGGAGGGAGAGGGGGATTGTTTTTTATTTACTTTTTAAAATATAAATTTTAAAATTTTAAATATCCAATAAAGAAGTGACACATGTCACTTTAACATGTTAAAAAGGGTTAATAAGAGGTAATAACCGGCTTTGACTTGTTAAAAGTGGATGGGTATAAAAGCTCTACTTATCGTAGGATAATCTAATAGTTGAATTGCGGACCGTGCAAAGATTGACTTATTGTTGACAATTTTTCTGATTGCTTATTCTTTTTTAACTCATGCGTCAAAGTATTACTAATGAAAAAATCTTATATTAAATATGATTACAGTAGGAAGCTGAGAGCCTTATAATTATATTTATATAAAATAGGAACTTATTAAGGAATATAGAGAGTGCAACCTAAGATTGCCATATCATATATTTTGAGATTTAAATATAAGATAGAGATAAAAATACATATAAAGGGTTTCTGATGACAAAAATTTAGAGTTTAATTATGAATAAACAACCTTAAAATATAATAACGTCTAAATTTAGGAAAAAATTTGATAGATGATTCAAGTTTTATAATCTATATAACATTATTAGAGAATGTTCTAAATATACTCTAAAATCAAACTCATTTATCATATAGTTATATGGCCTATAAAAACCATTTTAAGATGAACAACAATATATCGAAGTTTTTAATTTGTGCATAAGAATATATACTAACAATAAAGACATTATAACAAGTGTAGATCAATAATATAAGAAATATTATTGTAGTAGAGATAAGGTTTGATTATTATCGTAATATGCTTGCTATCTGTGTATCGCATGAGCTTTATAATTATTCGTTAAATATAAGTACAAATTTCCTTAGAAGTAAGATAGTAAAAACAAATCTCAAAATTTACATGACAAAAGCCTAGATTCTAGGTCAGAGTTAATGGCCAAAACTTTAAGCCTTACAGATAAAAGAAATTGGCAACTACATATTCGAGGGAATAAGGAGGTCGCAATCAATTCAAATAAAAACTTTACAATGTGAGTGCATGAAGTTTTTCAATTGGAGTTTGCCCACTTGACTTGATTTTGAGGGTTAGCTGGGCAGTTGCAATCACCAGCAGTCTCTTCCTCGTGACCCACGTACTATATTTTTCTGCAAACACAATGCTTTTTAGTAGCTCGAAAGCTGTAATCACTTGCCCGTTTTTCATGATTCACATGATCTACTCTAAGATTGTCCTAATACCACCTTTCTATTTGTCCTGCAACCTAATTTTCTTATGTAATCACACCCTACCAACCATTTATCTTACTATCTTGGTAATACATGAATGATTACCCCACTTTTTGGTGTAAATTAGTACAAATATTAAAGCTAGTAACCTTATCCTTGCCTTCATTTTAGTGGTGGTTGTGTGCTACTAATACTTCAAATCATTTTGACCAAATAATTTGAAGCCCAAACTTAAAAATTTGTACTTCCTGTGACTCATTATTGGATAAACTCTTTTCCAAACCTGTACAATGAACGACATAACTTATTGTATTATATATTGCTGTAAAGCTCTTTGTCAGCTAGACTTAAATCCTCCACTAGAGAGCTCTACCTTTTCCTATGAGAGCAGAACACACTAAACAGGTCAATTGCTACTGATTAAAACATAACGCCTTATCAGATCTGCTATATTAAGCCATTGGTTTGGTTGATGCTGAATCAAACCCATACGTCCAAGTGAACCTATTGCCTTCACATGACGAGGAGCTTCTTAGATTAGCCACCCATGCAAGCCTGAGTCAAGTCAAGGCATGTGAAATGCGCTTGCTCTCTCCTATAGATATACATGTCCATTCAATAGGGTAGGCTAGTGGTGGCAATTGGGTGGGCCGGGCTGGACTGGACAAATTTTAACCGGTGCGGGCCTGGGAAACTAGCGGGCTGGGTGGGTTGGTAGGTTGGGTTGGAGGGTGGACCCACTGCGGGTTTGGGTGGGCCTTTAGTGGTTAATAGGGCGGGCTAGGCTGGTTAATGGGTTGGGTGGGCTCGATGGACTGGGCTGGGTTGGTTGATGGGTTGGGCGGGCTGGGTGGGTTAGTTATTGGGTTGGGTGGGTTGAATGAGTTAGTAAGTTTGATGGAATATAAATTATGTGTGTATGATTTATATTTGCATTTGTAATTTTGTATAATTCAATTAAGATGTAATTGTGAAATTTATTGATGGAAAATATGAAATATTTGGTTTAAAAATTTTCGTTTTATTAATATTTATGAATAATGATTAATTTTCATATAGTCGTAATTTATGTTTAGTTACTAACTCGTTTAACTTTTAACTTAACAAAATTGGCGGGTTAGGCGGTCCATGCGGGTTGGGAGAGTTTGGGTGGGTTCGTGGGTGGGTTAGGGTGGGCTCATGGGTGGGCTGGGCGGGTTTGTGGGTGGGCTGAATGGGTGAGTTGGGTGAATTCACGGGTTGGGCTGGGTGGGTTAACGTGCGGGCTGGGCAGTTTTGTGGGTTGGGTTTTGATGGGCTGGGCTGACGAAATTTAGCCTGGTGCGGGTTTCAATATTTAACGGGTTGGGCCGGGTTGAATACGGTTTAGACGGGCTGGGCCCGTACGGCCCACGAGACGGGTTGGGCTGGGTGGGTTGGGCTGACCCGGCCCAACTGCCATCACTAGGGTAGCGGTAGGCATGTCTACAAACACTCAACCGTAACTCTTGTACCTCCTTTCTTGAGCTCTTAAGAACTAGATAAGGAATTGGAGAGGCCGAGAGGGTATCCTAAAAATAAAACCTTCAAAATCAATTTTCTCTTTTTCATACACCATTGAAGAAGGCTTTTAGACTCTAAATTGGCTAACCAACAACTCCACGTCTTCCTACACCTCACTACGACAATTCGCAGGGAAACAAGGGGTATGCTATTTGATGATAATGCCTTTCTTATTTTAAGGGAATACTGATTCTTTAGGCAGGGGTTTTGCTATCATATGAGTAAACTTATGCTAAGGATTAACAATACTGCGTTTATAACATCTTTTTAAAGGATTTTACTATCTTGGTAATACATGAATGGTTACCCCACTTTTGGGCTTGTGCTCATGGTGATACCTTTTCTTGTTTCCATGATTTTCAGGTTATTTTGATGAAAAATGAATTGTATTCGTCTAAGACCGAGCCTATTAATCATAAACAATAAAGGTAGCTTGCATAAGGATCACGGTACATCCGTTTGAGGCAATTTTGAGTTAGGATGAGGCAAAACGTTAGTGAAAGAGATGTCAAAAGCTCAAAACTGACACATGCTCACTATTTTTCTTATAACATTTGATAGAAAATTTATATTCAAGAAATTGCAGTTGGATTGGAAAGTATACTTAAAGGTCTTTCCAAAGGTAGGTCATACGCCATAAACAAACCTCTAATTTAGGAGATACAACCTTCGCATGTTGATCCGATTCCGTTAGTGTACGCCCAATCTCATCGGGTGAGGGCCGGCCGATCAGACGATCAGTTTTTTTTACCTTTTTTGCGCTCATTTGTGGGGATCTTACCCTTCGTAATTGGCAAAGACCGCCCGATCAGATGGTGTGTCATTTTATTTTTGATTCACAAACTTGATGTAGAATTTATTTTCTATAATACGCGACAAACCTGTCAAATGTTTAATTTTTCTATACATTAACTTAACTTGTTAAGGTATCTGTTAATTTTTGATCTTGAGTCCAACCAACTAGAGTCGAGTTTAGACCCATTCATATTTTAATTGCTTGGAAGTAGACATGCTTGATTAATATCTAGCATTGTGTAAGGTGTGGGGGATTAGAAGGTTCTACGCTCAAACATACAAAACTGACCCATATTCGATTACCGACCAAGATGTTTTGATCCAAACCTGAACTCTAACCAAACTGAAATTGGATTAACCCAAAACCACTTGATCCAAAAATAAATATGACTACTATTTATTATTTATTTATTTGTTATTTTCATAAATACTAAATGGACAACAAATCCAATAATAGCCCAACCTAAAAGGACCCTAAAAGAACTACTTCCTCTGTTTTTTTAATCGCTACACTTATCATTTCACGGACTCCTAGGCAAAACTTTGGTGAGTGAGTAAAAGTGTGTAAGAAAAAGTGGTAGGAGAGAGATAGAGAGAAAAAGTTACTAATAAGGGAAAAAAAAGGAGAAGTGTAGCAATTAATTTAAAACTTTCTAGAAAGAAAAGTGTAGCGATTAAAAAAAAACGGAGGAAGTAGTAAGGAACTAAGCAATTTGAATGTTAAGATCACACTAAAGCCAATCGAAACAATTTAAAGGCCTAACAATTTTGTACGTATTACATCCATCTCTTTGCATTTCTGTAACCTCTATCCAATATATATTGAGATCCAACGAAAAACCACACGAGTTGTCCAAAATTTAAGGACATTAAAAGACATAAATCAAGGTATAAGTTTCAGTAGTCACTTGACCTTCAGACAAAGCCTTTCGTGGCTCACAAGAGGTCTAGATTTTCATTTATTTATCGGTGCGACTTAGGTTGATATGGTGATTCACGATTTTAAGTTAGCATGAAATTTCATGTTGTGCCAAAAGTGTTTAAATGAAAAGTTATGGGAAACTCATGTGAAAAAGGAATGTTAAGATCCTATGAAAAAGGGATCAAATTTGTGCCACGACGAATGTGAGAAAAGTTATAAACCACTTTAAACTTGAGAATTTACTCTTCCTATTATCAAATAGTTCTATGATAATGCCTTATTGGATTTGTATATAGACTAAATTATTTTGCATTGATGGATGTGACAATCAATGATTGGCAAAATTAAACTTAGTATCAAAGTCCACGTTAGGCCTGAAGGGCTATATATTAGAATTATAAGGTTAGACCCCATTCTTTTACAAGGGGAGTCTTAAGATCCCGTGAAAAATTCAGGTCAGGCCTCGTTCTTTTCAATTATTTTCAATCATTATTAGAAAAAAAATAGTTCAGATAAAAATAGGTATTAATAGATTCAGATAAGTTCGGATAAATAGTAATAATTGTTAATAAAGTTTAACTCTCTCACAAATAAGGTTCGAGTAAGTTTTAATAAGTTCAGATAACTTCTAATAAGTCAAAAATAATGGGTTCTAAAATGGATCCACGTCCAAAGTAAAAATGAATAGTAAACCACAATATAATTTTAAAGAATTACTCTTTCAATGACCAATTAATTTTGGAGTGAATTGTTATTCAGATTAGCAATTAATTTATGAATGAATTGTTATTTCGATCCAAAGTCTACTACATTGGTAAGTACTAAGTAGACTTGTTAATTTCCTACATAATTCTTGATCTTTCGTCTGGCCCAAAGCTCCTTGTGGACCGAAATAAAGGCCCAAAGCATATGTGCTGATAATCAATGCGGTGCTTAACCTTTTTGTTATGAACCCTCAATTGAAAGATGGGCGAACTAAAAGAGAGGACAACTTGGCCTTTAGAGCATCCACACTCATGATCAAATTGATCATAAGAGTTGTTCATGAGACATGAACAAAAAAAAATAGTCCTACACTCATGAGTAAAGATAGATCACATTGTGATCAATCATGAAATAGATCACATTGTGATCAACTAGTTCATGAGAAAAGCAAAAACTGGCCCAATCACACAGTGACATGTGGCGTCAGTTTTTTGTTTAAAACTTCAAAATAAATATCTGCAAATCTACTAAGTAAACAAGTATATAAAAAATATCAATGGTTATATTTTGTTGAGATCTGTAAATAGACACTCACTTTGCTATACTTTTACATACTTTTGAATTTTTTTAATTTTCAAATACATAAGTAATTGTTTGATCATGAGTGGGGTGCATTTGATCAAATTGATCATGAAACATGATAAAAATTTTAAGATGAGTGAGAAAGTAGTAGAGAGAGAGGGATGATGTGTTTTTTTTGTTCATGAGTGGTGATGCTCTTAGTTCTAGCATAATATTACTAGCGCTAATTCCATCCTACATATGGACTTACCATGAGCATGTTGCGGGTGCGCACATATCAAAAAGCAACTGTCCTAAACCTGTGCGCGAGGGATGATGAAAGGCTAGGGCAGTACAAGTTTAGGAAGAAGACATAAAATATAAAATGCACGTTTTATTATAGAAACAGACGTGGAATGAACATCTGATAAAAAAATAATGATTAAACGAACACAAAGAATATCTGGTTAAGGAAATGAACAATGGCACACGAAATGAACATTTTGTTCAACATAAATGAACAAAGGGATCGGACATGGAATGAACTTCAAAAACAAACAAACGAACATGGTAAACTTCAAGAACAAACAGATAAAATGAACATTTTAGAAACAACAAACTTTACATATGTGTGACACCATAGGAAGTCAATGAACTATAAAACTTCTTGTCGGGGGAGGGGAGAGACGCCAAAAAAAAATCAAGAAATTTAATGATGCTATAATTAAGTAAAGTAAGGGTCCATTCGATATCACTGCCATTTTTCTAGTTTTTGGTTATTATGATATTAGATTCATATGATAAAAGTAATATTATAAACTTAAAATTGGTCGTACTGATAGTAATCATGTTTATTTTGAAAACTGACAACAAAAAACTTGAAATTATTTTTTTTGGTTTCCATATTTTGGTTTTTGATTTTCAGAAAAAGTGAAAATTGAAAACAAAAAACGATAACTCATGACCCTAAATTTTTAGTTTTCTATTTTTAAATGGCAAACTAACCTTCAGTGAAAATCAAATAGTTTCATTCCATTTTTATTTTAATGAATTTAGTGCATTTTGCTTTAAATTATCTGCATTTTAAACTGTGTGCATGATGAGTATCGGAGGTTTATGTGCCCAGTCTACTCTTTCTAAAAGAAGTATAAGATCGAAAGTAATACAACTATCTTTTGGCACATACTAACTCAATTTCTATTTACTTGCTCCATTTGTTTTTCGGACACAAGGATTTAGGAGGTGCATGTGGAAAGTGTTGATGAATTGGTAGAAATAGTATTGGTAATATAACTACTAATACTAGACGACGTGTCAAAGAAGGTAATAAATGAAATACTCCATCCGTCCCACAAAATTCTTCGCATTTCATTATTTTATACCTCACATATATTCAAGAAGTGGGAAGAACTTTATGGGACGGAGGGAGTAAAAAGAAACAATCATATAAGAAAATTGGAACAAGTTTAAGTTAAAAGGAAATTCTCAAGTTTATTACTTTGAGCTTTTTTTATAGTGGTATGATGTTGTAACATAACCCAATTCGAATGACATATAATGATTTAGAAAAAAACACTTTAGTGAGAGTTGACGACATAGTTGTTAAAATCTCGATTCAATTATGATCTACGATTCGGTTCACGATTCTACGTGATCTTATCCATTTTAAAGTACTACCGAAAACCTCATACATCTAAATCAAATTTATTCAAGCTACCAAAGCTATTAATAGACATATATGGTCAAATGTCGCCTATTTAGTGGCTAATCAACTGGTTTTGTCAATTTTTAATCATTTTAAACTTATAAAATGAACAATATTTAGATCATACATGTTTGTAGAATCTTACAATTCGATTTTATGATCCTATTCTAAGACCTATTAACGATTCAAAGTAGAATTATGATTTTAACAGGCTTAGTTGATGATGTTAAATGCTCAGGGTCATAAGTACAATTTAATGATTGATGTTTTAAAAATCATGTGCTATTTTTTATATTAAAATATCATATATAATTACATACCTGACCCATACGGAAATACAATATCATCACGCTCAAACCTTCAAAGTTGAATTAAATTATAACATTATCGAGTATAAAAGAGATTAGAACATTGAATTTTGGGTATTAGTTTAGGCACTCGAAAAATTGATTTAGACACTTCTTTTGTGAGAGTACGATTTTTTCATACATTATTCAAAAATAAGAGTGTCCAAATTAGTACTCCAAAATTTAATTTAGATAGATCTTAGAGCATATAAAGTTGGATTTTCCTAAGCTAAAACATACTTAATGTTGATCAGAACATCTAAACATCTCGTTGATGTCAATGATAACTCCTGGAAAGTTCATGCATTTCCACGTACAAAATGTTGTTTAGAAAAGTCACATAATCACAAGAGGGGTACACAAAAAGAAGAGTAAATGTCAATAAAGTGCGTTCTGAAGATTACACAAACCAAGCAAGTGCATTTTCAAATGGTTTGCTTTACTTTTGCTTTTTCTCAGGTCTCAATATCCAATGAGTGCATCTATGGCCCAATACGGCTGTTATGCAATTCCATTTCTTACAATATCTTTTATTGCCGGATGATCCGTACCCGCTTTTATGAAGCCCATTTCCTTTTTCTGGTTTAACCCTTATTTATACGAAGTATCAAAAAGTATTATCCGATACGTGTCATCTTCCCTTACTTAATAGTTAATAGCATTCTATCCAATATTATTATCATGCATTAAAAAACTGTTAATGTGAAGTTTCAAACGCATAATCTTAAATATGCAACAAAGAGTTCCGACCATCACTCCACCATACTATTATTGATGCTTCTATAAAAAATATGATGATCTATAAATGAAAATCAAGAACTAAATTGTTTAAATGAGATGATTTATTTTTTTTATTTCTGATGATATTTTTCACTTTAGATTACATTATAGTTGGCAATAATCGTGAATTTCGCCAGATTCTAATACTAGTACCCATCAAAAATAGATTTTTTTCTCTTTTTTTACAAAAAGAAAAAGATTCACCAAGAGACTAAAAAAAGTACTATGCACGTGCGACTTCTGCAGATCACGAGCGATCCCTCCAAAACACAAAAAGGAACAAAACTGGAGGCCTTGTAGGCTGTAGCTAGCTTGTACGGGAAGGCTTAAGGAGTTATTTTAGTATTGCACGAGAATACCACTACCAGAAACATATTTGTATACTTGCATCCTGGCGCCCCTATCATGTCTATCAATCTCTATACAATGTAAATTTTAAGGTAAGAAGAAAGGTCCATTTGGAAAAGAACAAGAAATAGTTTCAAATTGAGTCTAATAAGAATAGAAGCTTATCTAATTTATTAGAACTAGTCAAAATCTTATTTTTGAGAGGCTCAAATCTTATTTTTAATATCAAAACTTATTTGAACTTATTGGAACATGTTACAGCTTATCTGAACTTAGCGGAACTTCTAAACTTATTTGTTTAGATAAGGAATAGAAATAAGTTGAAAGAACAAGATCTTATGTACTCTCTTAGGGCCTGTTTGGTTCAAATATTTGGAATGGTATGGATTGAAATCTCATACCCTGGTGGTATGGATTGAAAACCCCATACCAAGTCTAAATTGTTTGGTTCAATTTTGGAATGGATTCTACATCCTATTCTATTGTTTGGTAAACCTATGGAATGGGTTGTATTCAATTTTTTTTCTTCTAATTCAATTAACAAAACTTTCATAATAATTTATTTTTAAAAAAAAAACATCAAAACATCAAAACCTCCCACCTTCACCTTGCCCCCACCACCTCACCTCCCTCAACCCCTCCCCCAGCAAACCTACGTCCATGGCCCACACGCCTGCAACACACTCTCACCAGAAAAAAAAACCAGTTGTTCTAACTGCAGCCATGACCTAATTCCTCCACCAAAAAGTAGTCCCTGAGTATTGATTTCGAAGAGCATTTCGTGGCTATGGTAGTCGCTGGTGGCCCTTCGCAGCCGTTCGCATTTCGTGGCCCTTCGTAGCATTTTGTTTCTCTATTTCCTCACAGATCTCGCCAGAAATATCACATGTGCTGCGCGAAGGTAGGGGAGACGGCGGTGGCTACGATAGTCGATGGTGGCCAAAAGGTTGTCACGGGAAGATGGCGGTGCTCAATTGCGGCAGGTCACCGGAAAGTATGAAAAAAAGTTAAGGTTTGATAGTAGGGTGGAATGGAGTTAGAAACTTAGGGGGGAGGGGAGATTGAGATTCTAGGGGTATGGAATGTATATAGAATCCCTTGGGTATGAGATTCTACCCTAAAAAAGCTCAACCAAACAATGGAATGGATGTCATTCCATTCCATTCCATTAAAAAACCTCAATCAAACACCCCCTTAATAACTTGGTCTAGTATAGTATGTTAAAGGTGTGCTTAATTTCACGAGATAAAAAATGTTGTTAGGATGAACTTTTTTCTATTTCTCCTCCACCACCCCTTAAAACCACAATCATATTCATCATTGCACCTATTGCTCGCTCTCTCTTTCTCCCTCTCTTACCCCTAGTGGTGGCCATCAAATCAATCAGGTTAGGTTGGATTTCGAGTCGGCTTTGAGTCACTTATGGGTTAGTTCCACCGGGTCAGGTAAGGTAGCGGGTCGAGTCTAGTTCGGGTCACTTCTGGGTTGGTTCGACCGGTCAGGTAAGGTATCTGGTCCAATGTAGTTCGGGTCAGGTTCGGGTTAAGACTTTGAGTTTAAAACTATATATTCAAGTTTAAACCCAATATAGGGGCTTATTTATTTCATTATTCTTATTGTGTGTTAGTGTTACATTTGTACTGGTGGCCTTGTGGGCTACTACATTGGGAGTTTGGGACTTGTGATTGTCAGTGTAAAAATGTGTTACTCTTTCAGTTGAAAAGTAAGTTACTAGTTTAGTAGTTTACTATAGTTATTGTTATTTATGTAATCACTCATTTCAAACTTACATGAACTTAAATTTTAAAGAAAAGTTCATTAATAAAAGAGCCATATGAAAGTTACAATATAAATTGAAATAAACTACAATATAAATGACTACCTCCTGGCCTCTTCTGATTCTAGATTATTGTTTGATACAATATAACTTTCAATAAAGAGATCATTCAATCTATTGAAACTACAATATAAATGACTACCCTTCCATCCATCTTTGTTGTCGCTCCTCCACTCCTTCTGTATGACCGACGACCAACATCTGCCTCTTTCTTTTCGTTCGTAGTGCTATGACTTTGGGTCTCTCATACGGTTGATATAGATCGCTCTTCAAGTAAAATCTCATTCAATGAAAGAGTACGCTTTCTAGCTTTGAAGAATCTCTTAACATTGAAGCATACATATATTGATACGCTTCTTAGGGCTTTCTAGCTATAGGAACTATAGAGTTGTTTTACTTTTATGGAAAGAGAATCCATCTTGCAGGGGGGATTAGTCGGTCAAACTTAATTATCCTTGAGTGCGATTTCAAGGGGTTAAGGTGGGATTTCGAATAAGGTGAGCGTGGTTTCTAAGGCTGGGGATGGAATTTCGGGGAAATTTAGGGCGGTGCTTGGGACTGTATAGGTTTTTCAGTGGGTGGAGGAGTGATGTTCATGAGAATCTAAGAGATTTTCGAGGGTGTGGACTAATATCTGAGAGGGTTTGGGTCTTTGTTTCCAGTGTGGAGTGGCTACAATGACTTTTCTGGTGGGTAGGGTAATGGAGGTGGGTGATTATGGGGAAGCTAAGGAGGGGTGAGATGGATGGTGGACAAGGATTTTTGTTAACCCTATTCTTTAGTGGAGGGTGGGAAATCAAAGTAAAGGAATTTTGGGGTAAGGAGGGGGGGGGGAGAAACAACAACCCTCGACTAAAAAATGTAGCAGATGAGTACACTTCACATCCATTGCCTTTCCCTTTCCTGTAGCCCGTTTACCAAATTTCGCTATGTTCATTCTCGATAACAAATAATACATATATAACTTTGTCGTATATTTTGATTTTCTACAAAAAATATTATGACTTTGGAACACATCATTTTAAGTAAAAACATACCTTATAAGTTTACTTGTTTAGACTCATGATACGATTTATTGACATTAACTTTTGTCTCTGGTTACATACTAAACCTATCTAGAAGAAGGCGGTAGCTATTACAAATTTGAGCAACCATTATATCACAATCTGGATAGCTTTTGCCATAACCTTTTTAAACTATCAGATAGAATTAAGACATTGTTATTGGATTGTAACGCGTTAAATTTTGTTTATACACATAGAAGATAGAACACGTACATTTTACTCCATGTTTTATTATTTCCATAACTAGTGAATGAATCAAATTATACTCGTCATTAGAAAATATAACCTCAAGATGAATTTAATGATCCTTCCTTCCTTTTCTTTCTTGTCTCTCATATTCTTAACTTTCTTTTTAATTTTAAAGCTATTATTCTCCTTTATCCTTTTGAAAGATAGTAAATTCTTATATTTTCTATTATTAGTTTCTAAGTATCTTTATAACCATGGTTGTCAAAATTACGATCCTACTGTAGAATCGTACGATACCACGATTTATATATGGTCACACGAGTCTACTTACGATTCTATACGATTTTATAACTTTCTTTCAACTAATGAAAACTTAAAAACTTTTTGTGAAATTTAATCACACCGACAAAGCTACTAATAACATATATTATTAATTACCAAAAAAATTAATGGTTAAACAACTATATTTATTTATTTTTGTCCTTTTATACTTATAATAAGAGTGTAACATCTGCTTTATGCATGTTCGTAGAATCGTACGATTCTACTATTCGATTGTACGATCCGATTCTTGGAGGATTTTCGATCCAAAGTAGAATCGCGATTCTGACAACCTTGTTTATAACAATATATTATTTTCTCCAGGAGTATGGGCATCAGGTTCTTATTTTCTATTGCATCGTATGGTTCGCCACTATCTTAAGAAAAGCAAAAAAATAGACGGGAGAAATGGACCTTAACTACTTCCACATACAAAAGTGAGAAGGAAAAGTTTTAAAAGTAGACATGATGCAATCAATATGCAAATTTCATACATGAAAAATGATGCAATAGAAAAAAATTTGGAAGCTTTAGATTGCGAATGTGTATCAGTAAATTTGGAATGTATCTTGTTAGAATAACAGAATTGCAATGTCTAAATAGAACTGGTCTCAAGAATATGACGTGGTAAGAGACCACTGACTTGAAATAAACCACGACCCGCCGATGGTGGTTATCGCTACTGCACGGAATGCTCCCCAAGGTGAACACATCGAGCCTACTAAGTCACCACTAAAAGAATATGCTTTGGACAAAGCATGAATCCAGAAAGAGAAGAAGAAGGAGAGAAGAGTATTTTCGGATGATTGCCTTAGGGAGGAGGGATATGATTTTACAGCGAAAAAGCAAACCCAAAAAAGAAGGCAAATAAATGGCTGGAGAAAATTAAGGGCTGCCATAAATATTGTAACGGTAAAATTTACAGCTTGTTACACACCAACCATACCCAGGTCCAAAAACAGAGCTCAGCTCAGCTCTAATCCCTCCCCCCCCAAAAAAATATACCTACCTTAAGATCGTGCAATCTGCCCAATACATCAGAAGCGCGTTATAGCCATGCGCACACTTTAGGTCTCATAAGTGCTCTAAAAAGACAGGTCAATCTTTATAGAAGGCTGCTAAACCTCCACACTTAAGTAGGTGCTCCGTCAAGTGTTTCTAAACAACTCCACCCAGAAGGCATATGGAACCATTAAGAACAAAAGCTCAACCTCACAGCATAAATTCATGATGTCTCTCAATAGCACCACCAAAAGGTTTTGGATTTATCAAGCACTACCATGCGCCATAGGGATGGAAAATGTAGTGCAGGTTAAGATTATATGGCTTCGTTTGACCACAAACGGGTATCGACGGTAAAATATCAACTAATGGGCTTTAGTCCCACCCCCCTTGACGAATTTAAGACAACTCTCCTAGGTAACCCCTTAGTAAAGAGATCCGCAAGATTTCTTCCAGACGTCACATAATTCAAAGAAATCACCCCACTTTCTAGGAGTTGTTTGACAACCCCATGCCTGATTCGCATGCGTCTCTTCTTACCATACTGTTCTTAGTAATGCCAATGACTTCTTGAGAATCAAAATGGAGATAGACTAGTGCACCTTGTCCTCCCCATAATGGAACATCATACAACAAGTTTCTCAACTATTTAGCTTCTTGCCCTTCTAACTCGAAAGCAATAAACTCAAACTCCATGATGGAACGTGCTATACAAGTTTTCTTTGAAGACTTCCTGTTAAATATCTAGAGTATTTGGTAGATTTGATTCATGTAATGTTATGTTAAGTGGTTTAGTTAAGGTGTCACTCCTTAAGTAACATTAGTAAGTACGTTGTTGGTTTAACAAGTTGCGAAACAAGTCAAGGACAAGTATATGAAACAAGTCAAGGGACAAATATATGCTTCATATTATAATTGAAGCAAGGAAGCAAAGTAAAACAAGAGACAAAGCCACTAGTAGCCGTCCGCGACCAGTGTCACAATTTGTGACCATGGGACGTTGTGGTCCGTGATGTGGGTCACCCCCGCGACCGACTTGGATCGTGACTCGTGACGTAGTTCTAATCCCAGGACTGTGTATGTCTCTATTTGATGATTTTGTGCTCTTTGAACGGTTATTGTCGGCTTTCTGACTTAACAACGTTATAATAAAGATGTTTTCCTCTTGATGAAGTTCATATTCTGATAATAACTTTCTTTCTCAAGCTCTCATTCTCTCCATATTCATCATTACAATTCCACATTATACTTTGTTGTCGGTTAGCAAAATTTATTCGAGCGTGGCTTTTGCTGTTCTTCTTTATATCTCGGAAGTGAATTCCATACACTACGTGCTTTGTATAGGGTCGGAATATTTCTTTTTGAAAAAGGGTTCCCAACATGCTTAGAGGATTTTTGTTGCTCTTGTTGTTCTCTTCATCACCGGGTAACTAGTTTTGACACTTTCACAATATAGCATCACTACCAAGAGTACATAGATATTCACTAGTTGAACTAATCTCATCATTACATGAAACTCAATTTGCATCACAAAATCCTTCAAATAAAACAAGAAATTTAGAATAATGCAAACATTAATCATCAACAGTTCATTTCAGGTATCTAAAAAGACGATAAAGAGCATTTCAATGTTCATCACTGGGGTAATGACTTAGAGACTCAATCTACTCAATGCATAAATTATATCAGGTCGAGTACAGTTCATGAGGTATATTAAACTACCTATGACTTTTGCGTATTCACTTTGAGAGACACTATCACCTACAACAAACACAATTGCAATGGCTAAATAGAACTGGTTCAAGGCCGTGCTGTCGTAAGAGACCAATGACTTGAGAGCATTTATGGCACGACAATGATGGTTATTGCTACCGACAGGAATACTCCTGAAGGTCAACACAACGAGCCTACTAAGTCACCACTAACAGAATAGGCTTTGCACGAAACCATGAAGAGAAAAAGAAGAAGAAAAGAAGAGTATTTTCGGATGATTGACTAAAGAAGAAGGGATATGATTTTATAGCAAAAAATCAGATACAAAAACGACAAGCAGATAAATGGCTAGAGAAAATTAAGGGTTGCCATAAATTCTAAACGGTAAAACGTTACAGCCCGTTGCATACCTACCAGACCCATGTCCGAAAATAAAGCTCAACTCAAAGTTGCAAAATCCAAGCCAGAACCCAAGCTCAGCCAAAGAGGCGCGTGTAAGCCGTGTATAGTAGCAGGTCCTATCGCTAAATGTCCAACTATAAATCTTTATTCTATAAGTGAAGAGGTGGGTGACACCAAAAATTCATGTTATTCTTTTTTTTAATTCCTAATTAAATGGAACAAATCTCTCTGTAACTTACTTTTTCATTTTGAAAAATACATTTTAAATAAATTATCGAATTTTCCTTTCTACTTTTCCCTTTTATATGCTTTCGTATGCATCACGTGCATTTAATACTAATATACTTATATATCAACCACTCAATAACAAAAGGGAGGAGATATGAAGTATTGGCAAAGAGAAACCCCCTTCTAATTCTTGAGACAACTAAAAGTTGGCTTTTACATGATAAGGATCAATGAACAAAGAATATTGGGAGAAAAACGGCTGCCTTCATTGAACATTGGCCTTCAATATATATACAAGAGATATGTTTAACCTACTTGCCTAAACTCCCAACTTACTATACAAGAAGGAAACCTAAACAAGGAAACCTAACATAAAACATGATACTGCTATCTTTTACATATATACAAAATATATCGCATTACTCCCCCTCAAGTTGGAGCATGCAAATCACTAATGCCCAACTTGCGCATAAGAAAACCAAACTGTTGACGACCAAGCGCCTTAGTCAAAATGTCCGCCAACTGATAATTGGTTGGCACATAAGTAGTAAAGATATTCCCAGACTGTAACTCATCACGAACAAAATGACAATCAACTTCAATATGCTTTGTACGCTCATGGAAAACAGGATTTTTAGCAATGTGGAGAGCAGACTGACTATCACAAAATAAATGCATAGGGGAAGAATGAACAACACCAAGGGAGCGCAACAAATACTTCAACCATTTTAGCTCACTAGTAGTAACTGCCATAGCACGATACTCAGCTTCGGCCGAAGAACGGGCCACCGTTGGTTGCTTCTTGGTTTTCCAGGACACGGGAGAACGACCAAGAAGAACAATGTAACCAGACAAAGACCTCCGAGTCAAAGGACAAGCGGCCCAATCACTATCACAATAAGCATGCAATTGCAAGGCATCAGGTTGAAGCAAAATTCCTTGACCTGGATGTCCTTTAACATATCTCAAAACTCTCACGGCGGCATCCCAATGCTCCACCTGAGGGGTACTCAAAAATTGGGCCAAAGTGTGCACTGAATAGCACAAATCAGGACAGGTGACAGACAAGTAAACCAAACGACCCACCATTCTTCTATACTTATCGGGATACTCATAAGGATTGCCTTTGACATAGGCTAAGCGGTGATTCTGCTCCATAGGGGTATCAATGGGTTTACAACCCAACATACCTGCTTCTTTCAAGACATCCAACGCATATTTGCGTTGAGAAAGAAATAATCCTTCCTCACCATGAGCCACCTCTATACCAAGAAAGTACTTTAGGACACCTAGATCTTTCATATGAAAACATGAACTTAAATATTGCTTGAATCGTACAATAACATCAATAGAGGATCCCGCAATAATTAAGTCATCTACATACACAAGTACATGAAGGGAAACATCACCCTGCTGATATGAAAATAAAGAATAATCGGCATAAGATTGAAGAAAACCGAACCTCCTAAGAGCTTGAGATAACTTGGCAAACCACTGACGAGGTGCCTGTCGTAAGCCATACAAAGACTTACGCAAACGACATACTTTACCAGGAACTGAACTAGAAAACCCAGGTGGAAGTTTCATATACACTTCCTCTTCCAAATCACCATGAAGGAAGGCATTACACACATCCATTTGATGGATATGCCAACCACGAGCAACAGCAACTGCAAGAAATACACGTACAGTTCCCATCTTTGCAACGGGAGCAAAAGTCTCATTATAATCAATCCCTTCGACCTGACGATTACCATGAACAACAAGGCGAGCTTTAAGACGCTCGACTTCACCTGTGGAATGATACTTGGTGCGATACACCCAACCACTTCCAATAGCCTTTTTCCCGGAGGGTAAATCCTCCAAAGTCCATGTTCCATTACGCTCAAGCGCGTCAATCTCTTCTTTCATAGCTTGCCGCCAACCTGGATCGAGCATTGCTTCTTTAAAAGAAGTAGGCTCATGAACTTTTGAAATAGCAGCCAAAAAATGCTTATGTCTCACAGAAAATTTATTATAATTTACATAACAAGCTATATTAAATTGTTTACCTGAGGAACCGGTTGAAGCAGGAGAAGCATGATTTGCGGAATTAGAGTCTATTTGTCGAATAACAGCATGAGTGACAAAACCACGTAGCCTTGTTGATGAAGTCTTAATACGATGCCCGCGACCCAATTCACCTTGTTCTACCACTGAAGCACTATTATTGAGGGGCTGCACTTCACGAACCTCATCCAAACTCCCCCTCACTTTATTCGAAACATTAATACTAGGCTGCGCATCACCCATAATAGCAGACCCAACAACATGACTAGTGGATGGCACGTCTCCTACAACATCATCACTAACACCCTCACTAGGTACCGTGGGAGAGACACAAGATTGCTGGGCAGCTTGGTCCACAAGAGGCCCACTAATGTGCTGGGTAGTTGGCACTATACACACATTCTCATCCAACGTATCATTATGGAAATCATCAAATATAGCACCATTTGAGTCAACACTCATATAATTACCAAGTTCAACACTGCCATCATCCTTGATAATTGCATCAGCAAAGGGAAATACATTTTCAAGAAATTTCACATCTCTACTCACAAAATATTGGTGTGTTTCCAAATCAAAAAGACGCCAACCCTTTTGACCAAAGGGATACCCAACAAAAATACATCGTCTCGATCGAGGCCCAAACTTATCCTTTATACGAGGTCGATTAGCCGCATAACATAAACACCCAAAGACTTTCAAGAATGATAAATTCGGGGGACTACTACACAAAAACTCATAGGGTGTTTTTCCATTCAAAATAGGGGTTGGAGTACGATTGATAAGATGACAAGCTGTTAATACACATTCACCCCAAAAATCAATAGGCAAAGAAGCTTGAAAACGTAAGGCACGTGCCACATTAAGAACATGTTTATGCTTACGCTCAACACGGCCGTTTTGTTGAGGAGTATCAATGCAAGAGGTTTGATGTAAGATACCCATACGAGAAAAAAAATCCCTTTGACACAAAAATTCTTGTCCATTGTCACTTCGAATCACCTTAACCACTTTGTTAAATTGCGTTTTAGCCATGGCACAAAAATTTTGAATTAATTGGCCAACCTCATATTTACCCCGCATCAAATAAACCCACGTAGCTCTAGAATAATCATCAACAATTGTTAAAAAATAATGAGCACCACAACTAGCGGCTACTCGATAAGAACCCCAAATATCACAATGTATTAATGCAAACAAATCAGAAGCTTTATTATTACTTAATGGAAAAGAGGTTCGAGGTTGTTTAGCCAAAAAACAAACATGACAATCATCGTCACAATTATGAGTTTTAATACTACTGGATATCCCAGGTAAAGAACGGACCACTTTCATAGAAGGGTGACCCAAACGTCGATGCCATAACAAAGAGGTATCTTGAACAGTAGACTTATTAGCTTGAAGGCTTCGAACTGGACGAAACAAATAGACTCCATTACGCTGCTCCCCCGCTCCAATGAGGTTCCTCGAACTCGGGTCCTGAATGACACATAGCTTGTTAGTAAAAAAAATAATGAACTTCTGTTTTTCCAAAAATTGAGACACAGACAATAAATTACACGTGAGAGCAGGAACATATAAAACATTGTCTAAGAACACATGATCACCAAGTTTAATACGACCCTCTTTAGTTGCGGTGGTACTTTTTCCATTTGGAAGACCCACGGGTTCCGAAGGAATATCATAAAGATCACAAAATAATTCGAGATTACCCGACATATGATTAGATGCACCGCTATCTATAACCCATTGACAAAAATTAGTCTTACCATGCAACTTTGGAGTGTTGATGGAAGACTTTGAAGAATTCAAAGCTGCAATAAGTTGCTGGAATTGATTGTCAGTAAGTGTAGGAAGGCTTTGCCTATCAACTTCAGTAGCACTTAAAGAAGCTACACAACGTTGATTGTTATCCATGGCTGCGGCAAAGCTACCACGTCCGCGACCATAACCATTCTTACCACCACGAGACCCCCTGCCAGCAGCTCGTCCACCGCGACCACCCCGTCCACCAGAAGTCGCCCACTCAGGCCACCCATGAAGTTCAAAACACTTATCTTTCTCATGGCCTTTCCGGCCACAATGTGCACAGACACGTACCTCACTAGCACCACCTATCCTGCTAGAGGAAACACCATCAACAGCAAAGCCGACCACATCTGAGCGTGTATCATGGGCCTCCGAGACATATTGATGTCGCTCAGCCGAAAGCGCTTTGCCATGAGCATAAGAAACTGATGGTAGTGGATCAAGTAGTAACAAGCCTTGAGCTACGTCACGATATTTTTTACTGTCAAGACCAAGTAGAAACTGATGGAGCTTTTCATTCTCAAGCAATACTTTGTACTCTACCGCAGCGGAACACGTACAACATGGTAATTTCATGGCACTTGCCAACTCTTCCCACAAAGATCGTAATTCACCATAATACCCTGAGACCGAACGACCACGCTGTTTACATGAACCAATTAAGTCCTTCAATTCATGGATGCGAGGACCGTTACGAAGAGAATAACGGTCACGAAGGTCATCCCACAACACCTTCACTTGATCAGGAAAAGGTACAGTTTTGCGGATGGAAACATCCAAAGTATTAAAGATCCATGCTACGAGCATGGAGTTAACAATACCCCATTGCTCATAATCTGGTGATTTTTCATTAGGAGCTTGAATGGTACCATCAACAAACCCAAGTTTATTCTTGGCACGCAAGTTGTTACGAAGAGATCGTACCCACTCGTCGTAATTATTACCTTTTAACAGAATAGGGCTAATGACGGAGCCCGTACCTTCGGATGGATGCAAGTAGTATGGCGTAAAGGGCTCATACCTAGTAGATGATGGAGGAGGGTTGCCCGTAGCAGCATCGGCAGCCATGTCGAAGAGCACAGTACAATGACGTTGATGCACAAGAAACTGAAATAAAGCAGCAAGAATACTTCTTGCACTACTGATGGAGGCGCTGAAATTCCACAGGAACCAAACCAAAGGAAAAAAAAATCTCTAACCTAGAGTTGCTCTTGATACCATGATAAGGATCAATGAACAAAGAATATTGGGAGAAAAACGGCTGCCTTCATTGAACATTGGCCTTCAATATATATACAAGAGATATGTTTAACCTACTTGCCTAAACTCCCAACTTACTATACAAGAAGGAAACCTAAACAAGGAAACCTAACATAAAACATGATACTGCTATCTTTTACATATATACAAAATATATCGCATTATTACAAGCCCTATTGCCAACATATCTATTGTTTAACCCTCCTCAATCTTTTCTTTTCAAAATTACATTCAGTTGGATAATCTACCACTCAACTGTCGACAAGTGAAAATGTTAAGGCGACAGGTGGAGTCCTGATAGAAACAAAACAAAATGCCTTGGAAAAAAAAGGGAAAATGTTGGATATCCGAAAATGTTATTTACCTTTTTCTTAAGCGCGATTGACATTGCATAAAATTCGAAATAATGGGAACTTTAAACGATAACTTTACATCAATTACCAGATGATGAGTTTCTTTGTTCACATCATTGATCAGTGTGTAACTTTTCTTTTTGACAATAATGGGGGTCATAGTGCACGTAATTATGACTGTGGTAATTGGAATCTCTAACTGAGCATATTAACAATTCAAGTTAGATCTTAAACTACTCAAAAAACCAACATTTCATGAGGGTATGGCTCTTAAGAAAACTTGTGTTTAACCGTCATTTATAAACATATAGATATATATCGTATAAAATTTTAAGTTATAGTTATAAGTTTTAAATTAATCGTTCGAGACTTTTAAATTTTAACTAATATTTTACACGTTAAAATTTTAAGTTAAAACTTTGTTCTTAAACTATAGCTATCATAAACATATTGATAGACGTCTATTCCAAGCCTTACTCATGATTCTTTATAAAACAAAGACATAATGACATTATCGTTCTGAACATTTACATCATAGATATCAATATACTACAACTTTTTCTTAAAACAAATCTAATAAGAGCTCATAGAAAAATAGTTATTCAATTTCTTATACACCCCGTCAGTAAGGAGTGCTAATTGTTAGATAATTCAATTTCTTAAAATGCTTACGAGTGTTAACTTTCATTCATTCATCAATGTCCGGCAAGGAGTGTTAATTGTTAGATATTTCACCTTTGCAATTAAGACTACATTTTTTGTCACTCCATAATTGAAGTTGAAACCTATACAAAAATTTAAAACATAAAGTAAAGATTATGAAGTATTAAATAAGAAAAACACAAATACTAAAAGTGGCGGTATAACTTTAACTTAAATTTGACCAACTTAAGCCCACTGTCTATTCGCAAGCCCATTTCATCTCACTCTAATCCAACACTGTACCTAGACATTTCACACCAAAACCTAATCGTCCATTCTTTTCTTCGTTCTTTATTTCACTTTTAGTCTCGAACTATAACAATCAATTTAAAATCAGACTTACCAATGAATTTAGCTAGTTACTAAATGGCTTAAACTGTACTAGTCACTGGAAGAATCAGACATTTTGATTATTAAATGGGTCAAACAGGTCATGAAATAGATTAAACAGGTCATAAAATGGATTAAACTAGTCAGTATTTTAAAAAGATAGGTTGTTCTCTTCTTAAAATTGGGTTTCAACCATTACATAATTTTAATTTAAAAATAGGCACTCTCTTACAAGACTAGCTGTAACGAAAATATAAGTAAAGACAGGTTGTTGCATTTCCAATTTCAGAACAAAAACTGTTGTTAAAAATTGAAATTTCCCCCCTAAATAATACTCACAAGAAATATAATTCTCACTTTAAACTACTTTCAAAACTAAGGCTCCGTTTATTTTGGTGGAAAACCATTTTCTTGGAAAAAGAATTTCCTCCTCCTTTCATTTTCCTTTGTTTGTTTTGGTAAGGATTAGATTATAATTTTTTGGGATATTTCCTGAGGTACCCCCAGGGTTAGGGCTAATTCCTCGGGTACCCCTCTCATTTTCGAGCTAGCTCAAATGCCACCAACGTCAGTGCCGTTAGCTTAAATGTCATTATCCGTTAACTATTCCGTTAACTATTATAATTATGATTAAAAGTCAAAAAAAAAACAAAAAAAAATTTTAACCCACCCCCACCCCTCCCACACTCTCTGTCTCTCTCCTCCCCCCAACCCCTCCCACTCTCTCTCATCTTCCACCTCACTCTCTCTCCTCCCACCACCCCTCCCTCTCTCTCTTCCCCCACCCTCCCCTATTCGGCCACCAAAACCAACCACCCAAAAAACCCCAACCCAAACCCTCCCCCTACCGACTGCTTCATCCCAAGCCCACAACCTTTATCTTCCATCTTATTCAGCACCACCACCACCTTTATCTTCATTACCCACCACCACCTTCTCTGTACTCGACTTCCACCATCACGCACCACGACCATCTGTCCTTCTTTCTACTCGACGTCCATTTTCATCACCCACCACCACCATCTCTCTCCTCGACTTCCACCGTCACGCACCACAGCCTTCATTGGCCTAGACTTCGATCCTCTTTGCACCCTCGACTTCGACCATCCTCGATTTCCATATTGTTAGGTTTTCGCTTGATATCTTCGATTATGGATTTTGGTGGTGTTGGTTGTGGATTTCGATGGTTTTGGTGGTGTTAGATGTGGATTTAGGTGGTGTTGTTGGTGGAATTTTGTGGTTTTTCGCGGTGGTATCTCCGCTGGTGGTGGTTTCAAGGTGGTATCTCTGTTGGTGATGGTGGATTTGTGTTCGACGGTGGTGGTGGCAAGGTTGTGGGCTTGGGATGAAGCAGTCGGTAGGGGGAGGGTTTGGGTTGGGGTTATTTGGGTGGTTGGTTTTGGTTGCCGAATAGGGGAGGGGTGGGGGAAGAGAGAGAGGGAGGGGTGGTGGGAGGAGAGAGAGTGAGGTGGAAGATGAGAGAGAGTGGGAGGGGTTGGGGGAGGAGAGAGACAAAGAGTGTGGGAGGGGTGGGGGTGGGTTAAATTTTTTTTTTTTTTTTTTTGGCTTTTAATCATAATTAAAGCATAATTACAATAGTTAACGAATAATTAATGGATACTGGCATTTAAGCTAACGGCACTAACGCTAGTGGCATTTGAGCTAGCTCGAAAATGAGAGGGGTACCCGAGGAATTAGCCCTAACCCCGGGGGTACCTCAGGAAATATTTTTTTTAAAGGTGGAAAAATGCTCTTAGAAGAGAAAAAACATTTTCATTTTGTAAAGAAGGTATGCCACATTTTCCTCTACACTCCTTACTTCTCTTTATTCTCTCCTCCCATCTTTCCTTCTCTTTTACTTCATTTACCTCTTCTCCCTAAGTTTTCTCTAATCAAACAAACAAAGGAAAACTTTTTCCATGATCGTGTTTTCTATTAAATATTATTTTATTTGAAAAGTGATTTTCCATGAAAATTGTTTTTAATCAAAATAAACGGAACCTAATTCCATATCATCCTCGCCGTCATTTAGTTGCATAGATTTGTTGTTTTTTTAAAATTCTGTGAGATAAACCACACTAAGTGAAACAAAGGTATTGAAATAAACCGCTACTTAAGTCGCGGTTCAAATAGGTTGATCAAAGTACATTTTTTTTTGAATCAGGTACAAGGATAAGACTAAGGTCATCCTATCTCAGGAATAACCAAAGTCCATTAACTAAAAACATTAAAAAGAAAGCTAGAAAACTAAAACTAAAACTAAAATTAAAAAAGAAAGTTAGAAAACTTAAACTTAAACTAAGATTAAATAAGAAAAGACTAAATCCAAGCTTCTTAGTGAAGCTAGGCAAGGCTTCTCAAGGAAGCTAGTCAGAGGCGGTGGACCACCGTCTGGGGCAGAGAAGCACGGCGGCTTCGTGTGGCAGTGACGAGCATCAGAAGCCGTGAAGCGGTGACACAATCCGGCGACTTGTGAGGCGAGGATTACACACCGTGAACGATCGACGAAACCCGAAGACACCGCCTTGTTCATATCTGGTAAGATCTAGACAGGTACAAGGAAAGGCAATCTTCCCTTTCCAGAAGCGCTATCCATACAAACCTTGGTCTCTCGGACCAATCACCAGGCGGTCGCGGCGTTCCTGCCACAAGCGGTGACGACGATGAGTTGTGTCTTGGACGTTGGACGGTGGACGGCGGACATGATAGGCGGTGGAGAAAGGGCTTTAGAGGGTCATAGAGTGTTCTAGAGAGAAGGGCTCCCCCTTCTCTCTAAAACCCCCTTTTACCTCCAGCAGACGGTTGATCAAAGTACATGGGGCATGCATATGATTTCATATTCCCACTATAAAGACATGAAGTATATGAAACAACTATTTAGATCTCCTTCACTCCATCTTATTTTCAGTTCATTTAAATTCAATTCAATTAAATAAGTTTTATTAAATTAAATTAAATTAAATTCAGTTTACTTAATTTTCATTTATTATTTGACCATTTTTCGTTGTTATTATTATTTTTATTGTTGATCTAATTTAATTAATTAATTAATACTATTATTATTACGAATTATTATTTTACTAATTATATCTTTACTCATCATTATCACTATCGTTATATTGTAATAGTAATTATTATTTCTAAATATGATTATTATATTATTAATTGTTAATATAATAATAATTATGTTTATTTTCATTAGACATTATGTTATTGTTATAATGATCACCCATTATTAATATAAGTAATTCTTATTATTATCATAAATTCTTCGTTAATTTTTATAATAAACTATTATATTAATTATTATTATTATTGTTATTATTTATTTATTTCTTTATGATTTATTATTATTTTATTAGTATCGTTATTCATTAATTAATTATTATTTATTATTTACTTATTATTTTTTATAATTTTTATTTAAAAAATTATTATAATTATTATGAATTTACTATTGTTTATCTAATAGTAAGTGTATTACTAATTACCAATCAATTAGTTGAGTTCAGGCACTCTAGTTAATTTTCTGTTCAATTCAGCTTAGCTGGTGTTTCAAGCGAAAAAAATAGGCACTTAAAGCAGCGGTCAACTTTGTGATTTTGTTTTTATTTGAAAAGTTCTACTAGAAGGGCATATGAACCACAAAGTTAATTAAGTAGCGGTTTTTCCTTGTCTGGTCAAAATTAATAATAATGTAGCAACATTATCGACATGGATGATAGCTAGGAAATTAGCCAATAACTTTTAGCGAGAGTTGGTTTAAGTAACTGATTTGATTGATTGATTATACTAGTTGAATTGATTATTAACTGGTTGGATTAACATGTTTGGTAAATTAAGTGATATTATAGTTGATAGCTGTTGTCTTTTTAAACTAAAAATGACATAATAAGTTTAAGTTCTAAGAGCATCCTTAACCCTGAGACAAAAAAAAATTCTCAATCTTCTCTTTCCTCATTTCTCTCTCTTCCACATCACCCAATAGAGATTTTCTTTGAGAATTTTTTCCACTTTTTAACACTGATCTTTTAAAAATTCTCAACTCTATTCTCTCTCTAACTTTTTGCCTACCCAACCATATTTTCTCTCTCTTCACTCAATCTCAATACTACACTACATATTAATTTATTATAATTAGTTATTAGTAGATTGTATTAATAAGGTGATTATTATTAATTAATATAATTTAAAAATTAATTTATGTACCATAGCCACGTAATCCCACCATAGCCACGTAACCCACCTGAAATCCCACCCCAAACGCCACTGCGACCCACGACCCCACCGCAACTCCACTTGAAATGCGGCCGTCGGAAATCAAGGGAGAGGCAGAGGGGAGAAGGGACGCCGGAAAACAATGAAGGTTGTGAACAGGGGAGAGAGGAGAGGGGAGAAGGGACGCCGGAAAAGGAGGGAGGTGGCCGAAAAACAAGGGAGGTGGTGGGATTAAGGTTTAGCGGTGTGGGTTACGGTGGGGTGCAAGCTTTACGGTGGGATTGGGCTCGTCGGCGGTGTCTGGGTGTTTTTAGGTGGTGGTGGCGTCGGCTGCTTGGCTGGTGCCGTGTGAGGGAGGTGCGTGGGGTGGGGTGGTTCATGGCTGGGGAACAGGGGAAGGGAGGAGGGGGAGGGGGTTGGTTTGTTTTTTTTTTTGTTTTTTTTTTGTTTTTAATTTTTTTAAAAAATTATTTATGACAACCAATAACTAAGCGACACGTGGCTCAGTTAACCTCTTCTTTAGGTTAGATCCGGTTTTACCCCATTTAAAATAAATGGGGTATAAAGGTTTGCATTATTCCAGAATAATCTTTAGGTTGCATTATTATTTGCGAATCGCCAAAAGGTTGCATTATTCTAGGCAATTTTTCCTAATTTTAAGGAACATTAAGTGAATTCTAAGAGCTATTTTTCTTAATGGAAAAACACCGATTAATAGAGATTTTTTTGAAGGTGTTCAAAATATAGCAAAATGGATGTCTATTTATAGAGAATGAAAAATTATGAATTGTGGTATTTTTTTTATTTTGATTTTTAGTTTGTAAAATATTGCCCGTAGAAGATTTTCATCCACAAATTTTAAAAAACTGCTATCAAATGACAACACGCCAGTTGGCCTGACGCGCGTCAGAACTAGCTGGGTGCTTTTATTTTTTTTGTATGTTTTTTGCTTGATACGACAAATGAGCTTCCTTGCTTCTGTGCGTTTTGCTGCTGTGCACTTACTCATGTGGCTTTCTCTCTCTTCACATTCCAACTCACAACAATTGAGATTTCTCAATTTAATCTCGGTTCACGTAGACTTTTGAGAAATTCTCAATTGTTGAGAATTCTCAACTCAAGCATTAAGAGATTTTATTAATCTCAAAAAAATCTCTATCCAATTGAGATTTTTTGAGACACCCATTAAGGTTGCTCTAATCCTCTATTTTAAAATATTTCTATTAGAAGCTTTCCAATATCAGTTAATTCTTCTCGATCAATTCGCTAATGAAAATAACCTATTATCAAAACACTAATATCAGCTTTTTAATTTGTCAAATATCTAACCATATAAGTAGGGGTGGTTATCGGACGAACCGAGACCGAACACCCTTGGGCTTGGCTCGTCTAGTTTAGTTTTTGAGTGGGCTCGACTCGGCTCGGCTCGTGAGCTCGGCCAGCCTGGAAATCGAGAGTTCGGCTCGAGCTCGTAAAATATTTTGTGGCTTAAGCTCGGGTCGGGTCGTTTATACTAGGCTTTTTTATGAACCATTTTTTTTAAAATATTTTTTGTAGGAAATAGTTTAGTTTTTTTAAAATGCGTTTTTTTTTATTATGAAAGGTTAGGCGAGCCTGTTCACGAGCTTTCGAGCCGAGCCTAGCATAGCTCAGCTCGGCTCGTTAAGCTTTCGAGCCGAGCCCGAATTCAAGCCGAGTTTCTATGAGTCAAGTTTTAACTGGGTCAAGCCCGAAATGTTCACGAACATGATAAAATCATTCTCACTCCTACGTATCAGCATCACTTACAAAAAAAAAAGAATCATAAAAGTTAGAAGAAGAAAAGTAAAAGAAGAAAATGTCAGAGGGTTTAATGAAGTTGGCTCATGGTGCTACATGCACACTTGATATTCAAAGAATTTGACACAATTTCCCTTTAGTTTTTGCAAGAGCCAAGAAGACACAAGCTAATAAGTCCAAGATATGGTCAGTGTCCGTATCATCCATTAATGTCAGCAAACAAGAAAAGGCAAATGAGGCAATTGCAAATGCACCAACTCACACCCTATTCTCTCAGTTTTCTTTTTATTTTGTATATTTATTTTTATTTTGACAGCAGAACATGGGAAATTAGATGGAAGAAAACAAAACAATGTCATACACCTGTTTCTCCGCCATTAATGAAACTGAAACAACTCAGACATCAAATTCAGATTATAAAACGAATTACAAGAGAAGACAAGATATGAGACACTTTTTTTTAATCAATTCCATAGTTTTTACCACAATATTTACCTCTATATAAACTTTGACCACGAATTCTCACCATAATTCGGGTCTGTTTTTTTCAACTTACTTCATTTGATTTTTTATAAATTAAGACAAATTCACATAAGTTCAAATAAGTTTGGATATGTTAAGATAAGTTTAAATAAGTTCAGATAACGTCTAATAAGGTCGAATAAAGTCTAATAATTTCTAATAAAATTGAATACGGTCTAATAAGATCTAATAAGATTTAATAATATAAGGTTGAATAAGGTATAAGAAGGTTTCATCTAATAAAGTCGGATAAGTTATAATAAGTTAAAATAAGTTCACATAAATTTAGATAAGAAAAAATAAATTGAAAAAACACGCTTACTTATAATAGATGTAAATGAAAAGTTACAGCGATGAAGATGTTTGTCTGAAACTCAATGAAATCTCAGTAAAAACAATCAAGGGTTTACTTCAATTTGTCTTCTGTCCCTAGATTGTGGGTCAAGAGAAGACATGGATTTAAGAGATGGGTGCTTTCGAAGATTAAATTTTGGTAAATAGGAGAACCATTCACTCTACATACAGAAAAATCACTTATTTTTTTGAATTGAAGGTATTGAAGCGAATTGAACTATGAAGAAAATGATTTGAAGCTATCCATTTGTGTTCACTGTAATTAGGGGACTATAGATTGTGCAAAATTCGTGAAGAAAAGTGTTAGAGATATATTAGGATATTAAGGATATCTTTAATATCATAGTATATCTCTAATAAAAAGATTGCGATAAGGTTGAGTTACTGAGTAAGCAACAGAAAGTACATTGAACTAACAACCCAATTGTTATTACTAATAATGGTTCAAGTGTCTCAATTGTCAAGGGCAATAAAAATTGGTTCAGATGTCCAAGCGCTATTGTCATTAACAGTCAAGCTGAGCATTTTTATAAACAAGGTAAACAATCTACAAATACTAATATGGACAGTATATGGGGAATTATTTTTGAAATTCATGCAAAGTGGAAATTATTTACTAAACAAGCACTATTCAGTGAAAAAAATTCTTCATCTCAATATCTAGTTTTTATATAATTTTTTTAATGCATATCGAATATATAAAACCACAAGAGGAAGTGTGTGCATGCAATACAACACACTTGGTTTAGTAGTGGAATTGTATTACCGTTTCACATACGCCTAGAGGACCGCCTAATAAGCTATATGAAGTTAAACCTATGAAAGATCGTTTTCGATAAAACCTTTCTGCTTAGCAACATTACGAGGAGTGATCAATGTATTATAATTAAATACTTTTAAAACATCAAATAGAGATATATTAGTCATTTTGTATGTTAAATGAGAGGTAAAATGATCATTACTTAACATGTAAAATTAGGGACAATATGATGAATTTAAGTATATAAAAAAAACCCTCATTTAACATGGTATATATATGATACGTGATATAGCGTCCAATACATGATAATATAGTGTCTAAATTATGTAACATCAGGTATATACATAGTAAAATAGCGTCCAAACTAAAATAATGTGTTAGCATAACCGTTATATTTCTATCACCCGTCTAACATTACAATTGCACATACAAAAATAGAACTAGATAAAAAACTTAATCTTAAACTAAAACCCACCTGCATTAATGAATAGTATGAGATAAAACTTGGCTTGGTCTAGTGGTAAAGGTTTGATCTCATGACTTGAAGGTCATGGGATCAAATCCCACTAGGGGCATTTGGAGGTGGGAATCCCTTTACCATTCCCCCCTACTCTCAAATGTCGGGCCTCGTAAATACCAGATTAAGAAACTGTGCTAGTTGAGATCTGGCCAGGGGTCCACCACATTACCTTACAAAAAATGAATAGTATGAGGAGGGAAAACACCAAGCTGGTACTAATTCTACTTATAAAAGTACTAAAATTTATATACATGAAATCACATAGTAACAATATACTCACATCTTCATCGAACCCCTAGAAGGAGAACAGACAAAATCCCACTTCCTCAACTGCATAACCTTCAAAAAAAAGGTTTACTGTTCTTTTTTTCTTTTTTTTTTCTCAAACAAATTAAAGTCATCCTACAAAAAAAAAAAAAAACTAAGATGAAAAAGATGAAGGAGGCATGAGATTCAATCCAAGAGGATCATGATGCCCGAACATCGAACGAGCTTTATAATTAATCTCAACAGACTGATCTGGGTGTAATCGCTTCTTAGATTGAATAGAAACTCCAAACAACTTGGTCTTACAATTTGTACTACTACTTCCATCATCTTCAACCCCTGCTCGCTTAGTTGCAGTTGTTGTAGTCACTTCATCAACCGCATTGCCATTATCATTATTAGCATTACCCTTAACAAACTGACTAAACTTTATAGGCTTAGTAGTAGTAACACTAGGAAGCAATGAACAAGATGGGTAAGTATTATTTGAAGTAACAGGTTTAACATGGTTTTGCACAAAGTAGATAATGTCATTGTAGAGTTTCCTCATATGTGCGAGTTCTGACATAAGCATTGTGTTTGATCTTCGTAGGCGGTCGTTATCTTCTGATAGTGAAGTGAGTGCGTCTGTGTAGGAGGATTTTGAGGATGGTGGTGATGATGATGGTGTAGATGAGTTTAAGTCACGGTTGTCGAAATCGATATCGTCGGCTGAGTCTGAGTTGGGTGGGGAGAGGCTTACTCGGTTGTTTGGGAAACAAGCTGCTATGTAGGGGTTTGAACCAGGGTGGCTGAAGTTTAATTGGGTTGGTTGATGACGAAGATTACCTGTTTTTCTTCTGTGTATTTCGCATAGTAAGTTTTTTTCTCCTTTTTTGAAGAACTCGTTTGCAAACTCCCATCTGTCTGGTACTATCTTCCTAAAACCCTACATTAAACCCATTACAAAATTAGTAAAATATGGAGTAAAAACAAGATACTACGGATTTGTTTGGTTGAACGAAAAATCATTTTTCAAGCGAAAATTCAATCGTAGATTGATTTTTCATTTGTTTGATTTTGTACATAAAAAGTAGGAAAGGAATTAGTTTGGTTGGACAGATAATCATTTTCCAAGCGAAAACTCAATCATAGATTGGTTTTTTATTTGTTTGGTTAGAGGAAAGGAATGTAAAAAGGAGAAATGCATTTTTTCTTCATGCAGGGTGGAAAATGTATTCCAATGCACGAAGAAATATTTTTTCAATCATTAAGAAAACTATTTTCCACCGGTTACAAATCAAACAATACAAAAAAGGAAAACTAGTTTTTCCATAGGTGTCTAAAGTGTAGCACCAATGATTTGATATAACTCTACATAATAGACTCGGGTGTATAATAGAAGTAACGGAAAAGAAAGACATACATATGTGTTGAGTTGGCGAACGAAGCTGGAGAAGTTATTATGCTTGAAGTAATTAGGAAGAAGGTCACGAGAGAATTCAGGTGGACGCCAGACAACAAAGGTGGAGTCATCTTCACCCCACGAAACGACGTGATCAGTGGTGGGATCATCAACTAAATGATAAGTTTTAGTAAGAAAAGGAGCAGGAACTGATTTACTAGTGTCTAATGACAGTATAATGGCGTCGCAACAGTCAAGTATAAGTGCCATTTTTACTAATCAAAGTTGAGGAAGAAAGTGAAAGTGTGTAACTTTATGGCTTGGTGGACAAGGAAAAGGGTGTTGTGAAAGAAGAAGAGAGAAGAAAGGTGGGATTAAAAAAGGAGGAATTGAGGAGAAAGAGACATAGGAGAAAGAGAAGGAGAGAGAGAGAATAAGTGTCTGTAATGTAATGTATGTCTGTCGTCTGGAATTGTGTAAAATTAAGGGGGTTTTCAAGAGAGACCCGTGACTTTGTTTCTGCAATTGTTCTTCTCTCACTCTGCTTTGGTTCTTCCAAGTTCTACCAAATGGAGATGGTTTTTTGGGTGGGGTAGAGTTTAAACCACCTGATAATGGATATAAATGGGGCAGCCCATCAATGGGTTTGTGGCCTCTTTTTGTATTTCAACTTATTTGAGAATCCTTACTAGAATAAAAATGAAAGGTTTGTACATGTAAACTTTAAATATTTTGTGTTAATTACAATATTTTATTTGAAGAAGAATGTATGTTTATGGTTTTAGAACATTTGTTTTATGAGAGTGTAACCAGTAGATTATCTAGGATCAAGATTATAAAAAGTGTTTGAAAAAGTATCAAAAAATAGGTTAAGAGAAAAAAATTGGGAGAGAGAGACTGAAAATCATATCGTGTTGACAATTCGGTTTTCATCTCTTTAAACTTCAGACAACAAACAACAACAAAACCTAAATAGGAAAAAGGCAAGGCGAGCAGGTGGCAACACTGGAAAGAAGATGCATATGGGAAGTGGGCTCCACACTGCTGCCGGTAATCATCCAAGGGAGGAAATTGTTTCCATCCAACGGCCCCCAAAATTTACAGTTTTACAATTGATGCAATTTTTTCAAATGTGAATGAGTTTGTTAATATTTATTACGGGTTGTTGTGGGCCGCCGGTGGCTTTTGCTGAGGCGTGGCAGTGGTAGGGTAGGAATGGGTTGGTTTGGTGGGGGTGGGGGTGGTTTCTAGAGGAGTTGGGTGATCTAGGGTTGGTTCGGGTTGGTGGGTGGTCGTTAGGGGTGGTGATGATGAGGCGTGGCTGGGTAAGGTGAACCAGTTGGTTTAGTGGGATGGGGGGTGGTTTCGGGAGGCGTTGGGTGGTCTGGGGTTGGTTTAGATTGGTGGTGGTTAGGGGTACGGTGGTTGTGGGGGTGGGTTGGTAGGTTATGGTTAGGCGTGACTGTGGTAGGGTCGTACGTGGGAATGGGTTGTTTCGTGGGGTGGGGGTAGTTTCGGGAGGAGTTGGGTGGTATGCGGTTGGTTTCGGTTGGTGGGTGGTGGTTAGAGGATAGTTGTGGGGGTGGCAGTGGTGGGGGTCGTTGGAATGGGTTGGTTTTGTGGAGGTGGCCGGGGTGGTTGCGGGAGGAGTTGGGTAGTCTGGGGTTATGGCTTAGTATATCTTAGAAAGGGTTAACTAACGACAATCACTAACGGAGGGTTAACGAGGAGGTTAGTATTTATGAAAAATTTATTAAAGAAGGGGTATAAATGAGTAATTTGTATAAACATGGGCACACTTAGAATTTCAAAATCAACTTGGATACATCAAAAACCCTTTTTATATCTTTCGTATTGAAACAATTTAATGTTTCATACTTCCTTTGTTTTTATTTAACTGCGACACTTTTAGATTCACGGACTCTTAGTCAATTTTTTAGAAGGAAAGAGATAGAGAGAAAAAAAATAAGGGGACCCATGTGAGAGGAGAGAGATATAGAGAGTTTATTGACCAAAAAAAGAAAGTGTAACATTTAATTTGAAACTTCCTAAAATAGAAAGTGCCACATATTAAAAAAAAAGAGAAATTATGTGATATGATTATAAAAAATTATTTAAAATACAGTGAGTTACATGAGTCCAAATCTAGTGATTAATATTTGTTCATAAAATGGCATACAATGTAGATATAAGGCATTTACATGATATTTAAGTTGCCATGAAAATATCTTTTTTATTTTTTAAAAGTAGGTACAAAAATCAGACTATTAGACTAAAGTCTTACTTCACTATCTTAATTATAGACTAAAGTCATAGTAATAGTAGTATAATACATTAAAACTTAAAAACAAGAAAATAAACAACCAAAGATGTTGAAAAAACAAAGAAACATACAAAAATACTTCTGTTCCGCAAATCCCACCACCATTAGAGTTTTGGTGTGAAAGAATAGGAATTCTATTCAAACTCCCTCACTCTCTCAACTGATTCACACCACACTCTCCACTCCGTCAAAGCTCCCTTCTCATCTCAAATAAGACCCCACTTAACTATATTTTTTCTTATACACTTGTAAAAAATTCTAATGTAAGATGGTTAGATGAATAGTGGTTATTATGTTGCGAAACGGAGAAAGTATATATTGTTGTGAGATCTATTTTTTCTACTGTCTTTAGATTTTTTTTCTTGGTAAGAAGAAGGTGCCCCGGATCTCGCTCGGATCCTAATGGGGCTGACACTTTGAGAGGGAGTGGAATGATAAGGGAAATTCTATTATAAAAGTGTCCTAATGAGAATTGAACCCCAACCTCAATGTTGGAAAACTCTCTCCTTTGCACTAGACCAACCCTTTTGAAATATATGAAATGATGCATATTTGTACGGTGTTGTATCAATTCTTTATATAAATTTTACTCAATACTCTGATTATTGATTGCTTGAGAAACGATTTTGCCTTCTTCAATTGCACTGGTAACATTCATAACGCTATGATTTTTTGGTTCTATTGATGAACTAGTGGTTACTCTCAAATATTTGAATTGTTTTTGTCCATTACATATAATTAAGGTACGCGACTCTTTCTGATCAAAGTTTTACTTCATTTCGAACGAAATTCAACCTCTCTTTGGTCGATATAGATTTGCTGAAACTGGAAATCTGAATTGCCAAGGTTATAATGCTTCCTATCTCTTTATTCTTATGCATTTGAGTATGGATTTAGGGTTTTTTATCTCTGAATTTTTCAATTGAATTGGGGATTTATGCTGTAAATATTTCTGCTTAATTGTTTATAATTTGAAATTGGAATTTGAGTTTGAAAATGTTAGGATGCTAACTGAAAACGAAGGCTAAGGACAGTTTGGTAGCTTTCTTTTGCTGAAATTTCATGTATTCTTGTTGAATTTTGGTTGCCTTCCCCCCTAGAATTTCTCTGTTTTATGATATTGTCTATTGCCTCCATAGTTGCTGCTGTTGTGTATTGAATTTGGTAGGAACACAACCATTCCCTTTGGAACTCTTTACCTTCCTAGCTGCTGCTATGCATTGAATTTGGTAGGTACACAACAATTCCCTTTGGAACAATTAAAGTTTCAGCTGTAGATTAGGTTGTTAAAAAGATTCTAAGTTTTGCTAAATAAATAGTTGTAAGTAAAATGATATATTTAGATTGGTTCAATAGTTTGTATATTTCATTAGATCGTGGTTTGTTAGATGTTTACTTTTGGCTCGTTGTTGTATAGGTTGTTGAATAAGTTGTTTAGTTGGCTCGGGGGGGGGAGATACATTAGGGATAGTAGGTTATGAAAGCTCTCCCTAGAGATTTGTTTGATATGAACGAAGGTTTAGATGGAAATGTTGGAGTATCTTATTGGAGTGATCCTAGTGATGTTGGTGCTCTACCAGTGACTTCCAATGAGGATGTTGAAGTTAATTGGTTAAGAGAGGGTCTTCCTCCTACAACGGTTGATGTACTGTTGCAAATGTTGGAAGCAAAAATGATAAGTGAGCTTTCAACTCACTTTAGAGGACCTCTTTTACCTTATACCATTTACTTTCATCCTTAATTTGTCCCATTTCTTATCCACTCCTTTTTGATTTGATCGAGTTCTCCACCTCTTTGGACAATTGTGGCCATCACACCTATCTTTGGACGTATTTTGCACGTGTTTTCTTTGCATCGTATTTTGCAGGTGATCTCGGGGTCGGCTATTAGTCGTGATTGTTGAAAAGTAAAAATAAGAACCCTTGTGCCCCTCTTCCATGATGATACAAGAGAAGAAGAGAAGAAATGGAGAGGAAGTGCCCAACGTACTTGGAGCGGGCGCTCCTGTTTGTGCACCAGGATCATCAACTGATCAAAACCCTGGAGCGGGAGCTCCAGTTCCCTTTGTGAGCGGGCGCTGCAAAGGGTTTCTGGGCCCATTTTGCCTGTTTTTCGCATGTAATGGGGGGAGGTATTTTATACCTCCCCCCAACTTTTGGACAGCATCTTTAGCACTTTTACTTAGTCTCAAAAACCCTAACTTAGTTCCTAGACTGTAGAAGTCATTTATTGCACTTAGTTTGGTGATTTTTGAAGAATTGAAGCTCCATTAATGGTAGTTAATGTTTGTAAGTTGATTCTCTAGCTTTCATATCAATTAAAGTTACTTATTTTTGTCATTTTTCCTTTATTCCTTCCTTTTTGGTGTGCATTTTCTCCTTTACTTTAACTTTTGAAATGGAATCTTTGTTTGAAATGCATATTACTATGAATTGTGAGTAGTTCACTTTCTAGCGTTTGAGCCAAAACCCTCATTAAGCCATGGTTTGTGCTTGAATTTAGTGATTCATGCTTAAGGTTGGTTGTTGAAAAAATGGGGTGCTTTATTGTATGCTTTTGTGATTGATCACCATAGAAGTTGTTTCCAATCTTTGCAATGAAGGATCGAAAGATAAAGTTGTATGAGATTCCCCTTTGTTTACTTGACTAAATGGCCAAGAAAATATGAAGTTCTAGTCTTGAGTCAATTTTGTCACTTGTTTTAATCCTTAGACTTGGGTTAATGTCATGAAAATAGGAATTAATACCTTGTCTAAGAGCTCCTCTTAGCTCGAAAGAGTAATTGGGGGACTTTAGTTGACCGAGTACTCTCTCCCGGAATCGATGTTTTACGTTGATGTTCAAGCATGATCTATGGTCACAATGAGTGATAATGCCCTTGCCCTAGTGCTTTTATCATATTTTTACCCCCTCTATTGTTAATCGCATTTACATAGTTTAGCTCTTTTAAGTTGTCTTAGTCTGAATTCACACAATTCTTGACCTCCTTGGTTACCTTTAGTTTATTCGACCACAAAGGTTCGGTGATTGATCTTACCTCTCTGTGGATACGACCCTACTTGCCATTGCTACATATTTAGCGAGACCGAGATAGGATTATCTTTGTTAGACTTGACGACGGCCTATCAAATTTTGGTGCCGTTGCCGGGGAGGCATAGTGTCACATTGAATAATTATTGTTGAATGATACTAAGTTCTTTTATTTATTTCGTTTATTTTTATTTTCACCATATCTTTCTCTTATCTTACTAGTCAGTGCTAACGTTCTCTTTAGCTGTGCTTGACTGTGCATGACTAGGAGGAATCAACGATAACCACTCCTTCCAATTGATCACGAGCTTGAGAAAACTTTGCGTAGTGTGAAAAGGCTTCTACAAAGTCTACCCGAGTTCCGTGACCAACCTCAAGTCATTGATCAATCCGAGTTCACTATCCAATTCTCCACTAGTGACTCGGGAGAGATTAGTGAATTTCGTGATTATGAGCATCCCGAAGCTTTTGAGATTCGAAGTGGTATCTTGCTTCCGACTACCACAACTAACAATTTTGAGTTCTCACCTCATCTCATACGCATGATAAAGGCCGACCAATTCGGTGGTGAGAAGAATGAGTGTCCATTCACTCATTTGGATAACTTCTTGGAGTTGTGTGCCACCATTAAACTCAACAATGTCACCGCCGAGTTCATCAAAATGCATATGTTTAACTTCTCGCTTCGGGATAATGCAAAGTATTGGTTGAGGTCACTTCCGGAAGGGTCATTGACAACCTGGGACCAAGTTGCCAAAGCATTTTTGACAAAGTATTGTCCACCGGAGAAGACTTCGGAAATGAGGAGGAAAATTTCCAACTTCTCTCTGATGAAGATGATACATTAAGTGAAGCTTGGGAAAGTTTCAAAGAGTTGATTCGTACTTGTCCTCATCATGAATTCTACTAATGGCTCGTTGTGAACAGCTTCTATGATTGTCTTACACCGGTTTCTAGAGCCAATTGGGATTCGGGGGACAGTGGTCAACTTAAAAAGCTTCCTGTTGAGAATGTTGAAGAAATGATCGAAGAAGTGGCAAAGAATTATGCTTGGGGTGGAGAGAGAAGGCACAATGGATCTAGAAAAGGAGTGAAGCATGAGTTACAGAGCATTGATCTTTTGGCTTAAAAGGTGGATCTCTTGACTAGGAGATTAGAGAAGGCCAATTTTGCATCTTCTAGCTCTTCTATTGCTCAAGTCTTATCTTGTGAGACTTGTGGTGGAGTTGATCATACCACTTCATATTGTGTGTCTACCATGGAACAAGCGGCTATGATGGGAGCTAGAAATGACCCTTATTCTCCAACTTACAATCAAGGTTGGAGAAAACCACCCAATCTTTGGTCAAGGGCAAAACAATCAAGGTCCACAAAATACCCAAAACACCACTCAAAACTCATTCCACCCCCTTCTCAACCACCATTTAGGCCTCCGGGTTTTCATCAAACACAACCACCTCATCAAAGACGTTCCTACAATCAACCCCTTCCACAAAGATCTAGCCTTGAGTCGGTTTTGGAAACATTCATGACACAACAAACAAAGGCTAATGCGGAGAATGATAAGAGGCACCATGAGCTATCTTCTTCACTTGAACAAGTTCAAGCTCACAACAAGATAATTGAGACACAATTGTCTCAACTTGCTCAACAAGTAGGAAGTTTCACCTCAAATTCATCAAACCAATTACCGGGGCAACCCGAGGTGAACCCGAAAGGGTACATCAAGGCTATCATATTGAGGTTGGGCACCACTTATGAGGAGCCTAAAATGAGTGAAGAGGGTGCCACAAAGAGAGATGATGGAGTTGAGAAAGAAAATGTGAGAAGCGAGATAGGTAGTGAAGAGGTTAAAAGAGAGCCACAAAAGATGAAGAGAGATTGAGTGAGAAAAATAAAGGGGTTGAACAAGCCCCTATGAAGGTGTACAAACCTCCAATTCCATTTCCTCACCGAGAAGAAGTTGAATGAAAAATTTTCAAAGTTTTTAGAGGTCACGAAGGGCCTACAAGTTAACATTCCTTTTCTTCATGCAATGTCCCAAATGCCGGCTTATGCAAAGTTCTTGAAAGAAATATTAGCGAACAAGGTAAGGCTTGAAGAAAGTGCCACGGTATCATTCAAAACAAACTCCCTAAGAAGAAAAGTGATCCCGAAAGCTTCTTCATTCCGGTGAAGATAGGAGATTTACAAGCAAATAATGCATTTTGTGACCTTGGGGCAAGTGTGAGTCTCATGCCTCTATCTATGGAAAAAAGGTTGAATGTTGGAGACTTGAAACCAACTAGGATGTCTATCTTACTTACCGATAGATCCGTGAGGCTTCCATTAGGTAAGTTGGAGGATGTGCCGATTCAAATTGGGCGGGTTTTTGTTTCTTGTGATTTCGTGGTGATGAAAATGGAAGAGGATCATGATATGCCTCTCATTCTTAGGAGACCGTTCTTGAAGACCGTCGGGGTGGTCATTGATGTAAAGAATGGGCCGTTGACCTTGAATGTGGGTGATGAGAGGATGGAATTCACATTCCCTTAAGTTATGAAGGCCCCATGATAGATGAAATCTATCAAATCGACACTTTGGAGGAAGAGTTGGATGAGTTCAAAGCCATGCTTTTGGTGAGAGACCCTCTATAAAAGGTGTTTAATGGGGGAGTGATAGAAGAATGAAGAAGCTCTGGCCTTTGAGAGGCAACTTGAGGAGGCTGCAATCCACCAGCCTTGCAATGGAGAATTTGAGACAATTGGATCGGTAGCTAAGGAGGAGAGGTCCACGCCTCCTCCCAAGGTAGAACTAAAACCTCTTCCTTCTTCCCTCAAATATGATTTTCTTGGTCCGGATGAGAGTTATCCCATTATTGTCAATGCGTCACTTGATGACACTCTCTTTATAAACTTCTTGATGTTTTGAGAAAATATCGAAGTGTCATTGGTTACACCATTGATGATATCAAGGGGATAAGTCCTTCGTTATGTATGCATCATATTCTATTTGATGATGATCATGCTTCTTCAATTGAGCCTCAAAAGAGGTTAAATCCAAACATGAAAGAAGTTGTAAAAAAGGAAGTGCTAAAACTCCTTGAAGCGGGCATTATCTACCCTATCTCCAATAGCAAGTGGGTAAGCTCGGTTCAAGTTGTTCCAAAAAAAGGGGGCATGACCGTCATCAAGAATGATAAGGGGAAAACCATCTCTACGAGATCGGTAACCGAGTGGCGGATATGTATTGATTATAGAAAATCGAACAAAAGCACCCGAAAAGATCATTTTCCTCTCCCCTTTATCGACCAAATGTTAGAGCGGTTAGTCTAGCATAGTCACTTTTGTTTCTTGGATGGGTACTCCGGATTTTTCAAATCCCAATCCTACCCGAGGACCAAGAGAAGACTATGTTTACATGCCCCTTTGGCAACTTTGCTTATCGATGGATGCCATTTCGGCTTTGTAATGCGCCCTCTACATTTCAACGATGCATGACTTCTATTTTTTCCGATATGCTTGAGTCCTCGATTGAGTTTTTATGGATGATATTTCGGTGTGCGGTTCATCTTTTGACACATGTATTACAAATCTTGTGAAGGTGTTGAAAAGGTGTCAAGAGGTGAACCTTGTTTTAAATTGGGAGAAATGTCACTTCATGGTGGAAGAGGGCATAGTTCTTGGTCATGTCATCTCAAAGCGGGGGATTGAGGTTGATAGGGCCAAAGTTGAAGTGATTGAGCGTCTCCCACCCCCTACGAATGTGAAAGGGGTGAGGAGCTTTCTTGGCCATGCTGATTTTTACTGCCGTTTTATAAAAGATTTCTCAAAAAATTGCCAAGCCTCTCACTCAACTTTTGGCCAAAGATGCCCCATTTGTTTACAAACGATTGTTTGTTAGCATTTGATAGCTTGAAAGAAGCATTGCTTTTGGCTCCTATCATCCAAGCTCCGAATTGAGATCTCCCGTTTGAGCTCATATGTGATGCATCAGACTATGCGGTTGGGGCCGTTCTTGGCCAAAGGAGAGATGGGAAGCTTCATACTATTTACTATTCTAGCAAGACTTTGTAAGGTGCCCAAAAGAATTATGCCACCACCGAGAAGGAGCTCCTTGCTGTAGTGCATGCTATGGAGAAGTTCCTGTCTTACTTGGTTGGCTCTAGAGTGATCATCTTCACCGATCACTCGGCCTTGAAGTACCTTTTGAACAAGAAGGATGCTAAGCCTCATTTGATAAGGTGGATTCTTCTCTTGCAAGAGTTCAATATTGAGATCAAGGACAAGAAGGGGGCGGAAAATGTTGTAGCGGATCACCTATCTAGGCTCCCTTTGGTTGATGGTGAACTCGAGTCATTACCCATTGATGACTCATTTTCGGACGATAAGCTCTTTGCCGTCCTCACACACCGGCTCCTTGGTATGCCGATATTGCCAACTTCATCTGTTGTGGCATTCTACCACCTAATCTCTCAAGTTAACAAAAGAAACGGTTCCTTTATGAGGCCCGAAGCTATGTGTGGGATGACCCCTTGTTGTACAAGTAAGGCCCTAATGATATTTATAGGTGATGTATTCCGGATAATGAAAATGAATTGTTATCAAGATATCTCACTCCTCACCTTGTGTAGGCCATATGGGTGCTAACAACATGGGGGCCAAGATTCTACAATAAGGCTTCTTTTGTCAACGACGTTCCAAGATGTATGGGGGTGATCAAGGCTTGTGACCGTTGTCAACGAATGGGGAATATCTCAAAGCATCATGAAATTCCACTAAACAATATCTTGGAATTGGAAATATTTGACGTTTTGGCATCGACTTCATGGGACCCTTTCCCTTTTCTTGTCGCCACAAATACATCTTGGTGGCCATTGACTATGTTTCTAAGTGGGTAGAAGCCATCGCATCTCCAACCAACGACTCCAAGGTCGTCGTGAAATTATTTAAGAGATCATTTTTCCAAGGTTTCAGGTACCACGTGCCATTATTAGTGATGGAGGATCACATTTCGCTAAAAGATCCTTCCAGCAAGCACTCCTTGCGAAGTATGGTGTAACGCACAAGGTTGTTCTAGCCTATCACCCTCAAACAAGCGATCAAGTTGAGCTATCAAAATAGGGAAATCAAAGGTATTCTTGAAAAGACGGTGGATCGGTTTAGAAAGGATTGGTCTCTCAAGCTAGATGACGCTCTTTAGGCGTATCAGACCGCCTTCAAAACCCCCATTGGAACTACACCCTATAAGCTTCTTTATGGTAAGTCATGTCATTTGCCGGTGGAACTTGAGCACCGTGCTCATTGGGCTATTAAATTTCTTAAATTTGACTTACAAGCTTTGGGGGGAGAAGAGGCTTTATGATCTTCAAGCCTTGGAAGAGTTGAGAAGGGATGCCTATGAGAGTGCAAGAATTTACAAGGAGAAACAAAAGTTTGGCATGACAAGCACATCATCAAAAGAGAGTTCAAGGTTGGTGATAAGGTCTTTCTAACTCCCGGTTGAGGTTATTCCCGGGCAAGTTAAAGTCAAGGTGGAGCGGACCTTTCCCGGTGAAGCAAGTATTTTCATATGAAGCGGTTGAGATAGGAGGGGACGACATTGAATTGTTCAAGGTGAACGATCAACGATTGAAAATATACTATGAAGGCACTCCCATTGAAGAAGCTCATTCCATTCATTTGGATGAATTTGATTTCATCACCGTCTATGGTTGACAAAGGTGACCCAAGTCAAGCTAAAGACTCTAAATTAGCGCTTATCGGGAGGCAACCCGAATATTAGAAAAAAAATTGAAAATGAGATAAGGGAAAAAAAGGAGAGTGAGAGTTTGAAAAAAAAAATATATCTGAAAAAAATGAATGAGAAATAAAAAGAGAGAGGAAAAAAGTATTGAAAAAAAAGAGAGGAGTTCAAAACAAAAAAAAGAAAGAAAGAGGAGGAGCAACGAAAAAGGGTGGAGCGGGCGCTCCAGAGCCTTTGGAAGCGAGCGCTCCACCTGAAAAACTCATCCCCTCCATTTTTTTTCAAGAGGCAATAGTTGCCTCAAATTGGGGAGTGGGTGCTCCGCCCAGTTTTTTTTTTCTCTTGGTCCGGTTTTCACCCACTCCTTTTACCCCCTTTCCTCCCTTCTCTCTCCTCACTTATTCATCATCTTCAATCCCAAATTTCTGATTTTCTTCATCCTCCTCTCATCCAACCTCCATTTTCACACCTTCAACCTCTCAAAACTCCACCAAAATCCACAACCTTCACAAAAATTTCTCCTTTCTTCCTCCTCTACGCACTAATACCATTTTTGTCCACCCAAAGTCAAAAATTTCAAAATCTCTAAAACCCTAAGGTTGGGTTTTTTGGCTCTTAAAGGAAGATAAAAAGGTTCCAGTTGGTGGAGAACAAGTTCAAGGGTTCAAAGAGGAGTTTTACTCCAAATTTCTTCCCCCTTTTAAAAAGGGTGGTATTTTCTTCACCTTCTATTTTCCTTCATCTCTATATTTTGATAATTTTGAGTTTGTTTTGAATATATGTGGATTTGTTGTGGTTTAGCTGGTAGATTTAGGTAGATTTTCTTTGTGCCGAATCAATTTGTCATTGTCATCTTCTTCATTTTTGGAACTTGTATGTATTTCTAGGCTTGGTTGGGACTTGGAGTGCCATAGTTGATTGTGATTGTGGGTTGAGTTTCTAACCTATTGTTTAAGATTTAGGAATCATTTGTCTTCTTCCCATCTAGTAAGAAATGGCCCGTAACGCTTTTAAACAATTGAAAATGAGCTAAACGTGTCCTGACACCACCCCCATCACCACCACAAGTAGACTTCCCCCACTTAGACTTGCAAATAAAATCCAAAAAGCTCACCATGTTTCCCTCTCCTCCCGAACACTTCGTGCCTCTCTATTCTATCACGAGGACACTTGCCGAGCTTTAGGGATCGACCGAGATGTTAGAGGTCTTGCCAAAACCCTTGGTTGGACCAACTTTCTTGGTAAACCGCCCCTTACCCACCCTCGCCTCGTGTTTAAATTCCTCTTTACTCTCCAAAAAAAGAGAACTTCTGAGGAAGGTGCGGATTTTGAAGAGTTCGACTTAACCTTTCGTCTCTTCAACAAAGAGCACAAACTCACCTTAAATGAGTTGAACTCTATTTTTGGTTGGGACCCAACGAATCCCTTGTGCCACCCTCAACATTTAACTCTTCCTAAATACAATGAGGATGAGTAGTGGCAGGAAATCACTAGGATCACCTCTTTTGTCCCCCGTGAGGCCCACGCCAATGCCATCCTTGGCCCCGCACTTCGATACATAAACCATATGCTAGGCTATGTACTTTTCGCTCGCCAGGCTGATCAAGTTAAGTTCCCTTGAACTTAAGTTTCTTTATATCATAGCAAAGACAACAAACCTTCCGTCCATTAACAGTGGATTCCTTTTTATGCGGAGGTGTCTAGAGATCCGTGATAGTCCCCACCTCACTGGAGAGATTAGATTGGGAGGTATGATCACTCTCTTAGCAAAGGCCTTAGGGTATGGACCTCAGTGTTTGGTGTTAGAGTCCATCTCCGTAGCTCCCTACCTCGACCTAGACGCATTAAAAGTGCGTCAATTCATCTTGTTTACATCTAGGCGTAGGAGGTTTAGCTGGAGGGTGGTTGGTAAGAACTATTGCTACCTCCCTCATGAGTCTCTAACAAACATTGAGAAGCCCCACTCTTGGTATTTTAATGTCGAGCCCGTAACTCCTGAAGATGCAGACATCGAGAAAACCTAGGCCGCAAAACGAAAACAACCTTTAGAGCCTCGTCGTGCCTCGACCTCCTCTGTCCCTAGCACACGCGCGGAAGCTACCACCTCCGACGATCCCTCTTCCTTTGACTTAGAGTCCATTCTGGCCTCCTTTATCTCTATTGCTGAGAATCAGCAGGAGATGGCTAGGAGACAGCAGGAGGAGCTAGCTGGCTTCGGCTACTACGCGCGGAGATTTTATGACTACCACGTGTCCTAGAACCATTTTGACCCATATGTTAACTACCCCTTTCATCCACCACAGGCGGGCCCTGTGCCTGTATGGTACGAGCGTCAGCCCACCTATCCCTACTACCCTCCCCGTCCTGAGGGGATCGATTATAGATTTCCTGGTGGTTCTGACCCTCGTTATCACCCGAACATCCCTCACACCACCTATCCCCCACCATTCCGGGACAGCTACTATGCGCATGTTCCGGAGGCATACCTCATTTGTGGGGGATGCACCACCACCTCCTTATGGGAACTACGGTTCTTACAGTGCCCGGCAACAGCATCTTCCTCATGAGGGTGGGCCTAGTGGTCAGTAGCCGTCCCGTCTTGTATCTGTCCCCTCCAGTAACTCTTTTTATTTCCCACTGAGGACATTGGTCATCTTAGCTTGGGGGGAGTTCTTCATCACTTTCACATGCTAGTGGACGAGTACATGACTTAGGAGGGTCACTTGGGAGAGGTCACGGGTCATTGATTAGGGTAGTGGGCTTTCATGTCTTACTTGGGTTATTTCTTTGGTTCTTGAGTGCAGCCTAGGGTTAGCATCATCCATTTTGCATCACACTCTTTTCTTTCATGGTCATCTGCGTCTTGGTCTATAATGTTTAGCTTATTGACTTTCGTTAGTCCAAGTTAGATGCATTGCACTTTAGATGTGTTTAGACTCGATCCTCTTTATTAGTGTGATTGCAAATGGACATTGCTTTGATGTTGGCATGATTTTGTTGCTTTGATTGATTGAGGATGTTGATGATGAATTGATTTATTGTTGGTGATATTTTCTTGGATACCGACGGTTCGTTTAGAGAGATTGTTGCTCCCATTGAAAAATTCAAATTCCCACAAATCTAAATTTCTTTTTCTTTTAGTCCCTTTTTCTTTCTTTCTAGAAGAAAAACAAAACAAAAAGTCCCACAAAAGAAGAAAAAGATTTTCCCCTTTTAGTATAGTTTTGTAATTTTCTTTTTCTTTTACTTTAGATGAAACTTATCTTGTAAATATTGGAGTGTGCAATACTTGATTAAATAAACTCGATATGTTAAGAATTTGTGAATGAATTAGATACCTTTGAATAAGCCTAAACTCCGTGCATGGCCGGCTATTTTTGGAAAAACCCTTGGAACATGTGAGATCTTAGCTTGGGGGGTTTGTGGTAAGAAGGAGTCATTTCCTCCAAGTGACTTGAACCCCGAAGCAGAGATACTCTTGTTTGAACCTTGGTGAGATTCCTTTTGGGCCTTCTTCATTGGGACCATCATCACATAGGTCCCCGATCTTCTTTAAGCGTAATTGTTCTTTGTCAAAGGTGTCTAGATCGAGAACTTGTATAGTGACTTTCGAATCCGCGATCTAACCACCCTTAGAATATGATTGAGGCGTTTTCTTTCATTTTCTTTTTCCTTTTTCCTTCTTTCTTTTCATATTTGGTGTCCATGTAAAGAAAAGTACAACAAACCTAGCCTCATTTCCTCACTCCAAAAACACTCCTCACTTGACAACTCACTAAAACCTTGCTACAAGAGTAACCACATAATCATAATACCACGTAACTTTATGTGCTAGTGAAGTGAGTCGTTGTGGAAATTGAGTTGTAATTAAAGGCAAATCAAAATGAGAGTTTGTGTTTCTAGTACAAAAAAGAAAAAAAAAAAAAAGAATAGAAGTGTAATGAAAAAAAAGGGAAAATAAGTAAAAGACTTCAAAAACAAAGTTCATGGAACCCCAAAACTAGTGTTCGAGATAAAAGTTGGATGATTTCCTGGTCGAGTAGGGTGTTGGTCTTTTGAGTAGTTAAGTGATATGTTTCACTTCACTAGGACAAACCTTAAGCACCACAAAGCCAAATTGCTTCCTACCCTCTCACCCACTTTCCTTCCTTCTAACCAATAAAGGCCTCTTGATTCTTACTTGTGGATTGAATCTTTGTCGGAGAAGAGAGTCACATTTCAGGCATATGGAGAGGATACCTTGTGATGTGATGATGAGAGACCCCACTTTCTCACCTTCATGCTACTTTTATAGCACCCTCACGGTCGCCTAGTGAAATCGTCGTGCAAGGTCGATATGAGCTTGGGGGGGGGGACGCGGTAGATTGGTTGAACCACCTAAAGTCGAGCATTGTTCCATTTGGTTTTCTAGGTTGAACTCGCTACGCTCTAAGTTTATCCTTTGGCATCCATCTCATTCACTATTTTTGACTATATTGGGATTATTTGAATCATGCATGTACACCTCCTTGAGCAAGTTTTTCCTAATCCTTTCTCTATCACCATTTTTTAATTTCTTAGGGATAAGCAATTGGCAAGCTTGAGGGAGTTTGATAAGTGAGCTTTCAACTCACTTTAAAGGACCTCTTTTAGCTTATTTCATCTACTTTCATCCTTATTTTGTCCCATTTCTTCACCTTTCCACTCCTTTTTAATTTGATCAAGTTCTCCATCTCTTTTGACAATTTTGGCCATTACACCTCGCTTCGGACGTATTTTGCACGTGTTTTCTTTGCATCGTATTTTGCAGGTGATCTCGGGCTCATGCTATTGGTCGTGATTGTTGAAAAGTAAAAATGAGAACCTTTGTGCCCCTCTTCCATGATGATACAAGATGAGAAGAGAAGAAATGGAGAGGAAGTGCCCAACGTACTTGGAGCTGGCGCTCCCATAGGCAACGGAGCGGGCGCTCCTGTTTGTGCACCAGGATCAGTTTCTGACCAAAATCCTGAAGCGGGCGCTCCAAAGGGTTTCTGGGCCCATTTTTCCCATTTCTCGCAATTAATTGGGGGTGGTATGAATACCTCTCCCCAACTTTTGGACAACATCTTTAACACTTAGTCTCGAAAACCCTAAGTTAATTATTAGAGTGTAGAAGTCATTTATTGCTTTTAGTTGGTGATTTTTGAAGAATTGAAACTCCATTAATGGTAGTTAATGTTTGTGAGTTGATTCTCTAGCTTTCATTTCACCTAAAGTTACTTATTTTTGTCGTCTTTTCCTTTATTCCTTCCTTTTGGTGTGATCATTCTCCTTTACAATCATTGTTGCTTGACTTTGTTGATTCTATACTTTACTTTAACTTTTGATGGAATCTTTGTTTGAAATGCATATTACTATGAATTGTGAGTAGTTCACTTTCTAGGGTTTGGGCTAAAACCCTCTTTAACGCCATGGTTTGTGCTTGAATTTAGTGATTCATGCTCAGGGTTGGTTTTTGAACAAATAGGATGCTTCATTGTATGCTTTTGTGATTGATCACCATAGAAGTTGTTTTCAATCTTTGCAATGAAGGATCAAAAGATGAAGTTGTATGAGATTCCCTTTTGCTTACTTGACAAAATGGCCATGAAAATAGGAAGTTCTAGTCTTGAGTCAATTTTGTCACTTGTTCTTAATCCTTAGACTAGGATTAATGCCATGAAAATAGTACTTAACACCTTGTCTAAGAGCTGCTTCTTAGCTCGAAAGAGTAATTAGGGGACTTTAGTTGACCGACTACTCTCTCCCCTAATCGATGTTTTCCCTTGATGTTCAAGCATGATTTATGGTCTCAATGAGTGATAATGCCCTTACCCTAGTGCTTTTATCATATTTTTACCCCCTCCATTGTTAATCGCATTTACATAGTTTAGCTCTTTTTAGTTGTCTTAGTCTTAATTCACACAATTCTTGACCCCCTTTGGTTACCCTTAGTTTATTCGACCATAAAGATTCGGTGATTGACCTTACCTCTCTGTGGATACGACCCTACTTGCCATTGCTACTTAGTTAGCGAGACCGAGATAGGATTATCTTTGTTAGGCTCGACGACGGCCTATCAACAAGCTCATATGGAGATGGATGATTCAGATGATGAAATTGAAGATGATACTCTATGGGATTTCTTGCATTTTAGCAAATAATGTCTTTGCTTAATATATGTTCCCTTTATATGATTCCGTTATTAAAGTACTCTATAGTTGTAGTATTATTTCATAAGCATTTGTATTTCCTTTCTTATATGGATAAGACATTTGAGTTAGATGTTTTTATTTTACCTTTTACACTATTTGACTACAAATGTAGGTGTGTTGTATTTTTATTTTCTTTTCGTTTTTTTGTGCATATTCCAGATTTCCAAAGTGAATGAGGTCATTCCAAAGGCAGCGGCAGTAGTCAGGCTTTCAAGAAACAACAATATAAAGTTCAAGGTGTCTCATCTACTAGTTATATAACCCAACAACTTCTAATTAGACACCAAGGAAGAGAAGCCACTGGAACACCATCACCACCAGAATCTTTTGTTTGAAAAGATGACTCTATTTTTGTAATGATGTCTTTAATTTTAACTTTTTTTTTTTACTTATAGATGCTGATGCAAACGCAAGAAGAAAACCCACTATGTGTCATAAAGTTCATGGAAGAAATGAAGAAGAATGTTTGCAAATTGTATTGAATGAGAACGGCCGGTCTATTGGTCCCAACGATGACACTGTTAACGAGTTTACGAGCTTCTTAGGAACTACCACATAACCCGAACTGATTTTGATGGAAAATTAATATGGCACTTTTAAGATTTTCGCTAATTTGTTATTGTTGTACATTTTGGTTTCTTGTTTATTTCTGGAAAATTAGACATTTGTTACCTAGAGTTCGTTTGTTGTAGCGCGATAAATTTAACTTTAGGGCAATGAATCTTTCACGCCACGACTATCATATAAGTTTGTTCCGATTGACAATAGTTCTATTTCCAACATGTAGTGCGTTGAGGTTTTAATTACCACAAAATTAGTCAAAGACTTCATAGTGTTGGCTTTTTGGCCAGGAATCGATTCTCAAACTCTTGCTTATTGGGTTGTTATGGAAATTTCGCGTTTCATATGTTATGATAATCCTATTTGATGAAACTTTTGAAATCGACTTAGGAGTTATTGTTATGTAGTTTCTTGTTGATGACTCTCTAGATGTAAAACTCAGGGGGAAGGTTGATGGTTTCCCCCCATTTTTCATTAGAATTATTTCTAGTTGTATAGTCTCAAGGATAAGGAACGAGTTTCACTACGATGCTCATTAGACATAGCGTATAGCAAGCAGAATCGCGAACACTAGAAAAGAACAAAAAATGCATGCATATTGGAACCACCAATTTGACTTGATATTTGTCCATGTGAACCGCAAATTTGCTTAGCGGTTGTGCAAGTTAACCACCAATTTGACCTGCGATTTTGTCATGTGATCCACCAAGTTAACCTACCATAGTTCAATGTGAATCGCCAATTTACCTTGCGGTTTTGCAAAGTGAACCACAATTTTATTTGATTAGCTGCTAGGTCTTTAAGAAACCGCAACTTGAATAGACGGCTTTATGGTAGCAAAAAAGTTGTGTGCGTTAGCTGGCTGATGTGGGCGGTAAAGTGGGAATTACTTTCTCAAAAACGGTAGATTGAGAATTATTTGGCAAATGAACCTCATTTTCGAAAAGAAAAATTCATGGGAGAAAGGAATGTACAACTTTTATATTGATCATGAGTTGGATGCATTTGACAAAATTAATCATGCAAGAGGATCTATATATTGAAGGTGAGTGAGAATTTTGTATAGAGAGAGGGATAAAAAAGTTTTTATTGACCATATGTGATAATGCTCTTAGAGCATCTACAATGGTTGTGCATAAGGACTAGCTTGCAAATATAAAAATACTCTAAGCTAGTAGCTGACTATTGGACATTGTAGCTTAGTTGAGCTAGGTAGCCAAAATAAGCTACTAGATCAATTGAGATCAAAGAGGAAAGAGCAATAAATGCTCATGATTTAAAGAATAAAAATTGATGTTAGTAGGGAACATTTAGCTATATACATTGTTGCTTACCAATGGAGGAAATGGTAATATAGCTAGAACTTGTGAGGTGGCATTGCTAGCAATATAGAAAGTAGCTAGACCATTGTAGATGCTCTTAGGCTACCAAAGTTAGAATATACAATATAAAATTTAGGGCAATAAACTTGAATTACGGTAAATCTTAAGGCAATAAACTTGGAATTTTCCTTTATCTAACCATCCCATAAGTTTCAAATATTTCGGAGTGGAACTTTATTTGAGTTTGTAAGTAGTTTGAACTTTGAACTCCAACATTCATTTATGGGATACCATTTTCAATTTCAAAAAAAATGTTTACATTTCCTTAGGGATTTACAGAAAAAAAATAAGTTGATTGTGCATCGATATCGAATCATGGGCTTAAAACGAACTAATCGTGGAATTATCATCGTTAGTGAGGAATCGTGAGTACCACTGGGCGGAGAGTCTGGGTGTTCGTTTCATTGTCTTCCGATCCACAAAATAGAGTCCAAATGAGATGTTATAACCTTGTAGCCATTCAAAATTGTCCATGAAACTCCATGCAAAGTAGCCTTTTACTTTAGCTCCTTTCCTATTACCAAAAGCCAAAGGTCTTAATCAGTACATAACTACATATAATGCTATTAGCCCCTCTATCTGTATGACATTAGTTCTATATTAGATCCTATGGAACCTAAGAATTTATTTGTTTCAAAAAGGAATCATTGTATTAGAACCCAATTGCTTACAAGTTTCATAGGTTGTAGTTAGGTTAACAATAACATATCTACATATTATTGTGAGATATATTTTTTCTACAGTCGTTAGATTTTTTTTCTTGGTGAGAAGAAGGTGCCTCGGATCTCGCTAGGGTCCTAATGGATCAGACACTTTGTGAGATGGGGGAATAATAAGGGAAATCATACTCTCACAGTGTCCCTGTGGGGACTGAACCACAACCTCAAGGTTGGAAAACTCTCTCTTTTCATCTAGTCCAAACCTTTTGAAATTATATATGAAATGAAATTTGTACGGTATCATTTCAATTCTTTATACTACCTCCGTAACAAATTAAGTGCAACAAGTCATTTTTCATGCATTTTTAGGAAGAGATATGAGGTTGTAAATGAGCAAATTAATCAAAATAATTTTAAGACAAGCAAGAATGAGATCATAGGTTAATTGTCTTAAAATTATTTTTATTAACTTGCTAGTTTACACCCTTAAATCTCTTCATTAAAATACATGCAAAAGTTTCTTTCATTAAATTCAGACAGAGATAGTATAACTTTTATTATTTAAGAATATCTAAATTGAGTATTAGCTATCATGAAAACATAATAATTGATAAAAGACGGAATATATATATACACACATAACCAAAATAATGGTTGACGTCTCACCTCATAGCCTTCGACATGGCAGTAAGATATGCTTCGTGATATTTAATCCTTTGAAAATCTTGATGCATCTCTGTTCCTACTTTAAAATTTGGTGGACAGAACCCTAGAAATTTTTAAGAATGTTAATTTAACATTTTTATTGACTTAGGTCCAAAAATTATTAAAAATGATTTCACAATGCAAAATAATTTTTTTACGGATGATATTATCATATTAGTTTTCTTTTAACTTGAAGCATTATCCTCTTATCAGTGAACTTTCAATTAATCATTTAATGTCTTTCAATTCCTAAAACCAAATCCCATACTACTAAATACTCATTTAGTTCTGAACTTCTCCATGAAACCATGCTTGTCTCTTTCTCTTCTCCATGCTCAAGCTTTATTTTTTTCCATCGAAAACAATTGAACAACCTTAATTTTTCTATTCGATTAGCCGTTTGTAAGTTTATCCCTAATATAACGACTTTTTTTAACTTTATAGGACTTTATATTTAATTTCGCACAGGGCCCTCAAATTATACGAGACGGCTCAGATAAAAATAAATTACTTACCATTTTCAGTGATGTAAATAATCATATTCGGATATCTCGTGTTAATATAATTCAAAAGCTTCTCCATTCCATCCGGAACTACATGAAAGCCGAAGACACCCATCTGATACAAACATATGCAATTAGGCACATGTATTCTTGGTATAACAATAAAACGACTTTAAAAATTAAATTTGGCAATCATACCAATTTAGCTATGGTGACTATAAACATAACCGTATCTAACTTTTTTAACTTGCAGAATCTTTATATGGTTTGAGCCATGCATTTTATCTTTCTTTCTAGAGATTGGGTAGTTGTTTTATATGATTACTAGCCGTATACGTAATGCGTGCCTTGTGCAAAAGATTAATATGTAAGGGTTTGGGAGAAACTAAATTGTAATTTCTCCAGTGAAGTGTACACATCTTTTTCATACTTTTAAAAATAATTGTTAAGTTTTAGTTAGTATTTTATTAGATGATGTAATTTTAATCTCAAAAGAGTTTAAATAGTGAAACAATTCAAGTACATAAAAAAGAGTATTAAATATTAGAGAGTAGATTGGCAATAATAATTTAAAAACCAAACGCCAAAAAAGACAAAAAATCTTACAAAAGATTAGTAAAAGATGTCATTAGCATCATCACTCATGAGTATCATCCATCTCTCTCTACCACTTTTTCACTCATCCTAAAATACTTTATCATGTTACATGGTTACATGATCAATTTGATCAAATGCACTTTCACTCATGAGCAATCAATCACTCCACCTTCCCTTATAATATAGAGATGAGGACCGGAATCTGGTAGGGTTCTTATTTTTAGCTTCCCAACTTCCTGATATTTTCTATTCTAATGTGAATTTTATACTTCCTCCATTTTTTTTATACTTGCATCATGTGCACAAGAATTAAGTGAGGGGAGAGATAGAGAAGAAGGAAAAAAGGAGACCCATGCGATTGAAAAGAGATAGAGAGGAAATATTTCCCTAAAATTAAATGATGCAAATAATTTACAACTTGCAAAAATAGAAAATAATGCAAATAATAAAAAGCGGAAGAAATATACTTTTTTGTCTCACTAAAATATACCAAATCTAATGATTTCCGCAAAAATCATATACAAGGCATATAAAGGTGTAGTAAGAAAAACCAAGAGATATATAATTGTTTGTACTTCATTCTAAACACAATGATAAGATATTATTTTGGTGTAAAAAATTGTTTGTTAAAAACTATCTTTTAGGAGAGTTATTTTGTAAAAACGATCTCATATCACTTAATAGTTTCAGAAAAATGTATCAAGATCTTTTTCAATGTTTTGACTTTGTATTTCGATGTTGACTTTGTGATGTGTAGGTGGCAAGTTGCTACTTACTATTTACGTCTTTAGATTCTTAGCAATGTTTGTGTTACTTTGGTATTCTGCTTCTGCTTCGCAAATTATAATGTACATCTGGGTGTACCTTACGGTAGGTACACTCGGGTATTAATGGAATATATTTAATATGGGCTAATTTACCACAAGAGCAATTATAGCCCAGTTGGTTGCAGCGTCTACCTATTTACACTGATGTCGGGAGTTCGACTCCTTACGTCAACCAATAGTGCCCCTTTTAATTTAACTTTTATTTTTTTATTTAATTCATACTAATTGTTCGTACTCATTTGAACAACTTTCATACTCATTTGAAAATATTCATACTCCTCTATGAGGATTTGAGTATGTTTAATCAATGAGTTCATAAAACTCAAATGAGTATCTTATTTTAGAAATCAAGAAATATCATGATTAAAAAAATTAAATAAAACCCCAACTCAACTCATACTCAGTTGACAAACTCATACTTATTTGAATAACTTTCATACTCATTTGGACATTTTCATACATATTTATAAACATTTGAGTATATTTAATCAAATGAGTATTTCTTATTTTATAAATCAAGAAAAATCATAATTAAAAAGTTAAATAGAACCACAACCCAACTCATACTCATTTGACTATTCATTTAGCTTTATACTCATTTAGGTAACACATACCCATTTGGAAAACTTATACTTATTTGAAAAACTCATACTCATTTGGCTTCATACTCATTAGGCTTTATACTCATTTTGACCAACTCATACTCATTTTGCTTCTTACTCATTTTGACCAACTCATACTCATTTTGCTTGTTACTCATTTTGACCAACTCATACTCATTTTGCTTCTTACTCATTCACATTTTGCTTCGTACTCTTTTTGACCAACCCATACTCATATGGTGTACGTAGAGGTGCGTACACCAAGGTGTATCTTTTACCTATTGCTTCTGCTTGGCCTAATATTTCTCACGCCAATTATTTTTCAGGTTCTATAAGAAAGAGAATCCAATGCTTTGGTTGCAGCAAATACAAGTTTTTCATAAAGATTCTCGTATTCCAAAGTTAATCTTTTTAATTATGAACGAACAAAATCTAGAAGACCCAAACACGTGAAATTATTTGTTATAACAAAAGCATGTAATCTAACAAATCGCGCAACAATCAAATCAAGCAAACAACAATAAAAAAACACAGAAGATTTAATGACGTTCACTATCAACGTGATAGCTGCGTCCTTGGGGCAGAGATACTCTCTTTTACTATGAACTGAGAAGATTACATAAGACAATAGGCATGAATTTACTCAAAACTCTCTTTGATGAATCTCACAAGACTCACTCTTGAATCTCTCTATTGTCAATCTTAATCTATATCTCTGTTTTTATGGCAATCACTCTGAAAATATTATATTGTGCTCTATCTAATTCTCTGAATCATACAATTGTGTTAGGCTAAAATACGCTCTCGATATATATACAAAATATATCGAACAAAAGAAACCCTAATCGAATAAGGAAGAAATCGCCCGAGCGAAGCCTACGCCGAGTCGTGGTAGCTGCCGCGAGTTGTGGACTGCTCTCTGGAATAATTTGCGGCTCGTATTCTTCTCCGCATGTCGCCCCCTATCTACCAAGTTCGAGTACTCTATTTTTCGTCCTTTAGCTTCAACCTTTGCAAACCCGATCAATGTCACTTCTACACACATAGATCAAGTCACAAATTCCTCACAGTAGATTTAATTGGTAGGATAGCTAGTTAAGCGGTACGCCGGTAGCGAATCAATTTATAGTTCCACTTGCTCCTAAGAGAATACTTTACATATGTCATGTTTGGGCCCACCTAGTGTCAGCCCAATCCTTCATTGAAAGGACAGAAATACCCTTCAACACCTGGTAACCTGGAATTTGGGGTCATAACATCTGGGATCCCACATCCCAGATTCTCTTTCCAGGGATCTGCGCCCATAAAAGCATCAACCATCACATTAGTAAAGGGTAACTAATTAATTCTCACCTACTTACTCTTATTGCTTTCATAAACTTACATCATCATTCCCATCACAACTCCGCATCGCTGGCTTAGGCATCGGAGGGGTTTCACCCGGAAAACCCCCGGGTTTGTCTTCCATCTGTTTTACAGGCCATCTCAGCTAGCACGTGGTTCGAGTCATGATTACACGTGATCATCCCGAAATCATCCATCATCTCATCTCAAGTTTGTTGGCAGAAACATGCCATATGCGATCCCTCTTCCAACACATTGAGTTTGATTTCAATAATATTGTTGAAAATGTTCATCTCCTTTCAGAAGCTTGTCTGCTTTTGTATTGGGTTCAAAAATTAGGTGACATGAGGACATATTTTCAGATGGTGGAGATGTAAAAATGGCTTGTGACGATGCTACATCAACTTCTTCACTTTTAAGCTAGAAGGCTATCTGAACTATGCAATCTAAAGGACACACCTTCTTATTTCCGTCGTTGCCTTCCTTGGTTGAGGGGCCTCAAAGGGGAATACTAATTATAGCTAGCTTGTGGAATTGCTTTCCTTGACATTAGCAACATAAGTATAGGACTTATGACGCTCTTCTTAAGACTACAAATATTATTAATTAGGAGAAATTATTCATTGTAAGACAAGATATCCGTGGTCTATTGGTTCTTATTAAGATGTAAAATTGGTACTCACGTTTATGAATTAGGGATCTATGTTCCGGAGGTTTTAAAGTATTCATCACATGTCATTGACACTCATTGGCAACTAAAGTGATACCCATATAAGAAAATTGGTACTTTTTTATATATACTTTGGTATCGCCATATGTAAATTTGATATCGAATCTCACATTGATCAAACACTCTATAACACAAATTAATCACTTTCTAGTACCAATCAAACACTTCATAATACCTCTATAATATATTGGATGCGATATAAGAGGGATGCTTACCTCCTCTCCAATAGGTTTACCGTCCCGATAAGGTGTTCTGCCAACGAAACCTCGAATGGGGCGAATATCAGTTGAGGTGCAGTCAGTGGAAGTAGAAGTGGAACGGAAGCAGTCAATGGCATAAAAGGATGTGTAATGATTTATGCCTAAGAAATCAACACTTCCTTTCACCAACGCTACTTCATCTTTACTAAACTTTGGGAGCTCATTTCCAATATATTTGCGCATTAATGGAGGGTATTCTCCATATATCAAGGGATCTAACAACCTGTCATTTGATGTATTAGCTTGATTTATATAATCAACAAAACGATACGTAAACTACCAAAGCTTTTTAACAGATGCATGCAATGCATTGTGTAGGTGATATAAAATTCAATAACTTGTATTTATGGTACATACTACTAGTCTACTACTAGATAAGCAAGGAGTTCAATGGATATAGAGTGTGTTTCATTGGATAGACATCATATTTTTCAATCGAAAATCATTTCGATTAAAAACTTAATTCTAACTTGATTTTCCTTTGCTCAGTTGCAAGAAGAGTAAATTTCCTTTCAGCCAATTATTCTTTGTTAATGGAGTTAAAGTGATGTTTCTATTCCCTCACGAGGGAAAAGAGGTTTCCAACCTTGAAAAATAACTTTTCAACTTATATTATCCCCTCTTAAAACAAAGGAAGTTGGGGAAAATAGTTTTCTTGATAAATAGTTTCTTCTAGGCCAACCAATGCCTAAAAGGTATTTCCGCTTTCCTCAACTAAAACGAGGAACGAGGTCACGCCATTGGCGAACGTCCATTCGGAAAAGAGGTTATATTTTATTACTAAAATGAAAATATATTACCAAAATGTTGATGGTCCATATAGTAGGGTGGTAATAGATGTATGGAAAGGTAATAAAGTTGTCTAAAACTTTGTAAGAAATTTTTATTCTATTTCCAATATAATTTTTGTCCACGCGCAAATACCTCTATTTTCAAAAAGTTTCATTAACATTCCTTACCCCTTAAATGTTGTAATGAGTAAAAAAGAATGTTTGAGGATGAAGAAGTGAATTAGTTCCATTAGCATGGGCATAAGCATGAAACTTTCTTTATATTATAACTATTTATTACAGAATATCAAAAAGACCGTAAAAGGACTACAAAGCAAAAAAGAACTTGAAGCATTAAACATACCAGGCAACATAGAAAGCATAGGCTCTCTGTACAGCTTGGAAGCTCAGTTCATCGTCTGCGTATTGTTCAAAATTCAGGGCATGCATTACAATGCCGATGGATCCACCTTGCTTAGACTACAAGGGGGAAACCGTCACAAAATAGTATTAGTTATGTCTATATAGTTATTAGTTCATTCTATCAAAATACACAAGGGCTAATATCCATGAGTTGGTTGTAGATGTCAATTTGTTTGTTTGATGAACATTTAAAGGGCCATATCTATGATTTGGGATCGAATCCGATGTAAGTACATACTTATTTTTAGGCTGCATTCTTTTTGACTGAGTTAAGAATGATTCGTCAAAAAAGACCTATTAAAATAAACCTTTTGTTAAATAAGACCTATCAAAAAAAATTTGTTAGAAAAGAATTAGTGGACGACTAGATGACACCCTAAATACTCTACCTAACACCCTAAATACATACTTCCTCCATTTCGCAATACTCGCAACGCTTCTTGTTTGCACATTATCCAATGTAATACTTTGAACCTTAATATCTCTAATTATTGATAAGTAAAAATTATAAAAAATTGATATTATGATAGCATGCATTAAGACGAATCAAATAAGACCCCACTTGACTATATTTTTTCTTATACATTTGTGAAAAAATATAACATAAAAATTGATAAATGAATAGTGGTTACTATTCTAATGTCGCGAGTATTGCGAAACGGAGGAAGTATGACTTTCCTATAAACCCCCTAACCTTATACATACTCTTCTCACTCTACTTCTCCTACCACCACACCCACTTTCGACAACCACCACCACACCGCCACCACACCACCACCATCCACTGCTACTCTATCGCCGCCCCAACCCCAACCCCAACCACTACCACCGCCACCCAACCGCCACCACCACACCGCCGCCATTCCAACGCGCCACCCCATTGCCACAAAAGTATGACCGGTACCTTAAAGCCTCACCACATGGTAAGCCTTGTGTGGCACAAGGCTCGCCTTTTAATGAACAATTTTTTTTTTTGTAATTTTCAAATTCAATAACTTACATATGTTTATTTGTAATATTTATTTGAATTAAAAATTGTATATTTGTGAACAAAAATTATTTTAATTAAATATTAAAAATTAATTATCTTAAACAACATTAAATTCAATTAATCATTACAAATATACATATACTTCATCCGTTTCGCAATACTCGCAACATTAGCATAATAATTACTATTCATCTATCAATCTTCTTTTATATTTTTCCAAGTGTAAAAGAAAACATATAACCAAGTGGGGTCTTATTTGATTCGTCTTAATGCCTTAGTTTAAAAAAGCGCGCCTGAGGTGTGCCTAGGCGGCAAGCGAAGCGAGGCGACCAAGGTGGCGCTTTTTGGACCTCAGGCGAGGCGTTTTCTGGCAGGCTCAAGGAAGCGCGTTTTTTGGTGCGCCTTTACCGAAGCGCAAGGCGCCCCGCTTCTGGCGCCTTTTGTGGATTTTACGTTATTTCAGTTTTTTGGTTAATTAGCCTAAAAAAATTTGGCCCATTAAGACTTAATATCCTTCCAATGGCTCCTAGAGAAAATAGAAGAAAAAAAAAGAGAAAAGAAGGAAGAAACGCTGCCCTAACTGATTTGACGGAGAAGCTGAAGTTACCTGGATCGCCGGCCACCAACGAGTTCCGGTAAGTTCTCTTTTTCTCCTTTTCTCTTTATTCTTCTTTCCACTGTCTTATTCTTTCCTCCGTCTTCTTCTTTCTCTGTTTTTTCGGTCTTATCTGTCTTTTTCTTCTTCTATTCACCTTCTTTCCTCTGTCTTCTTTATGCATCCTCTGTTTCTCTTTCTTCTTTTCTTCTTTTCTGGTCTTCTTAAATAATGATACAAGCATACAACTGCTTTTCTCTTTCTTCTTTAATATACTGCACATGTTGCTTTTCGCTTTCTTCTTAGTCATTATGAAAACTTTTGGCTTTTTGGGTGCTTTCAAAAAGAATTGATTTTTATAATCACCATTGATTTTTCCAATACAAGAATGATAGTGGGTAGTGGGAATTAATGGCAGTCAGAAAGTCAATGGAATAAAAAAAAAAAGTTTTGTGACTACTTTTAAATTTTACATGTTTATCAACTAAGTAAAGCATTTTAATAATTTCAGCTTATTGTTGATTGAATATTAGAGATGTCAAATGTTGGCAATGCTCCTACAGGATCATCATCGGATAATTTGGACCTGGTTCGAAAATACTCAAGTGTGGATCCTACCAATAAGGTTAATTGGACTTTTAGCTTTTGCAATAAAGTTTGTAAATGAGGGGCTTTTCGAATGCAACAACATTTGGTAGGAGGTTTTAGGAATGTGGTTAAATGCTCTAGTTGTCCCGAGCATGTGAGGAAGAAATAGAAGACTATATGAAGATGAAGGCACAAGCAAAAGAAGATAGTCAAATGCTATCAAGGGTTCCTCAATATGTTGTTGATGAAGATGATGAGGAAGAGGAAGCGGAGATAATGAACTCCAAGGACAAGCATTTGCTAAGAGGCTAAGACAAAGAGGTCCATTGGACAAGTATATTGCTCCAACTCCCAAAGATGTTTTAATTGGGAGAAAGGAAGCAAAAGGCATCTTTGGAAAGCATGATAAGGAAATGAGGCACAAAACTTGTAAGGAAATTGCTAAGTGGTTCTATGATGCGGGAATTACATTTAATGCGGCTATTTATGAAAGTTTTTGAAAGATGATTCAAGCAATTGGAGCTTATGGGCCCGACATGAAGCCACCTAGCATGTATGAGATAAGAGTTCCTCTTCTTCAAGAACAAGTGAAGGAAACACAATTGAAGTTGGAGTCTCACAAAAAGAGTGGACAGCTAAGGGTTATTCTATCTTAACCGATGGATGGCGTGATTTTGTAGCCTCAAAGGACATAATCAACTTTCTTGTGAACTCTCGTAAAGGGACCGTGTTCATTAAATCAATGGATATGTCCAATATTGTGAAGGATGCTAATTTGTTGTTTCATATGCTTGATGACATGGTGGAGGAGATTGGAGAGAAGAATGTCATTTAAGTAGTGACGGATAATGCTTCCAATTATTTTAAGGCGGATAAGAAAATTTTATCTCTTTATTCTTTCATTGAGATACTAATACTAATTTATATCGAATAAAGGTTTATGTGGTTTGTTACTTCTTTTTAGGAAAATTGCTTGAGACCGCTAGACAACATCTTTATTGGACTCCATGTGCCGCACATTGTCTTGATCTTATGTTGGATGATATTGGAAAAATCCCAAAGGTCAAGATATCACTTAAGAAGTGCATGTTCATGAATGGCTATATCTATAGCCACATTCCACTTGTGAACTTGATGAGGAAGCTCACTAATCAAGCTAATTTTCATAGGCCGGCGATCACTCGATTTGCTACATCGTGCATCACTCTTGAATAATTTCATAGGCAAAAAAATAACTTGAGGAAGATGGTTACTTCCCCGGAGTGGAATGAATCTAAGTGGCCTAAAGAAGCGGGAGGGAAGAAAGTAGCCTCCTATCTTTTGCAAGATACTCTATGGAGGAATATCCTTTACACACTCAAGTTGACCGGCCTTCTTGTCAAAGTTCTTGGGATGGTTGATGGAGAAAGGAAGCCTCCTATGGGTTACATATATGAAGCCATGGATAGGGTTAATGAGACTATTGCTAAGAGCTTTGCAATGAAGGAGGAATATTACAAGAAAGCCTTTGTACATTGATACAAGATGGGATTGTCAACTCCATCGACCTTTGCATGCGGCCGGCTATTTTCTAAATCCGGAAATCTACTATGACAAGCCCGAAGAAGTAGGTTGTCAAGAAGTGATTCAAGGTTTGTATGATTGCATTGGAAGGTTAGTATCGGAGTTGGAGGTACAAGACAAGATATGATTGAATTGGATGAGGACAAAAAAGTATGTGCACTCTTTGACTTAGCTATGGCAATAAGGCATAGGAAGTTCAAATCTCCGGGTAAACACTAATTTCTTTCTTAAATTAGTTTGTTCCCAATTTTTTTGTTATCTTCAAAAGCACTAAATTTTTATAAAAAAATGTCTTTAATAGCGGATTGGTGGTCTTGTTATGGAGTTTCAATACCAATACTCCAAAAATTTTCCATAAAGGTCCTTAGCCTCACTTGTAGTGCCACCGGTTGTGAGAGAAATTGAGATGTTTTTCAACTTGTAAGTAGCTTTATTTATTTAATGTTATCTTTAATAATATATTATTATTACTCAATTGGATGATCTAACTTACTAGTTTTTCTCTTCCACTAGCTTCACACCAAGAAGAGAAACCGAATGGATTAAAGTCGGTTGAATGATATGGTATTTGTCAAATACAATCGTGCTTGTGAGCGGAGATATAAGAGGAAAGATACCATTGATCCCATTCTTTTGAAGGATATCGATGAGAGCAACGAATGGCTACTTGGGAGAATGGATGAAGATGATGAAGATGGTGATCTTGTGTTTGATGGGGAAGATTCGACATGGAGTGAGGTTGGTAGAGCGGAGCCCATCAGCCAACCATTGTAACTAGAGCATCAAGACTAGAAACAGATGGAGTCGTGCCCTCATCTAGAGTTGACAAGGGAAAAGGTGTTGCTAGTAGCTCTACTCCTAAAGCATCTCGTAGAGTTGTGGTGTTGGATGAGGAGGATGAGATGGAAGAAGATTATGGGGATGAGCACGATGATGTTGGTGTGGAGGATGAGCAATATTCTGATGATAGTGATGATGATGAGGAGGATGAGGATTTCTAGTGTTTTAGGCTATCATGATAAACTTTTTTTTTATAAACTTCATTGTTGGGTTGTAAGTTTTTTATTTTTGCTTAGAACATGTGAGTTTTTGGCGATATTCTATTAAAAACGCATTCTTATGTTTTTTGATGCATTATGAATGAATGTTTATGTTTTTTTAAGTTCAATATATGTTCTACAATTGTTTTTCAAGGTTTTTGGCACTTCAAGCGCGCCTCGCCTACGAAAAGCGCGCGCCTTCGCCTTGCGACTCGGTGTGCCTCACGCTTTTTTAAACTAAGCTTAATGCATAATAATTTAATATCAACTTTTTATAATTTTTACTTATCAATAATTAGAGATATTAAAGTCCAAATTATTGCATCGGATAGTGTGCAAACAAGAAACGCTGCGAGTATTGCGAAGCGGGGGAAGTATATTTTACTGAATTTAGAAATTACTAAAAAAAAGTTGACCATTATAAGGCGAGTCTTATGCTATACAAGGCTCGCCGTTATGGACTTTTTTTACCTGTTATATTTTTGTGGCGGTGGAGTGGCGGCGGTGCGGTGGTGGTGGGCAGTAGCGGTGTGGTGATGGAGGTGGGGCTACGGTGTGGTGGTGGCGGCGGTTGGGGTGGTAGTGTGGTGGTCAAGAGTGAGTGTGGTGGTAGGAGAAGTATTAAGAACATATCAGACAACATTTAGAACATCCCAAGAATTATGACAGTAAACCTTGTTTAAGGAGACAACTCAGAAAAGTTCCAACCAAATCAACAAATT